>JAWWTY010000010.1:1231860-1249635 GCA_035222235.1 Margarornis squamiger
CACAGCTGCTCTGGGCACCCTGTGCCAGGGCCTGCCCACCCTCCCAGGGAAGGATTCCTTCCCAATATCCCACCTAATTTTCTCCTCTTTCAGTTTGAAAAGGTCATGAACTATCCAAAGGTCTTTGGATTTTTTTTTATTTCTTCTTAAAGCATCTCAGTATAGAGACACCAACTCCAGTTTAACCCTGAACAGTTCCTGATGATGTGTCTGTCAGAATTATTTTTATGCTCTATCTTTCTTTGTTTGCAGAACTACAATGCATCCAGCTTTAAGCAGTTTGGGTACTGAACAAAGAATAAAACCCCCTCCAAACTCCTCCAAGATGAGCCCGAGACAGATAAAGTCCAAAGCATTAAATCTTGCTTTTGATGAAACATAAAATCCTCCCCAAGAATTCGTGAATGATCTCAATGATAATAAACTCCCATGAACTTGAAAGAATGGAATGTGTGGCAGATAAAGTCGGTATGGATTCCCTCTTGCATTAATCAGCACATTGGGCTTTGCTGGAGAGAACACGTCGCCAAATGCCACTCTCTAGGATCCTGCAGCGAGTGTTGCAGCTGGGCTCTCTGGCTCCATGCAGAGTCACCAGTGCTGCAGGGACACAAAGGGATTCTCCAGTCCCTGTGCTGGGGGCTTCTCCCAGGGAATTGCTGCTTTCCAGAGGAATTCACCGCCACCCCCAGTTTCACCCCGATTGCTGCCCGTGGGCACAGGGCTCTGGTGCCACCTCCAGGGGTTCCTGCCGTGGCTTTGTAGGATTCCAGAGGAGGAATGTGCTGCAATTCCCTCACTGCCTATCAAGTGGTTTTACAGAGTTGTTTTGTGCAGGGGCTCGGGAAGCCAATTGTCAACAGGGGGTTCTGCTGAAATGAGGCTCCCAGTGATGAGCTCTTCCTAACGAAGGAATTCTCACATTTACCAACATCCCAGTGCCGTGAATGGCTGTAACTTAAATAAAGGACAGTGTGAGCTGGTTTTCCTACCTCTGACACCAGGGCACGCATGTGTATTTGAGCAGATGAGGAGGAGTTGTGGGAATGCTGCTCCTCAGTGGCAGGAAAAACCAATTTGGGATGATTTAACAGCACTTCTGGAAATGTGTGGTCGGACAAGACATGCTTTGCAACCAGAGGAATGCAGGAGAAATACTCCAACTTTCCCTGGGTAAATTGCCACTGTGGGTTCATCCACCGCGTTGCTGGAGCATAACTGGCTCTTTCCAAACAGGATCAGCCTCCAAGTGTAGTCCTGCTCCAAAAATCCTTCCAGCTACATAAAAAAACCACGGATCACAGAATCATGGAACGGTTTGGGTTGGAAGGGACCTTAAAGCCCATCCCATCCCACCCCTGCCACGGGCAGGGGCAGCTTCCACTAGCCCAGGTTACTTGAAGCCCCATCCAACCTGGCCTTGGACACTTCCAGGGATCCAGGGGCAACCACAGCCTCTCTGGGTATCCCAAGGTCGAGATTTTAAGACAAAATGCTTGCCCAAGTCTGGAGGATAAACGGCATCTTGCAACACGGCATCCCAAAAATGCAACAAAACCCCACATGAACAGAAACCAGAAGACAATAATAGAAAAAGAATTTGCCTCTGAATTCCTTCTTCTACAAGAATTCGGTTGCTAAATTGCATTGCTGAGAGGAAGAAATGACTTTCTTGTCTTTCAAAAGTATTTGGGGTTTCAAAATGTCTGCCCCACTCTGGAATGAAAATAAAAGATGTTTCACAGCCTTTACATTCCTTTCCAAGCCAAGGAGACCTCAGAATCCTCCTTTTGTGTTAGATCCTATAAACCCAGAAAGACCCCGAGGGTCCCCCTGTGGACTCTTCCCAACTTCCACAGCTCTCCATCACCAATACAAAGGTGAATCTGGCATTCCCTGCAGATTCTGTTCCATTGAGCTCTACCTTCCATGCTCCTTTCCCGAGCTTTCACAGGACCCATTCAAGACTTTTCTTACAAAGGTGTCTTTAAATGGAGACAAAGAGAGTCATTGCTCAGAAAAAGGACAGTTACAGCCCAAAAATATTCTGTGCCCATCCCTTCTGCTCCTGCCTGTCCTCAGAGGCATCCCTGAACTCAGCCCTGGCTCCAAAGCAAAGCGCAAATGGGGATTTTGTAGATGCTGATGTTTATCAGAGTCTTCTCCCACCTCACATATCTCCAGACAGAGGGGATTTTGGCACCTCTTGGGAAACACAGAACAGTTCCACTGCTGCCTGGAACTCGCTCAGGCTGGAGGGCAGAGCTTTGACTGCATTAATCATTGAATCATAGAACCACAAAGGCTGGAAAAGATCTCCAAGGTCATCCAGTCCAACATTTGAGTGATTCCACCACGCTCACTAAACCATATTGTGAAGTGCCATGTCTACTCCTCTTTTAAATCCCTCCAGGGATGGTGACTCCACCCCTGTCTGACTCCTAGACCTGCACAGGACACCCCAGGAATCCCACCATGTGCCTGAAAGCATTGTCCAAGCACTTCTCTTTGGACTAGTTAAGTGCTTTTGGAAATTCAGCCCAAAGCTATTTCATTAAGCCTTGAAATTTTAAGCAAGAGACTCATTTTCCTTGCAGCTTGACATGTGTCTGTCACTGATGTGAGGGGCAAACCACACTGAGACCTCTGGGGACATGAAATTCCAGCTCACAGGGTGATTTCTTTTATGGTCCCTGAGTCCCGTGGGAGTTGTGAAGGAGGAAGATGGTCAAACCCCTCTGAAAGGAGCAGGGGCAGCCCAGCCTGCAGCTGAGCCACCCTTGCAAGGGTCACTGAATCCAGGGCTGACGAATATACAGAGAATTGTTAATATAAATAGCTGAAACAGCCAATTATTCAAAGGCTTGGCCAAACTATTCAAAATTCTTGGCCAGAATTGGGCAGACTTTTACAGAGTGGCAAAAATCATCTAAGAGCAAGCCATTCGTCTGCGTTCCAGTGCACTGATCTGAAACACATGGGGACCAGAGAGCTTCAAAACATGTCACCAGGATCTTCTACCTGGGAAAAAGTGTTCTTTCCTATTTTCCACTCCCCCTTTTTTTCCAATACAGCTGAAGTATTCTGGCTGTTCTTAAGCACTGCCTTGTTCCTAAGGAGTTGTGTACTATGGATTAAATTATATCAAAGCAGATAATTCTGAGAGTGAAGATACCAATCTGGTGTTGTCTCTGTGCCAGTGTCCCCTGAGTTGTGGCACCTGTGGGACTCCAGGGGACCTGGGAGGTGGTTCTGCAGTCACTGCAGATGGGTGCAGAGCCCTCCTGCTCCCCAGGGCTGGGTAATTCTGCAGATTTATGAGTTAATTTGGGGTTGCACCCCTCTAAGCACACACCAAATCAGGTTTGTGCTGGACTCTCTCATCGGAGGGGAGTTTAGTGGAGAATTCCCACTCAAACAGCCACTGGAAAGTTTGGTGTCCCTTTCCCCAAGCCCTGCCACCACCAGCCGTGAGCTCCAGTGCCTCCAGCCCTGCCCCAGCAGGGGTGCAGGTCACCCCTGCCCACGCACCTGTTGCCTTCTCGGGGTTGTTGCACATGAAGCACTGCCAGGCTCCTGCCTCCTCGCTGTAGCCAAACAGGTCAAAGAACCTCACTTCTTCCAGGTGCATCTGCACGTGCTCCAGGTCCTGGGCCAAGAAGGAGAGGAACCAAAGTGACTCACGAGGTGCAGCACTCCACAGCCCACAGCTCGTGCCCCCAAATCCCAGGGGGACTCACAGCCAGCCCAGCTGTGTCCTTTCCATGTGTCCTGTGCATGGACAACCTGCCAGGGCAAATGTGCTCAGCAGAATGTGTCTCTCTCTCTCTCTCTCTCCACCAGCAGCACCACCAGATGATGCACAAATTATGGATCAGTCTGTGGGAGGAGGAGGCTGCTCTGGGGTTTGTTTTGCCTCTTCAGCATCACTGTCAGCATCGTGCCCAACCCTGGAGCACAAGTGTGAGGAGGAGCAGCTGAGAGAGCTGGGTGGGCTCAGCCTGGAGAAAAGGAGGCTCAGGGGGGACCTTCTGGATCTGCAACTCCCTGAGAGGAATGGGGAGCTGGGGGGGATTGGGCTCTGCTCTTGGGAACAGGGACAGGAGGAGAGGGAACGGCCTCAGGATGTGCCAGGGGACATTCAGGTTGGATATTAAGTAAAATTCCTTCATGGAAAGGGTTGTCCATCCCTGGCACAGCTGCCCAGGGCAGGGGTGGACTCCCCATCCCTGGAGGGATTTAAATCCATGTGGATGTGGCACTTGGGGACATGTGTTAGTGGTGGCCTTGACAGTGCTGGGCAATGGTTGGACTCCATGATCTCAGAGGGCTTTTCCAACCTAAATAATTCTATGCTTCTATTATCCCCAGGGTTTTTTCAGTGCTCCAGAAGGTCGTGGTCTCTGCTGACACAATGCAGTGCTGGGCACTCCCTGCTGTCCCTCTGGATCCCCCATCAGAGCAGGGGTGACAAGCTAGGGAAGTAGGACTGTGACTCCACAAAGTGAAGTGAACATCTGACTTGCTCAAAGGAACCTACAGAACACAGACTTGCACCTTCGAGTAGGAGAAAAGCCAGAGGATACTCATTTTGGGGTCATTAATAACACTGTATAATTCAGTGTATTTTAAACGCTGTTACTGAATTTTAAAACAGATTGTGACCTCACACCTAAACAAATGTTGGTATCAAATAACGCCAACCACGTTACTCACCGCAGACACAAAGGGCACTGCCCAGAAATCACTCCTGTTTATTTGTGCAGGGTCTCCATAGGTCTGCAGCACCACATGCTGAAGCCCAAGGAAAACAGGGATTTACGCAGTCAGAGGGGAAAACACTGTCCCTTGCCAGGGCCACGAGTCCCTGACCCTGAGCAAGGCTCTGCAAAGGATGCAGTGCTCCAACTCCAGCCTTTTAGGACAAACTTTAGCACAGGAGAGGGAGCAGAGCACGGTCAGTGACTTGTCCTGCTCTTGGAGGACACAGCTGGGCAGAACGATGGCACTGCTCCCCATGGGACATCAGAGGACACGGGGATGAGCCTGGACAGAAAGCCTGGGAGCTTCCCCATCCCATGAAAAAATCTGCCAGTGTTTGCCATGAGCCAACTGTGACCTGAGAGAGAGCAAATACCACTGAAATATCAGGGCACCAATCTGTCTTTCCCCCTCTGTGCTCGAGCACGCTTGAAATACACTGCAATAAGGCCCTTATTTCAGGAGGAGAAAAGGCCTAATTGGAGAGGAGAGATTTATCTCCCCCCCATGCTCCATAATGTTGAAACCTTCAGTGACTGCGTTGTGCAAACGTGGAGCTTGAACTGAGACAGCGAGGGGAAAAGGGGGGAACAGGGCGAACAATGGCTGAAAAATGTTAATTCTGCTCTCGGCAGGCTGAGCAACAAAAGGCTCTCTGAAGGCATCACATGGGGCTCGTAAAGCATCACCATCCCATGCTCTGCCCCTGCGTGAGCCAGCACAAGGAGCCAGCCCCGAGCCCAGCCCGGCCCCGGCTGCGGAACGCGGCACCGCGGCCTCCGATAAAGAGCTGTGAAGCAACCGAACGGAAATCTGGGAGGATGCACATCTGGAAATGCTTTGCTTCTGGCACATCCCGAGCCCCGCTGGATAAATGTTTCTTTGTGGCATGAAGAGGCTGCCCAGTGAAACACAACGTGCTCTCTGTGAGCCGGGTGCTCGCTGCAGGTCTGGGCCAGCTTCAGCAATCACGGACAGCGATGAAAATCTGAAAACATTTCTCAGAATTTAGTCTGCAATAAGCCACTGATGTAATGGACTTTTCTGCAGGCTTGAAAATGCTTTAGAATCCATGTTGGGAAAAAGTATAAATTAATTTATTCTGGATTAGACACAGGGCCAGAGGGGGAAATGCTGAGCAATGGCAGAGCAGTGGTGCAGCACTGTCATTCCTGTTGAGTGCTGGGGGTCAAACCTTCCTCATGCTCACAGAAATTCATCATCATCACCATCATCACCATCATCACAGAATGGCTTGGGTTGGAAGGGACTTTATGGACCATGTAGTCCAACCTTCCATAGACCAGGTTGCTCAAATTCTGATAACCCAATGCATAAAACTTAATATAAAATACAACAGACGATGCTGATGCCGCATTTGCATCATCAGATTCCAAACCATTTCCAATTCAAAGTGCTGCACTTAATGAAGCAACCACACCCCCAGGATTTTGCTCCCTGAACTACTGGCAGAGCAATAGCATCAACAACTGCAATAACCTTGTCAAATAACTTGCAATTGTTGAAGTTCTGTTGGAAATGGGAGGAAATTCTGAAATGACAAATTCAGATTATGGCAGAAGCTGAGCTTGTCAAGCAAAGTAAGGACTAGGTTGTGGCAGGAATGTTCCAGGTAGATTTTTTGGGCATATAAAAGCCAAAGATGGCATTCTTTATGGCAGTCCTAGACCTCATTCCCAGAAAACTCTGGGAAGGTACTGTTTTCAAAAAACTGAATGGAAATTGCACTAGAAACAAATTCAGGATTTTATTAATAAACAAACTCCAACCGAACTCGGGTTCTGTATCAATAAACAAAACCAAACCAGAAAACAAATCCAGCAGCAAAGCGGGGAGCCCAGGACTGAGCTTTATAAATCTTTTGCTGTGTCAGATGTGTTCCATCTGCCCGACTGTCCTAAGGGCTGGTGGCCAATCCAGGCTCTGAGCTCCCCAGCTCCGATTCCCCCCCGGATTCATTCAACCAGCGAAGATCAGGATCTCATTTCCCAGCTCTGCTATTTTGGGAACTCAGAGATACTCTGACTGTCACGGGGTGATGAAAGTTCCCAAAATAGGCCAGACACTTGTATCTGAGCTCTAACAGGGTTATGCAACCACGTGTTGGAGACTAATCCCATTTCCAGGGTGCTGGGTGGGTTTTGTAGACTTTGTGTGCTTGGTGCACCACATCCAATCTGCCCATGAATGGCCATAAAACCATCCCTAAGCTCTGTATTCACCCCAAACTCCTTTACACTCCTCCAGCTCTGACTTTTGACGAGCAGATCTCGGCACGGGCTCAAGTTAAGCCAGAGCTGAGCAGCAAAGCTGTTCTAAAGCCTCTGCATGAGTCAGGCCAGGATTCCAATGGCACAAGCTTGGCACAAGCTTGGCACATACCACTCTGGGTCCAGGGAGGACTGGCCCCAAGCTGGCCACAGATGTGGGCGTCCCCCCCTCCTCTGACAAGCCACAGCAAGAGTTCCCACTTCAACATAACATTATCCTGGGGTTCAGAAGGTGTTTCTAACAGAAGTCCTGGTTTTAAATCAGCCAGAACCCCAGTAATTTAATCTTATTCCGTGAGACATCTTCATGCCCACAATGCTCTGAGAGAGAGTATTTTAAAACCACGTTTGACAAGTCATTTCATCCCGTTGAGCTGGATGGAGTCGCTCAGGAATAAATAGATGTTTGTTTTACAATCCTCCAGCAGCCTTTTCCAAGAAGCCTGATTAATAGCTTTGGAAGAGCATTCACTGGAATCACGGAGACAGTAAACAGCTTTGAGCAAGTAATCTTTTAAACTGAGGGGGGGCAGGCCATGGCACATGCACAGACCATCATTGCCAGAAAATCCAAGGCTGTGTTAACCAGGTGAACTTCCAAGTGGCTGCCCAACACCCCACAGCAGCAGCTGAGCTGAGTCTTGGGTTTGAGACTGTGAGCAGGAAAAAAGCCATGGCCAGCATCCCTAATTTTCATCAGCTGGGAGCAATTCCCATGGAGAATGAGCCTGGAGACCTTTGAAACCACAGCACAAAACATCCCTGTGAACTCTCTGTGGAGCAAGGACTTGCTGCAGTTACTGTAAAGGTCTTTGTACAGCTGTCCTAAAATGCAGGGCAAAGTCCCTCTACTGTTTTTCTTTGGAGAAACATCAAATCTTACCTTTTGGTGGGGAAATGTTGACTGGATCATGGCAGTTTCAAAACTGTGCGTCCCCTTGAGCTGTGTCTTCTCCCACAGGGCCTTAAGGACTTGCACAGAATGGCTCTGTATGGACAAGGGTTCTGCAAACAAGCTCTGAAAAGATGGTGAGAACAGGATTTCAGGCATTTTTTGCTTGGCCATTAACAAGCAACATTTTGGCCTTGCAAGGGCACAGGCATGAGAATAACCAGGGATTGGCTCAGCTCTGTAAGGAGTTCTGATGGATCAATAGGCTCACAATTAGATACACCCTCAGATATTCCATTTCCTCTAGGGCTGTTTAAATTGATTGTGTGTTCCATGTCTTTGAGGTCTGTGGCTCACCAAGGTTTATCCACCAACCACCACTACACAACCTGCACGTCCTTTTTGTCTTGAAATGCTCATTTATCACCGCGTGAGCAGCGCTGGCCTCCATGAACCAGACCCAGACCTCGGGCACGTGCATCCCTTTGGAAAGACATGGTATTGACCAGCTGCTTCACTCCACTGCAGGGTTGTGTTTATCTGGACCCACGTCAGCTCTCGATCCTCGTGTGGGGAGGAGTAACAAGGCACTGATTGTGGCTGCACTGGCCAGACAGTCCATGAAATGTAAGAGAAGACCCCACAGAACATGCTCAGCACAGAGTACAGGGGTTTTCAGCCCCTGAACATTCACAGAACAAGATGAAACCTTGTTGGGTGGGGTGCTCTCACCTCCAGAGCTCCCTGTGTCGTAGGACGTGACCTTCTACCACCCAGAATTATTCCCATATTCCAACTGCACCAAATTATTCAGTCCTGAACTGCCCACAGAGTCCATGTTAGGAGAACACTGTGCCTGAGAGGGCTTAGCACTTCTGCCTCTACTGTATCTACTACGTGATCTTGCAATTGAAAAATGCATTTCCATGCAGGAGCCAAGTTAAGAGCACACAAACAAATCTGATTTTCCACACTACAACTATTTGATTTCACAATCTGAGCAATTTCCTTCCAACAGAGGGTTCCTGGATGGGTGTTCTGTCTCCTCTTTCTAAGGAACCCCATCAAACCTAATCCTTCTGTTCTGCAATAAGAATTTCCCACTTTTCATCCAAGGGTTTCGAAACATGATGTAACTCATCATTAATATTTTTTAAATTAATGGACCAGTGTGTTTTAAAAGCATTTTTTGTGCCTTTTTCTAGGACTACACATAGGGCAGAGCCATCAGGGCTGTTAAATTCATAGCATCCCTTGCTGTGCATGTGTTACATTTTGGATAAATCCTTGGTGTTTCCCAGGCTGTATTAGAGTGGGATGAACTGTGTAGAAACAGAACCTTATATTTTAACTCAAACCCCACCTGTTTCACCTTGAAGTGGGAATGGGGGGGCTTCTCTTACAGTTTAATACTATTTGTAACCTATTTGGAAATTCCTCATGTGTCCAAATACTGGGCTGTATTTAGAAATAGCATTAAAGGTGATAAAACCACTTTAGGGGTGGTAGAACAGCACTGATCAGATTTACAAACCCAAACTTCTGCAGTAAAAATCCCAGGGGGTTCTGCACCTCCAGGCTCCTCCTGCAGCCTCGGGGTTGGTTCTGCCCCCCTGAAAACCCCCTGCCATGCTCCTGGATGCTTGCAAGGCACCTGGGACTTACTGGAACTTTTGCCTGAATGAGCACAATGTGGTTTGGTCCCACTTTTTTATCCCCACACTTCGTAATCTCCCCAGCCACTTTGAATTTGGGGTATTAATAGAAATATAAAAACTCATAAAGTGCAAAATCACTTCAGCCCAGTAGAATGACTTTCTGAGGAATCCCAAGGGTCACGGATTGCAGTGGATTAGAAGTGTATCTAAGGAGATTACCCACTAACCATTTTTCCCAAGTGCAGTGTGGCCCCCCCAGAGGTGCCACTGGTTTGTGTGCCACGCACCTGCTGGAAGAGGAACATGATGTGGATCCACAGTGGAGGCTGGGGGCTCACGAGGGTAAAACTGGATTTACTGTACAAGCAGTAGTGGCCCTTCAGGGGACAGCTGAAGAACAGCTTTGCTACACAGCTTCTAACAGTATCTAGGAAGAAATAGGAAGCATATTAAACTCAACTCCAAAACAGAGAGAAGCCAAAGTGCCCATTCCCAGGGCACACAATTCCACTTTGGGGGCATCTGGCTCACTCAGAAGGGCTTTGCTGTGTCTGCACCTTCAAAGTAGGAGGGAAATTTAGTCTCCAATGCCTTAAATCTTCCAGAGTCCCCATTTACTCCCAAATGCACGAGGTGCAGCCCAGCCAGACTGTTTGTCTCCTTTGTGCTTTCTCATGCACTTGGTGCCATCCTTTGGGTTATCAGACTATGCATCACTTATTCTTGTTTAAAGTTTGTTGGAAAAGCATCCCATATCAGCCAGACGGGGGCCTGGCACGGGTGGGAGCCTTGCTGAGGCTGCTGCCTGTAGGGATGGAGCTCACAGCTGGAACAGGCTCATTCCAGCACAGGTACAACCTGTGACACCTCCCCTTTGCAAAGGAGCCTCCAGGAGCCAACAGATGCCTCAATGCACTTCCAGCACTACTGTGGATGTGGAATTTTGCTGCACAGGCCACCTGGTGAATTCACCACAGAAATGCCACAGTTCCAAAGGAGAGCCTTAGTGAGCCCTCCCGGTGCCAGCTCCTGCCCCATGGCACAGCCCCTGTCCCCAGCCAGCCAGGAGAGCTCAGGGCACTGCAGGCACACAGAGCACCTCCAGTTCTCACAGCTCTGTCAAACACCAACCATTTGCACCACTTGTGACCATTTCATTTGCTGATAAGGATCCCCTGGTGGTTACATGCCATTCAAAGGTGTCCTTTGGGATCAGCTGCTCAGGACAAACCTCCTCTCCTTCAGCTTAGGATCACTCCCCCTTGTGCTATCACTCCATGCCCTTGTGACCCTCCTATTGACCTTGAACCCCCATTTTCTGGTTTTACCTGACAACTCCCACTGTAACAGCAGGTCAGGCATAACCTCACCAGGCTTCTTTATTAACTTCCACACCGGTATCGTTTCACAGCCCCTTTGAACAGGAAAAAGCAGCTACCCAAGGAAAAAAGGCATGGAGGAGAAAAGAGAGAGATCTTTAGATGATGACCTTGATGCAAATACAGGGGAGAGCTGCAGGCTCTCCACACACGTGGAGGGATGGAGCAGGGAGGAGCTGGAGAGCCGGGTCTCACCCGCAGCACCCACGGCTGAATCACTCCCTGCAGAAGGAGCCAGGGCCAGCAGGGCAGGGACTGTGACTCACGGGCTCCTCTGCTGTGTGGTGAGTCACTGTGAGGGGAAAGTGTAGGAATAAAGTGCTCTAAGAACATTTCCTGACTGGAAAAATGAGTTGTGACTTTTCAGAAAATGTGGCTGACGGGAGGCAGTTTCAGACTCTGCTGACAAGGAGAGTCAGAGCAAGGAAGGCTGAGAGCACGAGGCAGCCTGTCTGTCCAACCACACACCAGCTTGAAATACTTGGGTTTCAGGTTTTCAGCTAACCAAGATGTGAAAGCATAGGAAAGGAATGAACTAAATTCAGTGTTCCTCATAAACCCACGACATCTGAGGAATGAGCTCACCAGAGGTACAAAAGGATGGATCACCAGAACAAAGTAGCAATGGCCAGACTGTCACTGAAACTGCAGAAAATTCAAAACTGGGGGGTTGGAATCTGCCAGAAATGCTACAGAGAGGCCACATGGCTGAGAGGCTGGGAGAAAACCCTCCACAAGCTGGCCAGTGGAAACCATTTCATTATCCTTTGATGGAGCTCTTTGCTGAGAAAAGGGAGTCATCACTGCCAGGTGACTCTTTCCTCTTGTGCAGGACTAAAAAATGAAGATATTACAGGAAAATGTTGCCTGGAAAGAGGGAATAGTTGACATGAAATGGTGACTCGATGCCAAGCATTGGGCATTTTAGGCTGCTTGTTGAGGATGGTTTTGATCTGTGCACTTGGCGAAATCCTGGGGAATGTGGAAGTGCTGTTTGGGTCACGGCAATCCCAGAGCACAAACTTACCCTCAGCTCTACAGTGGAGCAGGCTGAGGAGCATGTGGTGACCGTGAGCATTCAGCAGAAACCCAGGGCTTAGAGTTACACCAAAATAGATGAAAATTGGAGATGAAGGGAATTACCCAAACACAGCGCTCCCTACCCAAACCTGCCAGTGTTCATGTTCAATGTAATGAAGGAGTGTGAGAACCAGAGGGGTTAATTAGAGCGATCCTAAGTCCTGGGACACATTAAAGCACAAACCCAGTGACGTCTCCAAGGAGGCTGTTGACAGATGCTCTTCCAACAGCACAGTCCAAACTGCAGACCCCTGGTTTAGGTTTATACCTCACAGATGCTAAACCTTAAACCAATGCACTCAACCAGAAACTGAGGCTTGGCCTCGGTCCATGTGTGTGAAAAGTTTAATGTTTCATTTTGGGAAGTCACTCTCAGTGATTTCCTTACAGATGTAGCATGTACATGTCTCCAGGTACCCTGGACAGCCAGGGTGAGGAGGAGCAGGCAGAGATCCTTCCTCTTCCCTGAGAACAGCCATCACTTTCCAGTTACAAATGTCTGAACTGATGAGAATGCCAGGAGGCATTTAAAGGCTGCAGGCAAACTTTGGAGCCCAGAGCTGGCTGGTGAGTCCACATCCAGCTGACCCAGTCCCACCTGGGCAGTCTCACACTGGGGCTGGAGCAGAAGGTGGCAGAGATCCAGCCTCTGGTTAACACCTGAGAAAGGGTGCCCAGGGCCAGGTGGGACTGTCTGATGGGACTGGGAACCATGGAATCACAGACTGGTTTGGGTTCAAGGAGACCTTAAAGCTCATCTGGTTTCACCTTCCCAGGCTGCTCCAAGCCCTGTCCAACCTGGCCCTTTTCAGGGATGGGGCAGCCACAGCTTCTCTGGGCAACAAGGAGGTGAAGGAGCTTCCTCGATGCCACAGAACAAGAAATGACAAAGATACACAGAGAGACACAAACCCTCAAGAAATTGCTTAGCAAGACTCTGTGGATGACACTGAGAAAAGCACCGAGGCTGAGAACGTGGGCCAAAATCAACATCAGCTCCGGCACCGGAGCCAGCACTGGCTGAGCATGAAGTTCCTGGAAAAGAGCAGCATTTATTTGTCAATACCAAGTGCAAAAAGCCTCCAACCCAGAAACCCTCCAAAGCTTTGGGATGAGACAGGTTGTTCCTCATGGCTGTTCCTGCTGCGTTTGATGTGCTGAGTTTGGCAATGCCTGAGAACCAGCCCACGATTGCTACGTGCATTTTTCAAGGGTTTAGAATGAACTACTGGTTTCCACACACAGGAGCTGATCCCAGTTATCCTGATGTCAGCAGGGTCACAGAATCATGGAATGAGCTGGGTTGGAAGGGACCTTAAAGCTCATCTCATCCCACCCCCTGCCATGGGCAGGGACACCTTCCACTAGCCCAGGTTGCTCCAAGCCCTGTCCAACCTGGGCTGGAACACTTCCAGGGATGAGAGAAAAAAAAAAAGGTGTCTTTAAAATCATTGCAGTATTTAGGAATTGCACGGACTCAGTGTGATGTGCAGCTTGAGATGCATTTTGTGCTGTCCTAAAACGCAGGCACATAAATGGGCTCAGCTCTAGGTAAGCTGTGATTCACACTTTTCCCAGTCCTTCATGGCAACTTAGATAAATACTGTGGACCAAATGTCCCCCTTGTGAAATCCCCATGGACTTCAGAGATAAGGCAGAAATAATTCAGCATGAAAAGGCTTATTCACAAGCCAAAACATTTTTGCTAGGAAGAACAAAACTGAATCACTTGCAGCCTTGAGTTAGTAAAAAAAGCTTTGGAGGTAAAAAGAAACCAGTCCCAGCCTTGGAAGGTGGAGACAAGTCAGTTCCCTGGATTTCTGTGTAATTCCATTACATTTAACTGCTCCCCCTGAATTCACCTGGTAAGGAAAGATTAATTGAGTCCCAGGAAACTTTCAGGATATCAGTAAGATACAGCACACAGAGTCCTGTCACCAGAACCTACTTGCTCTGCAACTGCTCCCCCAGCACAAGGCACGTCGTGGCAAGTGCTGCTGATCCAGTGTTGACTAAAGGTCCTGTAGATGTGATTTATACCAATGAAGTCCAAATTATGGCCAAGATGGATCTGCAGCTCTTTAAAATAAATGGTCAGAAGCATGTAAGGGAGAGAGGAAGGAAAAATGAGCTGATTTCCCTGAGGACATTAAACCTATTATGTTGGTCACATTTAAGCTACACTTTTACAGGGTCTAAAACCAGTTTTTTACTTTAAAAACTCCTGTCAATTCTAAATCCTGAAAACAAATTTGAAGCAGGGTGTTTATGCCAACCTCTGTTTCCCTGAGTAACCTGTCCCACCTGACCTGAATTAGGATTTATGGAAACACCATTCATTCCACTGGCTCTGTGACTCTTACAGCACTTCTGTTCTGCAGGGGCTCAGAGAGGTGGAGACTGAGCAAAGGGGAAACTAAAAATCCCAGAGACAGACTTGCCTTATGGCTGTTTTGGGTGTGAGCTCTTGGAGCTGGACATGGCTCCGATGACCTTGCCTGGGCCAGGACAATCCCTGGTACCTGCCAACACACCAGGAGATGCTGCAGGAGGAGGGGAGAGGGTCCCAGCCTGTGACCCATCCAGGTGAAAGCAGGCCAGGCTGGCTCTGTGCAAGATGAGTTTATTGGGTGAGAAGTCGGTGTAAGTGGCTGACATTTCGTCTGGGCTGAGCAGCAGCTCAGTTAACCCTGCCAAGGAGAGAAGTTCATGGCTCTGCTTCACCTCAGCAGCAGCAAAGCAAAATCTCCTGCCGAGTGTCTGGGGTAACACTGACCAGGCAGAACAAGGCTCGTTTTATCCAATTACTTGGAATTATCCCTATTGACAGCACCTCAGAGCAAACCTGAGCCAAGGCACTGGAGGGCTCTGTGCACCCCTCCCCTCAGCAGCTCCTCCTCTCAGCATCCCCCCAGCACTGGACCTGCTGCTCCCCCGTCCTGCAGCGCTGGCAGCACCACCAGCTGGAGCACTCAGAACATCTGCTCCATAAAGAAGGACAAGATCATAGAATCCTGGAATGGTTTGGGTTAGAAGGGACCTTAAAGCCCACCAGTGCCACCCCCTGCCATGGGCGAGGACACCTCCCACCAGCCCAGGGTGCTCCAAGCCCCGTCCCACCTGGCCTTGGACACTTCCAGGGATCCAGGGGCAGCCACAGCTTCTCTGGGCACCCTGTGCCAGGGCCTGCCCACCCTCCCAGCCAGGAATTCCCTCCCAATATCCCATCCAACCCTGCCCTCTGGCAGTGGGAAGTCATTCCCCCTTGTCCTGTCACTGTCTGCAGAGTTCTCCTTCCTCAGACTGGCTGGTCTTGGCATGGAGGGAGAGTCCAAGTAACACAAGGAACGGATTTTAGAACATGAACATGTGAACAGCAACACAAGACACAAACTCACCCCACAGAGTCACCAAATGCCCAGATGACTGATCAAGATCCCAAGGAAACATTTCTCAGTCAAGAAACATTCCCATCCCTTGGCAAGTCTATAACTTCTAGCAAGAGAATAAGCAACAACTTGTTTTTCTACAGGAAACAAGAGAATATATGTTGCAATTTTAAAGTTCACAACTAAGTGGCTGTGCCTGGGGGAAAAAGAACAAAATACAAACAGAGGAATGTCAGTAGAGCTGTTAATTGTTGCTTATTCCAGCTTAACACACTGGGCTAAACCAGGAGGGTACAGAGTCACTGGTTCTGGGAACAATCAATGCATTATTTGATTTGCATTGGTAATCCTTCACTATTAAATAAAATCTGTTAATAGGAGTAGAAGTATGCTCATAAATTTCCTAAATAGAATCAAACCCACACATAAACATGGAGCCAATAAGAAATGGATCTGACTTTTTAAATGTTGGGTTTAAGCTTTTTCAGCTCCCTCAGTTTCCTTTGCCTGATCTCTTCAGTTTGGGTTACAAAAAGTATGCAAGCAATAAACATGTTTATAGGAGAAAAGGGTAATTTTTAGAGCAGACAGCTTCAAGAAATGCTAGTTTATATTGTTTTTATCACTTCTAGCTTTGTGTGCATGCCTTAGCTCGGTCCAAGAGATTTCACCTCCAGCAAGTCACACGAAAGGCAGTGGAGAAGGCAGGACTGGGATGGGGTGTGGACAGGTACAACAGTGCACCCATCACAGAGAGGCAAATCCAGAAGGTCAGAAGTCATGGAATCACAGAGTGATTTGGGCTGGAAGGACCTTAAAGCTCATCTCATCCCACCCCTGCCATGGGCAGGGACACCTTCTGTGGACCAGGTTGCTCCAAGCCCCACTGGAGTCCAAGTGCTCCTGTCTATGCCTCCACCCACCAGGAATCTCCCAGGGAAAGCCCACCAGGAGCCCAGCCTGCTCCAGGTGCTGCCTCCAGGTCGCTGTGACACTGCCAGGGTCTGTCACACATGTGGGGGCAGCACGGTCAGCACTCCCCGGGGCACCCCATGGTCTGACAGCACGGATCACCACGGGCACAGGGGCCATCCAAGCGCTGGCACACATGGCCACTGCCCTCCCAGCTGGGAGCCTTTGGAACAGCAGCCCTGCAGACCCATGTGTGGTGGCCCAGCAGCCCCAGTGCTGGTCCCGGGGAACGCTTTCCCGAGCCTACAGGGCTCTGTGATCCCACTGAAGGACCGGAGGCCCATCTGGTCCCAATCAGCGCCGGGCTTGTGGAATGCTGGAATTTATCAGGCCGGAGCAGGGCGAACACTGCAGGGGAGCCCTGAGCCCTTCCATCCACGCCGTCATGTGGTACCCATTATCTCCCAGTACCCCATAAAACGTAATAACAACCACATTGCGGGCCAGCACGCTGCAACCTGTTTCCCCTGCCGCCTCCTCCTCTTTCAGCATTCTGTCATTGATCCCCTGAAAAGTTTGCTGCACGTATTTCCTCCTGAGTGGCACCGAGGAGCCGGCAGGGACCTACTGCTGTAAAAAGGCTCCAGTGGTTTTCACTGGAGGTTGCTGTGTCTGAGTGTGGCTCCAGTGACCGAGGGTGGGATGTTCCATCATCTCCATGGGCTCTGTCCTTTCAAAAGGAGGCTGGAGATGGCACATCCTTCGGCATCCTGGACACACAGACATTACCAGGTGCTTTCTTCCAACAGCCCACTCGACACTCAAAGCTCTGAGCTGCTGGCATTAATAGTGGTGTTTTTATCCAAATTGCCTGACAAACAACCAGCACTGGAGTGGAAAGCAAGGACCTGCCCTCCTTATAACCAAATCCAGCAGCACACAGCCCTGCGTCTGGGAATCATCTGAAAGCAGCCCCTCCCAAAGGCAGGATACACATGGCCATGGATCTGCTCCACCACCCCTGTGCATCTGGGAAACCAGAGCAAGTCAAACGTCCTCCATCAGGCAGGGGGCAAGGTGGGAGCTGGAGCAGGTGGGGTGTGCAGTGCTCAGGAGCCTTGTGCTGCCAGCAGGGCTGATGGGGTCCAGGCACCTAAAACTGGGAGCACCCCATTCCCACCTGGGTGTTGTGGCCCTCCCAAACCCAACACTGGGCAGGTCTTAACACCAGTGATCACAGGGTCAGCAGAGAGCCACAGACTGGGTTGGGTTGGACGGGAACTTTAAGACCATCCAGTGCCACCCCTGTCACGGGCAGGGACATCTCCCACTAACTCAGGTTGCTCCAAGCCCCGTCCAACCTGGCCTTGGGCACTCCCAGGGATCCAGGGGCAGCCACAGCTTCTCTGGGCA
>JAWWTY010000010.1:1269747-1299709 GCA_035222235.1 Margarornis squamiger
TGTAACATCACATAACTATCCCAAAAAGCTGCACTATTTAGGTAAACCAGCCACATCTATCCAAAGCAACTCCAGGTACATTTACCTTCCTCCCAGTGCCCTCCCCAGCCCTGGGATACCCCGAGCACAGAGTGAGTTTGCAGGGAGCACTTTCTTTTCCACAAGTAACACAAGCCAGCATAACCAAAGCAGGCAGTGAACTCCGAGTGCTTCCACCCCTGCATTGCTGCACGTCCCATAAATCCGCTCCCGGGGGAAGCGGCAGCTCGAGGAGCAGCTTTCCCTGCTTTTCCCCTCCACGAGTCAGCACAGCCCCCAGTGGAACCTGGAAGGCTGGGACTGAGCAAGCTGCACGCCCCCTTCTCCTCAGCCAAAACCAACAGCCCCCGTGCTCCGGTTACAACACTGGCACTGGGGCTGCTCATTCATTCGCGCTGAGGCGCTCGGAGCATTTATTAGGGGCTGCCTCGCAGTCCCAGCCCTGCTAACCCCACTGCAGCTCCAGACAGCCCGGGGATCTCCAGGAAGCAGCTGGCAGAATGCTGCCCCAAGAAATCCTTTCCCTGCTCATGCTGTTCTGTGTTTTCAGGGCTTCTGGTTCTGCTCTGGATGAAGACAATGACTACGATCTCATGTACGTGAACCTGGATAATGAAATCGACGCTCCAGCCCCTGGTACTGAGGAAAGTAAGTCAATTTAAACTAAATTTGTGCAAATGCAGAATTGCAGTCTTTGTTGCCTAGCTCTTGTAGCAGTTATTACTAAAAACGTTTTTTTCAGAGGGAGAAGCCTGTTCTTGTAGCAGTGGATTATTGTGGATAACAGTGCTAAAGCACTTCAGGAGTGCCTTGGAATTTGCTTTAAACCCTTAATTTTGCAGTTTTGCTGTAAAAGATTGTTGATGACAGTTTTAGAATTGCTTTAAAACACACTACTTTACTTTCCTGTTTCAGTATAGAGGGAAATGCACTGACCCCCCACATGAGAGGGGAGTTGGAACTAGATGGTCTTTAAGGTCCCTTCCAACCCAACCCAGGCTGGGATTCCATGACTCTGGGACAGCCTGGAGCACATAAGCCTTGCACAGAGCCAGATTTTGTCAAACTCGCCTTCTGTTTAAAACCAAGTGCACAGGAACAGCAACATCTGTATCTTCCCTTCCAGCTGCCTCGTGTGACTGCCAGAGGGAGCACACCAAGTGGGACAAGCTGTTCATCATGCTGGAGAACTCGCAGATGAAGGAGAACATAATGCTGCAGGCACTGGATGAGCTCCCCAAGGTGGACCTGCAGACCCTGAGGGCAGAGCTGACCCAGCTCACCACCAACCTCGCGGGCACCTGCGCTGCCACCCTCGACAAAGTCACCTCCCACATCGTGTCCCAGGTAGAGCAGGTGCTTGTGAGGACCAGGGACCAGGCTGAAGAAGCCAAGAGGCTTCAGGAGTCCGAGCAAGGAAAGGTTCTGGAGCACGTTCTGCAGCTGAGCCACAACATGTCCACGAGGCTGGGCTGGCTGGAGAGCACCTGGCCGAGGAGGGCTGAGGTGGAGGAGCAGGAGACAGCTCTGCAGCAGGAGAAACTGGAGGCCAGCAGAGGGGACAATCTCATTCTGAACTTGTTGTGGAAAGAGCTCCAGCAAACCCGGGCTGAGCTGAAGGCGGCGCAGCAATGGGCAGCTCAGCACCTGCTGCCAGCAGGTGAGTCCTTGTGCACTTCACCAGGGAGATCTTTGGAGGGCCTGTCCAAACAGGGACCCTACAAACACCCCTCCTGAGCACCTTCCTCTCCATGGGACTCCAGAGAAACACTAGGAACAGCAGGGCAGCTTTAAAAAGTCTGTACATAAAGAGGGGAGGGAACCCATTAACTTCTGAAAAAAGAGGTGCTGAGCTTCTCAAATGTGGGACCAAAGAAGGGCTTAATCCCAATCCTTACACAGGGCAGTGCCAGCCAGGATCCCACCTGCAGGCTCTCCCAGATCAAAACAGGTCAGCAAACGTGTCTTAAACATCCAAATCACATTCTCACACCTCTAGCCTTCCTCAGCTGGTAACACCTATGCATGTGCATCACTCCCTGTTCTCTCCCTAAATTAACACCTCCTCACTCACTCCAGCTGCCCAAGAGCAGAGGACACTGCTGATGTCAGCCAGCCAAGCACACTTCCACACCAGGGAGGGCACATTCCCTGCACCCAGCTGTTAGGACAGAGTCTTTCCTCTGGATGGGTTGATTAGTAACACTGGGGTGGTGTTTTTTGGGCATTTTTACCCTTCCAAAGCATTTGCACTGCTCAGCAAGTGAGATGACCACAGAAAGATGAGCTCATACCTCAAATTCCATGTCAGTTTTCTGGGCAGTGCAACGTGAGACCCAACTCAAAGCAGCAACTTGGGCATGGCAGAGCAGCCCCTCATCTGTTTAAGGGTGGGTGCAGAATTGCTTTGTGCATGATACAACTACACTGAGTATCAGTGACCTGTCGCTGCCTGCCCTCTAACAGCTGATAAATGACCGTGTTCTCCACAAATCTAAGTTATTACAGCCTAAAAGCCCCACAGAATCCCGTGGGAGGGGGTGTGTAGCAAAGTGGGGGTGCAGGTACACCAGCCTTACCAGAGACCTGTAGCAGCATCTCCTAAGTGAGACCTTACACAGGGAGCGAGAAGGAGCAGCTGTACCTGCCAAACTTCCACAGACACCACACAATTCACATCAAAGCGCTCTCTGATCTCACCTGAATCTGTCCTTTCATGCAGGGCACCAATTCAGTGTTAAAAGTAAATTGCTTTCACTCCTTTATCAGAACACCTCAGTAATGTCTGTGTGCTGGGAGTAGATCTTACAGCGTATTCCTCTTTTCCCCAAACACAAACCTCTTGCCTGCCAGAGCATGATCTCATCCCTTATCTGTGCTGCAGCCCAGCCAGCCTCACTCAGCTCCTCTGCACGAGGTGAGAGCAACAAACTCGGTCTGCTTTGAGCATCTCACACTCAGCAGTGCAAACTCACTTTATTTCCACTGGTTCCTACAGGGCTTTATATAAAACCTTCCTACTTTTTAAGTTAAAGGCTACATTTTAAGTACTTCCAGAGCCTCTCTCTGGGTTTATTTTTTTCAAGGGAATTTTTAGCAACTGACTTTAATTTCTCACATCTTGAGTTCCTGCCAGCCATATTCTTGAGGGATTTTCTAATCACACTTTTTGTTCTTCACTGAGGCTGGTTTTAATTTTATTTAGGCTTTGATAATAAAGCCTGAAAGCCTGCTAATTAAAAGCTTTTTCACAATAGTGTTCCTAAGTAGCATTTTAAGGAATATCCCCAGCAGTTGCTCGCTGACCCTGCCCCTCCTCAAAAGGGCCAGTGGAGATGTAAAATCTGCTGGAAGCTGTGAGGAAGCAGCCCATGAAATATCAGAGCAGCACAGTCCTGGAGGGCACAAAGACTCATTCCCTGGAGCACGAATTTCCACACGCGTTTTAGGCATTTCAGATCCTCCAGCTTCTTTAAACAGGAAATGAAGCAGCTTAATTGGAGAAGGGGCTGATTCTTCCCCCGTGTCACCTTGAACATTAAGTTATGTACAACCAGGGAACAGCACATAAAATACCAAGAATGCCTTGGCTTTAGTGATCAACAGCCACTTTTCCAAGTTTCCTGAATTTCTGTCAGTGGTTTTAACTATTCTAATTCCTATTACCAGCACACTGATCAATGAGACATGAGGAATGAACTGTTTTAAAAATATCAGTTGTCTTCTACAGTCCCTGTGTTTACCCAGAGCCCAGGAATGTTACTGATCAAAAGTCCTGCAGGCAGGGTCAGGAAAAGAAGTCATTATAGTAAATGAATAAGCCCATCTCAGCATGTTCCTGCCAACACTCCCTCTGCTACTTTTTGGTAGTTCTTGTCCTCCTCTGCTGCCCTGTTAGTTGTCCATGAGACAGCCTCAGGACACAGCCCATGCCACAACAGCCCAGCAGGTCCCTTCTCCAGCTACAGCCCCCACTCTATCCTGGGAATGCCATGACATCCAAACCTGCAGTTTGATGGCTTGCTGACCCCAGCCCCTCACCACAACATTATTGTCACTATTTAACACTTAAAAAGAACACAGAGGCTCAAACAGGATTTGAATGGCCCCAAGGCAGGGTTACTGACATAGTTACCCAACTTAAAGGGCTGATTTCTCTAGGTGAGGCAGCAAAAGAGCTGCTCTCCCAGGTGTAGTGCCCATCCAGACCCTTGGGAAGCCCAACTTCCCCAGGGAAGCACCAGGACAGACAGGCTGTGTTAACCCTAAACATCCCTTTAGATGGCACAGGACTAAAACACATTCCCTGTGCAGGGAGGGGAGAGCCAAACCCTGCTCCCACACTGGATTAGCCCCTACACACATAGCATTCCACAAAGTCCTCCATCAGACCCAACAGCTCCTTTGAACATCCTGGGAGTAGGTTCCTACATCCCAACAGGTGAGATGAGCTGAACTTGCAGCTTCCTTTGGGAAGCCCAGAAGTGAGCAGTGGGTCAGGCACTGGAACAGGCTTCCTGGGAAGTGGTGGAGTCAGCATCCTTGAAGGGGTTCAAAAACATGCGTATGTGATACTTGAGGACCTGGTTTAGTGGTGAACATGGTGATGGTGCTGGGTTGAGGGCTGGACTTCATAGAATCATGGAACAGTTTGAGTTGGAAGGGACCTTAGAAACCATCCAGTGCCACCCCTGCCATGGGCAGGGACACCTTCCACCAGCCCAGGGTGCTCCACGCCCCGTCCAACCTGGCCTTGGACACTTCCAGGGATCCAGGGGCAGCCACAGCCTGATGATCTCAGAGGTCTTTTCCAGCCTTAATGACTCTGTGATATATCAAATGTCCCAACTGTGCACGCACAAAAGAGACCAGTTTCCATTTACCTGACGCTGTTTTTAACTTCCCCAGGGTGTGAAACTGCAATTCTGTTCCCCATGCGCTCGAAAAAGATATTTGGGAGCGTCCACCCAACTGCTGGAATGGCCCTTCTCTCCTTCACTGCCTGTGTCTGGGTCAAGGTGACTGAGGCTTTGGACAAAACCATTGTCTTCTCCTACGGAACCAGGTTCAACCCCTATGAAATCCAGCTGTACCTCAGCCGGAGCTCCGCAGTGCTCCTCGTCGGGGGTGGCCAGCACAAGGTGGCTGCCCAGAATGTCATCGTCCCTGGGAAGTGGATCCATCTGTGCGGCACGTGGAGCTCGGAGAACGGATCTGCAGCCCTGTGGGTGCAGGGGGAGCTCAGAGCCAGCACCCTGGACATTGCCAGCGGTCACACCGTTCCCGACGGAGGGCTCCTGCAGATCGGGCAGGAGAAGAACGGCTGCTGCGTCGGAGGGGGGTTTGATGAAGCTTTAGCCTTCTCTGGAAAATTAACTGGCTTCAACCTGTGGGACAGAGTGCTCAGCAGCACCGAGATCACGGCACAGGGCGGGGAGGGCTCCTGTGGCACCAGGGGCAACGTCGTCGGCTGGGGCGTCACCGAAGTTCTGCCCTATGGGGGAGCCCAGTACGTGTCCTAAACCTTGGCAAGGCAGTTCCTGCACGGAGAATGTATTTCCCAGAGAGCTGAACATCAATACTCCAAGTAAACAGAGCCATAGGAGCCTGTGTCCCAAAATCCCAAGGAAGATTGGCATTGCAAGTTTACAAAATGAGGCACTGTGGAGATGGGGTCGGATCCCTGCCTGCTGTTTTGGGAAAACACTGAAAAACCCCCACACATCAAGGTATGACATTGGAAAAGCTGTTCCCAAGGTCTGGGGGCTCTGTCTCTCCAGCACAGCGTTTGCTGATGTGTCAAAGTGAGGGGCACTGTGGAAATGGTGCTCCCAACATCCCTGCTGAGGGGAAACCTGACCCTCCTCTGCAGAACAGACATCGAGGATGTGGCTGCCCCTGGATCCCTGGAAGTGTCCAAGGCCAGGCTGGACGGGGCTTGGAGCAACTTGGGCTGGTGGGAGGTGTCCCTGCCCATGGCAGGGGGTGGGTCTGGATAGCTTTTAAGGTCCTTTCCAACACAAACCATTCCAGGATTCCATGATCTTCCAGGCTCCTCCAGCCTTTGGGTTCTATAGCATTAATGTGAATTGTACAGAGGAACCACCTAAGTCAAGAAACATGTTGTTTATTAATCACTGTTAGTCATTTATAGACTTTAACAAAACTAGCTTCTTGTTTAAAGCATTATTTATGCCATGGATTGATATCAAAGTAATAGTCCCCTCCATAATCTGATGTTACAGTAGGAGAAGACACAGCTGTATTATATTGTAAATGGACTCTGTGATAATTTTATTGAAATTATTTTTGTAAAGTTGTTCTGTAAATAAAGATACTTTACTAAACTAAAACTCTCCATGCCTCTCATGAACCAAAACTCTAAAACTAAGTCTCAGCTGGGAATTTTTCCATATTTTGAATCATGCAGTTTTAGCTGATAGTATAAATAAAAACCATAAATAGTGACATCTCATAGA
This sequence comes from Margarornis squamiger, assembly GCA_035222235.1. Lineage (NCBI taxonomy): Eukaryota > Metazoa > Chordata > Aves > Passeriformes > Furnariidae > Margarornis > Margarornis squamiger. The sequence continues at coordinate 1,276,266 of JAWWTY010000010.1, forward strand.
AGCAGAGAGATCCTCACGTGCACTGAGTCGAGGCTGTGCTAGGACAATGCTTGGAGGCTCAAGGGAGGATTGCTTTGGGATATCCCCAAAGAACAATCCACCAGTCCCCCACAAATAATGCTGGCCCTGGGAGGACAGACTCAGCTTTAAGGCACATCCAAAGTCAGCAAGTTGTTGCTGCTGACAGGAGGTTTACACAAGGAATTGCTGCTCAGTGTCAGTGATTTTCTTCTCTCACAAGCTTATCCAAAATCCAATAAAAACCCAGGGCTGGACAGAGAGCAGAAGCAGCAGGTGCAGAGCCAAGACACCAGTGGTGATTTTCATGTAGAAACCAGAGCACAAGCAGAGAATGATAAATAGCTACTCACTGGATATGTAACCATTTACAACAGGAACTATTACTTGCTACCTGTTGAAGCCTCCGAACCAGTTATCATGAGGAATGTCTTGTTCAAAGCAATTCTCATTTCCCCTGGAAGCAGCCCATCCTTCTTCTCTGTTCCCATGTTTCTCTGCCTTTCTCATTTCTCTGCAGATGTCCTGAGAACATACTTGGAAAAACTTCCTGGCATGTTGCTGCTACACTTATTGCTGAACACACCACCAGATCCTTGTTCCAGGATACAAAAATAGTGAGGAAAAGCCATGACAAGGTAAATTCCCCCTTATTGAGCCATTCAAGGGGGTTGTGCTTCATATCCAGTTGTACGACTTGCTCCAGATTTTTGGCAGCACTGTTTATTTAAGGGAAAAATAATTGCCCTGATTGCTGGATTTTCTCCTATTACTGTGCAATAAAAATGGGTCTAAGTTAAAAATGCTTAGTAGTAACCTTGACAAAAATCCCTCACTAAATAATATCTTTGAATAACCTCAACTAGAGAGCAATGAAATATTACCTGTGTTCATCTGCTGGCAGCCAGAAAACAGACCCTCAAAGTTACAAAAACACTCCAGGTCCCAACATTGCACAAGGGCAAAACCACTCAAATCCCATTTCCGTACCGTGCCCTCCATTAAATGAAAACAAATGTCCCCGAAGTGCAGCAGGAAAAGGAAAATCCTCAAGAAGATCAGAACTCATTCCTGGCTACTTTTCTTGCTGTATGTCATACCTGAAAAGCTTTGATTTGGAAGGAGCCTTCTCCTATCTCTGCTCTGGCTTGGCCGAGGACCAAGTGCAAAGCCAGTCCTTCCATTCTCACTGACTCAGCTGGAAAAATTCCCTCCTTCCAACTGCTCTGCTCTCCCTTTATCCACCTCTGTGACTAGCGAAGCTTTCCCAGCCCAGCAGCACAACCCACCTCCATGTTTCCCTCTTTCCTTCCTCATTTAACTGCATTTTTCTTGCTCAGCAGTTTGGCTGTTTGGAAAACACCGAGCAGACAGTATTTTGGGAGCGCGTGGGCTCCAGATACGGGAGAGCCACTGTGATGGTGCCCTTGCAGTGCCAAGGGAGAAAGGGAGGAGCAGGGCAAGACGTGCATGGCTGGAGCAGGTGGGGAGCCCAGCTCTGCTCCCCGACAAGGCTCTGCTGGATGCAACATCCACAGGGTGCCTCTGGAAGGTGGAGCAGCCACGGGACCCCCAGACCATGGGGCAGTGTTGCTGCTGTCCCCTGGAAGTGGGAATGAGCCTGGTGGTCCCTCATGCTGATGGGAGGTGTTGGCACGGCACGGATGGCACGTGTTTGGGGGCTGAATCCACTGGAACAGGGCAGTGAAACTGTCCTTCCAAAGAGCCCTTTTCCAGCTGAGGAGATAAGAACCTGCTCACGCAGCCCGAGAGCTGCCCAAGAAACCACGAAATCCAGTTGGTCCAGCATTCCCAGGCAAGGGCCAAAGGCTGTGCCCGACCTGCCCGGGGCCACGAGGCTCAGCCCGGGTTTGCAGCCCCACAACGAGTCCCTTTGCCTCCAAAACCTGCTCTGGAATACCCTCAGCAGCTGATCCTGTCCCCCAGCCAGCTCTGCAAGGGCGGATCTCAGCCTGCTGCAAACACCAGCCATGTGCAGGGTCCTTAAGCCCCTGTGCAAAGCAGGTCGCTCTGCCTGTTCGCTGCCCAAATCCAGGCTGGGCTTCCCAAACCCGATATCCACAGCAACATCTGCTGGTGGAATAACACAAGTACACGGCTCAGCCCTGCCGAGCCCTCGGCTGGGCATCATCGTTTAACCCACAGATAGCACTAAAATCACTCCGTTTCTTTCATTACCACCACCGAGTTGCAAGTGGCAATACACAAATGTCAACACAAATACTAATGTCAAGTCCTAAAAGAAGATAACAAGTCATAAATTCATAAAGAATGCACACATTTCATTTGAGGGCTTAACAGCTCCATAATAATCTTCTTTTAACAGCAGTAATTAGCAATAACTTTCTAATTATTACCCACACTTGAAGGAAAACAGTGAATTGACTACTGCAGTAGCACTGTACTACAACAAATACTGGGAACTTTATTACTTCAATTAAATTGGATTTCCCTTTACAGAAGAATGAATATATTTGGCTTTTTAAACCACAAAAATAAAGTGTAAGGAGATTAGCAACAATATTCTATATAAAACTAATAACCTAGGCAAAATTAAAGAACCACCACAAAGCTTTTCTATCTTACATCTGACTATTTTTTGCCACAGAATGGGATTAATTTCATCCCCATTTATACTTTGGAGGCTTGCCAGTGACACTAATAGAAAGGATAAGAGCTCCACAACTAGTGCCTCATATCATGGCTGATAATTTGAAGTCCATTAGCACAGAATATTAACAAGTACAGCTGGATTTCCTGCCCTGGGGGTCACCCAATCCATAATGAAACCTCCCAGCCAACAAGGTTCAGTGAATTCCCATATTCCTTGATAATCTCTTATTAGATTGTGTTTTATCACATTTATAGGTACATCCATATGCCTGCTTTAGACAAACATGCCTCATGTTTTTAGGTATAATGTGGTTATTAATGGGGGCCTTTTCCAGCCAGAAGGGTTCAGATTTGAAGGGTTCCAGGTTCACCTGACACATCCTAACTGGTCCAGTGCTGGGCACACTGGAGGGTAACCCCAAGTCCTGTGTTCATACCTTGGAGGACACTCCTGACAATGGTGTCCGTGTGCTCAGCCAGCAGGTCCACTTTGGCAATTGCAGCCAGGGACAGGTAACTGGACATGTTCCTGCACAGCTCCTTGTTGCCCCTCTGCAGGAACTTCACTGCCACGGGCACGGCCAAGGCCATGACTGGAGGCCGGTTGTAATTCTGTAAGAACACAAAAAACCAGTGAAAAACCAGCAGCTGAAAAAAGTACATTAATATGAAGTCTCGTGCTGAGCAGAGGAGGGAGAAGAAAAATAAAAGAAGGGGAAAAGAGCAAAAAAATGTGTCAAGGAAGGTTATGTTTTGGCAGCACCACAGAAGAAGATGAGAGAGCTAAGAAAGAAATTTAAAACTCCTGCACCAGGAAATGCTCATAGTGCACCTTTTTTGTCTTTTGTTAGAGGAGCAGAAAACGTGATGCAAAGTGCAATAATTAAATGTTAATTGCTGTAACACTTCTAATGACACATCTTGTGCCTGGTGCCCTCTGAGAGGACAGCAGAGGCTGTATCCATCATGCACAAAGAGCAGAGAATTCTCATCCCAAAGCACAGGAAACACCTTGGAGCAGTCACTGCCAGTAAGCGCACTGGGACACTTGCTCACACTGTAATGGCTGTAGAGTTGATCATTAATTATCCTGGAATAATTAAGACTTCCATTTTTTAAAAACTCTTTGAATCATGGAATGGTTTGGGTTGGAAGGGATGTTAAAACCTATCCAGTCCCACCCCCTGCCGTGGAATGGGGCACCTTCCACTATCCCAAGCCCTGTCCAGCCTGGCCTTGGACATTCCCAGGGATGGTTCAGCCACAATTTCCTTGGGAAACTCCAGCAATTTCTCTGAACACCAGGCCTGACTTAGCTTTTGACATCAAGGTCAGAAAAGGTTTTCTGCTGCTATTTACACACAAGAAATTGTGTGTACAGACTATAAACATCCATCACCCCTCAAGTTCCCACAGAGAACAGCCCCTGGCACCAGCGGGATGTGTTTGTGTGTAACGAAGGACCCACATCCTCTCTGGAGCCTCCTTAAGCTGTGCCTTCCTCTCCTCTCCACTCACTTTTGAGCAGCCCTTTGAAACTGGAGCACATCCCTGGTTTTGAAAATAACCCTGCAATATGATTATATTTAATTAGCATCTGAAATCACAGGCAACCACTGGAAGCCAGATGTTTCAGAGAGCAAGAAAACAGTGCAAAACAAGGCAGACCACACTTTCTGGACTTTCCTTCTGGAGCAGCAATAAAAAAAAAAAAAGAAGTTTAGACTGAGAAAAACCCAATCTGTTATTCCATATTCCACAGAGGTTCAGTGGCTCTGAGGGTTTTTCCTTGCAACAGAGACTTGCCAGGCATTGGACAGTCCCTTTCAGAGATCCCTAAGGAAGAAAGGGCTGCAGAAACTCCTTAATGTCAAGATAGATCATTTTGGCAACTTCCATGGGACCAAAACTGCATCTTGAAGGAGAAAAGCCCTTAAAATAAATAGAGCTTTATGCAGCAGCATGTTTAAATCAACATAATGCCTCGTTATGTTTGGCTGAGAGGCACCACTGAGTAGGAGCCAAAGCTGCCTCCAAGTTCCACTCTGTGACTCCCCACACAAGAATGGGAAGATAAGGTTTGGGCCTCGGACTGGGTTTTAAAAGATCCCAGAAAATTCCAAAGAACAATATTTTTTTTTCCCCTACAATAAAGATAAAATCCTTATTTGAGAAAAGGCTGGAATTCAGATGGAAGCAGAAAGGTTTCATTTGTTCCATGATAAATATCAGGGCATGAGTGCACACTCAGAAAATGGGAAGGTGCTAATAAAGACCACATTTCAATAATATGATATAGTGATGTTTGCAAACCTTGGGGACCTTCCTGCTGTTCATATCAACAGAGACCTGCTGGGAGAGCCAGCCCAGCTGGCAGATATTCATTATCTTCACTACAGCTTCAACCATTGCTCACATATTGAACAAAACCCTCATTTTATGCCCTTTTCTTTTTTTTTCTGTTTTTTGGGTGGGTTTTTTTGTTTGTTTGTTGGGGTTTTTTTTTGTTTTGGTTTTTTTTGTTTTGTTTTGGTTTTTTTTTTGAGGCAAAGGATCTTGCTGTTAACTTGCTTGTTTCAGGGAGCAGTAAAGATAACTAAGCTGTGGCCCCATCCCTGCAAGTGCCCAAGGCCAGGTTGGACGGGGCTTGGAGCAACCTGGGCTATGGAAGGTGTCCCTGCCCATGGCTGGGGGTGGCACTGGGCAATCTTAAAGGTCCCTTCCAACCCAAATGAGCCCACGATTCTGTGAACTAGCTCATTTCAGGAATCTGAAACACAGTGCAGTCCCCAGAACATTTGCATAGGAGCTGGCTTGGTTTAGCCACAAGCTCAGAGCAGCCACTGAATACTTCAATATTCCTCTGGAATCTGATTTCTAAAGTGCCTCAAAGATAAACTGTGATCTCACAAAACACAGCCTCTCATCTGGAGAGTTTCAGCTGTGCTCCTGCTGGTTACTCTCTCACCTCCAGGGACAGGAGGCAAAGAGGGAGACACCAACCCCTTCAGGAGGGCACTGCCCACCACAAAGTGGGGTCCCTACAAATCCAACCCCTCCAGGAGGGCACTGCCCACCACAAAGGGGGGTCCCTCCCAAATCCAATCCCTCCAGGAGGGCACTGCCCACCACAAAGTGGGGTCCCTACAAATCCAATTCCTCCAGGAGGGCACTGCCCACCACAAAGTAGAGTCCCTACAAATCCAATCCCTCCAGGAGGGCACTGCCCACCACAAAGTGGGGTCCCTCCCAAATCCAGCCATTCCCAGAGGAAGGTGGAGGGGACACAAGCCCTGACATAACACTGACCCTCAGAGGATGTCACTGTGCTCTGGCTATTAACATTTGGGGTCAGTCTCTTGATTTTAAATATAATCCCTCCCATGCACCCCCCAATCAAAGTACAAATGCATTTTAAACCAGAAGACTGACCGTGCCCCGAGGGCGCCCTCAGCTCAGCCTTACCTGCAAGATACAGCTCATGATGTCAGAGGCAATCTTGGCGTGTGGGGCATCCTCCTGTGTGCCCGAGGGCCCCAGGTTGTGCTCGAGGCAGGACTCCCAGAGCGCCACGAGGGCCCTGCCGTGGCGCTCGATGGACGCCGTCTCCCTGATGGCCGTGGTGATGCGCGTGATGCAGATCTCCACCACCGCCTGGTCGTTGTCGTTGCTCTGGTAGTCCTGGCCCAAAGGAAAGGAATTAAGTGCCTTGCGAGGACCTCACAAAATTAACCCTGAACACACAGAGTTTTTGTAACAGTCCGGACTCCATTTTCCCACTCCCACCTTTACAACAAGCGTTTAGTGTGATTAGACACAGAAATGAGTTCATCCCACAGGCAGTTCACTGCTTGAGGTTGTAATCCTTGCTACTATGAAGGTATGGATTATGTAATATGTTAACCTTCAATATGCTTTAAATAAATACTTAATAACTTTACTATAAAGATGAACTTGAAATACCTTTAAAGGAAATCCAGCTGGTGGGAACTGGACTTTGTTACCACATTTTTTAAATCTTGCACAATTTAAGTTTCAAAAAAAACCCAACCCTGAAAGCAAAGTGTATGTCCCCATCTTTAATATCTTATTTATACAATGTATTTAATCTCTTGAAAAATTATCCTGGGCAGTGTTTCACTTACTGCAGCTGAACTAATGATCCTGATTTGTTCAAGAGCTTCAGAGAGGCTTCCTTCGATTTCAGCATCCTCCAAGGAGAAGAGGTCCCCGGCCCGGGACAGGTCCTTCTGTGCCAGAACCAGCCCAAAGAGCTGATGCATGGCTGTGTTCTGCCACCTCTGAGGGCACCATGGGCATGCACTGCTCAGATGGGGGCACGATGGGGACACCCCTGGGGAGCAGCACTCAATGCAATATGAAGAACAAACCTCAGGTGTATTTCAAGACTTCCCTGGCCCCAATCTAAAGAGAAGAGAGAAAGATCCATTGAGTATCATGTTACAGTTTAGTAGAGACTTTGCAAGGGTGTGTGAAAGCCTCAGAGAGGACCCCCTGACATCCTTAAGCACATCCCCACGAAGTACCTGTTGTAGGATCTTTTGGAATCATGAAATCTCAGAGCAGTTTGGGTTGGAGGGACCTTAAAGCCCATCCAGTGCCACCCCCTGCCATAGGCAGGGACATCTTCCACTATCCCCAGTGGCTCCAGCCTGGCCTTGGACACTCCCAGGGATCCAGGGGCAGCCACAGCTTCTCTGGGCACCCTGTGCCAGGGCCTGCCCACCCTCTGACTAAAGAATGTTTGCCCTCAAACACCAAATAGCTTAAAATTAGCTAAACAATACACAGTTTAATAAATAAACCTAATTTTTTTTTCCTTTCAGCAGATATTCCCCAAGCAGGCTGGTGCCTGGACCAGCTGAGAAGGCTACAAAGCCCCTTTCCATGGTCAGCAGCAGAGCAGAGCTCCAGGACATGGGGGAAGCCTCTTCCTTTGTTTTCTGGGCTGCTGTGTCTTGACTCTAGAAAACCATTATGAGTAAGATGGAGAAGATAATTCTTGTTTAGAAAAAACAGCTAAGTTTTGTTGCCAAAATGATTCCTGTGGTCTTTTCATCACGTGTATAACAAGCACGAAAGCAGAAAGGAGCTACCGGGACTGCCAAGCCCGAGGCACAACAGGCTGGATCCTCCTGAGAGCCCTGAGAGCCCAAATCACTCCCACCAAGGTGCAGGGGATGGGCTGAGCTCAGGGGGGATGAGCTCAGGGGGTGAGCTTAGAGGGGATGAGCTCAAGGTCCATCGTCCTCACACTCAGCAACTCTCAACTGCAAAACTAGAAGTTCCAAAAGCCACAGACACAAAGTGCTCTTTTACCTGTTCAGGGCTCCCCCAGGCCATCCTCAGTGGTGGGTGAAGGTGCTCTGGAGACAAAGCCTGACCCTTGGCTTTGCTCTCCGGCCACCCTGGGCACCATCCGAGGGCGCAGCGGCAGAGCCGGGTGGCAACCAGCAAACCCGGAGCTGTTCATTGCTGTGCCAGGGGGGAGGCATTTCAGGAATGCAGAATAAAGCAGCCTAAAAGTTACCCGTGGCTCTGTCAGGTGACCAGAGGAACCCAAATGCAGAGAGGCCTTATCTCTCAATGAGCCACTCTGTTTCCAGGGCTGAACACAAAGCCTACTCCACTTGAGGGCAGTTGTTTTTAACAGAGAAAACAGAACTCTCTGTGTTAGTGAAAGCTATACTGCCCTGGGAAGGAGCTGAAAAAACCCTCAGTAAGCTCACACTGCTTGAAAGGAAAAGAACAAGTGAACAGACCTGCTACACAGGAGGTTTGCTGGCCAGAGGAATAAATGCTGTCGTTCTGTAACCTTTGCAGGAGCACAAAAGAGGGTCTGAAGTTTGCTTTGGCTTTTCACATCGCCCTCAGAAGTGGCACAACAAAACGTGCCCACACAACGTGGAGAAACGCTCCGGGAAGGCAGATCCACTGAGCCCTCCCTCTGATGTGCTGCTCAAACTCAGCATCCCCTTCCTCAGGACGGGGGCTCCACCATCCCCTGGGTCCCTTCCAGCCCAGGGTATCCTCTGATCTTTGGCCTTTTGCAAGGGAGGTTCTGCTCAGAGTGTTTCTGCTGAGGAGTTTCGCAGAGAGGTCCTGATCTCCACCTGAACTGACACTTTCTATGTGAGTTTTACAGACAGCACTAAGGACAATGCAGGAAAAGAGTTACTGTGAGCTCTTTGAGCTGGAATTACAGCAAATCTTCTTAACTGCTGAAATTATTCCCTTGCACAGGCATGGAGAGGAGGGAGTTGTTCTCCAGCACCTCCCTGCTCACTGCAAGGCTCTGCTATTTGCTCCTAATGGGCAGCTGGCACTGGGGAAAAGGGAAAACAATCATGTGCCTTAAAAAATATAATTTTAATTACTTTTTTTTTTTAAAAAGAGTCAAGCTGGATGATAAAATTGCTTCAGAGTGTGGTTCCTCAGATGTCCCATCACCCCGAGTCCACAGCACCTCCACTGCACATCACCCATCAGCATCTCCTCATTTGTTATATTTCTGTTCCAGAAATGGGAAAGGAAAAGGGTCTTGCCAAGGCTTGTCCATCCTAAATGTCTCCTCACTGGCACTGCAGCCAAGGTGGTTCCCAGCAGGAACCCACACCTTCCCATGGCCAAAACACAGGGAAAGGCCAGGAACTCCAGCTCTTGGAACCAACTTCCTCACTATGCAGGAAAAAAGCCTCAGCGTGTAACACAGGCCATTTCCAGTGGTTTGTGGTGCAGTCCCACTTCTCACTCAAAGAGCTGATTTTCAACACCTCCTTCCTTCCCCTTTTCATGACAAGCTGAAAGAGCCACACGTTCCCTGGGACCTTGACGCTGTTCCCCTCCAAGGTGAGTGTCTCCACTTGCTGGAGGCACAGCATTCTTACCAAAGCTCCTTATCACAAGCAATCAGAATAAAAGGCAGCCTGACAGGTTTGGGAGCTTGAAGGGACTGAATCGGTCTGTTTGCAAAATAATTCCCCCAATAATAGAAGATTAACAATAAAAATTCCATGTAAAAGGGCAGTTGGACCTAAGGGCATCCAAAAGCCAATTGAACTTTGAGCTAAAAGGCTGAATCTCCCAGTTCATCAGGAACTCAGATCCTGCAGAATGACATTAGAAGGACAGGAAAAAAAAAAATCTCTTTTAAACCAAAGAGGAAGGGAGAGGATAAAAATTTTTATATTTGCAGTGAAGGAAACCCTACCAAAAAAAAAAAAATTCTCTTAACTTGCAAAAGACTTGAAATGTAAATATGGTTGCTTGATTTTATGGGTGTTATCCCACTGAAAACAAAATACAACCTTCAGAGATCTGTGCAATAATATTGTTAACCTAGTTCCACACTACACAACACGAATCAGGAAAACCTTCCCTATAGTTAAGGAATTTTAGGAAACCCAAGCCACCAGAGTTCATGTTGAGTGAGGCTCAGAGGACCCCCTGGCTCGCTCACTTGCTGGGGCTGCAGTGAGCACAGGGAGCCCCCAAAGCAGGGCACAGCCAGCGCTCCCGAGTGAACCCAGGCATTGCAGCACTTCCCAAACTCCCCCTGTGCTCTGTGACACCCCATCTGTCACAGGCTCCACACGTGGCTCTCCTCCAGTCCTGCAGCACAACTCCCACAGGGACATTCCTGTCCCCTACTCCAGGGCCAGCTGCCAAAACTTTCATAAACACAAGGCAAGAATAAGGAAATATTAGGGAAAGAAACATAAAAGGTATAAAATGAGCACCTGGCTCAAAAAAGGAACTTAAATTACATGGGAGAGGAAAGTGATCTGAGAATTCCCCTTAAGAGGAGAGTTTGGGGTTGAAGAATTGCGAGGCCACGGGTCTTGCTTTATCGTGGTGATCTCGGGCAAAGCACAGCCCGGAGCTTTGGCCATCCATAGAGAGGAAAAGGAAACAATGAACTGCTGTCCTTACCTTGCAGACACGTGGCCATGCTTGGTGCACTGGGCTGTGGGAAGGGCTTCGGATGCCTTGGCTGAAGGACACTCTGGGAGAGCAGGAGAAGAACCTCAGTGACTCTGCCTTTTCAGCACTGCGTGTGCAGACTGCAAAGACACCTCAGGACAGACAGCAACACAACTGGGGCCTTCACCAAACAGGCTTTAATGTTTAGGACCCGGCCCCACAAAGACCAGGACAGCAGCTCTGCTAAACCCTGGGGGGCTGGTGATGCTCTTCACGCGTGGAGCGAACACAGCAAGGTTTGGGTTTCCATCCCCTCAGAGGGTGGGCAGAAATGGTTTAAACAACCGCATTTTTCAGTTTCTTTTCTTTTCCCATGAACAGGAGGAAGGTTAGAATAACCTCTACAGAAATCCTTCAGTTTGGGGTAGAATCCCTTTCCCTTGAAATTCTTCTTCCCCATCTCACAGCAAGAACCTGTGGAGTTGCTCTCTCGAACAGTCACAGAAGTTTGTAATATCACCAAGACTGCTGGACACTTCCTTCCCCCCTACACCCACCCAGGGGGGAAAGAGAGGCCTGGATACATTTCCCAAGAACACTCTCATATGCAATTTATAGACAGAATATTACAGATATTCCAGGGAACCTTTCCCCTCCATGTTACACTAACAATGTGATTTGCTTTTATGTTTGAAAAGCATTTACTCACTAAAACAGAGCATTCTTTCCAACTTGCAAATAAAGTTCTCACATTTTTCAGTGAAAGAGAAGGATTAAAGATTATATGGAAAGAGCATCATTTTCACACAGGGGGAATAGACTACAACAGTTCCCATGGGATCAGCTGCATATATTTAAACTCTTCCCACAAGACAGCCATTGTTTCCTACCAGCCTCTGTTTTTTTCTGTCATGACAGGTTTCCACACTTCATGTCTCAAAATCCCATGGATGCTGAGCTGGACCAGACGATGACACAATAAATTATGAAGTCTCCTAATTAGGCTGGGCTTAAAAATGGGGTTTTGTTAATGAAACACCTTGCTGCAGTCCTGGGAGCTGTGGGCTGGCTTGCTCTCAACATCCAGCTCTCATCCACAAGGAAGCAGAATCCTTATGGAGGCACCTGGAAAATAAGCAGAGGAATGAGACAGCTTTTAGGGCCATCCCACTGACCACTGCTCCAGGGCTGTGCCACTACCCCCACCCGAGGTAAGGTCAGTGTCCTTCAGAGGTGTCAGGGACTGCCCCCTGTGACAAACTGGCTTACTCAGCAGGTTCTGGGGGGCAGAAGCTGCTTGGAGGGAGGCAAAATTCACAGATCTGAGGCAATTTGGGCTGCACAGCCCACACAACCCACTGATGCAGAGGGGGAGGAATGGACTTGAAGGAACTTGCCAACTGCTATTTCTGCAAACAGATAACTCGATCCAATTTTTTTTATAAGTATCTACTTGATAATTTATGTGCTGTTAACCAGTTTCCTATTCATTTCAGTACATGAGAAATCCCAAATTTGCCTGCTGTTTCAGCACACACCAGTGCTATGTGCAACACTTCATAAGACTTAGCATTTTTAAACATCAGGAAGACAGACTTGTAAGAATTCCATGTCTAAATATCTTAATGATATTAAAATATTACACTAAACATCCCACTGCCGAGATGGAATACATTGCTTCGTAACAAGCACCAATTCACTCACTGTCACGGTGGTGCTGTCAAAAGCTGCTCATTTTTAAGGGCTGCTTAACAAGCTTTTATAGCTGTGACACATTTTCAAGACTGTAGTGATGTTACAGAAAGAGAATTTGTTCTAAAATTTTACAGAGGGAATAATATGTATTTCTGTCTAAAGAGAGTGAGGGAGTAAATGGGGCAGAGCATGAGGGACCACAGGAGAGGGTCAGAACAGGAATTCTGTCACAGAAAACATCCCTCAGGCAGTGAAAATTGGACTAGAGCAATAAATAAATAAATGCACAACCACTGAACCTCAAAGTCTCCTGAAACAGCAGCCCCTGAACAATCATTGCACATCCTAAAGTTCCACCCAGGTGCCTGGGAATCCACTCCAGTGTCTCTGCAGCTCACAATTTCAGAGGACCCACAGCTTTCCAGCATGGCAAAGTTCCCTCAAGTAAGATATTAATCCCACAGCCCCGGGACAAAGTGCCCCCTGGGTAAGGGGAGGGAAAGGAAACACCCCGAGCCCATGGAGGATGGAGCAGCACTGCAGGTTCATGTCACACTGTCACACACACACAGGCACTGCTTTTCTCCCTGTGGCTCTTGCAGCCAGCTTACAACATCACCAATACATTTCTACATCCCACAGCCACAGCTCTGCATTCAGAGCAAAACCAGCAAGGCTCGCCCTGTTAACGACTGCGCTTCCTCAACACCCTCTTCCATTATTCAATACTTGGACCTGCTCCTCAGCTTCTTTCCACGCACTCATTTATTCACCAGTGCAAATGTTACATGAACACATAGTAAGTTATTCATACCTCTCAGAAGAGAAACCTCAGGAAAACATTAATAATTGAAGGCAAATCGTCGCTCTTCAGAGAAATTCGGATCAGATCCATTCCAGTTGTCAGTGCCCCTTCCATCCCCCTGTCTCTGGAATGCGAGGCTGCTGGCACAGCCCTGTCAAACCAACCGTACAGTCTATTCAGTTACCCTGGAGTTGTCATGTGGAATCAAGCAAACAAATATCTTCTCTCCGTTTTCCCCAACTCGGGCACTCAAAAACAGATCCGCGCTAATTCCTCACCCAGCCGAGCTCCAGCTCGAGTGAAAGCGCTCCGAGCTTGATATGGAGTTTGAATTAGTTAAAAGGATTTATCAACAGCCAGTGGTTACATTCAGTTAATTAATAACTTGCTTAAGAGTAACAAGGAAATTGCAGAAGTTAATGTTACTTATGGGGCCTCTTCTGCAGGGTCGGTGGGAAGGTCGGACCCTGTCGGTGTCTCTGGAGGAACAGGAGCCCAAACAAAGACCACGAAGGGGCAGGACACTGCAGGAAATGCATCCCTTCACCTGACACTTCTTGCATCTCCCCAACTCCTAGAACTTCAGCCAGCGCTTCCCAAGTGGAAGTGCCCAGGTGGAACCAGTGCCCAGGACCCCAACCCCTCCAAACTTGGCAGCTGCAGTGGAGAGAGGATCTCCGAGTTGTTCCATTCTGCACACACCTGACTGTGCTGCCCTTCCACACTGACCACATCTGGTGCTTCTCCCCTTAACTTTCCTCTGGTAAAGGAATTCCAGATGCTCAACAGGTCAACCTGATCTCCAACCTCCCCTCTGCACCGACCCCATGGATCTGGGGCTGGCCACGTCCTCCTGTCCTGGGAGGGCACAGCAGTAAAGCCACCCTGGGAGTGCCCCAGCACTGACATTTTTCTAGTAACAGCCAAAGAAATATCAAACAAACCAACTCACAAGAGCCAAGTGGAAGGTCAGGCAGTCTCAGCCAACTGCTGGGAAAAAGGAAAGAGTGTTTGCCCGGAGATAATGAGGAGAAATGTTTGTAGGATTCTTGTTAGGGCTTTTTTCATACTGAAAGAACTTACAAACGACAGTTTTAAAAGATCTGCTGCACAGAATACACATTTAGTCACATGAGTCTCCCCCTCCGATGGCAATTCCTCCCAACAGCTTTTTTGCTCCTGGTCACTGCACCACAGCCCCTGAATCAAACAAAATTAATGGGGGTGAACACATTCTTTTAATGATGTTCAGTCATTGCTGTTGGTCTTTAAGCAAAAGGGAAAACACAACTGCATTAACTTCGTAAGTGCATGGAAAACACAGCTGGCTTCCCTCCCACTCTTATGAGACTGTAAGAAAATTGAGATAATGGCAGAACATGAATATTCCCACTCTAAAAGTCATTTCCTAATCAAGAGACTTTAAAATAATAAGTTTGAAAGGCAGCATGGTCTAATTAGGAAAGCACAAACAAGGGGCTTGGCTTTTACTTCTGCATCCAGTAAGTGCTGCAGTCATTGTATGGCAGGAATTAAGAAGCCGGTTCCTTTTCTCACTGTGAGTCTACTTTTGACTGTAAGAGAAACCAGAACTGCTCAGAGGTTTGGGATTCCTTATCCCTGGAAGTGTCCAAGGCCAGGTTGGACAGGCCTTGGAGCAACCTGGGCTGGTGGGAGGTGTCCCTGCCCATGGCAGGGGTGGCACTGGATGGGCTTTAAAGTCTGTTGCAATAATAAGACAAACCAAGATATTATGATAAGAAGATTCACATACATTTTTCACTAGCTGAAAAATGAGCATTTGCTTTATGAAAATAGTTTCTCCCATCCTAGAAAAAAATAATTTCTTTTTTAACTTTTATAATAGTAGCAAAATGAATTAGGCCCTTTGTAAGCAGAGCCCTGAAAATATTTATTTTGTTAGACTCTTAAAAACAAACATCCCGTTAGGAAAGAGCCACTCCATTGTTCTTGCTCTGACTAATTGGTGAAGAGAAACAGAATATTCCATATTCATTGCATTTCACCAAAATGAGTCATGTTATCTTCTACCCAGACAAAGCATTTTCACTTTAATAACGACAATGCTGACAGCTACGATACTGTTCTTGCAGAAGTCTGCTTGTAAATAATTAACAATTGTTGGATAATGACAGGGGGGTTCTTGATAGCTCTATTAATTTCACAGTCAGGCTGGAGTCTCTTTAATTTAGGGTATTCATGAAACACCCACCCTGCTCCCGATCTATCAACATAAAAGCCTAATGGAAAAAACAGGTTTGTGTCCCTGCAGTTTGTCTTGACACCAAAACTCTGTTGGATGCCAAGAATCAGCCACGGGAGGCTCAGGAGAAGGGGGTAGAAATCACAGATTCCACCTCCAAATGGCTAATAATTGCCTGGGTTTGAAGCTGAAGTCTGTGGAGCAATAAAAAAGCTGGAAATCCTGCTCTGGGCTGTGGGACACGGTGATGGCCTTGGCAGCACAGGATGGGACACCACCTGTCTGTGTCCTTTACATACATGACCACGTCCCTCTCCAAGGCCTGCCAAGCAAGATACCATTGACTATTCCCCATATTCACTCATATTCCTAAACCCAAACATCCCTGTGGTTCTGCTGGAATCAGCAAGGATACAAACACTCTGAGGACCAGGGAAGGGTTTCCCTTGTAAGCAAGGTCTTTGTGCATCACTTTGTGCCTTACAGTTCACTAACTCGCAGTCAATTCACACCTTTGACAGGTGTTAGGAATTTCATCCAAGAACTGGAGAGCTGGATACAACATTCCCTCCACCATAACAGCAACTCCCCAATTCAATTATTTTCCCCTCCTCAGGAGATAACACATCCTGGTGTTTCCATTCCTGTGAGGATGAAATATTTCACTCCAAAACACAGGAGAGCCTCTCAAAAGCCCACTGAAGCTAATGGAGAGAGTCTTATTGCCATTACAAGGACCTATAGTCTTTTATTCCCCCAGCAGGTATTCCCTGATTTTACCTTGTGCTGTCCCAGAGAGATGTCTGGGGCATCATCCACTTGGTTATAAAGAAGTCTTTGATTTCTACGTGGATCTGGCAAGCAGCAGCATTTCTAGGCCATGCATTTGGCTGGCAGCAGCCCAACATTTAGTGTATTTGCACAGTATGAAAGTAGGCAAATATTTTCCACTATCCATTAAGTGGATTATTCAGGATTGCAAGCATAGCCAAATAAAAAGATGTTAGATGTCAAACTAATACTTCTATCAAATTCTATATTGATTACTGAAGCTATTTTAGAATCACAGAATCCCAGACTGGTTTGGGTTGGAATGACTTTAAAGTCCATCTCATTCCACTCCCTGCCATGGGCAAGGACACTTTCCACTAGCCCAGGTTGCTCCAAGTTCATCCAGTTTGGCTTTAGACACTTCCAGGGATGGGGAATCCACAACCTCCCTGGCAACTATTCACACTTTTTTTCCATACTAGTCATTGCTTATTCTCCAGTTACTGGCAAAGCACAACAAACTTTCAGAAAACCTGCTTATTTCTAAAGGCCAAATCCTGTGCACCAGACAAAGTCAAAGCTCCTGCTGAAAGGAAAAGAGGTTTTCCCTCAAAGCTCCCAGGTTTGACCCGAGTCTCGGGGGAGCCTGGCCCTGTCCCAGCCCTGTGGCTGTGGGCTGGCCAGGGCTGCAGGTGTGTCTTCCCTGGCAGCACCACCCTGTACAATGCCCAGAGCTCCCGAGCAGCTGCACTGCTCCAAAGGCTCATCTGCATCACAAACACAACATCTGCATCACAAACACAACATCTGCTGCTCAGCGTGTGGATAAAGTGCATCAGAAACAGAAAAACTTCTGATACTCATTTCTTCAGAGCCATTGCTGGTTTGGAGATGGTTCCAAAACACCCACAAGCAACAAAAAGGGTCACTTGGGATGCCCCAGAACGCCCCCTGGTGCGATGGACAAACTCAAACACACCCAGCCTCTTTTTTACCTCTACACACCCTCTCAAGTTCCCATTTTGCATATCAGATAACACTTCCATTAACCACCTGCACCATTTTGCAGCCGAACTCCACATTCTATTACTTCAGGCATCTATTTCCATTTGCTTTGCTTTCCACAGACAGGGCTTTCTTAATTGAGCTGCATAGTTTATGAAGTGTGCTAATTGAGCTGCATAACTGGGCTGCTGCTGGGGTTTTATACCCTGACCCAGGAGCAATATCGAGTGCTGGACTGGTGCCACTGGAGTTACAGGCTCTGCAAGTCGAGCAGCACCCAGACAGCTCTGCTGTGCTTTTCACCTCTAAAATTCCTGTGTGTTTTTCCAACTCTGTAACGCCCGAATGGGTCAAAACCTGCACTTGGCTGAAGCGAGTTCTTTTAAGGACAGCCAGGACAAATGAATTAAGCTGCTGATGACAGCCCAAGTAACCCTCGTATGCTCTGAGAGCAGAAGGCAAGAAAACTTACCCTGGAAGAGCAAAGGCAGCTACTCCCACAGAGAGGAAAAGCTGCCCGACTACAGGGACTGCTCCAGCCACGCTCCCAGTTCCTGGGGAAGAGCCAGGAGCCTTTAGAAGGGTCCTGAAAGCTGGAAGGAGAAAGGGGCATTGATAAGGAACCACGGGCCATGCTGTTCCCAGCTCCCCCAGTTAAGAGCTCAGCAATCAGGGCAGAGCCACGTCTGGAGCCAAGGCTGGCTCTGCCCAGCACCCAGCTGCTTCTCATCCTAATTAAATCTATAGGCTAACAGGGATTATTAATATTAAACAGGCAGGCTCTGAAGCTGCTAATGAAACCAGCTAATCCATAGCAGGGCCCCACACTGGGGCTGAACACAGGGATTTATGCTGAGTTACATGTGCTACAGCGTGCTCACGCCTTGCTGCTGCACGGCTTCTGCTCTCGGCCACGGGGAGAGAACACAGGGAGACACTAAACCCAGCTAAAACATCTGCTCAGGTGCTTAATAAGCTTCCCATCGTTAATGCTGCACCTCACAGATGAGCACAAGGCTTTGAAAGAGGAACATCCTTCCAGCAGAAACTAATTTCAGAATCAGAGCTAAGTAGCAGCAGTTGTTTGGGAGCTCAAGGAAACCAGGCAGGGAAAAACAGAGGAGAGGCAGCACCTCATGGGAAGAGCTATTTAAATTAATTAATAACAGCACTAACGTAGCTGTGGAAATGGCTTTCTAGGCAAAGTTTTGTTTGCTGGATTTGCAGGAGAAAATCTGTATATAAATAAGAGCTGGAAACTGTAGGAATGTAGAATTGGCAGATCCTCGAGGTTGCCTCACCCACCTCCTCTGCTGAGGTGAGGGCTCTCAGGTCTGGGCACAGCTCATGTTTGTTCTGATTTTGCTTCCCTAAGCAAAGCTTTTCAACACTTCACCATTAGGAATTTACTCATTACCCAGAGAGTTTTCCCTACTCCATTAGAAACAGAGGAAAACAGAGGACAGCAGATCAGTGGTTTGCTCTGGTGTCTGAGTCTGTGATTCTCTGCCCTCTCAAACATCTCCTTTTGGAGAAAACACCCTTTCCAGCTTCTCACTCTGCTCGTGTTGTCCTGTCCTACTCCTGGGCCATCCTCACCAAGTTTTTGTTACCTCTGTGGTTTTGAGGGTTTTTTGGTTGGTTTGGGTTTGTTTGTGAGGGGGTTGTTGGGTTTTTGGGGGGTTACCACTATACCTGTGGTCCTTTTCCCCTAACCTGAGCACCTCCTGCTCCACACTCATGGCACACATTCACTCCCTGAATTTTCCAAACATATTGCAGAGAAACCATTTTTCTCTCATAACCTCAAAATCTAAACCAATAGTCTCTGCAACGTAAGACAAGATCTGATCCTTTGTGTCCAAAATGTGGTTCCCAGTTTGTCCCCAGCAGGCCTGAATTTATCAAATGGGGAGGGGGACACATTGCATTAAGCCCAAGTAATAGAAAATTCAGTGTTCACCTTTCAAGTCCAACTCAGTAGGAAACCAATTCAATTTTGCTGTCCATTACATTAGGGAGAAATAGGAGGAAAAAAGTAAAAAAAAATAATCAGATAAATACATTCTGAGATAAATGGTATTTCAGAGAAGTTTAATCTTAGTCCTGAAAGGTGCAAACTCCTCGTGCACATCGACATGGAGAGCTCTGCACAACACCTGGAAGGCTCAGCACCAAAACAGTCACACCATCACCTGACCCTGTCAGGGTTTCCTTTTCTCCCTCAGCAGGACTCAAGGGAAAAGACAAGAATTTAGGCTGGGGCCTGAAATTCCCATGTCCAGTCTGACTGACTTTAACAATAAAGGTAATTTTCTCCTAATCCTGTGTTAGATTGGCCCTTTAGTCTCCCTTGTCAGGCTGTAAATTGATGTTCCTCTCTCTTCACAGAAGGACAAGAATTAAAGGTAACATGGAGAAAAGACTGAAAGCCACAGGAACTAGAGGGAGATACCATGGACTTAAGAAATGCTTTTAGAAGGTACTAGATCTTAATTCAACAGATTCTTGAGCTGAACATTAACCATATGGGCAACAGTCTCATTGCTTTTATTATATCTTCAATTATTCCATGTCCCATTTCCTAGAGTCAGATTGAGGTTGGAAGGCACCCCCAGTGACCATCGAGCCCAGTCCTCTGCTCAGAGCAGGATGAGCCAGAGCACGTTGGTCAGGGCCATCTCCAGCTGGACTTTGAACCACCTTCTTGGCTCTTCACTGGATTCACTTCCCTGTCTTTTTTGTACTGTCTCTCAGAAGTGAAATGTATTTATCACATCTCATTAACAGAAAACCCTCTAAAGCCTTCCTCAATGTCTCCAAATCTCTGTGATGAATATAATTAGCATTATTTCACCTTTAAAATTATAATCTCTCTTCCATTTTCCAGCCTAATAGTACCTTCAGCCACCCTGTTTATGCTCCCTGAAAAGGGTTAATGTCACACATACACACACCAAGGAGTTTTATATTTTAATAGCAAGGCAACAAAGAAATTCACTTAATGACAAGTCCTTGGTCTAATGTATTATTCATTTTGTTATGTGACAGCAGAACAAAATTGTAGCCATAAATATATGATGTTATACACCACTTCTTAATGTAGTTTACATTTATGGAATAATTGGCTGTCTTTCACATTATCCCCTCTTTAGTCACTTCTTTTTTAAGGGGATGTCATAAAATGCAGCTTGTGACATTGGAGATGTGTTTATTCAGGATCAGAGACAGCAGCAGGCCTGGATAAGCCCTGGAATTTCAACCTCTATTTCTGGAGATGTTTTCCAGTCTCTGGAAGGATTTTGGAGGTATCTTTACACTGTTTTTCCCTATAAATTGCTTTTTTACTCCTTTTTCCTTATGAGTAACATTATGCATTTTTCAGTACACCCAGAAACAAGAGGAGACAAGGTCAGAGATGGGACTTGTGGCAAGGCACAGATCCAAAGACCCTCCAGGAAAGAGGGCTGGATGCAGGTTGTAATGTGCTTGCAGGGGCTGAGCTGCTGGTGGCATCGGGCTGAGAAGGTGTTGGGGGAGCCCCCAGGTGAGGCTGCTTGGGGCCAGCAAGGTCTGTGGGTGTCCCCAGCACACCAGCACTCTCCAGGCTCCATTTGCAGCAGCTCTGTTTGCCTTCATGGATTATGAGGAGCATTTGTGGACTAGTCTGTCCCCTCAGCTGCCCACACGTTCTCTCCAGTTGCTGCCCTCAGGCACACCCAGCTCTGGGTTAGGTCCCACGGGGGTTACAGCAAGAGAGCTTTCCTTTGGGCACTGGGAGGGGAAGGAATGAGCTCTCGGTGGTCCCGCAGTGTGGGGGGCTCCTTCCAGCCTGATTCCCTCTCCTCCTGCTCTGCCCCAGCCTCGAGACCCCGTTCTGTCCCCCCAGGTGGGGACACTCCAGCTGTGGGGCTCTGTGACCACCAGCACCACCCCAGCACCTCAGCCAGAACGTTGGAGGGCATGAAACCAAAGCTATTCCTTCCACAAGCCTGCTGCTAAAAGTGTTACAAATCCTCGTGCTGTTGCCCATCAACAACAGATGAGTCTCATGGATATAAACAGGGAATTTCACAGTGCCAGACAAATGCTGCTCAACTGCCAAAACCAACACTGAATCATTGCTTGAGCAGCAATTAAACTAGAACAATGCAGATACCCGGAGCCTTCCTTTAATCATCTTCCCAACTCTGTGTTAATTAGCCAGGCTGCAGCAACCACAGAAATTATGAGCCTGTGCGAGAATAAAAAGTAAAACTGTATTAAAAATGCAGTAAATTATACAACACTTTTTCCTATCAAAATATTTTAAAATATTCATGTCCAGCTTTCCAGTACCTGAAGGGGTTTTACAAGGAGATTGGAGGGGCCTTTTCAAAGGGCAAGGAGTGACAGGACAAGGGGGAATGGGCTTAAGCTGGAAGAGGGCACAGTTAGGTGGGATATTGGGGAGAAATTCTTCCCTGGGAGGGTGCCCAGAGAGGTTGTGGATTCCCCATCCCTGGGAGCATCCAAGGCTGGGTTGGTTGGGGCTTGCAGCAACATGGGACAGTGGAAGGTGTCCCTGCCCATGGCAGGGGTGGGATGGGATGATCATTCCCAGCAGGTCAGGAGGGCATCCTGCCCCTGTGCCCAGCCCTGGCAGGCACATCTGCAGGGCTGTGCCCAGCTCTGGCCCCTCAGCACAGCAGGGCCAGGCAGCTCCTGCAGCGGGGCCAGGGGAAGGTGACAAAGATGCCCAAGGGATGGAGCATCTCTGGGAGCAGCAAAGGCTGAGGGAGCTGGGGCTGCTCAGCCTCCAGAGGGACACTGAGAGGGGACCTGCCCTTGGGTGGCAGAGCAGGGACCAGGCTCTGCTCGGGGGGCCAGCCCTGGCACAAGAGGGACGGGCAGGAACTGATGCCCAGGAGGTTCCACCTGCACAGCAGGAAGAACTTATTTGCTGGGCAGTGACCGAGCACTGAGCAGAGAGCAGAGAGGGTGTGGAGTCTCCTCCCTGGGGATATTCCAGACCTCTCTGGACACAGTCCTGTGCCCTGTGCTCTGGGATGGCCCTGCTGGAGCAGGGAGCTGGGACCAGATGAGCCACTGTGGGCCCTTTCGACCTTCCCCAGCCAGTGATTCTGGGATTAACTCACTGAATCAATAATATTTTGGGCTGGAATTGTTACCAAATACTTCGAAAGGGTCAGGGTAAACAAAACTCTCTAGCACCGTCTCTGTAGTGTCAGAAACCAAGGCAGGAGTTTATTTCTGGCCAGAGGGGTGTGTGTACAGAGTGCCAGTCCCCACATGGATGTCAGTGATCATTCTTTTACCTATTCATACCTTTTTAGCAAACAAAGAGATTAATGTTCATTGGGTCTAAATTACTTAATTCTCTTTCATCAGTTAGTATTCTACCTTCTCTTGGTTATTAATTTGTCGTTCTCTATAAGATTAGTCTATATCTTTAGTCTTTTTCGTATCTTTTCCCCTCTGGTAGGGTTTTCCCAACACAAATACTAAGTCTTTGCTCATCTTTTTCCTTCTCTTCTGGTTTTTGCAAAATGTCCTTCCAGGTGTCCAACATCACCAATATATCTTTGCTCATTGAAGCATATCAAGGTTAGTTTAGCAAAACTTACACTTTTAGTTCTCAAAAAAGCAGCTTATGACAGCTTTTTGTGCTAAAAAGCTGGCCAAGAATAACTTAAGGCCTGGCACAGCTTATGATTCATTACAATGACTAATTAATTAAAACTATGAACAAATGAGAAGAGTGGTGTAATTTCCAGCAGAGGGGACTTTGAGGCTCGCAGTGCCCGTGGTGCCAATCCTGCCAATGGTGCTGGGGGTGCAGCTGATGCCAGTAGTGCCAATCCTGCTGATGGTGCCAATGGTGCCAATCCTGCCAATGGTGCTGGGGGTGCTGGTGATGCCAGTGGTGCCAATCCTGCTGATGGTGCCAATCCTGCCAATGGTGCTGGGGGTGCAGGTGATGCCAGTAGTGCCAATCCTGCTGATGGTGCCAATCCTGCCAATGGTGCTGGGGGTGCAGGTGATGCCAGTGGTGCCAATCCTGCTGATGGTGCCAATGGTGCCAATCCTGCCAATGGTGCTGGGGATGCAGCTGATGCCAGTGGTGCCAATCCTCCTGGTGATGCCCGTGGTGCCAGTGATGCCGATGGTACCAGTGGTGCCGGGGGTGCCGATGATGCAGATCATGCTGATGGTGCCGATGATGCCGGGGGTTCCGGGGGTTCCGGGGGTGCCGGGGGTGCCGGGGGTGCCGGGGGTGCCGTTCCCCCTCCCGCCCGCAGAGGGCACCTCGGCCCCGCCGCTCGGGGGGCTGTGGCGGTCCCGGCC
>JAWWTY010000010.1:1299809-1316726 GCA_035222235.1 Margarornis squamiger
GCCCGTGCCCCGTGCCATTCCCGACTCTGCCTCCCGTGTCCCATTCCCGTATCCCGTGCCATTCCCGACTCTGCCTCCCGTGTCCCATTCCCGTATCCCGGGCCATTCCCGACTCTGCCTCCCTTGTCCCGTTCCTGTATCCCGGGCCATTCCCGGCTGTGGCTCCCGTGTCCCATTCCCGTATCCCGTGCCATTCCCGGCTGTGGCTCCCGTGTCCCGTTCCTGTATCCCGGACCATTCCCGGCTGTGGCTCCCGTGTCCCGTTCCCGTATCCCGTGCCATTCCCGGCTCTGGCTCCCGTGTTCCGTTCCCGGTACCATTCCCGGCTCTTATTCCCGTGTCCCATTCCCGTATCCCGTGCCATTCCCGGCTCTGGCTCCCGTGTTCCGTTCCCGGTACCATTCCCGGCTCTGGCTCCCGTGTTCCGTTCCCGGTACCATTCCCGGCTCTGGCTCCCGTGTCCCATTCCCGTATCCCGTGCCATTCCCGGCTCTGGCTCCCGTGTCCCGTTCCCTGTCCGGGCTGCCCCGTGCCCGCTGTTCCTTCCCCGGGAGAAGGGGAGCAGCACTGCTGTCCCCGGCCCCGTTCCGCAGGGACGGAGCTCCCCGGGATGGGATGCCCGCTGGGCTGTCCTGAGGAGCGAAGGCTCATCCTTAGGTTTGGCTGCTTGGTTTGGTTTTTTGGGTTTGATAAGCTCCCAGCTCATGGAACCACGGAATGGAGTAATGAAGTGGTGAATATCGTACAACTGCACAGCCTTGCGGGGTCTGAGCTGTTTGTGCCTGTGATTTGGAGCCCCTCAGACGTGCCAGGGCATGGGATGTCCTCACTGAGCAGTGTGTGGTGTTTGACATGCAGCAGCACAGGGCTGTTCGGGCAGCTGCGGGGGCACAGGAGCCGGGCCAAGGCTCCCCCACCCCAGGGGAAACGTGCTTTTCCTCCTCTGCACTGTGAAGCTCTTCTTCATGGAGTGGATTTCCCTTTTAAACCATTGATTCTCTTTACTCACTCCAGAATAAGGTGTTAAAACGAGAAAATGTGTCCAAAGAGGAGTCTCAAGTTACTGATTCCTTATTCCTAAAGGTCTTAGACCAAACCACTTTTATTTTTAGCTGGACAAACACTAAACCTTTGCAGAAGGAGAGGATGTCAAGGTTCCAGGTTAACTGTTCTCTGGAAAGAACACCTCTACTGGAACTTTTCCAAATTATAGTAACTTATATTTCTAGGAAAGAATATGAGGTTACAGGCAAAGAATTGTTGTAGGAACATAAATCATCTTTTATTATAATTTGAGGGGATTTGAACTGAATGATCTTTCAAGTCCTTTCCATCCCAACCCATCCTATGATTTTTCTCTTCATTGACAGCAATATTCCAGGAAGAAAAGAAATGTCCTGGCAGTCTCCTCATCTTTTTCTGTGGAATTCCTGGATTTGCTCTTCCTGGGAAAGACTCTTTTTCCAGGGATTTAAGGAAAACAGCAATTCTTGTATTATTGAAATTCTAGTCTCAGGGACTGGCAACATAAATATTCTGCTGCATAAATGTTCAATAATAAAAAGCCAAGGATATCCACGGGCCTGAAATGTGTGAGGTGGGTGGGGGGCAGAGGCCAAAGCTCGGCTGGGAAGTGGAAGTGGTCTATTCCCAGCACTCTTTACTCTAATTCCCAGCACTCTTTACTCTAATTCCCAGCACTCTTTACTCTGCTGGGTTTTCCAGAAGAGCTGCAGGGTCTGGAGCAGAGCAGGAGCTGCAGTGCCTTGTCCAGACCCACTGTCACAGTCCTGGGTCTCCCAGCAGAACTTCTGCCTCTGTGAGTCCTCTTTTAGTTGTGATATTCAGCCATGGGTTTAAATACCACAGGAAAGCTCATCCTTCAGACATGGTTTTAAATACTATATTTGATTTTTTTTTATATTTCTCCCATTTCAGTGAGTCTGCTCAGCTGCAGAAATGGGAAAAGTACTTAAAACATTACTGGGAACATTTTTTTAACTTTGAGAGGTCTTTTCAAAGATGGCTACAAAGTGTAGCAACTCCATCAGTATAAGCTGCATAAACTGAATTTATCTTGCAGGCTCAGGTGGCTTTTCAGTGTATGAATATATGTTGTATTTGTACTGTTTAATTATTTTATGTCCAATAATGGCAGTTCTCTGGAGGGGCAGCCAGTTCCTGCAGAGAACTTGTGCCAGCATTTCAAAAGCACAAACCCCTGAAGTCTCATGAAAAGAAGAGTTTCTCACTGAGGAGCAAAGTAAGTCCTAATTTTACAGAGACTGATGATCTATAAAAACAAACTTTGAAGCTTTATCAGGACTGGAGAGTGGTTTGATGGGTAATTGTGGTTCCCACCTGGTTCTGTACCTGGCTTTAAATACCAAACAGGTGAACCTCCAACTGTAGTACTTGTGTTTTTGGGTTGGTTTTTTTAAGCAGTGCCTTTTTTGCCCTTAGGCTCCTCTGTGGGAGGAATTAAGTTTTCCATCTTTCCTCTGGAGTATTTAACACAAACTTTGACACTGTTAAATCACTGGTTAGTGTGATGGGCTGACCAGATTTCAATAGATCTTAGAGCTCACCTCGAGCCTGGGTTGTACATTACTTTGTTTTCATAACATTAGCTTGAGATTAGTTGCAGAAAGCAACGAATATATAAACATTTCATGTAAATACATTTTGTAACAGTGAGTAGAGTGTTCAGAATCTGGGCTAGTACCTTTAAAGACAGTACTGTGACTTTACTGGCATCACGCTGAATGTGCGAATCAGAATTTTGGGCTTAAATTCAAATAAATTCCTCAATTTAACTTATCCTGCAGCAGATTTCTGGCAGCTCGGTGTCACTGCCAGTCTCATCTAACACAGCTTCAGACTGAAATGCTGCATGATGTAAAACTGGAGTGTTCCATGTTCATCAAGAGCTAATGAACGTGATGGACCCCAAAGTATTTCTCCTTCTTGGAAGTCCCAGTCTGTGTCTGTAATCAGTAAATAGGAGCGAGCATTGTGTGGGTAATGCCTCCTTCCCACTGGCTGTGTTTATTCCTTGGAATTTGGCAGGTTTGCTGGGGAGATTGGAGCTCCCTGTGAGATCCTGGAAGCAGAGGGCTTTTCACAGAGGATATTCCGCACCAGTAACCGGATTTGGGGATTTGCACGGGGTAGAAATGGAGTCAGAAATCGACTCGTGGAACCGAATCCCCACTCAGGAAGGATGGCTCAGGAAGAAGGATGGCTCAGGAAGAAGGATGGATGGCTCCCCAGCTGCACACCCAGGCTCTGGATGTCTCCCCAGCAGAGAACAGGAGGCTGTGCCTGAACAGAGCCCCGTGGATTTGGCACGTGGGAGGGCAGGAGAGGGGCTGCTTTCCATTGTCTGCTTGCTCTTCTCTGCTCTGCCATGAGTTTGGAGTCTTAAGCACTTCTCAAACATGAGTAATCTTGCCTGAAGCCTTTTTCAAAAGCTGCCTTTTTTTTTTCTTTTGTCTTTATTTTATTTTATCTTGGATATGTTTCTCTGTCTGCATAATACAGATATAATACGCCAGAGAAGCATGTTGTTCATGTTTGCAAAAATATTTGGTGGTTGACAAATGAGCTTGATGTACTGTGCTGTTGTTCTGACTTGACACTAATCTCTGCCACTTAGAGCAAATGAGAATAAATCACCTCTTCCCTCTCCTCTTCTGCACCCTGAGTTGTGTGTGCACTTGCAGCAGCAGCTGGCTCAGGGTTTGGTTCAGTCCCCTGCCCTGTCCCCAGTCCTGTCGTGCTCCTGCCAGTTAAAGCTGCACTGGGAAAGGTGGGGAGCAGCACCTGAGCTGGCACTGCCACGCTGCTGCAGCACCTGAGCTGGCACTGCCACGCTGCTGCAGCACCTGCTGCTTGGGCACTGGCTTCAGGATGCAGAGCTGTAGGTAGGAGATGGCAGAGCCGAAGTAGAAATGATCCCAGCAGGTAAAAATGCCCCAAACCCCCAGCATTGACTCCTAAGTGTGTCCCCAGAAGGGGGATATAATTTAATGATCCCAGCAGGTAAAAATGCCCCAAAACCCCCAGGATTGACTCCTAAGTGTGTCCCCATAAGGGGGGATATAATTTAATGATCCCAGCAGGTAAAAATGCCCCAAACCCCCAGGATTGACTCCTAAGTGTGTCCCCAGAAGGGGGATATAATTTACTGCACTGGGTAAAGGGCTGTGGAAACAAGTGAAATAAAGCCACGCTTAGTGAGTTGTTGAGTTTCAGAAATGTGAGTCAAAATATTCATTGGAAAGGGGCTTTACAGTAAACCTGTCATGTTAGTGAGTGTGGAATTCATCCAGATAGCTCTGATGGAGTCAGGTTTGGGATTGCTCCACACTCCTCGTGGTGGAGCTGAACCACAGCTCTACAGTGTGGAGCCTTAAGTGGAGTTATCAACTCTTGGTTCATTCTGAGCCCTTCTGTGTGAAATAACGGGGGTTTTCCTCATTTCAGTCATTTAAGATCGATATTTACAGCAAGGGAATGTCACTCATGGCAAGTTCTGGTGGCCTGAAAATGGTGTTAGAGGGCAGGCCCCGAGGAGGGAGCCCCTGCAGGGGTTGGGTTTGGGATTGGTGCCCCTGGCTGTGCTGGGCACGACCCGGGAGCTGGGGGGGACCCGACCCCTCCCCAGAAGGGAGGGCAGCATTGAGGTGATGGCTCTCCTCTGGCTGCAGTTTGAGTCTTCCTTCAGTCATGTTTTGGAACATGAAGTTCAGAGCTTGTTCAACCTTGTTTCGCTTACACTCTTTTACAATTATTTCTGCAATCTGTTCCAGGCAGATTCCCTTTTCCTGCCAGAATGGAGGGGTGGATCAGGCCCTGTCCTGGGGCTTCCTGCTGGCCTGGATTGCTGGGGATCTTAACACCTTCACAGGCTGCTATTTAACAAATCAGCTGCCAGTCCAGGGAACCTGCCAATATTCCTGCTTTTCCATTTCTCCTTTCCAAACTGTCTCTTTAAACTCTGGGACAACCTAACATTGCACAGCCCAATACTGGGAGAACAAGTCGTTCTGTATTCTGTTCACCGATGTGCCATCTATAAAACAAGTCTTATTTTCCCAAATATTTCCACTGGTACAGTTTTTCTGGTGTTTGTCATTCCCATTATGATTATGAAGCAACATTTCCATGCAGTTAAGGTATTTCAGACTATTTGTCTCCTCAACAAGCAAATGTATCTTCTCTTTCAGATTGTCACTGCTGGTTTTTATGTTAACATGGATCTAATTATGAATTTACAATTTGTCTGCTATAAGCTTAAGAATCAGAAGGTGACAAAATGTAAGTTTTTTCCATGATTAAAATGTTCTCCAGGCTGTACTGACAGATTTTCCTATGGCATTGAAAGACATTTTTTTCAGGGGGATCAAAAAATAGAGTGTACAAGTTCTGGTTGGAGTTCTGAGACCTGTTGCTTCCAGTTTTCCTTTTCTTTTCTTTTCTGACCCACACATCTCTTTAAATATTTTCCACATAGTACTTTCACTTTACGTAGCCATAAAGAATGCAATGGATTTGTGGAATCTGGTTCCATATTTTAACTTGTTCCATGGGTTTTGTGGGACTCTGTCGAAGTTGAAAGCAAGCCTCATTTCTTTGTGGGGCTCAGTTGGTTTCCTCCACGTTGATTGAAACCTGACTTTATTTGCTTAGAGCTTCCAATATCTCGACATCTTCATGTGTTCTGTTTCAATCCATACATTTAAAAAATCACATTCAGGGGGAGTGAAATTACTTGAGTTGTGCTTCAGGAGTCCCTGGCAGTGGTTGGAGTGTTCAGCATGCCCAAGAACTACTGTTTTGACTGAAATGGGAGACAGAAAGCTCAGTTCATGTTGTATCAAATCAAAAACATTAACTCATCAATCTAAAAAAAAAATGTGAAAGAAAATCCGTGGTACAGCAGAGGTAACAAAAAGCTGAAATAAAACAGATGCCTCCCAGCAGCCTAAATAGGGATAAAGCAGATTCCTTCAATATGGAACTGATAATAAACCTGGAGATGGGTCAGGGCTGGGGGATTTCCTTCCTGCTGCCCCCTCTGGGAGACAAAGGCAGGCTTGGGGGCATGAAGTGCCAGGGCTGTGCCAGCTGAGGGCTTTGCAGAGCCCAGGGTACCCGGGCTCCACGTTTCTGCAGGATTCCCCTCCAGCTCCAGGCTGTCTGGGAAGCATCCACGGAGACTTTCTGTGTGGGGTCTGTCCTTGAGTGGGTGAGTCTCAGGAAGGCTTGAACCAACTCACCCTGGACACAGAGACTGCTCCTGCACAGCCCTGAGATTACACAAACCTCACGGACAGAAATATAAATAAATTTATATAGTCACAACTAAGGATAATTTAGGATTTTCCATTTCAAATGTCCTTGCTTTTGCAGGTTTTAATCAAGTTATATTGAGAGAAACTTCTATCCTATTCTACTCAGCAGATTTCTGTGTGTCAGCTGCTATTTAATGAGAAGTTTGTAGGGGTTAATGTAAGAGAGAAGGTGAGTATGGACATTTTCTCTCAGTTCCTCCCTTACCATTCAGCTGTTGCACGAAGCACAACTGTGACAGTGAGCGGGGTGGGCACAGAGCCCAGACAAAAGAGGTGGGACTGCCTTTGCTGCCAAGAAAGAGAGACATGAAATTCTACCTTTACATTTACATATCTGTACTGCAAACAGAAAATAACCTCAAATCAGCAGCAGATGTTATTTTTCCAGCTAATTTGTTTGTGTGTCACTCCAGGCAGCCACAACCGGAGGACTTTCTGCCTCTCCTGGCTTGTGGTGTGTGGAGCTCTGTGTGGCAGTGCCCTCTGTCAGCTGGCACTGAGGAGCCAGGAGCACAGCACAGCAAGCCCAAGGAATCATGGAAGGTCTTCCCTGGTCCCACGCAAAAAGTTCGTGTCCTTTTAAGAAATCTGGACTTTTAAACAATGATTTAGAATATATGTGTGTGGATGTTTTACTCGTACACCATGAAATAAAGATGTCATCCAACCCCTTCTTTCAGCAGCTTCCTGGGCTTGTTCTGTCCTTTGGGTAATCTCTGGAATAATGTGTGTGGATGCTGTGTTTCTGCTCTCAGTTGCTGTAAACACCCACGTGGAGCCCACCCAGTCCCCCCAAAACTCAATAAAAGTGGGAAATGCCCATTGTGGCTGCTGCTGTCGTTCCAGCAGGAAAGTTCAGCGGCTATTGCAGCAGGTTGATGGCCTTCCTACCAGTGCCAGGGAAATAATTGTAATCCAGCAGCACTGCCCAGCGGGGAAGCAGCTCATTTTCAAAACACAGCCAGAGTGAGAAAACTCTAAAGCGGTGAAAAATGAGCATTTTGCTTTCTCCAGACAGGATGATGCATTTTTTTAGCGGCTCGAGCTCCAGTTGTTAGTTTTGGTTTGAATTATTGTGCCCAGGGTTTTTTAGCAGGAGGACTGGATTGATATCAGTGTCATATCCCAAAGCCTGGCACTAGTTTTGATCTGCATTGTTGTGAGATAAAGATGAAACCCCTCCTGGCCCTCTTTGGTCCCTTGGAGAGCAGCTTTGACAGGAGCTCTGTCTGGAGAATCAGGCTGTGGACTCTCTTTTGGGGCTGAGTGGACTCGGGGGGTTCACCCTCTCTGGCTCCCAGGGTTGGATTCTCCCTCACAGTGAGTCCCCTGGAACTCAAACCCCCACTTTGCTCTTGTGATTGTCTAAAATGAGAAAGAAAAAAAAAAGTGGGTTGGTTTTTTTCCTATTCCAAAAATTTTAGGAAAGCGATGGTCTTTGATTGCTGGAGAGGATTGATGGGCAGGGGAAGAAGAAGTGAAGTGTTTACAGCTGGATCTCTCAGATCTAAGCAGAATAATGTTCTCTATGATTGCTGGCTGAGCAAATGACATCTCCCCTTTTCTTTCTCCAAGCTATTCCACCTGAAGCCAACAACCATGGGAATAAAAGTTAGAAGCAGAGGAAAAGTACATAGAATTTCAGTCCCTTTTCCCAAAGAAGCCACTCTACCTTGTTCACCACCTTCCTTGGCTCACTGGCAGCCTTGGAGTCTTATTTGTGGACATTTGTCCTCCTTTTCCTCTCCTTGCTGGGGATTCTCAGGACAGGCTTGTGAATAAGCAGATCCGAAATGAAGGGGGTTTTAAACTGGGTTTTTTCAAATTGAGTGTTTTCTAACCTGATCATAAAAATCTTCTTTCTGACCAATATGCTTTTCATAATGATAATTCTTGGTGAGAATAGCAAGTTTATATAAAATATCTACATTTCAGCTGCATTGCACAGGTTAATTTGTACAATGTAATTTGGGAGACAATAAGGAGATACTGAAAGTTGCACATTGGGCTGTTTTTATTAGGTTTGCTCTCTAATAAGTGCAAAGAAAACTCCCCTGAAACCCCAAATGTATCAAAACAGTTTTTAAATGCAAATACAGAACCACAGCTTTGAGACTTTGGTTAAATTGGAATTGCTATTGTAAGACTGTGTTAATGTCAGAGACAAACAATGAGATTTTGGCAAATTCGGGTTCAGAAAACAGAATTTAGCCAAGAAATGCTGCAACAGCCCTTAGTTTTGCAGAATTGGGGGCAAAACTGCGGCCTCTGAAAACCAGCTCTGCTCTCTGAGTCATGCCAAGGGCCAACCAGCTCCACAGTTCTCCAGATCCATGTGCCAGCTTCCTGAAAATCCTGGGCAAACACAGACCCCTGTAATTTGTGTATATTTATAATTAATATAATCATACAAAGATTCCCAAGTATATTGGTTATTGTTAGGCTTGCTTTTTCTAGATGGACCTTTGGCACTTTGTGCTCAAGAAATGAAAGGCAAAATCTTTAGAGTAATGTTGTGCCTTGGCTGTAAAAGCCTTTGGCCAGGGTGGTCCCACTGGGCATTATGGGTTGGTAGTCACCTGTCTTGTTCCTATAGCTTGGACATTCACTTAGAAGAGCACAGAGAGGAGATTTTGTGATTGAATTGTAAGAATTGTAGGTTTGTGTGTGAAAACATCTTGGTGCTTCACTGCCTGAACTCAAACCAGGCTGAGATGAAGTGATTTCAGCAGTGCTGCAGCATCTTGTGTTAATCTGTTCCAGATTAAAAGGATGTTCTTTACCAGATTTACCTGGAACTGCTCCAGAAGTTTTGATTCCCAGGCATCAGTCTTGTCCTTCTGATTAAAGTAATTTCATAAGCCACTGAAATTGGATGAGTGACTGGAGGGCCAGACCTGGCCGTGGGATGCACCAGTAAATTCCAGTGTCATTCTAAATCCTGGGCTCTGTGCACTGTTTGAAACATTCTGCATCAATCCCCCACTGAGGTGGGGAGACTGAGCTGTTCTTCCTGGCCTGCTCTGAAACCAAGGGTAGCTTCATCTTCCATGGGACAGTGCAGTTTCTTCTGTGAGCACAGTGTGGGGATTCAGGATTTCATTCCAGGAACAAGGTAGTGACTTTCTTCTGCCCCAGCCCCAGCCCCAGCTGGAAACATAAACCCGTATTTATTTACCCCAAAAAAACCCTAGAGCTTGATCTTGATGACTCTCACAGTCCATTCTGTACATTCTTGCAGATGCCTTTCTGTGATGGGCTCTGAAAATCGACTTTATATCGGCCCCAAGGCTCCCCCCTCCCCTCCCTGCCCGGGACTGCAGTGCCAGCCTGCACATGGCATTAATTCCTGGGCTCTGCCTTGATTGGGGTCTGAATCCAATCTGGCTAATAGTCCTCCAGTTCAAGTGGTATTGAAAACAGATGCTCCCAAATCAGGTCGAGGAGCTCCCAGGAATCCAGTGGAGTACACAGTGTTAGCTGGAAGTGCATGGAGGCATCTGCAATCAAGAGGAAACAAAAGCAGACCTCCTGCTTAGAGAAGCCCTGAAGGTAAGGAAGGCAATGCTTTTAAAAAGAGCTTCATTACTGTCTCTTGCCAAGCAAGAAAATGAAAGTCTGACAAATTTATACATCACTCCAGTCCAGAAACCGAAGAACGGGATCACCTGGGCTTTGGCAAACGGAGGAATTAACCCAAAAGGTCCTAATTTCCCAGAGAGAAGTGTTTCATAATTGCTATTTGTGTAGCAGTCTCTCTTTTCGAGGAGTAGTTGCAGAAACTGCCTAATTCTAGTGGACTTTTTTCCTGATTGTGTGCAGAGTTTCATTAGGTGGAAAGCGAGCTCTCGTTTCTCCAGGGCCAGGGCAGTTTGAGGAGTTCCCTCCCTCCGTGGCTGCTGCTGTCACTCGGTCCAGCTGCCAGCGCTGGCACTGCCTCCCCTGGCAGCACACGGGCTCTGGCTCAGGGAGCTGCAGGACAGCATCACCCCAGCCTGCTCCACCAGCATCGCCCCAGCCCGCTCCACCAGCATCGCCCCAGCCCGCTCCACCAGCATCGCCCCAGCCCGCTCC
The DNA here is from genome assembly GCA_035222235.1 of Margarornis squamiger. NCBI lineage: Eukaryota > Metazoa > Chordata > Aves > Passeriformes > Furnariidae > Margarornis > Margarornis squamiger. The sequence goes on from JAWWTY010000010.1 coordinate 1,310,243, forward strand.
ACCTGCATCCCCCAGCCCGCTCCACCAGCATCCACCAGCATCCCCCAGCCCGCTCCACCAGCATCGCCCCAGCCCGCTCCACCTGCATCCCCCAGCCCGCTCCACCTGCATCCCCCAGCCCGCTCCACCAGCATCCCCCAGCCCGCTCCACCTGCATCCCCCAGCCCGCTCCACCTGCATCCCCCAGCCCCTGCCTCCCTGCCCGCAGGGAAAGTTCCTTGGCTGCACAGTGAGCCGCTCATTTCCATAAGTAATGCAAGTGTTTGTAAGGTAGGAGCTGTCCTCCTCGGCGTTTTAACGGGAGTTTCACGTTGGAATTACAAACTGGACATATTTGCTTTTCCAGTGAAGGTCTCCTTCCACTTTGCAGCAGGAGGTGATTGGAGCTCCTCAGGATACTGAGGAGCTCGGGGTTTAAAAGGGTCTTGTCAGAGATGCTTAGCCCAGGTTTGGATAGTATTAGAGCTTTATCTTCTGTGCATGGTTATTTAATGGTTCTCTTGCACACAAGGGTGCAAGAGTCCATATTTTAAAGTATTAAATCAGTCAAGCAGCAGTTCTGCCCTTGGTCTTGTATAAGGATCACTGAAGTTTCTAAGAGACTGGATCTAGGGAAAGTTTCTCTGGAAAACTTCCTCCTTTTCTCTCTGTCTCCTGCCCCGTGTCCTTCCTCCCCTGCTCCCTCCAAACCCAAACACCTGTGCTTTGTGTTTAGACAGACAAAGGCCTTCACCAAGATTTTTGGCCGTATTTTCTTTCCTTGCCATCCCCCCATTGTCAGGGCTGTGTTCAGCTCCTGCACATGTTCTCCTTTCATTAGGCATAGCCAGGTTGTTACTCAATAGCCCAAGTTTATTCAGCAGGAGTCTGGACACAGACTCCTCTTGCACCTTGGGAATCCTTTATGTCCTTCCACAAAACACCACGCTTTGGAATTTAATTACTGTGCTACAAATACAACAATTCAGCCAGGAGAGTTTCCCAGCCAAACACACAACTGCTCTGCACTCCTGTAAACACTTGGCTTTGTCCTAAGTTTTTAAACTCAGGGTTTAAATTCATCTCAGTTCTTGCATTGTCACTAAATTGTTTAATTTCCTGGAACAAATTTGGTGTAGTAGCTCAGTGGCTGTCATAAAGTTTACTGTGGAACTCAGTCAGGTTGTCTCCTCCACTTTGGGCTGTCTTTATAGGTCCCAAAGCTTCCCCCAGCAAATCAGGCTTAAGCAACAAGTTAGTTCCTGCATTAGGTAGTCTTGGCACTTTATCATTTTTTAAACCCCAGAAGCAGCTGAGGCCATTTGCTCCAAAAAACAGACTCTGTAAATACTCTTTGATAAGCTCCACATAACTTGTGTGTATCATTTATTGGCCTTCAAAGCTCGGTGGCCAAGGGTGGTGATGCCCAGAGCTGCAGCCCAGGGGCCTGATGATCTTCAAGGGCTTTTCCAGCCCCAATCATTCCATGATTCCAGGATTCCACGAGCCCACGGTGTGACTTCAGCAAACTTTCACGGTTCCTTTTTCCACCAGTGAAACTCTTCAGACTTGAGAAGCTCAGCTGCAAGTGCACCAATGCCTAGCACAGTTCAGAAAGAAAAGGGCAGGAGATTTCAGTGGTAGCTCCATGGGCTATAAAATTAATAATTACAAATGTTCCCCACCTATTCCCATGGAAATACTAAAGAAGGAATTCTGACCTGCTGTCTTGGAGGGAAATCCTGTCTGGTCTTCTCTTGGGGGACCTCAGAAGTGGAAAGCTTTGGGCAGGTGGGGTAATTATGGTGTAGGGAATTCCCTCTCCATCCAGGCCCCCCAGAAATCCTTTTCCCCCCTCTCTCCTTATTTTTATAACTAATGACATAGAAACCCCTCAAACTTTGCAGATTTCCTCCCAGAGAATCTGTTTAGTTTTCAAAATGGAACTGTGGGGATCCAGGCTCTGCAAAGCCTGGACTTTGGACAGGCACCCAGGTATACAGGAGGCCACTTGTTTCTCCCCCACATCCCTTTAACCCTAATTCCCTGCAGATCCTCATGCTGGAGACTCCCTGCTTGACCTCATCTGTCACCTCTCTCAGAGAACAAAGTCGTTTGTATCAAGTTCAAAACTCAAATATAAAACTCCTCAATTATCCAGCAAAACTTCTGAAGAATTCTGATTTTTATTTTTTTTTTTTTATTTTTTATTTTAAGGCTTTGTCTGGGAAGGCTTTTTGAGGATTGACCTCAGAGAACTCCTTTCCTTTATTAGTTTCAGTCTGTACGTTCCCTGATTCCTGAAGCAGGTGAAGGGTATTAAAAATTAACCTTTTCAGTCCCCAAATTAGACCACAATTTGTCATCCTCACAGATTCATGTGCTTTACACACAGGCCTGGCAACCCCTTGCCTGGCTGGTGATTGAAACCATGACTTGTTCCCTCTTAATGCCCTTAGAATTTGTTCTTCCATCACTTCTTCAAAGATTATTTCCCCTTTTATTGCTACTCTGTGTAATCCTGTTTTGGGATGGCTTTTTATCCCCGTTTCATACTGGTTAGTAGAACAGCCAAATATGGGGTGTGGAAAGTTGCTGGGATTTAATGTGAGGCTTTTAATGGCAAATAATTTAAATTCTTCAATGTGAAGCAGTGATGGTTATTGATAGGTCCTGTACAAATTAAGTGACTGCTCAGACTTGAGAGAAGGTAATTTCCACACCCAGATATTCCAGGTTAGAGGCTGAAGGGCAGACCCTGATCACCTCTTCCTTAATCTCAGGAAAACACAGCGTGCAGCTCCGTCCCAGCTATTTGTTGGAAGGCAAAGTGTCTTAATCTTCTTGATTTATTTTACTAATTCTTCCCTGGTGCTGCTTGTAATCCCAGATTAATGGCATTGTGTGCTAATTTTATTTTTATGACTATCACGGAAATCTCATTAACTGAAGGAAACATCTAAAATGTCTTCAGGGCTTTATTTTTAAACAAATTACCACATCATTTAGCTCACATAGTTCTCTGTTGTCCTCAGAAGACTCTTCCAGGGCTGGAGTCAGTCCTGGCTGGTACATGTTGAGTTTGATCACTTGTTTCAATAAGAAAACTCTGTTTAAAATAAGAAAAATGTGCTTAATTGGCAACTTCTGAGTGCCATTTGGAATGGGAGGTTTCCCTGAACTCATCCTTGTGTTCTCCCTGACAAACATGTGCTGTTGCTCTAAAGCACAGGGGGCTCATCACAAGTGTGGGGCACTCCCCAGCCTGCTCCAGCATCACACTCCCTCTGCTCCCAGCACCCAGCTTGTCAGCTCTGTGGAACCTTCTGGAAGCAACAGAAAATGCTCCCACGATGTCCTGAGTACAATCCCAGTGGGAGGGGGTTGTTCACAGCCGTGCCAAGAGTGCCATGAGAACACCAGGCTTGTTTTCAGGTTCCCAGAGCAGGAGCCAAGGCCGTGTCTCTGCCATTGGTGCAAGGTCATGGTTTTAGCCAGAGGTACCAAAACCCCAGGCAAGGATATCCCACCTTGCTCTGGTTCTCCAGCATGGTTTGCTGGTGTATGGCTCTGTCACCTCAGGGGTGCCAGGGAAAGGCACGTGGAATTTCAAGTGAAATCAAAGCTTTTACTGAGGGAACTCCAGGAAACTTTCCCACACTCAGGACGTGAGTCCCTGCAAATGACATTTATTAGTCCTCAGGTAACAGAAAAGGAGGAAGGTTTAATGGACAGTGAGGAAAAGCCTTGGTTCAGTGGCTGCAGTGGGTGGATGTCAGGACACTGAGCCAGGGCAGGGCAGGTCCCCAGACACCCCTGGGCTCCCAGGGACAGAAACTGGGGAAGGGAATGCCCTGCACACGAGGGACCTGAGGGGTCCCTGGTGGTCCCTGGGGGGAGGAGGGAGAGGGTGGATTTGGTGCCCAGGCAGGAAGAGGCAGCAATGGATCCAGCCTTGCTTGGTGTGCATCCACCTCCTGTTCCAGGGCCAAGGTTTGGGAGAGATGCAGAGGTTCTGTTCCCAAAGCCACTGGTGACGTGCCCGTGCTGCCTGCAGTGGCTGGGCACTCAGGAGGCCCATCTCCCTGGGCTCAGGGGCCCTGGCACAGCACCCGTGCTGCTGGAGGAGCCCACTCCCCGTGCTCCATGCTTGGATGGGCCAGGACTGCTGCTGGGTTGTGCCACCGTGGGCACCACGTGGCCCTGGGAAGCCACAGGGATGCTCCCAGAGCTGCCCTGGCACCACAGCACCTGCTCCAACCTGAAAGCTCAGCACTGCAGCAAGGGCTGCTCCAGCTTCTCCAGATGCCAGTCCCTGAGTGTTTCCCAGCCATCCTGGTGTTAATGCCCCCTCACCACCAGCAGGAGAGGTAAATCCAGCCACTGCTGGGGGGTGTTAGGGAAATCTTACTGTGGTAGGGATGATCCCTGAACACCAACAGCTTGTAGTACCTTGGTGGCCATCCTGTGGCTGCCTGTGAGATGCTGCTGGAAACACATGGGATGGAGACAGGGCATTGATTCACTCCAGGATGAGGGGGGTCACTCCAAACAGCCTTTAAATAATGACTGTGGAGGAATTAAGACCATTTTAATCTGACTAAATAATACTTCTAATGATAAACCATTAAAATCAAGTTGACTTTTAGATTCTTGCAATTGTATCAGACAAGGTGATTACACTCAGCATCAGTATTGATAATCATTAAAATAGATTAAACTATCGACTCAGAGATAAGGAACGCTGGTTGACTCTGCAGAAGTGCTGGTTTGACTTTACAGCAGCCTTTCCTCCTACTCCCTGGAACTTGTGCTGCTCCCTGGGGGTCCAGGTACCAGGTCCTGTTCTTCAGGAGCATCACATGCCTCAAAATTAACAACTACTGAAGCAGTACGTTTTATATTTAAATGTCTTTGGAGGATGGCCTGAAAAGTTAAGGAAGAAAGAATTTTGTGTGACTTTCCAGTGGGCCACAGGCTTGCACCCTCTCCTGCCTGAGGCCAAGGAAAGGGGTGTAATGCTGGGGGAGAGGAGAGGGAGGTGTGTGTGAGGGCAGGAGAAACCACCCCATCAGAACTGGTCTTGTATTGCCACGGGCAGCACTTCCTGATGGACTGGCCAGAACTCCAGAGCCTGATGGTAAAAATACCCTCCCCATGAAGGAGAGCAGGTGAGAGTGGATGATGGAGGATAGCCCTTGGGCACGCTGGGGGAGGAATTGCTCAGTGTTCCAAAGGCCCTTTGGAAATGGAGCATCCCTCTCCAGAGCTTCCTGAGAGCCTCCTGTCCCCTCCCAGGGCTCTGACAAGCCCGCCGTGCTCAGGGTGCTCCGATGAAATGTGGCTGCTGCTGTGCCGTGGGGATATTGAACACTCACTTGTCTGTGCCTTCAATTGCAAAGGGCTTTTGAAAATTGATTACTGGTCTGGCTCAAGTTATTGTGTGACCCTGTAAATACCGAGCGAGGACGGGCATTTTATGATGTCTGACTTCCCTACAATATTTTTTTATTAAGTAAACGGTAATGGAAATATTGGGTTTTCATTCCTTGCTTGCTTCTTTTCCAACAATTGCCAGTAAATCAAAGTTGCAAAAAGCTGTCTCCCCTGTGTGCTGGCAGAGCTCACTGCAGCCCGATGGTCACTCATTTGGGAGATGATATCCCCTTATTTCTAGGCACTCAGCAGACTTCAGTGCTGATGGATTGACACTCACAGCTTTCAGCTCCAGGAAATAGTGCAGGGGAGCATTTCCAGCAGAGAAATGCCCATATTTTAAGGTAAGGACTGCCGGTTGTAGCAACGCCAATTTGCTGAGGTACAAAAATGCCATGCTGAGAAAGCAAGCAAGTATTTCTTCCCCTCTTCTTCCAGCACCCCTGTTTGTCTCTGTGTCTCCATAGAGCACATCAGTCAGACAGAGAGGCCCTGTGATGGGGCCAGCAGGGCCAGGCTTGGGCCATCTGCCCCATCACACATCTAAGGACCCACAGCCAGGCAACTTGATCCCTTCTAGGGAGAGCTGATCTCTTTGGGGGCAGTTTGACTCCTTCTGGGGTGCTTTGATTTCCTCATGCAGTTTGACCCGTTCTGGAGTGATGTGATCCCTTCCGGGGGAGTTTAATTCCTTCTGGGGTATTTTGATCCCTTCTGGAGCATGGGCCCATTCCAGCTGGCCCTGGACAAATCCGTGGAGCCAACGATGTCCGAGCACATCTACAGTCATTAATTTGGGGATGAGTCCTGCAGCACAGCCTGGTCTCTCAGTGCTCCCCCTGGGCTGTGAGGAAGCAGAAATCGATATGGAAGAAAAGTTTAAATGCTGAACATCACATTTTTTCTTTTCTCCCCTGCATTTCTAGGTTTGTCTTTTAAAGTGTTCAACTAATCAGCAAAGCACCTTCTGCCATGGGCAGGAACCCCTTCCATAGCCCAGGTTGCTCCAAGCCCCATCCAACCTGGCCTTGGACACTTCCAGGGATCCAGGGGCAGCCACAGCTTCTCT
>JAWWTY010000010.1:1316826-1343956 GCA_035222235.1 Margarornis squamiger
CCTGGCCTTGGACACTTCCAGGGATCCAGGGGCAGCCACAGCTTCTCTGGGCACCCTGTGCCAGGGCCTGCCCACCTCACAGGGAAGAGTTCCCTCCTAATATACGATGTAAATCTCCTTTTCTCTGCCACCTGCTTATGCACGGGAGCAGCCGGCCCTGCTCAGCCCGGCAGTGTCCGTCCCTCCCTCCCTCCCTCCCTCCCTCCATCCATCCATCCATCCCTCCCTCCCTCCCTCCCTCCCGGTGGGGCTGCCGGAGCGGGCTCCGAGGGTGGGAGCCCGCCGTGTGCCGGGACTCCGCCGCTGTGTGGAAGCTGCGATCGCACATCCCACCCCAGCAGATGGAGCACTTGCTGTTCCAGCGCTGCGAGCCGGGAGAGCGCGGACCCCGCGGGGCTCGGGGGCTGCAGCCTCGGCCGGGCTCTCGCCTCTGCTCCCGGGTACAAGGCGGCCACAGCGCCCTGAGAACACAACCCAGCTCCTGGTCTTCAAGTCCTCTCCTCGTTCGTTTTTTGTTTGTTGGGGTTTTTTGGGGCAGACTCTGCTTTCCGAGCGCATCCAAGGTCTGTCCGTGTTTTTCCTAGCCCTGCCTGTTTTTAAGTGGCCACAGGGGCTGGCGCTTTTTTAGCCAGCTCTTTTCACCTGGTTTGCCCCGGGTGGGAGCGGCTGATGCGCTGCCCGCACAGCCGACACCTCTGCTCCCAGGGAACAAGGCACGGGGCGAGACAAAACGGCCTCAGGTTGTGCCAAGGGAGGTTCAGGTTGGATACTGGCAAAATTTCTTCATGGAAAGGGCTGCCCAGCCCTGGCACAGCTGCCCAGGATCCCCGTCCCTGGGGGGATTTAACAGCCCTGTGGATGTGGCACTTGGGGACATGGGTCAGTGGTGGCCTTGGCAATGCTGGGGGATGGCTGGATACGACGATCTCAGAGGGCTATTTCAACCTGAAAAATTCCATGATTCTGTGATAATAGAGCTTTTTAAGCCCTCAGTACCCAAATGTTCCCGAGGAGCCAGACTCCAAATGGGAGGGAGGGAGGGGTGCCAGGGTGAGTGGTCCCCCCTCAGTGGGATGCCCACAGTGCCATCCCACACTAACCCACTCCGGTGTGCTCAGCCAGGGCTGGGTCCTGCACTGGGGCTGCACGAGGCTGGAAAAATCAGTGCTGAGTTTATCCATCTGATCTGTGCCTTGTCCTGAATCTCTTCTCACACCCTCAGTCCTTGTGGATCTGCCACCTGCCTGAGTTCTCTCCCAGCCCTGACTCCACAGACATGCAGCTCCCCTGAAGTTGTCCCCATATATGCCACTGGCTGGGACCTCCATCTGCTGTTGCAGGAAGCAGGAAACCTGGTCAAACTACCAAATTTGGGGGTTCTTGACTGTCCTATTGCTTTAAAAAAATGTTCCCGGCCCACATGGCCTCCCTGCAATGGCTGCACATTGCATGGATGTGATGTCTTCTCCCTGTGTGCCGGTACTTGCATGATAACCAGGAGAGTTAAAACTTGAGAGGTTTCCATCTGAGCTGCTGGAGGTGAACCTTGGGCTCCAGGTACCCCCAAAAGCTGGAAGGCTCAGCCTGAGCTCCAGATGTTGCAGTTCAGAGCTGGCTCTGCTCTGGTGGGATGTAAAGGTGTGATTTATTATTGCACGCAGTGTAATCCGTTTTTACACTGAGAGTCAGATGATGTTACATAATCAGATCTCATTTGTTATTTATTGCTTTCTCTCCCCACGCAGATGTGGATGCTTCTCTCTCTCCTGGTGGATAATCTATGGTTTTCGAGGTGGGGCTGGTGGGGATTCAGCAGTGCTCCAGTGCAGGGCTGGAGGGACGGGGTGGGATGAAGTCTTTCCAAAGAAAACCATCATCTTTTACCTGTTTGTGCCTAGAAACAGTAACTGCTGCAAAGGGTGAACTTGGAGCAGCTGAGCTGGCTGACAGCAGGATGGGAGCCATGGCTGGTCCTGGGACATGAAATGTTTGGATGTGGAGCTGCTTCTTCTGCAAAAGACCCCCCAAAAGGGCGCTGTTGACCCCAAAACTCACTGGTCTTTATGCAGGTAACTCTCCTGTGCCTACCTGCTGCTTTTTCCTGGTGCTGCTGTGGGAGAGGCAGGGCAGGCAGGGCAGGCAAAGTCACTCACAGGCTCCAGCTGAGCTGCCTGGTCACCAAAATAAAGATTAAGGTGCTGCCCAAGTACAAACCTGACTGGTCAGTGCAACAAGAACCTGCAGCACAAGCACTTTCCCTACTGCATTCCCTGCCCAGCAGCCTTCCAGAGCTCAGGGAGTGTTTGGAAAACAGTCAGGCACATGGTGGGATTTTGGGAATGACCTGTGTAGAGTCAGGAGTTGGACTCAATGACCCCTGTGAGCCCTTTCCATCTCAGGAGATTCTATGACTTTTCCATCCAGCAGAGCATCTCATGACGAGCCCTGCTGGGCTCCACTGGCACTGGGACACTGCAGGTCACCCACACCCTGGGTGAAAGTCATGTCTCACCAAAAGACAGAGCTGTAGGATTTAGGAATAGGATGAGGTGAAGGGAGTTGGACAGGGCTCTGCATTGCACCCAGGCCTTCAGGACTGCATGTGCTGCACCCACAGCACTTGGAACAGATTAGAATATATAAAGCAGATGTATCAGCCCTCAGAGCATGTCTTTCCTCCCAGTCTTGCCCCTGCCCACCCGCAGCAGTTCAATCTCCCTAAAGCACAACAGACACTTTATTTCAGTTGTGTTTTGGATCCCGATGCAACTGACAACAAATTTCACCATGTGAAGGTGCCCCAAGCACAAAGCTGGAGACAGGTTTTATTTTAAACCCTCTTTATCCAATATTCCATTTTATGCTTAAAAACAGGTGTGTGATGGGGGCATATTAAATGTTGACCTTCTTGCTCAACTAGCTGCTAATGTGATTTCTGGTGCCACATCACATGGAAAATCTGAATCCTTGCATCTTTATGTAAAAATGCTGTCACAAACCCAAGGAAGTTTTTCCGTGTGATGAGACCCTGAAAGAAAAGGGGGGGGTTTTGTTGTGTTGCAGCTCCTGCTGTGCTCTCTCCAGGAGATCCTTAAGCCACGGGAGCAGCTCTAGCTGTGTTCCAGTGGCTGGGATGGCTCCTGCAGGGAAGGCAGCCCTGACAGTGATGGATAACCTCCACAACTTCTCGGCAGCTGCCTCGCTTTATCCTGCCTCAGCTTTGTGTTTGCCTCAGGTTTTTCACTTGGGACCACTTTGTAGGTTCCCTGCCTGCCTCCCTCCTCCCCACCACGGGTAGTGTGGGGGACTGGGGTTGGGCACTTTCCCTGCAGCCCCCCAGCCCCAAAACCCCTGGGCAGCCCCCTCAAACCACACAGGAAAGCACCTAGACACCCCTGGTGGGCAGGGGTTTGCTCTCACAAGTGAATTGGGGCAAAGAAAGGCTGGGAGCTCCAGGCAGGAGTTATTTGTCAGCAACTCCACGTGTGTGTCCAAGCACACTTTGCAAACACTGCTGGGAGCAGCAAAACCTTCAGGGAGCCTGTTGCTCATAGACAAACACCTTTAGATAAACACCTGACCTCACCCAGACATCCCAGGACATCCTGGCCATGGCAGCTGCCCTGTCTGATAGCACAGGGCCTTCCACCATCTCTTGTCCAGGACTTTTGCCCCCGGATTAAAGTTCTTTGTTTATTTTTGCTTGAAATGTTTTACTCTAACATAAAGAAAAAACCCAAACATTCCTTGACCACTCTGTATTACTTGTATAAACTCACTGATTTCATTAAGGTGACGTGGTGGTAGCCAGGAAATGAGTGTGTGCTTGGGACTGAGGATTTAAGGGAGTTGTGGTGGTGTGTTTGAGGTCTTGGAGAGGGGACAGGTGAGTGCTTTGGCCATATTGCTTGAGTAATAAACCATTTATAGACATGGGAAATGGCCTGTGAGACTTTGTGAAATCATCTTCATTTAAAAGGCATTGGTGAGGCTTTAAAAAGAAAAGAAGAGAAAGATGTAGGAAGAGGGTTGATGGGAAGTGGAGGGAAGGAGCTGAGACAGATGCTGTTATCCTTGAAGGTGTTCTGGGGTTATCTTTGAGATTGTCCTGAGGTTATCCTTGAAGTCATCCTGAGGCTGTTCTTCACTTATCCTTGAGGTTGTCTTTGAGGTTGTCCTGGCAGATCTCCGCCTGGGGGAAGCCCAGCAGGGGTATCCCTGGGATGCTCCCAGCCCTTCCCCATCCTGTGGTCAGGGCACCCAGGTTCACCTGCCAGTGACCAACCCCATCAAGAGAGTCACCAGGAAAACAACTGATGCCAGTTCTTCGTGGGTGTCCCACGAAGGGCAGGTATTTCAGGGTGAGCCCACCTCTAATTAATAGCAGGATTTGTTTAAAGGAATCAATGTCTGTCCTTGACCTCAAGGCACAATTGCAGCTATTACTGTATCACCAGACATGAAATGGGCTGTGATACATGAGAGGCAAACCACTGATATCGAACCCAGCAGCACAGAGGAGAATGTGTTACTCCATCCAACAAAGGCTGTGTGGCTGTGTTTAAAAACTCCAACTGCCAAAGGCTGCGAGGGAGGACTTTTCCATGGCTCATTTATTGAGGAGAATGGTGGAGGCTGGTGCAGGCACAGCATCTCTCCCAGGCAGAAAAAGTGGGTTTGCAGTGAGGTCCTCTGCTCGTGGTGATTAAAATAATTCACTCAGTGGATGCTGGAAATATTGGCTGCAGGAAATGCAGAGATATAAATGTGAGAGGAAAAGGTAAAAGTGAGGTAGAAGGTACAGTGAAGGTTTGCAGGCCCATCTTGGGGTCTGTGGTGGTGTCACCCCCATCATGCAGGGCAGGGGATCTGCCCAAGGCATCATAATCAGTGAAAAAGCAGAGGGTTGGACTCAACATTCATCAGAGATTCATTTAGGTTGGAAAAGCCCTCTAACATTATTGAGTCCAACTGTTCCCCCAGCACTGCCAAGGCCACCCCTAACCCATGTCTCCAAGAGCCACATCCAAGCAGCTTTTGAACACTTCCCACCTAGTGCAGTCAGGATTGAGGGAATGCCTCCAGTGGGAGCAGCAAACACGGAGCTGGGATAACTGACTGCAGGCTTGGCCTCACCACTGTGCCTCTAATTAGCGGCAAGTTTAAAAGTCTCCTGGAGCACATGGGCAACCAATATCTCGCAGTGATGCAGGGGCTGTCAATGATGCTTTTATGTTCAAAACAGCCTGTATTGTGCTGTGGGTCAATGAGAAGCTGGGAGAGGTGAGGGCTGGTCAATACTCATGGCCTAAGGTCTGCCGAAATCTCCATAATCCAGCCCTGGATTCTGCAGGGACGGGAGTGCTGAGAGGAGGCATCACCACTCCGGGCAGTCGTGGGTTTGCTGCACCATAAACATCATCATTAGAGGTGCACCTTTACGCTTCCCTGTTGTTTGTTTAAGAACAAAGGAAAAAAACCCACAAAAACCCACAAGTATTAGGAAAAGAAAGAGCTCTGCTGGTACTGCTTGTGCCTTCAGTCAGGCTGGTTCCTCGTGGGAAAGGCTGGAGTGGTGAGTGGCTCCTTCAGTCCCTGGCATGGCTTCCATGGGTCTGTCCTATATTCCTGTGGGGCTGTCCAGGACTTCTTTCCCGAGGATCTGTTTAAATTCTTTGTTTTAATAAATTCACTGCTCTAACACAGAAAGAGTTTTCTTGCCAGCTTGGTATTGCCTGTATGAACTCACTGCTTTCATGACGGTGACAGCGAGGGGCAGAGGGGCAGTTTCCCTCTCCTTGCAAACCTTCCCTGCAGGAATGCTCTCCTGGCTCTGGCTGCTGCGCAGCACGAAGGTTTTTCATTTCCAGTCCCAAAGGTAAAGTTGTTAGTGAATGCTTGATCATTCCTCTTTAGTCTAAATTAATTAAACGACACAGTATCTATTGTATGAAACAAATGGGGATCATTTCGCAGGGTACAGTGTACACAGTGATTATAATGTGTGATCTTCCCAGAGAAATATGGGAAATCAGTGTCCTTTGCCGGAGCAGGGATGGCCCTCCCCTCTCTGCCATATATCTCCCGTTAGGGGGTAATGCGATGCAATCCCAGCCCTCACAACCACCGTGACAGATGTGTAATCTGGAGCCATGTAAGGCGCTGTAAGCACCAGCTGCACGTGGCCATCCTTCATCCGAAACATGTGGGAATCTCCAGCATTCCCGTGGCCCTGGCAGCCAACAAAAGCTGCTGGGAGCGCAGCCCATCAGCACATGAGCACCCAAACAGTGCTCGTGTTTCCAGGCTGTGTCAAATCAGTGCACAAGCAGAGCCCCTCCTTACCCACACCCCGAATTAGTTTATTATGAAGCAAGTTTGCTTTGCTAGGGATTCCTCCCTGGCTGCCTCCCAAGCAGCACCACAGAATCATGGAATGGTTTGTGTTGGAAGGGAATTTAAGGTTCATCTCAGCCCAAACCCCTTCCATAGACCAGGTTGCTCAGGAGAACCCTGTATCCTCTTGAGTATTCCAGAAGAAAAGCTTTTCATTACCTTTACATTATTTTACATGCCTCCAAACATACATTTACTGAAAATTCCGATTTTTTCCCTGGAAATGGTGATGTGAAGTGATGCACCACCAGCCAGAGGGGAGGGGTGACAGCAGCTGTCAGAACCAAGGGTTGTCTTTGGAGCAATTATTACATGGTTAGGACATGTTGCTGAGAGAGAAGCATCAGCCCAAATTCATAATAAATCATTTTAAATAGTAAGACCACAGTCAATAAAACACATGGAGGAGGAGGAGATCTGGAAATTCCTTTGGAAAGGATCCAGCTCCTCTCAGAATTACCCTCCAAGATGTTTCTACACTGGGGAGTAGCTCCAGGGCTGTGGGGGTGCTGTGCCCAGAGGTGTGCCCAGGAGCCCAGCCCGGCACAGGAGGGGAGGAATAACTATGCAACCCTTTAAAAAACAACAACAAAAGGAAATTTGGGGTCTTTAAGACATTAAATTTCCAGCTTCCAGGAGAATGTTGGTTTTCTCCATGCTGGTGGTGCTGCTGTTGGGGTACAGTGCTCCCAGGTCCCCTCATCTACAGGAGTCTGGGGTTCTTGGATTCTGCTCAGAGTGGAAGGTGTGGGGAGAGGGACTTTTTGATAATTTTGTTGATAATTTGGGGGTTTGCAAAATTTCTCAGCTCTTAATCACTCACACTGCTGCCATTTGATTTCCCAAAAGAGCAAATGGATTTTGCTTTTTCCAACCACACAAAACTCAGGCTCCTGATACTTGATACAAATCCTGTCCCAGCCAAGCTCGTCAGCTGCCCTGAAGGAAAACAGGAATCTGAAGGAAATATGGAAAAAGGGAAATCAAACAAAGTACAAAGAAATGAAGAGCCAAATTTTTGGGAGGGAAGACGAGCAAAATCCCCCCGTCCTGTTCTCCCTGTGTTCATATATTCTTATTTTGACTCATCCTGTACCTCCAGCTGTGGCAGAAGCTCCTGAGAAAGCAGTTCAAATACAAATTTGATGTTAAAGTGGAGGAATCAACAGAATTATTCAAGTGGTGCAGAAACAGCCTCAGCAAAGTGAGTGTGTGCAGCATTCCAGCTATTGATGCATTATTCCCTGACAGTGTTCCTCATTCTTTGAAACAGCTGAAATGCCTGATTTGGAATGCTCCAGTTTATATAAGAATATTAAATATGCTAAAGCTCTTCCAAATAACAGTTTTATTAGTCCCTGGTGGGATCACACTGGGATTTGGCACGTTGCTCCTGCTGTGGGATCCACCCCTGCAGCACCCAGGGCCTTCTCCCTGCGGACCCTGTGCCCACAGAGTGGCTGGAAGGGCCACTTGGTGTCTCATTTGCATAAGAACTTCATTAACAAGTAATTAAATGGCAGGAGTTGGCAGCCCCACACCTCTGAGCTGGCAGGGCAGCAGTGGATGGGCAGGATGGCAGTGTGGAGCTTTTCATGGGACAGTGACACTGCTTAATGTGTACTTTGTTCGATCAATCTCTGATGCAGCAGAACCACATTTCGTAGGGTTTTCTCAGTCCTGCTGTTGACTGAGAGTGGTTTTTGGGAGTGCCTGGGCCACACACGGGCTGGGAGTGAGGACACAAACCTGGCTGGGCTGGGAGAGGAGTCTGGCCATGAGCCCCCAGGCAGGGTGACACCTGACACTGGGCTGCTGTGGGGATCAATTCCACTTTGGAATGACTCTAAAAAACCTGAGAAAAATCCCCAGGAATTCATGGCTGCGTGGGGCACACAGCTCTCATGGAGGAGTGGCTCTCCATGTAACCCAGCCCAAGGATAACAAACCCATCCTTTAACCCCCTGCACTAAGGCAGACAGAACACCCTGAGCAAACCCCCTCCCCACCACCACGCTGGATCCACGTTCCCATTCCCAGTTCCAAAACCAAACCCTGCTGCCCAAACCCTCCCCCAGTCACTGGGGACAGGTGGAGCTGCTGCTGCTGGCCATTGTTCTCTTGGCACAGGCTGGTTTGGGGAGCTTAGAACTTTCTTTTTACTTCTTAGCTTTGGATCAAGACATGATGCCTTGTGCTCCTACCCCCAGCTGAGGAGCCCTCACTGGGAGTTTCCACATCTCCCCCATCAAATCCCCTGGCTGGTGTCAGCCCAAACTCCCGGGGTCCAGGTCTGTGGCTGGAGATGGGTTTGGAGCTGGTATTTGGAGCTACTCAGTATTCAGTGGCACCACTTTTCTAATGCACATGGATTTAATTCATTTCTGATTGATCCCATAATTACAAAATTTGTTTAAAGCTGTTATATTATCTCCTTATTTGACACAATATGGCACAATTTTGTTATAGTATTGAAAACCAAATAAGACAACTGCAGCTGGTAGCATTTCAAAGAGCTCTTCCCTTTAAGATGAAATCAATCCTGTTTCAAGTTTATTCCCTTGCTTTAGGATTGAGGCTCTAGGGGTGTATTTTGCTGAAAAATGTCTTTTTGATTTTTCAGAAATTCTTTAGATTAATATGCAGCTGTCATTGCAAGGCAAATCCAGCCCTGCTTTCATGTGCCTGCTCTCTCCCCGGGCTGTGGGGAGTGCCCACCCCTGCCGGGAGCTGCCGTGGTGCCGATGGGCAGCACCGAGATGGGCCCCCAGACCCCACTGTCCCCTCGGCCCCCTGCCCATCTCTGCCCAGCTCACACCCACCACCCACCCCTGAGGCAGAGCTAAAGCACAGCCCCGTGGCAATACAGAGAGTTTTGGTCCTTTGTGTGTCCCTTGGTGTGTCTTTTGAAAAGTTGTTTAACTTGCAGATCATGTCAGGTAAACTTTCCAAGGGGAGGCTTTGGAGTAAACAGACACAGAAGGCCCTAAGTGAAGTTTAAATATTTATATCAGTATTTAGACACTTATTCTTTCAGTGGCATCAACCACAGAATGCCAGATTGGTTTGGCTTGGAAGGGACCTTAAGGATCATCCAGTGCCACCCCCTGCCATGGGCAGGGAGACCTCCCACTAGCCCAGGTTGCTCCAAGCCCCGTCCAACCTGGCCTTGGACACTTCCAGAGATCCAGGGGCAGCCACAGCTTCTCTGGGCACCCTGTGCCAGGGCCTGCCCACCCTCACAGGGAACAATTTCTTCCCAATAGCCCATCTAACCCTGCCCTTTGGCAGTGGGAAGCCATTCCGTCCATCTATGTGCTCTAGAGAGACCCCACTACAAATATGGGCCATCTCTGGTATTCAGGAAGGAGTTTTCCCATTTTCTTCCTCCATTCCATCACTGCAGAGCCCTCCGGGCTGCTGAAGATGGGGATTATCTCAGCCCAGCGCGGACCTGCCCAGGGCTTGCCCAGGATGTGCCAGGGTGGGCAGTGGAGACCCTGGGCAATGCTGGAGCTCCTGCTCTGCAGAAACCACTGTGACAGCTTTTGATACCTTGTCGGGGATAACGCAAAGAAGTTCTCTTTTTTAATTTTTTTCTTCTCACTCGGTTGAGCAGGAAGCAAGAAGGCGGAGGGCTGTGTCCGTGCTCCGGGGACTGCGAGCATCCCGTGCCCGCGCCCGGGTGGGGCTCGGCGGGGCGGCCGCTCCGACGGGAGCGGGGCGGGCTGGGCGCGTTCGGAACGCTTGAAAGAGCTCGTCTCTGCACAGGCACGGGGAACGCTCTGTTGTCTTGAATCTCGCTTCACAGAGAGCCCCGTTCTCCCCTGGCATCTTCAAACACGGCGCTGGCGGAGCGATTGAAACCGCGGCTCGGCGGAGCCTCGGCCGGCTCGGTCCTGCAGGGACGGGACGGGACGCACATGAAATGTGCGCCGCTCCTTAGAAGCCTGGGCTTCTCCTGCCGCTGCCTCCCGCCAGCCAGCTCTTAAAAACATCATTTCTCTGCCTTCCCTCCCTCCCAAACCCGGCCTTGGCTTGTGGCGGGGCTCGGGGAGCTGGGGGCTCCCTGCCCAGACTCCCACAGCCCGGCCAGGGGCATCACCCACCGTGGGTGTTGGGGATGCTGGCAGTGCTGGGGGTATTGGGATGCTGAGGAGGCAGCAAGGGGGTGCTGGAGGTGCTTGGGGTACTGAGGTGCTGGGGATGCTGAGGGTGCTGAAGATGCTGGGGGTGCTGGGGGTGCTGGGGGTACTGAGGGTTCTGAGGACACTGGGGTCACCGGGGTGCTGGTGGTGCTGGAAGTGCTGGGGGTATTGGGATGCTTGGGGTATTGAGGGGTTGGGGATGCTGAGGGTGCTGGGGTTGCTGGGGGTGCTGGAGTGCTGGTGGCACTGGCATGCTGCAGGTTCTGGGGGTGCTGAGGCACTGGGGACACTGGAGGCACTGGGGACACTGGAGGAACCGGGGTGCTGAGGGTGCTGGGGTGCAGCAGCTCGGGGTGCACCCACACAGGTCTCAGCCCTGCCCCGCTGATGCCCAGGTCCCTCCTCCCCGCCCCTCACCTGCGGTCAGTGACCCCCAAAAGGTCCCACCCTGGGGGCTCCCCTGGGTGTCCAGCCCAGGGTTTTCCAGGAGCCTGGTGCTGAGCACCCCCAGCCAGGGCTCAGCCTCTCCCTCCGGGGGTCACCGCACCCGGACACGACCCTTCGGAGCCCGGCTCACCCGGGCAGCCACCTCGGACCTGCCCCTCACAGGCAGGGATGCAAATGAACGGGTTTGGAGCTTGTTGGATAAATACAATGTTTGTTCTTCCTAATGGATTTCAGCAAGATATGGTAAATATTAACTCCCAGGTGGGGCAAATGCATAATTCATCAGCAGGCTCAGACTGCTCTGCCTCGCTCCTTATTAACGTGTGCTGGCTTTGGCTGGGGGAGAGTTAATTTTCCTCACAGAGGCTGGGATGGGGCTGGGGTTTGGATTTGTGCTGGGAGCAGCACTGATAACCCAGGGATGTGGTTATTGCTGAGCAGGGCTCACGCAGCATCAGAGGCTTTTCTGCTCCTCACCCCACCTGTGAGTAGCTGGGGGTGCACAAGGAGTTGGGGACACACAGCCAGGACATCTGACTCCAAATGATGCCAGGGATATCATTTCCTCCCTCTCAAAATCCCTCCAAAGGAGTTAAGAGTGAATCTGAAGATCTCAGGCAAGTGGTCGAGCCAGGACCAGCTTTAGTACCATTTCTGGGGTAAAAGATGGTTTTCAGTGATTAATTCATCCTCTCCTCTCTGTCTGCACACCCCTCTCTGCATCACAGCTTCCCTGTGCAAACCAGCCTGCCCTGCTCCTGCACCCAGACAACTCCCTGCTCCTCCATGTATCTGCCCGAATCCCAGTTATTATTAGTAGGTGTGGGCTTAGGAAAGGGTTAAGAGGTGAAAACCTCCTGCATCGATCCTTAGCGTGCCATTTAACCCAATTAATTCCAGCCAAGTAAATAGGGTTTAAATTTCTGCTTAAGTGATTTGATAAATACGGCCCTTCACCTACTTCCCGTTAATTAGATGTCAACCCATGAACGCCAGCATTCCACGCTGCGGCCAAAACTGCCCCCAGAAGTGATTAGAGCCTCTCTCAAACACTCAGCCAGCAGAGGAAATCTGTCTTCCACAACACTGGCCTTCCACTTCTTCCTGGGCATAAATTAACCTCCTGCCAACATCTCAGTAGCCCCTGTGGCCACTGTCGCCTTTGGTGGCAACATCTCCATGGAGGTGCTCCATTGCCAACCTCGTCTGACCTCGTGCTCGAATCGGATTTAAACCCAAGACTAAGAAGTCAAGGCTGGTGCACTGACTTACCACTTCCCAATTTTTTCCCTCCCTTGAAGTAGTCTTTGCCTTTGCACTCGCGTGGTGACAGCGCAACCAAAAGCCATCTTCCTAAATGAAAGAAGTGACATTCAGCAATGCAATTTAAGCCCTGGGTAAGTCAGATGTTAAACACCTTAGGGGTATAATCTCCTTTTAATGTGAGCACAACTCCCATTAACATTAATAGGGGGTTGTACGGCGGCTTCAAAAGGAGAATATGCACCTAAAAGTGCAAATTAGCACTTACAAACTCTATTGATAAATTATTAAAGCGCATCATTAAAGCGTAGCCACGCCCCCAGATCATTAGAGCAAGTCCAAAGCGGCCGGGCCATGCGCAGTGCTCCCTCATTAAACCAGCACTAAAATGCCATTTAGGCACCAAAATGCAGCCAGTGTAAATATTGGCTCATCAGCCCCGCTCCAGCAGAATTTGGAGTTCTGAGACCTTGAACTTCTCTTCCTCAAATGCAAATGAGCACCAGGAGGTGCCTTTAATGCAGGTCAACGCTTAGAAATCGGTGTTTAGAAGGTAAATTAAAGCCCAAACCCCCAAAGCTCAGGGACCACACTGTCACCAGAGCTCTTTGTTGTTGTTGTTGTTTACGTGGCCCCATGACTGGGGTGAACCAGCACCTCCCTCCTCTGGGGGTTCAGGCCTCAATTCCCAGGTCTGCCCCAGCCCATTTTCCTCTGATCACTTGCTCATTGAGGATCATGGGTGACACCACAGGATCATGGAAACCCAGAATGGTTGGGATTGGAAGGACCTTAAAGCCCATCTTGTTCCACGCCCTGCCATGGTCAGGGACACCTTCCACTAGCTCAGGTTGCTCCAACCTGGCCTTGGACACTTCCAGGAGTGAGGAGTTGACAACTGGGAAGGAAGGATGCAGTACACACCTGGAGCACTGGGACTGGGGGACTAGTCCC
This sequence comes from Margarornis squamiger, assembly GCA_035222235.1. Lineage (NCBI taxonomy): Eukaryota > Metazoa > Chordata > Aves > Passeriformes > Furnariidae > Margarornis > Margarornis squamiger. The sequence continues at coordinate 1,330,035 of JAWWTY010000010.1, forward strand.
ACTTCCAGGGGTGGGGAGCTGACAACTGGGAAGGAAGGATGCAGTACACACCTGGAGCACTGGGACTGGGGGACTATTCCCACTTGCAGCACTAACCCCAATCTCCAACATGCAGAGAAAGCAAAGCAGCACCAAGAAACAATCCCAAATGCTTCCAAACCCCTGGGTTCCTGTGGCACCCGGATCCTCTGGCCTGCCCCAGCAAATCCTGTCAGCCCGTTACCTGTGGCTCTTCAATTATTAACTGTCTTTGACATCTCATCCACATTAATTCCCCCCTTCCAGGACACTCTGGGTCTCTCAGATATTGCCCTTTCACTCTCCCTTTTGTTACATTAACCAGACCTGGGTGTCTCCAGCTTTCTTCATAATTCATGGCCCAAAGCAGAGACGCTGTTTGGTTGCCCCTGCAGCCCCTGCAACCCCAGTGAAGTCTCCTCTTGCGCAGGGGGAGCAGAATTGTCGGCACCAGTCTCAATCAACCTCTCCACGTTGGGGATTTCTGGGAATACAATCACCCCATAGCCCAGGGAGGGGTTCAACAGGACGTGGTCATCCTTTCCTGCGAGGGATTTGCTCATCCTGTGATGATTTTTAAGGCATTAGAACAGTATTTCCTCCCATGCTTCAATATTCGGATTGACGTGGTTTGTAGTAACTCAGTGACCAGCATTCCTAATTTATAGGAATTCAGTTTATATACCTAATTTATAGGCATTCACCTTTCCAGGGATATTTTTTTAATTTTCAAAAAACAGACTATTTGTGCACCAAGGTTACATGGCACAGTGTTGTAACCACTGTCCTTACACACAAACCCCAAACACTAAACCCATTCCTGGAGCCATTAACCAAACTATTTTTGAAAACAAGAGTTATATTAATGTAGCTGCACAAGGAGGGCAAGTCAAGGAAGCAGCACCTCAGCAGTAATCCCAAGTTTGAAGTGAAGCCAATTCTTTGTGCTGTTGTGAACTTTTCAGCAGGTGAAGTGAGTGCAGAGAGTCCCAATTTTTGGAGCTAAATAAATGCACAAGTTCAACTGAGGAGATTAAAACGGATCAGAAAAGGTATCCTTCATTCCTGTGAGGAAAAATTGCTAAATGGCAAAAAAAGTGCCCAGCAGGTCTTCCAAAATTCAAACAAAAATTTAGCACCGTTTGGTTTTCAGACTGGTTTAGTTTAAAATAACACCTTGTGAGTGTGGGGCAGCTGGCCCCCCTTCTGGAAGGGCTGGAGGTGGCAGCTCCAGGTGAGCTGTGGCTCTGCACACCAAACACAAGCCAGGACGAGCTGGGAACAGGAGAGGCACAGCGAGATGAAGGGCAGTGACACCTCCAGTGATGGCCTATAATGAATTTTTTAAAGTTTTCCAGCCAAGAGCAATAAAGGTCAGCTCCCTTCCACTGAATTCAGCTAATACTTTATTAAACCTGATTGAAATGACATGAATACAGCAGAAGGGACAAGTCTGTCTGTGTTTGGCTACTGCTGGAATCAGGGTTGTCCAATCTCTCATCCTGCTCTCACCTCATACTCAGTTTGGTGCTTTTAGGATTGCCTCTAAAAATGTGCATTTTTGTGATGGCAGCTGGAAGAAGCAGAACCAGAAGATGATTAAACAACCTGCAACCTCTCCTTTGCAACATTTCCCAGATGATTTGGTTCACCACAGCCCCTGCCCTGCCCTGAGCCCTGACTGGCAGCTGCTTCTCAGCCCACAAATCCACAACCTGTTGCCAAAGAGCAGCTCCCCGTGTTGCACCGTGGTGGAAAACACGTGGAATGTCATCTCCACCAGCTCCTGCCGGCAGAAGGTTGGGACAAACCCCAGGAACCGAGCCTTTTCCCCTTGCCCTTCCTGGGGACACCCACAGAGGCAGACCAGGTAAGGGCTTGGTGCACCATCAGCTGGTTGCTGGTTTGGGTGCTGCTGTGATGGTATTTTCCAGGAAAGTTGAAAATACGGATTTTTGGGATTGGGTCTTAGCAAATTCAGCTCTGAGCAGGATTCTCCAGGTGAACCACCTGCCCAGGGACCTTTCCAACAGCCAGGGGTGTCACCAGCAGCCACTGGTGCCCACACCAACACCTCCCTCAGGAACCCAGCCAGCCTCATCCCCATTAAACAAGCTTTAATTATTCCTCACATTGCACTGAAAACACTCTTTCCTTTTAAAAAATAATTATCCTGAGAAAACACGTTTTATCTCCCTAATAAGAAATCATTAATTGGGAGATGTTGACCCGATGAGCTGTGATAGTTGGTGGATGATGAACACTGCCTTTAATCAGACCTTTTACAAGCTAGCGGATGTTAACTTCTGGCTGTTAATTATTCACACCTTCAAGTATTCCGATGGCTGGAATATTTCATGAATGCCCTTCTTTTTATTTAATAGCGACGTTGGGTTTTATGAGCCAGAAATTGCACTTATTAATTTACAGGCGTTTTGCACTTCCATGCCAGTCACTGAGCATTAACTCTCTGTTTAAAAATAATAAATGACCCCTGACTCTCTATTGTCTGTCCTAATTAGCATATTGTCTTTTAAAGAGGAAAGCATGTTTTCTCTTCATTAACAGTAATATTACCTCGGAAGACAATCAGAAGGTCCGTGATCCAGAAGCTGCTGCGGACGCCAAATTACCTCCTCTAGCAGGACAAAATCAATTAACACCACCAGGGATGTCATTATTGTCACATTATGTCACCGGATATACTCCAGGGTAAATAAATGATTTGTGGAATTTCTAATGCCGCCGCTGGAAACCCGAAGCGGAGCCACACGGGTGCTGGGACCGGCTGGCCGGGGCTCCGAGAGCCACCCAGCCCTGCCCCTGCCGGGCCCACATCGCTCCTGGGGGAGATGAGGGGCAAGAGGAGGTGGCACTCTCGCCCTGCCACCCTCTGTGGAGCATCACCCCTGTGTCACTGTGACCCCTCTGGCACCCGGCACCGCAGGGACAGCGCCAGTGCCGCGGATGGGCGGAGGGGAGGGCGCACAGAGGGGCTCAGGGCGGAGGCAGCGATGGTTTTGTGAGCAATCCCGCTGCCAGGACCCCGTCCCTGCGTTTGCGGCTCCTTCGGGAGCCCCCGGGCCGGTGCTTGGCACAGCTCCCACCGCACACAGCGCCCGCCAGGTGCCGCTCCCCAAAGTGTCCCCAACTTCTGCGTTTGGCCCTGCGTCGGGGGGGATTTAATTAAGTCTGTTCTGTCCAACACGCTCTGATGTCATTGTACAAGGAGATGTTCTTTGTTAGCAGCCCGCTTAGTTTCAGGCTCCTCTGTGTATTTGAAACCATGGTAACAGAAGAGTAAGCTAAAGCCAATGAGATAATGAGATATTCTCATTGTAATTGTGTTTCATGAGGGCACACGCTCCCATGGGTGGGATCCGGCTGCCTTACAAGTGCTCGCAGGATTGAAGGAGCAGGCACATGTCGGAGCGCCGCTGTTTTCCACAGCAGCCCCCTCAACACGCCCCACGCCGCGCTCGGGGCCGCAAGCGGCGCCTTCCAGCGCGTCCTGCGCGCTCGTGGCGCAGCCCAGAGCGCTGCTGCTAATGGCCAGTGGGTTTAAAACCCTCAGAACTTCAAGGAACTTCAGGTTTGAAAGGCATTAACGAGGCTGCGAGGTGCTGCTTTGCATGCTAATTGCGGCGGGCGCTGGAGGGGAGGCGAGGGAGGCAGCGGAGAGGATGGGGCTGGAGCTGCCGCAGCTCCTCGGGGTGGCTGCGGACGAGCCCTGGGGAACAGCCACGGATGGCTCTATCCTCCTGCTCCCTGCAGGCCGAATCCAAAAGTTCCGCCATCGTTTCCATTCTAAAACTTTGCAGAGGCGCTAAGGAAGGCAGGTGCTTGCCTCCTTCCGTGGAAAAGGGAGAGGAAACCAAAGCCAGGGGGTGGGTTGTGGAGGGCCCTTGGCGAGGTTGGCGTTTTGCTGCCAAGTGAAGAGGGGCCGGCGGGGCCCACACCGGGAGCGCTTTACACATCAGAGGTCCTTTGAGTGGGACACAAAAGCGAAATCGGAAATATAATTTGGGGAAGGGGGTGAAACAGGATCGGATCTGCTTCATGCCCTAATTGTCCTCATCCTCTAATGGTCTCCGTCCTGTGTAACTCCCGGGAAATGTACAATGATCGCTCTTTTCCTGGAGCAGGACCATTTGGCATGATGAGCATGCACCCATGGAATATGGGATGATCTCCTGAAAAAAGCCACAAAATGTGAGGGAAAACCCCTTTTTCCTGAAGCAGAAATAGGGAAGGAGTCCCTGGGAGCAGTGGTGGGATGGTGGATCCTTGTCCTGCCTTGGCAGAGCCCGGAGCTGCTCCAGCACCCAGGGCAGGCACCGGCAGGGGAGCAGCCACAACTTGCTCCACATTGTAGTCAGGGATGATTTTTATTAATATTATTATTACTGTTACTTCAAAGAGTACACTTCTGATGTGGGGACAGCTGACAAGATAAATTATATCTGTTGTCAGCTGCATGTATAGACCTTTGTGAGATTTTAATTAAAACCAGGCTCCCTGTCAGCCCCTTGTGCATCTTCCCCAAAGCTGGGGCCGCCAACACTGACACCCACACGGCCACCACACGATTCCAGCTCCTTCCCACACCACAGAGGTTTTGGGTTTATCTCCTGCACACCAAAAATTAGTGCCTGTGTTTCTTTGGGGTGAAACAAGACCATGAAATGCAGTATTTTAGATGTAATGGGTGCCACTTCTTGGTGCATTTCCCATTAGGGTTGTCTGCAAATTATCACCAAAAGGGACATAATCAGGCATAAAAATCGCCTCTAACTGTGTAAATATGCTGTGACTCTCTCCCTAGCATGGAGACCAAAGGAAAGCTATTTTTGTTTATACTCTTAAAGGAGGACTGTTTCCAGCTCTGGCTTAAAGCTTCAACAGTTCAGTTCCAATAAACTGGTAAATTCCTGCTGTGGGATCTGTCAGAGGAAACACACTTAGGCAATACATTGAAACAGCTGCCTGTCCAGCCCCAGACACGTGGGGTGGGACAGACAGCTGGAAAGGTGCTGGAAAACCCTAGGGATGTGTCCTGGTCTCCCAGCACATGGATCTGTTTTATCCTGCTGCAGCTGTTGAGCCCCATGACCTGTGTCCAACCACAAGACAACAGAGACTCTTAGAAAAGGACATTGGGAACATCACAAAATGGTTTGGGTTGGAAGGGGTCCTAAAGATCATCCAGTTCCAACCCCTGCCATGGGCAGAGACACCTTCCATAGAGCAGGTTGCTCCAAGCCCCGTCCAGCCTAGCCTTGGATTTCATTGATCCCTTATTCACCCATGTGTGACACTGCAATGACTTTGTAGATTCATTGATTTAACCATGCCCAGGGTAGCCAATACCCCATCAGGTTTTTTGCCCTTCCATGGTAGGAGCCTCTTGCCCCTTAATCACCTCACATGCCCTGAAACCCCAGAAACTGCCCCCAAATACCCAGAGCAGTGCTGAGAAGAAGTTCAATTCACCTTCACAATTCCATATTTACTCATCTCAGCAATTTTCCCCCCAGCCTGTTGTTACAGCTGCGGATCCCAGTTCAGCATTTGTAAAATAAATCTGTTATCAGAGGTTGTGTGTAATTGCTGCTAAATGCATGTGGTTTATTTCCAATATCAGGATCCACATTAGGCATCAAACCCACTTCAGATGCAGCTCTAACTGCACTTTATGACTCTGTCATTTACTGACTTGAAGCAACAGATATTTAATGTGACAGTGACACTAAAACACGGCTCAGCCTGTCCTGTAATCTGCATTTCCAGGAGGTACACACTGACTGGGATGCAGCTTGGCTGCTCTGGGAAACCTTTGTTGCTGAGACACGGGGAGCCAAGGCCTGTGTCACGCTGGCAAGGGGAGGACAAATATTTTTAGAATACTCATGTAAATAAGCTGCTGGGCTCAGCCTGGATTTCAGTGGAAACAGTCACGAGTCAAGATGCTTTTGTAGGTGTGCAGTGGCTGTCAGGCACAACACCCAGCTCCTGTGAGAGTTAAAATCTGTGGAGCACCGCTGGTGAAGGGGCTGCTTTAATGGGAGCATGAGAGTACCTGGATTTTCCTAGCACTCACTGGCTTTGGGGATGGCCACAAGTGACACCTGACACGGGGGAGAGAGGCCACAGCAAGCACCAGCCCCAAGGCTCCATCCCTCCTGCCCCAGCACTGCCCTGGGCCTTTCCTGGAGCCAGGGGTTGGGATTTCTTTGTGATCACTCCTTCATCATCATCATCATCATCACAGAATCCTCTAGGTTGGAAAAGCCTCCAAGATGGAGGACGACCATCCCCCAGCACTGCCAAGGCCACCACTGACCCATGTCCCCAAGTGCCACATCCACGTGGCTGTTAAATCCCTTCAGGGATGGGAATCCACCCCTGCCCTGGGCAGCTGTGCCAGGGCTGGATAACTCTTTTGGTGATGTAATTGTCCCTATTACCCAACCTAAACCTCCCTTGGCACCTTGTGGTGGGTGCTGGGGCAGGGACAGCCCTGGGTTTCTCCCCACCTCAGGCCAGGTCCTGCACCCACAGAGACCTGGGGGTGAGATCTGCCTTTGGGAGGGGCTCATGTGCAGCTCATAAGGTTTATGAGGTTTGTAATGTTTTATGAGCTCTAAGGAGTTTTATGAAGTTGAGTCCAAGTTCCTCTAAACTTCCAAGGTCGCTATAGGGTGCTGAGGGTGGGACTCATTTGGCTGAGAGCATTTCCCAGATCAGCTCCTGCCCTCTGGCAGCGCTGAGAGGTGACTGCACATCCCTGCCACCACCCTGAGCCTTGTGCTGCCCATCTGTCACCACCATGCCCCCTTCCCCTGGTGAGGGAGGAACATCCACCAGCCCTGAGCAAGCATGGAGCATCTCCTCCTCCCCAGGATCTAAGAGCTGTGTGGAGCACCTGGAGAAGTGGTGTGGTGGATGGAGAAGATGTGAATAAAATCATTCTAAAATTAATTTTTTGGGCATGTTTAGGAAAGCTTAATAGCAGCAGTGTGGAGGAGGAGTGCTGAAAGGACCCACAGCTTGGGCACCTGGGTGGGCATAAATGTTTCTTCAGCAGTGAAGCTGAAGCAGGAGGACCCTCCATGGCCCAGGTGTGGGGCTGGCACAGCCAGTGCTGCCCCCTGAACCACCCACATCATCACCCTCTGCCAAATCCCAGCCCCTCCCATGGGTACAGATGCACCCAAAAGGATTATTTGAGGAGTTGTTCAATTCTGCCCACAAAGAAACATGACTTAAACGTGAATGCAACCCCTTCTTTCTCCTTCTCCAGCATGCCCAGAACAACTTGCCAAGAGCCTTCCTGCAGAATTTACTGCAGAAAAAGCTCTTTGACAGCCTTGTACAGGAAATCGGAGTTGTGTCGTGGCTTTTTTTAATTTAAGCAATACACACAAATCAAGTGTATTTATTAAATCAATGTATAGTCACTTTTACAAGGAAGTGTAATTTAAAAACAGACATAAAAGATTTCTGAAGTACCGATACACATCTCTCTTGGACAAATGTTATTTCAGGGATTTATGGTAATCCCCTTTCTGAAAGAAAAACGAAGCTAATTGAAACAAACTTTGTACTTTCTATTACTGCCATTCTGACACAGCCTGTGCTGCCAGTTATAAAGTGACACTGAAAGCTGATGCTGTTCTCAACAACGCCACGGCTTCTCAGTTTTATGTACTTTTTAATTTCCTCTGTGGAAAATCTGTTCTTCATAAGAGGCCTGCTAAAAAATGTGGAAAAAGTTGATTCATTCCATATTTACATTCTAGCTGGTACCTGGAAATGAACCAATTACCAACGTGAGCCAAAAGAGAAGTTAGAAAAGTCATTTAGAAAAGTCATCTTCTGACAGGCTCCACTTCAGAAGTGCCCTGGGAAAGTTCTGCTCTGATGGCAAACACCTTTCATCCTAATAGGATTTGGATGCTCAGCCCCTCACTCGTGCAGCCTTGTCCTCGCCACCCCTCCAGATCCTCCTGAGCAGGAGGTGGCCCTGCGGAGGGGCCTGGACCCCTATCCCAAACCTGGATTCAGACTTGGACTGGAACCCAAACGTGATCTCAAACCAAGACCTGAACTTGAACTTAGACCCAACCCCAAATCCAAACCCCAAACCAAACTCGGCCCTGAATCTGAAACCAATCCAACCTCAAATACAAACCCAACTCAAGCTCAAACCTGAACCCAACCAAAACCTGAACCTGAACCCAACCCAAACCAAAACCCAACCTCAAACCAAATCCAAACCCAACACAACCAAATTCCTGCACAAACCCAAACCCCAAACCCCAAACCCCAAACCATACTTGAACTTTAATCCAAATCTCACCTCAGACCCCAACATCCCCTCAGCCCAGCACGTTGGGGCAGAGCTGCTGTGACTGCAGGAGAGCACACTTGCCACTAAACCCTCAGCACCACCTGTACTCGTTTAACTCACAAAGTAAAATCCCCAACAACTGAGTTCCCCCAAAGAGCACAAAGAAATGGGGGTTGCTTGTCTTAAACCTGAATTTTGGCATCACTGTTGGATTGGTCCCTGGTTTTTGGTCACTTTTGCTGGTTCCACCACGACAGCAGGCAGAGATGTCTCCCCTGACCTCCAGCTGTGGCTTCTGCCACCTCCACCCTGAGCAACTCTTCCCTCTTTCCCTCAAAGTCGCACATAAGTGGATGCGACTGGCTGAAAACCCCTCCTGTCTGAAGGGGGGTTGTTTGCAGCTTCTGCCTCTCCAGTTTGTTCCTCAGTTCTGCAGAAATACCCTGTTTTCCCCAGGACTGGCTTTAATAAAGCCTTGCAGTGGTGTCTGTGCCGTGTGGTCGCCCTTGAGGTTCCCTGCTCGGGGCTTGTGTGGCTCCAGCGCCGCTGGGACCGGACAAGGGTTTATTAAATTCTGGTAGAGGAAGGAAAGTAGAAAGTTGAATTTCCAGCACTAATATGATTTTTATTCTTTTTTTTTTCTTTTTTTTTCCCCAGCCTGTTGGTTTTGGAGTCTCATTCCAAGCAGCAGTTTGATGGACACGCCGTGGTGCTGCAGCTCCTCAGTACCAGAGCCAAGGGGGGCTGCGGCACGGCCAGCCCTGCCCTCCCTCGGGCAAAGGGACAAACCTTGTCCCACTTCTTGCTCCACAGGCTTGTGAGCGTGGACCCAAGGAGCTGCAAAGTTTTGCCTCATGGACTCGGTTTTTCATAGCTGCAATCTCTGTTTGGGTTTATTTTGGCAAGGAATTCAACTGGGCATCAGTGCCCGGCAGCCCCACTGCTGCTTCCCTGCCACAGCAACATCTGGAGGATGCAGGCAGGATCGACCCCTCTCCTTGCAGGTGTGGATAAAAATACTTACAGAGAAACTTTCCACATTCAGGAGAGCTGGGAAAGCAAATATTTAGTTTTCCTGAAGGGAGGGGAAAGCTGTTCCCCAATCCTGCCCCTGCCCTGGCCATGGAGCCAGAAGGCTACAAGCCCTCGAGGGGGGTTTGTGGTCCCTCATCCGGCCCACAGTCCTGGCTCGGGGTCTGTGGCCTGGGGTGCAAACTCTGGCTCAGAAGCCCCTGGGGATCCCAAGATGCTCATCCAGGGGTAGCTCTGGGCAGGCAGGACTGACCCATCGATCCAGTGCCCGATTCCCCGAGATCCCATGGCAGCTCCTGCACAATAAACACGGCTCGGAGGAGATATACGAGCATTGATCTGACACGAATAATCCTTTGCACTTCCACAGGGCTTTTAGGGACTCTCCGGGGCTTCTGGCACTGCTCTTCACATCCATAGCCTTGAAGCAGCGACTGGCTTGGGCAGTCACACGCATCCATGGGAGCATCGCAGCCCTCAGGCTTTTAAAGTAGCAAAAACTAAAATTGCTTGATAGGCAACAGGTTTCTTGGGCTCTCTGCCCCAAATCCTGTTTGTAAATCCAGCCTCTCGTGTTCCTCACAGCAAGCAGTGAGTGGGGAAGTTGGTTTGTGGCCTCCAATTAAGTTAGGATTGATTTTATTTTATTCTTTTTCCTACAGGCAAACTGAAGAAATATGTCTAGTTAAAATTGCTTTAACCCTATTTTAGAGGATGCACATTTGTACTGAATTTAGCACATAGGCTGTTGGTGTTGCTATTTTAAATTAGCTAAAAAATCAATTGGAAAAAGCAGCTTCCATGCACAGCTGCAGAAAACTGTGGGAGCTCCAATATCTGCTCCAAGGACGCATCTGCAACTTCTTAAATATTACAGGAGGTTACATGAAACATGGAATGTGGAGGCTTTAAACTCACTCAGCTAAAATATACCACCATGGCATTAATTAAATATATAATGATGTCTGTAAGGGTTGGGTTAATGGCTGGACTCAATGACCTTAAAGGTCTTTCCCAACCTTAATGATCCTACAATTCTGTATTTTATATATATATAAAAGCTATCATATATATATATATATATATATAACATATGTACAATATATAATCTTCGTCTTTCTCCTCCTGCCCTTCTTCTTTTTCTTCTTTGTCTCCTTCTTCCTCTTCCTCTCAGTATAAGTATTTGTCCATTCCCATCCCTCCCATTCCTCCTTCCCATCTCCTCCTGCCCATTTCCATCAACCAAACTCAGAGCACTAAATGTTTATGTGCCTTTTTGGAGCTTTTCCTGCCTGGTCCTATCCAAGCTTCCAGGAGACAGGGCCCAGGTAATCCGTGGGCTAATATGGCCCTGTGGTATTAGGACTGACAGATGAAATGCTTTAATATGTTTGCAAAATTTAACAGAAGCAGAAAAGCAAATCCTTGGCCGAGCAGGGAGGGCTGGGGGCTCTGCCAGGTGTGCAGGCTGTGCTGCCCCTTGGGACTGCCATCCCACTGAGGGGGTGGGCTGGCTGTGGGGTGGAGGGGCTGGCTGTGGGATGGTGGGGCTGGCTGTGGGGTGGCGGGGCTGGCTGTGGGATGGCAGGGCTGGCTGTGGGGTGGTGGGGCTGGCTGTGGGATGGCAGGGCTGGCTGTGGAATGTTGGGGCTGGCTGTGGGATGGCAGGGCTGGCTGTAGGATGGCAGGGCTGGCTGTGGGGTGTCAGGGATGGCTGTGGGATGGCAGGGCTGGCTGTGGGATGTTGGGGCTGGCTGTGCGATGGCAGGGCTGGCTGTGGGGTGGCGGGGCTGGCTGTGGGATGTTGGGGCTGGCTGTGCGATGGCAGGGCTGGCTGTGGGTTGGCAGGGCTGGCTGTGGGGTGTCGGGGCTGGCTGTGGGATGTTGGGGCTGGCTGTTGTTCACAGCTCATCCCCTCCCTGCTGCAGAGCAGGGTTCCCACATGCCTGGCTCACTGCTGCTGTGCTCGCTGTGCTTGCTGCGGGCTGGGGCTGCTCACTCACATAGAAAACCATTGACAGGAAATCAATGGCGCTGCCTGTAAAATATCTTGACTATAAAGATTTTTCAGCTCTATCAGACACACGCTGTGTCTGCTGTGTCTCCAGGCTGTTCCCTTGACATGATGATTGTACTAATTGTCCGAGTGTTTGATTTAATTTGCCGTGGGAGCCAGGAAGGGGCAGCAATTCCTACTTAAGGGATTTCAGCTGGAGTTCAGGGGAAGGAAATTCTATGTACATAAGAAGCTGCAGGACAGAATCCCTTCCATAAATTTGACGAGAGCCATCCAACGCCCCCAAGGTTGCTGCCCTCTCTCCCCTGTGCTCTCTCTGCACACACGTGTTCCTACGACTGCTGCAGGACATCTTCCTTCACAGAACACCAGAAACTCTGGTTTGAAGCAAATGACCTCTCAGACAGTCCATAGACATTTTGTTCTCGGGCCAGGGATGTTCTTCAGCCTGTAAAGCTCCTTTTCCTGCTGGGATTGCACAGTTCTTGCCCACACCCAGCTCCTTGTGCCTCCTCCTTCTCCACTGTGGCCACCCTGACATCTCTTGGAGGTGATGCTTTGCTGAGCAGGGCTCACCACAGCTGCATGGAAGTCCTGCAGCAGGGCTGGATGTATCCCTGGGGAGCCACCTGAAAGCCCTTTTGTTCCCTTCGTGGTCATACCAGGCTGGTGCTCCATGGTGACCTTGTGGCCATAGAAAAATTAAGTTTGGAAAAGCCCTCAAAGATCATTGAGACCAAATGTTAACTCAGCACCACCATGTTCACCACTAAATCATGTCCCTAAGTGCCACATGCACACTTCGAGGGACTGGGATTCCACCACTTCCCTGGGCATCCAGTTCCAATGCCTGACCACCCTTTCTTTCCATGAAGAATTTTTTCCTAATATGTAATTGGTGTTGGTCCTTCATCCCTTCTCCCCTGGTTTACACAGGACTCTCAATGTGACATTCCCCTCCTTCAGCCCTGCCACATTCTACTAGTGAAGGTCTTCCTACTCCTCCAGGGCATCCAGGTCCTCATGATGAAGAGCCTCCTCCCAAAGAAGGCCTCCACCCTCTGGTTTAACCAAGCTCTTCTGTGAGGAATGTGGTGTGAGAGACCACCAGAGAGGGTGAACACATGGTAAAACCAGGGTAAAACTTACCTAATACCCATTTCCTTAATTTTCTTATCAAGCAATGCCCAAAGACTTGCACACTGGAGGGCACAGAAATGGTCTGCAGTTGCCTTGTTTGGGTTTTTTTCTCTCTCTTCTTCTCAGTAGGTAATGAATTTTCTATGATCGTGTTGTATCACATCTAGGGTTTGCTGGAAGTGTTTGAAATTCTCTGTGCTGGCTCTTCCCCACGCTGGGGTGGGAGGAGATGATCTGCTCCCCCTGTTCAGAGCCCCAGGGAGAGACAGCACATCTGGGGCACCTGGGAGCACTTCCACAAGTGCCAGGGACTGCTCCAAGGGGGGAAAACCCGAGTGTTTTACATATGGCAAAGAAACAAAGGAAAAAAGTGATCAAGCTTGATTTCTGTGCTCTCCAGTAACTGCCAGGTGACGAGAAGGAGAGTTCATGTGATGAAATTAAGGGCAAAGAACTTTAAAGCCATCAAAGGACATATTTCTCCAGCTTTTAAAAGGCTGGGCCAGTGATTTCATCTGTACTAACACCACATGGCATGATCATCCAAAGCCTTTGGGGGAAAGGCAAATACCAGAGTAGACCTGCACGAGCTCATCCAGTAAAACTTTCTCTTATTCCCAGAAAAATTGTTTGTTTCTATGGCAAAGTAAAATCTGCTGCTATTTTCCAGGAGGACTAAGCACAACAGATGTGCTGTCTGAGCTCAGGAACTGTGTGCATATCTCATATATTTCATATCAAGTTGCCTTTATTAGAAATATATGATGCCTGTGATATCTTAAGACCTTCAGAAAACGGCCCAATGTGGGTCCCTGCCTAAATACCTCTTTGCACCGGGGGCTGTCACTATTCTGGCCAGCAAAGAGTTGCATCTGCAACACAGACAGTCACTTTTTAAACCTGGCCCACAACGTCTGGCTCCGTGAGGGTGCACTTGAGCTCTTTAATAAAGAACTGAACCCATAAATGGAAATGCATTTGGGTGTTCAGTTCGTTTTGGAAGATCAGTGTGCTGGATGTTACTGGGTGTTACAAAGACACGAGCAGGGGCTGGCTCTGGGTTCAGAGGAGAGAATGATATCCCACAGTGGGATGGGATGGAAAACCAGGGATCAGTGGGACCCCCGTGTAAAGGCTTTCCTGAGGATTGGGCTCCAGGGGATTCAGCCCCACTAAACCTTCCTCTGGCAGGCTGGGGGTCCCGATCCAGCCAGGCTGGCAGAATGGATGCAGCACAGTAATGGCTTCAGACTGGAGGAGAGCAATGTTAGGTGGGATTTGGGATGGAATTGCTGGCTGGGAGGGTGGGCAGGCCCTGGCACAGGGTGCCCAGAGAAGCTGTGGCTGCCCCTGGATCCCTGG
>JAWWTY010000010.1:1344056-1369028 GCA_035222235.1 Margarornis squamiger
TGGAGCACCCTGGGCTGGTGGAAGGTGTCCCTGCCCATGGCAGGGGGTGGGATGGGATGATCTTTAAGGTCCCTTCCCAGCTAAACCATCCTGGCACTCTGTGACCCACCCAGCGAGGCTGTGGGTGCCTGTGCGCTTGGAGGTGCCCGTGTGTGCAGATTTATCCTGGGCTCAGCAGAAGCAGCTTTTAAGGAGCCGTGGGTGGGGGGAGACGCTGCTTTCCCAAGCACATCCCTTGTTCAAACAAACCTTTGGAGGAGCCACGACACTGCGTGTCCTGTTTCATGGACACCGTGGGGCTGGAGCCCACTTAACAGGAGGTTAATTGCGAAAGCAATGGCCTGTGATAAAAGAGGGAAGCGTTTCCCCCTCGGAGCAGCCCCGAGCTGGCCACTGACACCTCCCTGTGCTGTTTGGATAGAGAGGAGCAGAACAATCCCAATATTTCAAACAGCACTCAGGCGGGGCCGCTCTAATCGCTGCCTGCTAGACCTGCCTCTGGTCACTAATGCATTCAACCATCGCTAATGACACCGGGGGATGACAAGATAAGGCCGGGCTGGGAATGAGCGACTCCACAAAGGCACCGTGCGGTAATTCCAGCCTCGCACGGGCCGCTGGCGAATTGCATGTCCCGCTCAGCCCCCCCAGATAACCCCGGGTGTGGAGGGAGCCGGGGCTGCATCACCCCTCTAATTCAGCTGACATTTGCTGCTGTTAACATGAACCAATTTGCAGCAAAGGAATAACGTCCATTCGCCTCGATTAATTAGACAAATTAATTAAAGCGTTCGTTGGGGCTGGGAATCTATTCCCTATTCAAGACTGGGATGCTGCAGAGATTTCGTTAAATGGTTCAGAGAAGGCTTATTAATCCTGAAATGAATTCTATCAAGCCCTATAAAGCCCCAACTTCAAGTGCATTTGCAGAGAAAAAAGCTTTGCAAATCAGATAGGAAAGCTACAAAAGTGCCGAGTATTATCATAATCTGGGGAGTGTTCAATTTGACACTCTTATGTCAAGATATTAGAAGAGAATGAGCAAATGGCCTGATAAATATGTACTTAAAGAATGACAATCCTTATAATCAGTTAATTTCTATTTATCTTATGATACCCTTTTCCACAGAAACTTGTATTAGAAAATAAATAAGATTACAGGGTAATTCTGAGAGCTCTGAAAACATAGAACATTTGTGTGCCTTTAAAGGCAGAAGTCGTGCTATACTGTACAGCTCTTCGATGACAACATCATCCACACTGTGACACTGCATTGGTTCTGCAGCGACTGGTACCATCAGCTCCCTCATCACAGGCACCTTCTCTCTGCCCCCCCCAAGTGCCCAGGGACAGGGCCTGATCCTGGCACAGAGAGCCTTGGGATGCATCCCAGCCCCATCCCCAGCCCAGCTCTGCTGCCAGGCGTTGTGGAGGTGGGGTGGGGAAGGACTGGGTAGGGGATGGGATGAGGATGGGACAGGATGGGATGAGGGTTTTCACTCTGGAGATGGTGGTGGGATGAGGATGGGATGGAGATGCACCGGGGACAAGAACCACCAGGACAAGGATGGGACAGGAACAGGGACGAGGACGAGCAGCAGCCACAGCAGTGGGTTGAGCCCAGTCAAGGCATGACACCACAAGCCATCACTGGATCTCTCCTGCTGCCCCTTGGGCTAGGCAGGGTTTTAGGTCCAGGAGCAGCCACGGGGAGGGGTCAGAGCTTCGAGAACTCACTATGACAAACCTCAGTGATTTCTTCTGCAAACCACAGTGCACTGAATAAGAAAGCCTGTGTGAGGGAAATCTTGGTTTGTGGGTCTGTGCCTGCTCAGGCACGTGCCTGAGAGGGCTTTAGGGCAAAATTCCTAATCAGAGAGGCTAAAGAACAGCCCTAACAGCTTCAGGATATGACCCAGCCTAGAAACAATAGCCAGCCCAGAAGAAATGAGTTTATTATCTGGTCTAAAGGGATTTTATTGACTTGTGAAAAAAAAAAAAAAGTCATATTTAATATTGAAGTATAACTTTTAAAAACAGAGATGCTGACTCTATAAAAATGTGCTCTCGAGCTGAGACCTTGACTCCAAAGTGTAATCCAGAGATTTTTTTATAGCTGTGCTATAAATCATCAAAATTAAATGTTTGCATTAGCAGCGGCACGAGAAGCCTATGCAGAGCGTGGGGATGTGTCACACAGCACGAAGCACAGGAATTACAGAGACCCTCGTGTGGTTCTGGCCTGGGGAAGGTGTGTGGGGGCTGCAAACCTCTATCTCTACTGGGGTTTGCTGTTTCTCTGTGGGTTTTTCCCCAGTGGGGCAGCCAAGGTGTGGGGGAGCCCCCAGTTCCATGATTCCTGGAACATCCTCCCCTAGGACTGCATCCCACACTGCCAGGGATGGGTGCTCTAGGGATGAGGGGGGAAGCAGGATGGTGAGGGACTGCCTAGGCTGGGAAGTGGGGATGAAAAGGTAAATGAGTGGGTTTTCCCCCCGCTTCACATGGTGGATAACAGGCTGGCAGCCACCAGACCTTGCTCTGCCTTCCTGAGCTGTTTCTCATCAGCAATCATGGGACCAATATCATCTTTTAACAGGGAAGTAACCAGATCCTCCTTGCCAGCCTGGCCTTGGGGGGGTTGCAGCCCTGTCCTGCCTGGAGGAGGATTTTCAGTGCTGTCCTTCACGTGAACCCCTTCCCATGTGCCGCCACAAACACTCTCCGGAGCCCGGCCAGCCAACCTGTTAACATCCTCTCCTTCACACTCCCACAACGAGCCAGCTGCTCTGCCTAGCAAAATACAGCTGGAGAGGTTTATAAATAGTGAATTAAGGCTTGCTCCAGCCACTGCAGCTGGGCAGTGTTATAGGAGCCAGTCATTCATCACGGGGTGTCATCCCTGCCTGGATGTGCTGCCCACCAGCACCGCGCCGGCGTGGCCCAGCCTGGCCTCGCCTCACGTGGCTCAGCCTCTCAGGCAGTGTTTAAACCTTTGTTCAGAATTCATTTTGCCACTGTGATCTAACTAACCAGAGAAGTGTTGGTGACAGATCGCTCCCAGAGGCTTAAGCACATCCTTCCCAGGGAGCAGCGGGGGCTGGAAGTGCCCAGGAACCCCCTCTCTGCCCCCAGTTCCCACTGCAGGGGTGTTTGGGGCTGATCCACTGCACCTGAGCAGGCTCCATCTCCCAGGGAAGGAGGAGATGGGGAGATGAGCGTGGACATCTGACCCATCCTCCTGCTGTGACTCTGCTGCAGGGAGAGGGGATGGAGGGCTCAGTCCCTCCATCTGGTGTGTGCATCAGCCGAGGGTCTCCTGGGTGCATATCCATATCAAAACTCAATTAGGAAACGAGACCTGGATGTGAAGGACTATTGTATTTCAAGTATTTTTATAATTAAATCTGAGAAGGTGGAACAGGGTATTTATGAAGGGCCTTTAGAGAACTTTTCCCCGTGCATAGAGGAAAGGGGTGTTGAAGAGTTTATTTTATGTATGGCTGCATTGTTTTCACAGATCACAACGGGACAAAGGTCTCTTAGGGGTCAGGATCCCAAATGCTCATCATCATCATCACCCTGCAGTGCCACTGGTCAAAGAACATCCAGCTCCACCCCCTGCCATGGGCAGGGACACCTTCCACCAGCCCAGGGTGCTCCAACCTGGCCTTGGACACTCCCAGGGATCCAGGGGCAGCCACAGCTTCTCTGGGCACCCTGTGCCAGGGCCTGCCCACCCTCACAGGGAAGGATTCCTTCCTAACATTTGATCTAAATCTCTCCTCCTTTAGTTTAAAACCTTTCCCCCTTGTCCTATCACTACCTGCCCGTGCATAAAGTCATTCTCCCTCTTTTTTTATAAGCCCCCTTCACGTCCTGGGAACTGTGGGGCTTCAACTTTGTGCTTCTCGCCTTGAAGTCCTGCAATCAGAAGAAAGTTATTCCTTTCCCACATCCCTGACTGAATTATTTCCCACTTGCAGAGCTGCTACCTACAGGATATAATCATGAGCACAGTAAATCACTGCACCATGTCAAACTGCAAGTGGTTGTGGAGTCAGATCTGGAGTTTAAATCTATGCCTGACTGTGTATTTTATCTCAAATGTACTTTTTAATTTGTCCATCTGAAATTATTCTAAATTTAAGGGGCACCCAGCAAGAAGAGGAGAAGTTTTTTTAAGTAACTGTGGTTATTTTTCTGCCAAAGCCTCTGCAAGAAATCTCAGCTCAGTGCTGGAGTTGGGGCTGCGCTCAGGACTTGGCTCTGCAGGCACAGACTCCGCTCTGCTCTGCCTGTGTGAGAACAAACAAAGTGCACACACACAGTTCTCATCTGCAAATCACACCTCTGTTGTTTGCACAGGTATATTTAATGCCCTTCATTATCTAAATACTTTTGATAAATCCACCTGCACTAAAAAGCTGGTGTGATGGATGCTGTTAATGATCCAAACGAGTGGCTGTTTTAACATTCTTCGTAGCAGGTGAGTGTTGGCTGTGCAGGTGTCCCCTCCTGTGGTGGCTCCATCATGGGGACACTCGTGTCAGTGTGAGCAGCAGGAGGGGATGGGGAGGGACCATCCCCTCAGCCCTGTCCTTGAGGCTCCCCTTGCTGAGGCAGCGGGCGGGGGATAAGGAGGACTTGGCTGGGCTGACGCGGGGACAGAACAATCCAGTCCCCAAACCAAGACGTCTTGGCGGTGTCTCGGCTGCTCCCTGGAGCTCAGCGGGCCGGCTCTGCCGTGATGCAGCTGCCAAGGGGAAGGCTCCGCTGCAGCGACATTCACGCCTCGGAGTTTGCACTGTCTTCAGAAAATAATCTCCACTTCCTAATTCCCCCGGAGTCTTCCACATGTGGGGCTTCACTGCAGAGCCAGGGGCTGGGAAGGCAGCTCTTCTGCAGCCGGTGCTCGGCTCTGCCGGCACCAAACCCTGGTGCTGATGTCCTGTCGCACATCACGGCGCTGGCACCCGCTGGCCGGGGAAACCACAGGTCATTAGTTCTGAATTTGCACATTAAAAAATAGCATTCTGTCAGAAGGCACTATCTTTAAACCACAAACGGCAGAAATAACAATTGTGTTACATGAATACATTATATGTGTTCATGAATACATAATAAAGTTCAATTTGCCATTATTTATCACATTACTTAAAATTAAATTGAATTTATAGTGCAAAAGAAAAGAGTTTGGTGTGCTTTTTTGAAAATAATGCAAAATCTGTCATGCCGTTCACAAGGCATTTGTATTAGCACCAGTGTATACAGATTAATTTATTTATTGTCATTAAATTATCGCTGCTTCCCATTGTTCCTTCATCCTCGGGGACAAGCCTCATTCCTTCATGTAGTTTTTAAGACCTAAAGAGTCACATGGGCAAACAATGCACTAGAGAGTCACAGTGGGTTTGGTTGTCTTTGGTTTGGAGTGCTGGAAGAAGTTAAAACCCAGAAGTTGGAGGAGGTCACCATGTTGGTGTTGCCATTGGCATTGGCATGGATGTTGGTGCTGGCATTTGTGTTGACATTGGCATTGGCATTGCTGTTGGCGTTGGTGTTGGTGTTGGTGTTGGTGTTGGAATTGGCATTGGTACTGGTGGTGGTGGTGGTGGTGGCACTGGCATTGACCAGGGCACTGATGTGGCACTGACATTGGCATTGGCATTGGTGTTGGTGTTAGCACTGGCGTTGGTGGTAGCATTGACATTGACCACGTCTTTGATGTTGGTGGCACTGGCATTGGTGTGGGTGTCGATGTTGGCATTGGTGTTGGCATTGGTGCTGGCATTGGTGTGCTGGGGCAGGGCCCAGGACAAAAGGAGGCATGAAACCAGAGAATGTCTCTGATGAGACTGTCAGAGGCAGGAGGGCAGCAACTCCTCATCCCCACCAACACACACATCCAAAATCCTGGGAGCTGCAGTGCTCGAGCACCCGCTGCCTCTCGTGGCCCGCACAGACACTCGGTGGGGCTCAGGCAGGGCAGTGCCCAGGGAGCCCCTGTCCCTGTGCACAGGGCAGAGCCAATGCCAGTGCCAGCCGCCCCCGCCCAGCTCTGCCTTATCGTGCCGTTTTGTGCGCTGGCCGAAAAGAATCATTTGTGAATAGAGCTCTAATTACATTATGGCTAATCCATTTTCCTCTCTGAAGCTGCTAGTCAACAGTTTATTCTCTCACCTCAGAGATGAAACCGAATGTCAGTTTGGGAGATAACATTGACATGAACTTCTGTATCAGGCAAGTAGACAAATACCATTATAATCATTTATAATCCTTTAAAGCTGTGACTGAGAAGTGGCATTTGGACTGGATTTAAACTTGGCGTTGTCCGTGCAGAAGATTAGCTGCTCCATAAGACTTTGATTTCTGAATATTGCCCATTAGAGAGTTTTGACATAGGAAATTGAAGTATTATATATAGTTTTAACGTGGTTAACAGAGTCTGACACAAACAATAACATTCCAAGTTCAGTTAATTCTTTCGCATCCCATTTACAGCAGGGAAAACTCCGCTGGCGTCTGAAAAGCACCCCAGTAGGACTTTGAAGATTATTCCTGCTGGATGGGAATTGCACATCCCGAGTTCCTTTGTGCTGCTGCCGATGGCTATCGATGCTCTCCAGGAGCTGCTCCGCTCAGCCAATGGGCCATTTGTGGAACAAGCCCAGGCCTCCAGGACCGACTCCAGCCCAAGAAATGACAGAATCACAGAATCACTGAAGCTGGAAAAGCCCTTAAAGATCATGGAGTCCAACCATCCCCAGCACTGCCAAGGCCACCACTAACCCATGTCTCCAAGTGCCACATCTCCACAACTTTTAAATCCATCCAGGGATGGGGACCCCACCACTGCCCTGGGCAGCTGGACAGCCCTTTCTTTGGAAATTTTCCCTAATACCCAACCTAAACCTCCTCCAGCACTACTGGAAGCCGTTTCCTCTTGTGCTGTCACTTGTTACTTGGAAAAAGAGCCTGACCCCCACCTGGCTACAATCTCTGGGGTTCCCCCAGAGAATCTCTTTGCACCCACCACCCTCCAAGGGGTAACTACAAGTTACAAACATTACCCACACAGAGGTGAAGAGCCAAACCCCAGCAGGGAACGGTGCTGTGGCCCTTCAAGTGCAGGGCTGGATGTTCCTGGGCTGCAGCTGCTCCAGGGAAAATAAACACCAGGATCACACTTAAAGCTTCCAGTAGGAAATCAGTGATTAGTGTTTAACACTTTTTATTGGCACATCACAAGCAGCTTAGGAAGGATATAAAGGAAATTTCAATGGTGGTTCCTGCTAGAGAAAGAGGAGGCAGAAAGAAGAGTGGCCAAGGGAGAGGTGGGAATGCTCAGCTGGTCTGTTTTAGAAGTTCTCCGAGGCACAGGGATGTGCCAGGCTGCTTTTGGCTGCTTGTGCTGGGCAGGGACCTGCCCTCTCCAGCCTCTGGAAAGCTAAGGGTGCTTTCCATGTGCAGCTCACAATTTCCAGGATTGTGTCCCTCTTGGAAGCCTCTCCTGCTGCAGGGAGGGATGGCAGTGACTGCAAGCAGGTCCCAGGTGTGCAGGGCTGCCCGGCCGTGGTCACACAGGGGTGTTTGGGGCACTGAGGGAGGCGAGGGGTGCATGAGCCACCCAGGACTGTGGGTGCCCCATCCCATGTTCCCCCTGGGTCCCCAGCCTGGAGAACTGGGTGTCTGTTGGAGGCACATTCCAGCCCCTGCAAACAGCTTGCTGTCATCTGGGTTCAATCTCGGCATAAATGGGCTCCAGAAGGTTTGGGATATTTGTATAAGACCACAACGCTTCTTATCAAAACATTTCCCATTATTATTTTCCAGCCTTTCCTCCATCCCCAGCTACCTCCTCCTTCCCTTTGGTGCCCTGCCATGCCCCAGCCATTAGCAGTGCTATCATTTTTTCTCTCCATATGGGAAGTAGAAGAGAGCTTTCCTCTAAAGAGGGCAGCCCAAACCCTCCCGGGGCTCTCAACCCATCCTCCATCTGCGGTCACACAAGTGTTTCCTCCAGGGCATTATCACTGGAAATGAAAGAATGTGAACACGCCGGGCTCATTTGTTCTGTGTGTTTAATTTCTGCGTAGGTTTGTGTAAGTACTTATCGTCTTCTCCTTGGAAGATAATGGAAGACAAATGTGCAGGCGAGAGGCAGGTTTAACAAATGGAGCTGCCTCCCGAAAATGGGCTCCGTGAAATGAATGGGGACGTGGGAGCAGCGCCGGTGCCTGCGAGAAGGGGGGGATTCCAGGAAGCACAGAAAGTTATGAATGCAGCGAAAATCAACACGAGCCCATCATCAATATTCATATAGCCCAGACAAAACATCTCATATCGTAGCTGCTCATAAATCAGAGAGAGAAGAACAGGGAGAAGGGAAGAGGTGAAGAGAAAGGGGAAGATACAAAGGAAGAAATAGGTGGGGGACGAAGGGATGGCGACGGGGGACGAAGGGATGGCGAGGAGGGACTCGGCTCATTCAGGGTAACATCTGCTGGGTCTGAAGTGGAACCACCTGTTAGTTTATTAAATTGTGCAATTAATTTCTGTGGAAGGCAGGGCGGACTATATCTCACCAAAAATCTCCTCCTTTAGCCCTTTCCTCTGAAAGCAAGCCGGGTAGGAGCAGCTGCCCGTGCCGGGGGCACAGGGCACCATTGTTGTCACGTGAAATGATGGGAAGTGCCCAGCATTGCCCTCCACGGTGCCTGTCACCCTCTGCGTGCCAACAGATGGCACCTGCTCTGAGCAGTGGACCCCCTTGCCATGGAGCAGTAACGAGAGTGCTCTCACACACGTGCCATGGGGCACAGCCAGCACAGCAGGGGCTCCTCAAAGCCCTCCCCTGCCTCGGCCTGGTGGTGTGAAAAGTTGCCACCTTTAACTTTCTGTCAAATTTCCGGCAAATTTCATGTGAGGCCAAGTTTTAACCCAGAAAGTTCAGTGATTTGTATGGCAGGAATGAGGAGCTAACTTGTCTACCCTCCTGCACCCAGCAGCCACCAGCCTCTGGCTGTGGCCTCTCTGGGTCACAGAACACTTTAGGTGGGAAAAGCCCTCTAAGGTTACCAAGTCCAACCCCAGCACTGCCAAGGCCACCACCAACCCATGTCCCCAAGTGCCACATCCACATGGCTTTAAATCCCTCCAGGCATGGGGACTCCACTGCTGCTCTGTGCCAGCGCTGGACAATCCTTTCCATGAAGAAATTGTCCCTGATATCCAACCTAAACCTCCCCTGGTGCAACCTTAGGCCATTTCTTGTCCTGTCCCTTGTTCCCTGGGAGCAGAGCCTGGCTCCAGCCTCCTTTAGATGGAGGGTGAGAATGACAGAGCATCTCTGCAAGGGACCTCACCATCCAGCCCATGCAAACAGGGGCTGCAAACAGCTGCTCAAACACATCCCAAAAGTTTGTCTCCAAAATTCTTATGGCCCCACAGCAGCAGGGAAAAGGCTTGTGCAGGAGGGGCTTCATCCTAGCCTCTTGCAGCCCCACCCTACAGCCCTTACCTATGTCAAAACACTTGCATTTTTCATTGTCCAAAAAAGCCCCAAAGATTTTGAATAATTTGTTTCAGGCATCTATTTCAGAATGTGCTCGAATGGGTCCTTCCTGCAAGTCCCCACCAAAGGAGGGTTTGGAGCCCTTGAGGGGGACGTGAGCAGGATTGGGCTCCAATTAAGTGTGATGCTCTCCAGATTTGGTTCCCATTATTGTCTTCCTCTGGCATGACGGACCAGAGCACTTGAATTGGAAAGGCCCCAGAATCCTCAGTCTCCTAAAATATTTTCAATAACGTTGAGAGCAATTTTCCTTAGAGCATGTAAGGATTTCAGCAGAGGAGCCAACTTTCCCAGAGGAATGATCCAATTACGAGGACTGGATGCTCTTGTCAATCTCTCCCTCAGGGACATGGAAAATCAAAATTATGATTTATTTTTTTAATGTGACAGGGAGCGTAAAGGCAGAAATGTGAAGCGTGCTGTTATCTCCCCACGCACCCCCCCCTCCCTCTCCTAAGGCATCACTCTCAGCTAAAAATACCCACTGGTTTGAGGCAGAACCTCCTTAAATTCTGCTCTAATGACAGCACCAGCAGGACCCAGCCCTGGGATCAGCTCGGAATTATGAGTTTTTAATGGTGACCTTTGCATGTAAAAATTGAGTCAAAATTGCTCCAGTTCTCGCTAATGCAATGAGGGAAATGTGGTTTGAACCCCGCGGTTTGTGTTCGGGGACAGAGGCAGGGAAAGGCACCAGCAGTGCCCCAAAAGCTAAAAACAGCCCCCCCAGGGTGAGGGCAGTGAAGGAGCTGCTGGTGGGGAGGGGGAAAGCCAGCAGGGAATCCGCTGTGCCGTTGTGTGATGCTGCAGGAGCCATCCCCAACATGCCAACCATGTGCACACCAAAGGGATGAGACCCTGATGGGCTCTTTTGCACCCTGACACCCTTCACTCCCTCTGCTCCTGCCCGTTCCATCCCTCAGCATGCACCCTGCAGGGGTGCAGCCACGTCGGGGGGCAGGAGTTGGGGTGCAGGGGTACAGCAGTGTGTCTTGGGGTGCAGGGGATTGGGGTGCAGGGGATTGGGGTGCAGGGGTGTAGCAGTGTGTCTTGGGATGCAGGGGATTGAGGTGCAGGGGATTGGGGTGCAGGGGTGTAGCAGTGTGTCTTGGGATGCAGGGGATTGGGGTGCAGGGGTGTAGCAGTGTGCCTTGGGGTGCAGGGGATTGGGGTGCAGGGGCGTAGCAGTGTGTCTTGGGGTGCAGGGGATTGGGGTGCAGGAGTGTAAAGGTGTCTCTTGGGGTGCAGGAGATTGGGGTGCAGGGGTGTAGAGGTGTCTCTTGGGGTGCAGGGTCAAGGTACAGGAATGTAGCCCTGTTGGGATGCAGAGTTTGGGTGAGAAGTGTCTCTTGGGGTGCAGGGTTTGGGTGCAGGGGTGCAGAAGTGTCTCTTGGGTTGCAGGGGATTGGGGTGCAGGGGTGTAGCTCTGTTGGGGTGCAGCAGTATTTGCTGGGGTGCTGGGGTGTAACAGTGTCATTTCCCAACGCCGGGGTGCCAGAGCATTGTGCTGGGAGGAAGGAGCTGCCTTTGTGTGGTGGGCAGCGGGGGGCCTTTGTCCCCACGGGGCTGCCGAGATCAAGGGTGGGCAGTGGGATCAGCAGCCGCCACGCGTCGCCCGCTCCCCCTTAGAAGTTGTTGTTGCTATGGGGTCTATTGTTGGCAGCTTCCCCCCGGTGCTTTACATCCTGCACCTTGCTTTTCACAGGGTGAACAATAATGGGAACTCTTTTTTGCTCGTATAGTTGCCTTTTCACATTTTTTCCCCCTTTTGCAACCTATTATGAGGGATGACTCTGAAGAACTGCACAATTCTTGGAGACGTGTTCCCCCACCAGCTCACACCGTGCTGCTTGCCAGGCTATTCTGCCCAAAAAGCCCAGGCAAATCTGCATATCTGGGGGCTGTGTTAATGACCCAGCGTGCCATCCCCACCTCTGCAAAGATTGCTCTCTGGCTAATGAAGCTGTCAGGGCAGGCACGGTGCCCATGCTGCCCTGCCGTGGGCGCTGGCCCATGGCCAGCACAGCTCCTGCTATTCCCAACCCAAGGCAGTGATCCCACGGCAGCACAGGAGCAGGATCCACGCTGGTCCCTCCAGCATCACCGCAGCACATCCATCTTCCAGCTCTTCAGACCCCTTTGGCTTTGTCTGTTAATTCCTTGAGGTTGAACCCGCGATGGGAGGAAGCAAAGAGCATTGATCCTCGCAGGGTGTGACCTCACAGCCCTGCAGATCCTCTGTGTGCCTCTGCAGGGCTCTGGGAGGACTCTGCCTATGGAATACATTTAATATTGTGCCGGGGGCAGGAGCAGGATCCCTGACGTGGGTGTTGGTGTGGGCAGAGGGTTGGGGACAGGCAGCATCATCACACCACTGATTTCCTGTGCCAGCAAGGTTCCCATCCCCTTTCCAGCAGTAGGGAAACATCCTGAGGAGTTGGCCCTGCTCCTGGGAAACCTCCCCCTGGCAGTGCCCAACCCCAGCAGTGGGATGCTGCTCTCTCATCCTCCAGGATCTGGCTTTCATGGAACTCACTGTATGGGATAAATAACCCCACGTTCAGAGCAATTTTCCATGATGGGAGGTGATCGGATACAGACCAGCCTCCCTCAGCTAAAAACCAAGTTGTACAATTCCTTAAATGGAAATTGATATTCGTGTTGAAATAAATTATTTTATTGGTTTGAAAATTCCTAATGACAAAGAGCAGGATTGCACGCCAGATCGTCTGGTTCTTAATGACAAATGTTTTAATTAAAATAATTCTAATTAAATGGATGTCAAAAAAATGTTTCAGTTCAAAACACACTTCACAACTTCACATCACATCCTATCAGGCAATGGAGCTCATGACAGAACAGAAAATAAACTGAGACCTTTAGGCAAATATTCCTCAAAGAGACAGCAGTAATTCCCAAAGCGCCTGCTCTGTGCCAGCTGCGGATGGTGGGGTGGCAGGGCCAGCTGCCACCTGCACCCCAATGAAAGCCACTCTTAGGGCTTTAATGACACCAAGATAATGTGTATTTTTAGGGCTGCAACTCTCCTGGCTCTCCCTAAACATCACTGAGCATCCAAACCCCACATGGGCTGCAGGAGCTGGGAATCTTCCCTCTCAGCCAGCACTCGGGGGACCAGAGGCCAAGGCTTGCTCTCCTCCAGCCCAGGGTGGTTTGAAGGATGGGATTTGGGTGTTTGAGGATGCTGCCTGCCCTGGCTGCTGCTTCTAGGAAGGGAAAGAAATGTCAGCAGAATGCTGCGTGGATGGAGCGTGGATGCATTTCCAAAGGCACCTTTTTCCTTTGGAATGCTGGTGCTGGAATCAGAGAGTCATCCAATGGTTTGGGTTGGAAGGGCCCTTAAAGCTCATCTTGTTCAACTTCCCAGCCACAAGCAGGGACACCTTCCACTAGACTACATTTCTTCAAACCCTGTCCCACCTGGCCTTGGGCATTCCAGGGATGGGGCAGCCACAGCTTCTCTGGGCACTGGGTGACCAGGACAGACATGGAGCAAAAGGCAGCCCAGTGTCCCCACAGCACCCAGGTGCTCCCTGCAGTCAGAAATGCTGCAGGAGGGACCACTGGGACTGAGAGACATCAACATCAGCATCCCTGGGACAGCCCTAAACTCCACTGTATGACCCAAAAGTCATCTAATAGGACTTGAGGCCAATTATCATTTTGTCCATCTGACCCTTTTAATTTGACATCCCAGGAGTGTTTTCAGAGGGATCCCCCCAGCCCCTCGCAGGTGAACCTGGCTGGAGCCATCCCATGTGCTCCCCCATCCTCTATCCCACGTCCCACCCTGCACAAAGCAAGGCTGCTCCTCCAGCAGGGCCAAACACTGTAATTGGATCTTAATTACACGGCTCTCCGAGAGGTTATTTTTATTTCTTTGTTTGTTAATGCAATTATTTAGCTGCCCTATTTTAGCCTTGACCTTGCAGGAAGAGGGTATTTTCCAGTCAGCATAATGCTTTATCTTTGAAAGCTCCAATCAATAAGGATAATTAATGATGCCTGCTGCAATGATAGCCTCAGCAATCATTATCCCACATTAATCCCTGCAGTCAGCCTGGGGTCAAGGCCATCTAAATCATTCACCTGGGGGTGGAGAAATTCAAATAATTTACCCATTTAAATCCAAGGAAACAAATCCCGCTGTATTTTTCCGAGCCGTTTCAAGCGATACGTTTGGAGCCTGTTGTGGCCGTGGTGTTGCAGGAGCTGTGGGTCCTCCTTGCAGGAATCCAGGTCCCCTCCTGGGGATGTGTCCCAGGGACATGCCACACGTGCCACTGGTTTCCCCTGGGCCCTGGTTTCTCTGGCAGGAGGAATTCAGTGTGGGGATGGTCCCAGCTGCCACCACAGCAAACACCAGTCCCAGACTGGGGACGCCTGGTGTGGTGCCACAGGAGGGGAGTTGTGATCCCCTCCCAGGGGTAAAATGTGTGTCCCACCAGCCTTTGGTGCCAGTTCATGCTGGGGATGACCCTGTACCCAAGGGGAGCCCCTGCCCAGGGGCACTTCTGCACCCAAGGGCACCCAAAGAGGGGACCAGGCATCTCCAGGAGGAGCAGAGGTCTCTCCCCAGTGCTCTACCAGCCCCCCAAACCCCTGGGCTCCCCAGGACACCCACCTGCACAGCTCCTGTCCCCTCAGGTGCTGCTGCTGCAGGTGGACCTGGCCCCCCACCCATCCCTGCATCCCATTCCCAGCTAGGATGGAGCAGGAAGCAGGGAACCTGCTGCCACAGATGAGCACAGACTGCAAACCCACTGATTCCTTTTACTGACCTCAGCCTGACTGTGCCTGTTTATGATGTATTAGGGCCAGAAATTCACAGGGACAGTACTGGGAAGCCCAAGGGGCTGGCTCAGCTCTGGCAGCCTCCAGTGGCTGCTGGGCTGGGCTTTCTTTAACATTCCCTGTCAAAGGGATGCAGCTTTTTGACATCTCCATGCTAGGAGTGAAGATATCCCTCCTTCTGCTCCATGTAAAGATAAGTTTTGGGATGCAGCCAGCACTGGGGTCACATCCTGATACCTCCCAACATTCTCAGCTGGGCCTTTGCATCCCTTTCACCCCAAGGAGAGGAAGAGGACAGGGGTCCCAGACAGCCCTGGCTGATTGTCCCAGCCAAAACAGCACCCCACTGCCCACTGGGTGGAGAGAGACAGCGAGGACTCGGTCAGGACATGGAGAGAGCCACCAAGGACTTGGACAGGATATGGAAAAACCCACAAAGCCAAGAGCTGGTATTATTAGAGAAAGGTTGCAGAGCAATGTCCTTGGCCAAAAATCATCTTTGTTGATAATCGATAAAGTTTTGCTGATCTAAACCTGCTCCTGGTGGCTCTTGCAGGGCTGGGTTTGTACATTTGGATGTGTTGCTCGCTGTAATGCCCACCATGATTCCCACCATGATACCCACCATGATTCCCACCATGATTCCCACCATGATTCCCACTATAATTCCCACCATGATACCCACCATGATTCCCACCATGATTCCCACCATGATTCCCACTATAATTCCCACCATGATTCCCACCATGATTCCACCATGATTCCTACCATGGTGTCCACCACAATCCTTATCACAATGCCCACCACGATGTCCACCAGGATGTCCCCCACACTACAGGCACCACCAGCAGCTTGGAGAAGGGGCTCAGGGCTCTCTCTGCCTCCCCCCGGGGTCTCAGCCCAATCTGGGGCCAGTTTGAGAGACACCCACGAAGGTGTAACAGCTCTGAGTCCCTCCATCAAAATGAAGGGAAAATTTGGCTTAGTTTTGATTTATCTCTCTATTATGAACAAGTTTGTGTTTTCACCAAAGTCATTCTCCCTGCCTGCACTGAATTAATTATAGCATATAATTTATATGTGGACATACACAATAAATTATGGCCTAACTATATAATTCTACAGATATAATTAATTACATTAAACATCTACATTTTAAGCCCACAATTAGATCACCCTGAGAGACAATCCCGTTAGCATTTTTAATAAATACTTGTGTTTGAAGCTGTTTAACAGAGCACCTGATAACTGATATAGCAGTGTTAACATCTGTTCCATTATTTCCAGAGGACGTTAGTTTAACGTAATGCTCCTCACATAAAATATGCATTTGTTCTTGACTGTCAAGTGCCTCTATTATTTTATTAAAAAGTCAAAAAAGAATATAATCAGACTTCATAATTTATGTGTGACATTTTCATTACAGAAAACTTTATGCAAAATTGAATTCTAAAATTTAATTTCCTGTGATGTTTAAATTACTTACTATCTGGCTCCTCTCCAAACATTGTGATCACTCCAGGCCCCATATGAATTCCATTAAGGATATGTTTAGTTGCTGCCAAAATGTATGGGGTATTTTTCTATGTAATTCCAAGAATATGCTCCTTAAATTTATTTTGTGCCAGTTTAAATAGTTCCCCTCATGCAGGAAAGAAACACAAGACATTTTTAACGACTGTCACGGCTGTTTGGTTGTTGTTTCCCTTGGGTTTTGGTGCTCCTTCGGTCCCCTTAGCTGAGGAGAATTCCCAGCATCCCAGGGAGACTGGGGATGGAGACCAGGGCTTGGCTGTGGTCAAGCCAGGATGGAGACCTGGACTTTCAGGGTGCCCTGTTCACCACACATTCTGTGTGCACTGGAAATTAGCACATGCAAATTAAGTGTAATGAGTGTGTGGCACAAGGAATATGGTTCGTGCTGCTTCAGTTCCCAAAGCCTGGGTCTCGTGTAGCCTCCACTTCCCGTTATCTCCCCAGGAATGTCTTTAACATCCATGTAAGGAAGAGAAATCAAAGCTCAGGGCCTGGAGAAGAGCAGGAATTTGGTAGTGCAAGAGGCTTAATGTTACTGAGGGGGTCAGACTCAGAATCACAGAATATGCTGAGCTGGAAGGGACCCCCAAGGATCAAGTCCAGCTCCTGGACCTGCGGCAGCAAAGCAGCAGCGAGGGGTGTGGGAGACCCCAAGGAGGGGCAGGAGAGGGCTCCAGCCCCACCACGAACACACAAGACATGTGAGATCACCCACTTCCCTCCTCCTTTGGTCCCATGACCACCAGGGATGCTCAGGCCGTGCACCTCACCCGGGTCTCCCAGCCTCATCCCTGCCCTGCAGCCGTGTCTATGGTTGTGGAGAACACCAGGGTTGAGGACAAACGTTTGACAAGTGAACCAGGTGCTTCTGCCATTCCTGCAGCTCTCCCTGCTCTTCCTGGCAGCTCTTTCTAAAATCAATCTGCATTTTGCATGCCCTCATCCACCTGGAGCCAAGGCACTATCAGAGCTGGAGATCAATACATCCGTGCGGACCATCGCTATCGGATTCGGTCATTTTCTGAGCAGAACATGTCAGTAAAACTCAGCTTGCCTGGGTAATACAGCCTGATCTCATGAATCTTCAGAGAAATTCAGGGAAAACCTGAAGGCATGTTTTTGGAAATAATTCCCCTGTGTTGCTGTGAGGTTCACAGTGTTCCATGTACTGTGATTGACGGTGAGGTAAGAGCTTCCAAAATGAAGGTGCTCTGCCAGATTTCTGCTTGCCTCCCTTTGTCTGGTATCTGTGAGCAGCAGTCACATCCTGCTGCCTCTGTGTGCCTGTGGGAAGCGTGACTAGGAATGAAGAGATGGTGGGAAGAGGGGGCTGCTTGGAGAGAGCTGTGCCTGCTCCTGTCACAGCTGCCCTTGCTGTGATCCTGACCAGGGAGCTGAGCATCGTGGTGCACATCCCAGTATGTGCCAGGATGTCCCAGCTGATTCCAGTACCTCCCAGCTCATCCCAGCATGTGCCAGGATGTCCCAGCTGATTCCAGTACATCCCAGCTCATCCCAGCATGTGCCAGGATGTCCCAGCACACCACAGTACACTCTCGTTCATCCCAGCACATCCCAGCTCATCCCAGAACACACTAGTTCCTCCCAAGAATGTCCCAGCCAATCTCAGCACATGCCAATATGTCCAAGCACATCCCAGCTGCCCCTTGCTCATCCCATCATGTGCCAGCTGATCCTGGTACATCCTAGAAGCCCCCAGCTTGTCCCAGCTCATTGTCTCTTCAGGGACATTCAGGACAGGGTTGAGCTTTCTGAATCCCATGCAGGTGTTATGGAGAAGGAGAGCAAATCCAGAGCAAACCCAAGTGCTTGGATATAGTGGGACGTTGGACATGCTGAGAGGTGTAATCCCTTTCCCCAGGACATGGTCCCTGCTCCCTGGCCATGTGCAGACCCCTGTGCCAGGGCTCCCACTGAACCTGATCCCATTGCCAGAGTGGGGGCAGCAGGTGGAGGTGATGCCAGGGGCAGAGACGTCACTGCTGGGATGGGCCCATTCCCAGCTCACACTGTCCAGCTCTCCTTCTGCACTGGTAGGACAAACTGGTGGGTGGGAAACCTCCCAAATGCCATTGGGTTTTCCGGCAACCGGATCCAACCCCGGCCAGTTGTGAGCACAGAGCTAATAAAAGATGCAGCGGGGCCGGTGCCGAAGGAAGCCTGGGCAGGAATGGGATGACAGAGCAATATCACAGGAGGTAGGATCCTGCTGAGTCTGGAAGTGCCTGATTTATTTATATTCAGCTAAACTGAAATATTCAGAAGCAGAAGATCTCCAAGCCCTACCCTTTCGTTGCTTCATTGTTTGTGGTGTTCAGCAGGTAGTGGTTCTCACCCTGAGCCTCTTCCAGGGCCTGGCCCCTATCAATTCAAACAGCACAAACACAATCTGAATTTTCTCACTGATACACTGCACTTCACAAATTGGGTGATGACAAAACCAGAGAATTTATTACCAGTATCTTCATTTATTTATTATTGAACACTTTATTAACCTGTACACTTCACTGCCCACTCATCTTTAACAGGTTATAGTAAAAGGATTCATTTAGTCCTGTGTGTGAGATGGTACCTTCGTCAATCACAGATGTTAATTACAGTACCCAGGGTCTTTGCTTAGGAGTGAAACACTAGGGGAGGGAAAAAGCACATTCTCATTCTGGAGAGCTGCTTCTCTCAAAATCCCTTTCCCAGTTCCAGGAGCAATGGCAGGTCAGACCTCCTCGCCTGGATGGATCGTGCATTTATATGAAGGCCAGATTACTGCATTTGGAGCAAATTTCCAATCCCTAATGGATCAGAACTGTTTAGCAGGACTGTAATAAATATGGAGAAATGGGTATAGAGGGTTCTCACCATTCCTTTATGCTGTTCATAGAAGAGAATCATAAAATATCCTGAGCTGGGAGGGACCCACAAGGCCCATCCAGTCCAAGGCTCAGCCCTGCCACAGACCCATCCCCAGGAGTCACTCCCTGTGCCCCAGAGCATCATCCAAACCCTCCTGGAGCTCTGGCAGCCTTGGGGCTGTGCCCACTGCCCTGGGGAGCCTGGTCAGTGCCCACCACCCTCTGGGGGAAGAACCTTTGCCTGGGATCCAACCCAAACCTCCCCTGACACCACTCCAGCCGTTCTCTTGGGTCCTGTCCCTGGTCTCAGAGAGCAGAGATTGGTGCCTGCTGTTGGGTGAGGTGCTGTTGGTGGGTGATGGAGAGCTTGAGAAGGTATTCTCTTGCAGGTGAAGGTTTCCATAGCTTTGAGCTGCCCTTTGCCACTTTGGCAGCCAGCGCTGGTGCCTGGCAGAGGTGAGTTTTGGGGAGCATCAGGCAGCACCAGGGCAGGATTGGTATTCACAGCAAAAAGCTTGAGGGAAGAACCGGACATCTCACAGTGCAGGCGATAAAAATAGTATCGTGGGGACGGGGGTGGGGGGGGCTGTAATAAGAAACACATCGGGATGGAAATAACTTAATTCTGTCACAAACACCAGCTTAATGTATGCCCTTAAACTCGGAGCCATATAGGTTTCCCTGCAGCATCCGCCCGTATCGGGAGGATCTGCTGCAGCCAGACACCGTGGTGCCTCGCGCCCCGCGCTCGCAGCGCTGCGCCGCACCAGCAGCACGGCTTAATGAGCCATTTTCCTATTTATCTACTGTCACTGCTTCCCCAGCAGCAGCCCCGGACCCGTCCTGGCCGGTAAAACCCATTATCTCTATTAGGCTGCCGATTGGCGGCTCCCTAATTGCCGGAGCACACTCGTGCTCCCGCTGATAGATTACCCCGGGCTAACAGCCCCGCGCCGATTCCCCAGCGCCCCGCTCCCAGCCAAGCCCCAGCTATTGGCTTCTGCTTTCAGGAATAAATCCTGACCTATCAATATATAATAGGGCTTAATAATCAACAGCTCGAGACGGTGTCTGCTCGGGAGGGCTCCGCAGCGGCGAGCAGGTTTTAGCCGCTATAATTAGCAGCAGTCAGAGCCCGTCTGTGAGACTGTCCGGGCTGCGCAGGAACGAGAGCAGGTTTTAGGCACGTTCAAGCAGGGTTTAATCGCCTGCTCTCTGACTGTCTCGATAATGTGCAGGGCCGTAAAACAGTCCAGCTGGCCTGGGAACGTGTGGGAAACACAAACACTGCGCCGGGCGGCTCTGGAGGGAGCTCTGCCCTCGCCGCTGCCGAGGTGCCTTATTCCTGATAGCAAAGGAGCCGTCGTGGGATAAACCCTGGGAGCGGATCAAGGCCACGCTGGATGGGGCTGGAGCAACCTGATCTGGTGGAAGATGTCCCTGCCCGTGGCAGGGGGTGGAACAAGAGGAGCTTTAAGGTCCCTTCCAACCCAAACCATTCGATGATTGTGTGATTCTGTGATTCTGGGCTCAGCTTGGGGGCTTTGATAGGAGGAGCTCTGCATCCACTTTAGGAGGGGCTTTGCGTCCACTTCAGGAGCCAAGGGCAGAGGATGCTGGTGGAAAACATTTCCAGCCAAAAACATTTGGGTAAAGTAGCAATGCTCAGCCCGCCCAGCCGCGGAAGAGGAGGAAAGGAAGGTGCCCCCAAACAAGGCAGTAAAACCATAAAGTTAATGAGGATCCCGTGTACTTTTTACAGTGTAACCCTTTACAAGCCCCTCCTCGGGAGCCAGGCTTTCAGGGTAACACAGTGAACGCCATAAAATGCATGTTTAATGTAGCTGGGGGCCAAGAAAAGCGTTGTATAATTGTAGTAAGCAGCCTGCTAAGTAAAATGATAGCTTTTAAAGGATGAAATATAGCGGAGGTTTTCAGGGCTGCAGAGGCTCCAGCTTCACACTGCCTCAAGAGCAGTCGCTCCATTTCACTTACAAATCTGTCTCTGGGAAGATTTGGGACAAACATCTCTGGAAATCGGATGCTGTCTAGGTGTGCTCGCTGTGAACAAATGACCTGGCACCCTCAGTCCTCGCCTCGCTCCTCAGCCACAACTCTTTGTGCCAAACTGGGTTGATTCTCATGCATTTGATGTGAACAGGAGCTGCCCTGCTGTCTCCTGGCAGGGCTGACGGTCCCTGGAGCAGAGTGGGATGCTCCCCAGGATAACCACCCTGGCTGTACTCACTCCCAAATTTGGCTGGGCACTCCTGGGGCTCCACGGGCCCCGGTGCCTCCCAGCCCGCCTCAGTCCCAATGAGACCACAGCCCCACTGCTGCCCAGCCCTGTGGGCTGTGGTTTGGGCTGGGTTTCTGAGCAAAAGGGGCACAGGGAGAGGGGCTCACCTCGGCTTGGATTAGGCTGCTTGATGGAGTTAAAGTCTTTGCTGGCTCCGAACGCTCTGGGCCGACAGTTGCTGTTGTGCTTCTGTAAAGTCAAATAAAAGGTTGCCTATGGCTTAGCTGTGGTTTATAATACACAGATTAACATATATTGTGTATGATGCATGTCCTTGTGAGGTGGGATGGGAGAGCACTGAGGAGGACTTGCCATTTCTGTCATGCATATTTCCCCCCTGCCCCAGTTGTGCCTTGGTTTCCCTCACCTCGGTGTTGCCACATCAGGATGCCCATCCTGGGCCATCCTCCAGGATCTGCAACTTCTGCTGGAAAACTTCTTCACCTTTCATGGGATATTCCACAGCAAAAGGTGATGAAGATGCTACTGGCAAGCTCTGGCTCAATGAAACAAGATGCTGAGCCTGTCTGGTGGCAACCAGGAGGTACCACTGCAGACAACTGTGCAAAACCAAAGTCCGGTATTAAAGCCACAATATTGTCATTTTGGCAGAAAAAGTGAACTTCAAGCACAAAACACCCCCCTTTTGGCTCCTAATTCTGGGCTTTGTTCAAACTGGGAATAAAGACGTGCACCTCTGCTTTGTGGATCTGCACATAATGGGAAATTTCATCAGCAGCAATATTTTAGAAGACAGGAATCGTGAGATATATCACATGTAAATGGACATATCATCTGAGCAAGGCACCATTCATCAATATCACTTTGAAATGCAGTGGATGATCTGATGGGATTATGTAGATCTCAACTATCTATGGGTGAATGAAATTGGGTAACCTTAGCAACCCCAGGTGCGTTTGTGCAGCTATGAATCAACCGTCAGCCCGATGAGCTATGCACAAAATAAAGGAATAATTCTTTGAAATATTCATAACAGTCTGCAGTGTATTAGTTTATAAGGCTCAGCCCATTATGCATTTAGGAAGCCAGCTTTGAAAAAACCAACATTAGCATTTACATACCCCATGCCGGCAGAAATGCTTATAAATAAAGCCAAGATGAAACACGACCAGCAACTGCAACAACTCCAGGTTCCTCTTCTTAATGGTGCAAAGGGCATCTCCCACCAAGCAAATGCTCCAGCTGGAAGAACTGCACAGAGGAGGGTCATTCACAGAGACTTGGAACAGCACCGTCCATCATCCCACTGGATGAAAACAAAAGTTACACCCTGTGGTTTCACTCATGTTGAAATAAATTCATCAAGCTGCTTTAATGCCAGAATAAGAGGCAGGAAAATCTGAAAGTCTCCCTTAAAAGTTGGTGGAGTCTAGTATGGTTTGGGGTACTTTTTATTCAGTTGTACGTAAGTATTTTGGATGACCATAAGATACTTTAAATATATACTGCATTGTAGTTGAAAAATAAGTAATTGCACATGTATTTGCAGAGATTTCCATGTGTATTTGCAGAGACTTCCCTGTGCCTTTGCTGAGATTTCTATGTGCCTCTGCCCATGGGTTCATATTTAGATACAGAAAGGGCTGGTGAACGCTCCAGCTTTGGTCTCCTCCACAGTGAAGCACTGAAGTTTTCAAAGTTTCCTGGCTTTTCCCACATGGAAAGCTGTCCCTTGGTCCTCTCACTGGCTGGATACTATAGTTCTCAGTCTGCAAATTAATTTCTAATTAATTAATTAACCTGAAGCAGTTGAAATCACCCACTCCAAGACAAGCAACCTCCAAGGAACCTGATCTAGTGGAAGGTCTCCCTGCCCATGGCAGGGGATTGGAAGGAGATGGTCTTGAGGATCTTGAAGGTTCCTCCCAACCCAAATTGCCCTGGGATTCTCTGACAAGGACAGGGAAAAGGCAGGGCATGGCTGGGGCAGGGGGGTCCCTGCAGAGCTGCTCCCCCAGGCAGGATGTTCAGACACCTCCAGGCTGCCTTCTCCACCTCAGTGCTGCCTGCAGATGTGCTGAGGTCCATTTGTGGTAGAATCTGAGAATCCTGGAATGGGCTGGGTTGGAAGGGACCTTAAAAATCATCCAGTTCCAACCCTAAAGCTGGAACTCTACAGTTCCAACTCTGAAGCTGGAACAAGGTAGCCAAAGTTTTCCTTAAAGCCTGAACACCAGCAGTTACATCCATAATTGAGCATCACAGTTTTCCTTGAAAATAATTCCTACTACTTGTGGTCAATGAAAAAAACTCCATATTAGGCTCTTGGGCTTCAGTTCCCTCTTGCTTTCCAGGTCCTGAACACCCAAGAACTGGGATTACAGCTCTCCAGTCCTCCCCAGCATCATGTGCCATGGGGTGGGCTCTGGTTTCAGAGTGGGGAACACCCATTTATTTATTTTCTGATGCTCTAACCCACCCTGGTGCCCAGGCTGGCAAGCTCTGCGCTCTAATTTTTTCTTTCCCAAGCAGCTATTAAAGAATTAGTGTTTCCATAAGTGCTTCTCGTTCTCATTAAACATTTTGGGGTCGTGCTGCAGAGCTTGGCAGTTACAGCACCCTGAGAATTGCAGCGGCACATCTGAAACAGCAGGCCTTGTTTATTCAAAAGCGCCCTCTCCGAAGGCTCTCCCGAACGAGCTGGATTAATTGTTCAGGACCTATAGCACATGCTTCAGTGCAAATAAATTACTTTATTTCTATTACACCACCGGTGGCTGTGTAACTTAATTTCATTAGCTCGAACCTGTTGAGAGTGTTCAGATTTCCATAGCAGGACGCACTCGAAATGAAAAGACGCTTTCGATTCTCAATTAACAGAATCGTTCCCTTTCAACTGAAATGAATGTTATTGAAACCAATTAGCATAGACTGGAAAATCTCTCATTAATGAGGGGAGTGTGGGTGAGTAAACAGCAATGAAAAGATGAAATTAGAGAAGAGGCTCTTCTTGTTGGCCTGAATAATTACATGCTTAGTTGCCTAATTGTCTGGTGAAAAGCCTTGCCGTGCTAGTAACAGATTGCCATGTTCATTAGGCTGCAAAAGGCCACCTGCTGCTGAGGCTCATTTTCCTGCAGTCTATATACACGTGTTGCTCCCCGGGGACTGTTATTTGGACACAACACTAGCTGTGAAAAGCAAATGAGCTTGCCAATATGCTGCAATATTGTGTCCTTTATGCCAAGATACAGAAGCTTAATATGTCAAATATAATGAATAAAACCAAGAGCGATAAGGAAGTTTATGAGGAAAGTGACCTTCCAACACGTCCCGGAGCAGGAGTGCAGGGCCTGGGTGCAGGGCCCTCCGTACAGATGTTCCCTTCTGGCCCGGACTGCTCCAAATTACGGAGCACAAAAGAGAAATTACAACCGCCCCGGCCTGAGCGGCTCCTCAGACAATGGCAGAATGAAAGCACACAATGGCAACTGTTAAAATTGGAAACAAATGTGAAATACCCAACGCTAAGAAGGGCTCATGAAGCCCAGCATTGTTCCTATTTGCTCTGCTGTGGCAATAAACATCAAAGGCAGGAGGCCTCCGAGCCAGCCCTTCCTCAGATCACTCTGTGTCTTATAATTGCTGGGTTTATGGGTCTTTTAAGCCAGGCTTTATTGCATGGTGCTGTTTGCAGGGAGGAGTCACCCTGGGCATGGAGGTGATGGGTTGCCACCCCTCTGTGCCCCTGCACGTGCCGTGGGTTCCCACCTGCACAGGGTGGCGTGGAGGGATGGAGGATGCTGGAGGTGTGGCCGTGGGATGGTACATGAGTGAGTCCAGGGAAGGGAACGGAGCTGGGAAGGGGCTGGAGCAGCAGGAGGGGCTGAGGGAGCTGGGGGGGCTCAGCCTGG
>JAWWTY010000010.1:1377175-1402604 GCA_035222235.1 Margarornis squamiger
CGTCCCCGTCCCCGTCCCTGTGTCTGTCCCTGTCCCTGTCCCTGTCCCTGTCCCTGCCCCTGTCCCTGTCCCTGTCCCTGTCCCTGTCCCTGTCCCTGTCCCGGTCCCTGTCCCTGTCCCTGTCCCTGCCCCTGTCCCTGTCCCTGCCCCTGTCCCTGTCCCTGTCCCTGTCCCTGTCCCCGCCGCTCACACGCGCCGCGCTTTGTGAGCTGTGACAGCCTGATTTAATCTGCAGGAGGCTGAATGCCTCTGACCACTGCGCCGAGTCATTAACCTTGACTCGCATAATTGAATTCAAGGTTGATTGCCTGTGACCCTCCTCGGCGAGGTCCTCAAAATGTACATATTCATTATGAGTCCCGCCGCTAAATGGATTGCACAGTGAAAGCTGTAGCAATCAGCCTGCTTGGTATGCGGAGGGCGAGGAGGGCACTAATTGCATGTTAGAGCTGAGGATTAGATTATGAAAAGAGTGAGAAAATGAAGATAGATCCCTGTGACACTGTCAGATTAAGGGCAGCGACGCTCAGGAATATGACATTGAAATTTACGGCGCCGTTAAGGGAAGGGACATTTGAAAAGGGGTGTTGGATCTCTTTTTTTTTCTTTTTTTTTCTTTTTTTTTTTTAATTCACATGTATTTGCTCAGTTATGGGCTATTTAAAACCACAAGCTGATAAATATATATTTTAAACCTCAATAAATCAGTGTTCCGGGTGTCTCTGGATGGCTGGTATGAGAAAGGTGTGCTCTCACCTACCTGTTGTTTAATACCACCCCGAGAAACCTGGTGTAGTGGAAGGTGTCCCTGCCCATGGCAGGAGGTTGGAACGAGATGATTTTAAGGTCCTTTCCCACCCAAACTATTCCATGATGATTCTGTGGTTACAAGTTGCCCACTCTGCAAATACCCAAGGACTCCAGGGTGTGATGGGCCCAGGATGCTCCTGTTGGGATCCCAGCAAAGCCCCCATTAGGCAGGGGGTGCTCTCTGGACCCCCCAGAGCCTCTCCTTGGCT
Source organism: Margarornis squamiger (assembly GCA_035222235.1). Classification (NCBI taxonomy): domain Eukaryota; kingdom Metazoa; phylum Chordata; class Aves; order Passeriformes; family Furnariidae; genus Margarornis; species Margarornis squamiger. The sequence continues at coordinate 1,378,195 of JAWWTY010000010.1, forward strand.
TGATCCAAGAAGGGTTTCCCACATCCAAACCCCCTGCCTGGTTTCAAGCCAGCAGGAAGGGGGTGAGGGAAGGTGGCCATGAACAACCTGTGGGTTCACGTCGCTGCTGTTCTGATAACTGGGGAGGATTTTCCCATGTTCTGCTGCAACTCCAACCAGATGTGATTTCTTTTGGAATTAAATGAAAGTTAAGTACAAAAACATTTTGCCCACAGGGAATTCAGATTCTCAATGTGCTTTTAATAACTGTTTGTAAAACATTTACGGAAATCTATGGCAACATGTTTAGGAAGGGGGTAAAAATCAAGTTATTCTTGCCCAAAGATGATATTTTGGTATCTCAACTTTATCCTGTGTGGGCCAATTTCCAGTCAGTCATACTGTGCAAGGCAATGGAAGCGTCTGAATTTAATCCATGTAAAATTTTTAATAAATATGCTAATTGGCTCAAAATTTATGAAGAACTTTATACTAATTCAGATGTCAGAACCTCTGCAGTCTAATACAGCAAACCCAGCCCAGTACAAATTGATGTTCTTGTTAGCATTGCTTGCAATGTGTGGGCCCCAAGTCTGTGCCACCTCTTTAAGGCTACTCATCTTAAAATCAGGCTTAAAATCCCAGGATGGGTTGGGTTGGGAAGGATCTTAAAGGTCATCCATTCCACCCCCTGCCATGGGCAGGGCCACCCTTCACTAGACCAGTTTGGTCCAAACCCTGTCCAGCCTGGCCTTGGACACTTCAATCTGCCATTCCAGCATTTCTGGATGTAGCAACTGAATATTTAACACCCAATCCAAAGGTCTTGCCTGTTGTTACATAGCAAAGTTCATGCTGTAAATGGTGTAAAAACTCACGCAGGTTTTTATCCTGACCCTAGAAATGGAAACAGGAGATTTTGGGAAGCTTTTCCCTTTCTGTTCCCTGTTATTGTCATTTTATGTGCCAGGGGAGGCTGTCACCAGGCAGAAAGCACCCAAGAGCCTTCACACAGGTGCAACCTGCACCTTTTCCTTGCAGCAATCCTGCCTTTTATGCCCAAACCCCTCCTTTAACTTAACAAACAAACCTGGGAAGATGCAAACAGAGTGCAGAGCTCTTGGGATCTCTTGGCTTCCCTTCAGGAAGGAGAAGAGCTCCTCAGCTGGGCTGCTAATGGCATGTGTCCCTCGGCCACCTCTCCAGAGCAGTGTCTCCAGTAATCTGATTAAATTCCCAGTGTCCAGGGCTCGTGGCCTTGGAATAACACCGGGACCGGCGGTGGCAACACACCCAAAAACATAGAGCATGTGAATTGCCCGTGTTTGGGGGTTTCTAATATGTTGAGGACATAATTAACGGGAATAACTCGGTGGTTTCAGTCCTGAAAGGAGGGTTTCTAACTCAATGATATGTCAGGACCGTGCTGGATGAGTCTGACCAGAATTTTTATCTCCCGCTCATTAAATTACCACCGTGTATGACTTTATAAGCACTGAAAGTCAAGGAAAATCGTTGCTGACTGACAATTCAGGATTGCTGGAGAGTGCAGGCTACCAACAGCTGTCTCCAGTTGAATCAGACTGACAAATTAGTCCTCCTGCTCCCTGGATAAACCTGTAATAAAATTACCCTGCGACGTGTGGGTGTCTCCCACGCCGGGGGACGGTGGCACCCACGGGAAGGCAAAAAAAACCATTTATCCACAGAGGGGAAAGAATTAAGTGTATAAAGTCTTCAGATATAACAGCGGCACGTTGCTCTGTGGAGTTACACACATGCAATGAGACAGCTAAAATCCATTTGTCTCCAAAAAGCCCTTTGATTGGTTTCAATTTATGAATGAGCTGCAGAGAGCGCAGGAAGCGCCCAAGGAATGCAAATGAGGCGGCCGTGCCACGGTCTGTGAAAAAGGCCCCCAGACATCTGATGAAGGAAATTTTCTGTGAGGAAACCCAGTCGCTGGCATTTTGCAAATCCTAAAAATACCCAAAGACAAATAGTCTAACTCACTACTGCTGAAATTTCATTTACTTACCAACCACACTAATGAGGCACTGCAGAGGGACTTCTAATTAGATCCACTTTATTCCTGTCACTGAAATTAATTTATTTCCTTCAGCTTCTAGAACTAGTTTGATATTTTCCCGGGTTTTAAGCCAGACAGTACAAAGGGTAGGAAAAGCTGGGACTCTGATATTTCTATGCACCCTCTGGGTGGGAGTGGGAGGTTTGGTGCAGGATTTGTCCAAAGCCAGCAGCTCTTTATGGGCGTGTTTGGAGCTGTGCTGACCACGGGGACAGGGGCTGGGGCGTCCCCAGAGCCCCCGAGAGGGCTCTAAGTAAGCACTAAAGCAGCAATATTGTGCCACTTGGCGATTTCCTGCCTCATGCATATTCAAAGAGGGAAGAGGCTGGATGCATAATTCATTAGCCATTACAATTGCATTAGACTATTTATACTATTACTTCGGTAGCTGTTTAAATTAAGGGTTACAAATAGCTCATTTGTTTTCTGCTGCTCTGGCAAGAGGGTTGAGCTCCTCAAAGCGGGGCTGGGGCACAGCCCAGGGAGGGCTTTGGCCAGGGCGAGGGGTGCAGGGGGGGGCCTTGGTCAGGGCACCCATCAAAGTTGGCAGACTTTGTGTCCTGCTGCTTCGCTGGACACCCTCTGTCCCCCGTGCAAGGGGTGGAGCCCCCAGTTTCCAGTTCTGGGCTGGAGGTTCGATGGTCCGGGAGAAGCTCATTGGGACACTTGCAGTGCCAAATAAATCACAGTTGTGTCACTGATGTGGCTTGAAATCCCTCTCTTCACACCCTAATAAAATCCAGAGAAACATGGGAAATTCTCAACTGGTAACTAATTGTCAACTAACTACTAAAGCCCAGCTCCTGGTGCACATATTATGACTCTTGGTGCCTTTCCAAACATTATTTTATTAATATGAATAATATATTAACTATTGAACAGTCTGGACTTCATCCAAACCACTCTGTTGTAAGTGCTTTGCTAAGACTTACCAAGGATATTTACTTCTCTAAACAACAGGCAACATTTGTATCGGTTTTGGTTTTATTATTGTTTTACTAAATAGTTGTGAGAGCACCAAGAGAGGGATCTGAAGATTTCCAAAACGATTTGAAAGACAGTCCATAAAGTGCTTTACATCTTCGGGAGTTTAAAAGGTGAATTACTGTTCTTTAATAATTTAAAGAAAACCCTCCAGAATGCATTTTTAAATGTATTTCCAGCTAAACACAGGTTCCTGTTCTCTGTTCTCATCACCGGGGGATCACGTCAGGATGAATCACGGCGAGGGAGCCGCAGTCAGGGCTGTGTAATCTGAAGCAAAGCTGCCGAGGGAAGATCTGCTCCCCAGGGACGGCCGGCAGATACCGACGGATGATCTCTGCTCATTACCATGTGCCCAGGTCACAGACCACTGATGGATCTGATTTAGATAAGACTCCAAATTCAATTTCTCAAAGTTTACTTAAAATCACCGCGACTCACAGATGCTTTTCTGGAGGGCTGTGGCATTAAAACTGAAAGAGGTTTAGATTAGATGTTTGATTAGACCTCCTTTGTAGTGGAAGGTCCTGACGAGGGCTTGGTGACCAGGAGCTGGACTCGATGATCCTTCCAGCTCAGGGCGCTCTGGGATTCTAGGAGTAGGAAGGAATTCTGCCCTGGGAGGGTGGGCAGGCCCTGGCACAGGGTGCCCAGAGAAGCTGTGGCTGCCCCTGGATCCCTGGGACTGTCCAAGGCCAGGTTGGATGGGGCTTGGAGCAACCTGAGCTGGTGGGACGTGTCCCTGCCCATGGCACGGGGTGGCACTGGATGGGCTTTGAGGTCCCTTTCAACCCAAACTGTTCTGGGATTCTGTGATTCTGTAATTAAAGGAGGGACTCTTTTGGTTGGGGTTTTGGTTTTTTGGTGGCATTGTTTTGATTGCTGATGATTTATGCAACTTTTTTAACCAAAAATCCCTTTAAAGACCACATGTAGCTGTTGTCCAGGTTTAATAAAATCAGGATAAAAATGAGGTGGGAGTGTTTACCTTCAGGCTGCATCCCTGGGGAGGTGAGGACAGGGAGAATCAGTCCTCACTGAGAGACAGGACAGCTTTGTAGCTCTCAGCTGGGGCTGGAGGGTGGTGGTTCCCACATTGCCTCGCATGAATGTGCCCACATCCCCTCCTCTTCAGTGCAGAAGCAATTTTTGCTGTCCAGCTTGTTCAGATTTTGCTGACCACCATCCAAACTCACCCTAACACGAGTGTGGCCAGTTATGAGCATCCACTGGGATGGCAGTGCTGTCTCTGCTCCCTGCACTCCTCCAAACTCAGCAATGTCTCAGCCCACAGATACGGGAAGACTTTAACCCTCCCTGGGCTACACAGGCAGAAGAGATACCAGCAGATAACTCTCATTTATAAACCCTCAGATTCATGTCAGGCTCCTCTAAATGTGTTTCATGCCCAACAGACCCTTCAGGAAGCAGCATTTCACCCTTCAGCTTTCCCAGCTTCTGCCTGTTTCTGCCACACCGTTCCACCCTCCCACATCCCGGGCTTTGGCTGGATGGGGATGGTCCCACCACGCCGGGGTTAACCCAGTGCAGCTGGAGGAGCTCCCTGCTCAGGTCTGAGGATGCTCTTCCAGACAGCCCATCATCTGCTAATGGGACTTAAGACAGTTGCTGCCTCATCGGCAGGAGCGTAATGATCGCTGGGCAGCACGAGGCCCATTATCCATCATCCATACTCCTCCTCTGTCTGATGATAATGATTTCTTAGTTCAACGGGAGCGCACAGGGACCTCTGTGCTCTGTGCACCACTGGAGTTTAATATCCTGAGCAAGGCAAGCACAGCTTGTGGCCAGGCTGCAGGGCTGGGCACCCATCACTGTGCAGGACAAAGCCAGCGGGGAGTTCCCTTGGAAACTTGGAGGATGTGAAAGATCCCAAGAAAACCTGGGAAGTGCCTGTGTTTCATGCAGCAGGGACAAGGTCGGCCCCCACCCTGCCCAGTGCACAACTCAGCATCTTCTGTGATCCTTTGAGATGAGGATTTGCATGTAAAGAATCAGACCAGGAGGGGAGAAGAAAATAACTAAAAGCTTTCAAAATGCATTTCTACTTCCTACATAATTTTTTTCCAACTATGATTCTCCAAACCATTCTGTGATTCTGTGATTATTGATTGAATAGCAGCATTTCAATAATTACAATTAATGGACTTAAACTGAAAGAGTGTAGATTTAAATTTGGTATAGGAAGAAATCCTTCCCTGTGAGAGTGGGCAGGCCCTGGCACAGGGTGCCCAGAGAAGCTGTGGCTGCCCCTGGATCCCTGGAAGTGTCCAAGGCCAGGTTGGAAGGGGCTTGGAGCACCCTGGGCTGGTGGGAGGTGTCCCTGCCCATGGCAGGGGATGGCACTGGATGGGCTTTGAGGCCCCTTCCAATCTAAACCACATCAGTGTCCACATAACCAGTGCCACAGGGATGCAGAGACATCAAGGATGTGCTTCCCTGTCCCCATTCCCAGCTGGAGGAGCTGCACTCTCCACTGGCAGGGAGAGGGTGAAGGCACCTGGCTGACACTATCAGGAACTTCAAGTCCAATAAGCGATGCTCAGAAGAAATACAATAGTGAGAGCAGAGCCGCCGCTGAAAATTAAATCTGAAAGACAAGTATTTATTCTTCTCGGACCTCCTCGAGGAACACGGGCACAGCAGCAGCATGTTAAACAGGGCAGAGGTGCAGGGAGACAAATGTCCAGGCAGCTTCTCTGCAATATCCATTTGAAAGAAGCTTAGTGCCACGAGGCTTTCATCTCAATATTCCTGAGGCCGGATTTGAAAGTGCTTAAGGTTAAATATTACTCACTCTTGGAAAGGACATCTCCATCTGTCTCATAAAAAAAGCTTTCAGTCTTGGAGGTACTCAGGGAAACTTACCCATAAACAGGGTCATTAGAGACTTCAGAGGGGAAAAAAATCCAAGAAGAAATTAGCCTTTCAAATTCAGCAATGGTTAATCCCACAAAGCCTTATAACAAAATCCAATCCCTGTTTTTGTGGAGCTGAGCTGGTGAGTGGGAGGAGGCACTGCACAGCCGGGTCCTGCTCGCTCACATCTGGGCATCCTGAAGTGTGGGGTGAGGAGAGATGTTCCAGCAAAACCCTCTGGCCCTGAAGGGTCCCAGAAGGACCCCCCCGATGAGGTCCCTGGCCTCGGGATGAAGCCAATGGGTGCTCCTGGCTGGAGAACTGTGGCAGCATCTCAGAGATGCCAAGAGACCCTTGGGCTGCTAAATGCCCAATTCACTTCTGAAAACTGGATTTAAGCAGCTGGTTTTGAACATTAGTGGTAAAAGAGAGACCCGAAATAGCACTGTGTGATTTGGGTGAAGTGCCCGAGGCCTGGTGATAATCATTGCAGCTCCTTTAGAAGGAGAAATGATTATTTCCTGGGCAGTGAAAGCAGCTGACGATGTCCTGAGGGACCTGCCAGAGCTTTGGAGAGGAGAAATCCTTGTCTTTGCAGAGGCTGGAAAATGACAGCGCTCAGCAGCCCAGAGCGTGTGTCCCAGAGTGCTGGATCAAACACAGCGGGACGTGACAGTGCCCTCGTGACCACCTGGGGCCTCACCAGCCATGAGAAACCTGCCCAACAGCTGGAAACACCACTGGCTCTTCCCATGGAGTGATGGCCCAGGTGGGAAGCTCTGCTTTGGGAATCATTCCTTGTTCACCCTCGTGGAAGGAGATGAGGTGGGTCCTGCTAATTTGGTGAGAAACATGATTTGTGCTGCTCTCAGGTGTAAACCATCCTAAGGTGTCCCAAGGCCAGGAGGTGGGGTCTGAAGCACCCCAGTCCTTTTTGCTCTCTGGTCTGTTGGAATAAAACCAATCTCAAGGCTAAGATGTGTTTAAACTGCTCCTCATTCTGTAAAAAGCACATTATTCTGCAGGATCTCCTTCAGCCTGAGACCTCTCCCCCCGCCACCATCCTCATCCCTGCTGTATTTTCCCATTGTGCTCAGCCCTACAAGGCCCCAACAAGACATGGGGTGTCTTCTTCAACCCCCCCAAAACTGCAGCTGAATGAGATTGAGTCTGAAGATGATGCTGCCCTGATCACTACTTGTTGGCCTGGTGGCTGCACAGGGAGGCTGCTGAGAAAATCTGGGCTTTAATATATTGATTGTTGCTGTTTGATTACACCAGGAAAAAGGTTGGAGAGGAAATGCCAATAACTGTGCAGAACCTGAAAGCAAATGGATGCTTTTCCTTCCTCACAGACCTGCCTGCCACCCATGCAGGAGACCAAGAGGAGGCAGAGCATCACTCAGACACTTTGGGGTGATGTCTTCTCCTTCCTGCTCCACATGAGAGTAGGGGAAAACGTGTCATTGTTACCAGTGTCTTGCTTAAATACTCACAATCTGTCCCTGCTCTGATGTGCCCAGAGGTCACACCACTCCAGTGTGGGTGCTGGGACAGCCAGTGGGGCTCCTCGGTCACACACATGTGATGTCAGGAACCCACAGCCAGGACACACTTCCAGTGCACCAGGGACACGTCAGGAATAACAACCGTGCTACTCTGGTTTTAAGGGAATCAGGAAGCTGAGGAAATAAAATGCTATAAAAGCCAGAGACATGTACACCATGGATGTTCTTTGCAGGAGGATTGTCATGGAGATTTGGATGTTCTTCTGGAGCCAGCTGTCCACCAATGCTCACCAGAACGGGCTCTGGCTTGGGTGGGAATAAACACAGAGAGGAGACCAATAAAAGATCTCATAGAAACATACAAAAGGGAGCCAATCAATACCAATAAACTGCTTCAGATAGTGATTAATTAATAGCAATTAATTTTGAAAAGAAGAGCATATTGACCTAAATTGACAGAGGGGCTAACCTTTGAGCAATTCACAGAAAATGTCTTTAAAACAGTGATTAAGTTGTAGAAAGTAATAAAAGGGCTCCACTGCCTCCAGGACGAGCTGAACCCAGCCTGGGAGTGGTGTCAGGAGAGCTCTAATTAGGTGCTGGAGCTTGATAAGGCACATTGATGAGCTTGGCTCTGCCAGACGGGAGTCAAGCAGTCATCGGAGTTCGGAATGTGTCTTTGGTATCAGGAGAGCCAAAATTCCTGTAGATCGGTAAAAAGTGCCTAAAGCTTTACAATCCTGAGGTGCTACAGCAAGAAAGGCTCCACGGTGTCCCTGCCCGTGGCAGGGGGTTGGACCTAGATGGTCTTTGAGGTCCCTTCCAACCCCAACCATTCTATGATTCTATGGCATCTCACCTACTCAGAGTTCATGACCATTCCAAAACTTCCTCCTCCATCAGAGAACAAAAATATCCAAATTGTGCCATCTCATCCAGGTCCTACTGTTGGAATATGGACTGATGCTTTCCTGAAAGCCATTCCTGCAGGTTCCCTTTCTCCGAGGAACCTTGGAATGCTTCGGCAAGTCTTTCCTTCTGACCCATGGGTTGTCTTCAGGTCAGTGATGCTCCAGAGCCAGCCAGCACCAGAGGAAAGCCTGGATGAGGCTGGCAGTGAATTAAATTAATTGTGAACTGAGGCTGCAGGCAAAAGGACTAGCCACCACTGATTAACTGCTGATAGTTAATTAGGAGTAGTTGGTCAGTGCAGGGCTGTGTGTGGTGATGGTGAGTGGACACAGCCCATGTTTACAGCACATGTGAGTCAACCTTGGTCTTTCCACTTCTTGTTTCCATGAGAATGTAAATTAATCAAACACTTTTGAAAATGAAAGAGCAGCATCTGGTGTGGTGGGATCAGGAGACACAACATCTCAGCAGGCCAAGATTGTGTTCTGAAGGTCTTCATTCCTTCCCCCCTTTCTTCCTTGACATTCTGAAGTCCTGGCAGATCGTTTGAAGTCCTAACCATAATCAAACAAAACTAATTTCCCAATCTTCATAAAACACATCCCACAGAATGACCCTCCATCACAACAGGATGCTCGGAAATTCCTGAAAGCTCCTCCTGCTGGGAGCTCCCCCCAGCCACGGATTTTCCAAGGAAAAGGCTACTTCTTTTTTCAGTTGCTTTGCTCCACCTTTACTCTAGAGTGAAACCACGATTCAGGACTTGGAGGAAATGGTTCATCACAGCCACGTTGTCTGGGATGCAGCACGTGGGCTTGGGCATGATCTGATCGCTCTGTGGTTTTGGCAAAATACTCTTGTTTCCCAAAATGTGCCGTTTACAGCTGGTTTTTGCAGGTCTGGTGAGCACAGAGCCTCCAGAGCAGGCACCTCTGTTTACTAACAATTCTTTCCAAACGGATAATTAAAGCCTGATTTAGATAAAACGTTAAAAATAAAGGAATTCTAGAGACGTTTTGAAACCGCCCCGTTAAATGTCAGCGGATGAAAATATCACCCAGCAAGAGGGAGCTGGGCCCGCTCCGAAAAACAAATAGCGGTGATTGGATTCAGCTGTGCAACAATGGGAATGCTGGAAAAGCCCGGGCAGGGCAGGGCAGGGCAGGGCAGAGCAGGGCCCTTCCCGCCGGCTCCCACGGGCAGCACGCAGAGCCAGGAGGTGCCAGGGCCGTGTGGGGCCACCCCTTGTCACCCTTGCTCTGGGCACAGGAAAGACATCTCTGCTGGCAGGGCTTGGGAAGGATCCCACGGCGTGATGGGGTTCCTCCCTCCGAGCTGAGAGGCTGAAGACAGCTCTGTCTGCAATGGCTCACCAAGCAAATTATTATTGAGACCCAAGACCTAAAATGACCTTGTAGAAAGACAAACTTGTTGTGGGAAGGGATGAAACCCACCCCAAGAGGGTCTATTGTTAATGGCTGGCACCGTCATAAAGTTCACAATTGGTAACCTATTTAAAGATTAGTTTTCCTCGGATTTTTTTTTGCCTTGTGCAAATCCAACTTGGAAGGAATGCCATTCTTTCAGGCCTCTACCAACACTGTGTTTGCACCCATGGACAGCCCCTCAGCTTCCATTTCAGCACTAAGGACAATTGCAGAAGCAGCTCCAGACTCTGATAGGACTTTTTAAAAACAAATAAACATCCCCCAGTGGGATTTACAGCCTGTGGCTGCAGGACCAGGCTGATGAGTGGGAGCTGGAGAAGCTCACTTCTCGGGGCACAGGATGAACCAAACCAGTTCTTGGCTGTTCAAACAAAGAAAGAAAAGAAAACCAAAGGCAGGGCTCTGAAAATTAGATGGGGTTTCTAGATTTCTTTGGGATTATTGATCCACAATGCTGCCTTTTAGCACTGGTGACCAACATTTTAATAGCGCTTAACCTGGCACTGCTCCTGACGGCTCAGCAGCTGGCTCGGGGTGGGCTTGGGTGGTGTTTTCAACACATTAACGGGTGAGGACACACTGGAACCAGCCAGGAGGCTCCTTGTTGCTGGCAAAGCACAGGGAGACCTCAGCCCCAGGTCGGGATCCAGCACCAGACCCCTGGCGAGTGACCTCCAGTGTGGTGGAGCCTTGATCCATGGAAAATAAAGAAAGGGAAAAAAAATAGAAAAAGAAAGAAGAAGAAAATCGAAACAACAGAACTTTGGACTCCTTTAAATGTCAGTTTATCTCTGTTTTGAATATCAGTCTAATTCAATTTTAAATGTCAAGGCCTGATTCTGCTCCAGCTCACAATGAAATGGTGCCAGCCCTCCCTCCCTGCCAGGCTGCAGAGCCCGGGGTGCTCAGCCTCCCCCTGCCAGGGGATTGAGGGGTCCACAGCCTCCCACAGCCACCCAGTAGCAGCCTGGACTGGCCAGACTGGGAGCAAAAGCAGTTGTGTGGGTGTCTGGTGCAAAGTGATGGAACCCGTTGATGGGATCCCCTCGCTGACCCCAGCTGAGGACGTGGCCGGGAGGGACAGAATTGCTCCTGCCCTGGCCCCGTGAACTCTGGTGACTCCCAGGAATCTCAGGGGCACGTGTTTGATAGCAAACTCTGCATTTCTTGGTCAGGTTTTGCAGCAAAGGGACTTTTCTAATAATATTTTACTAGCTGTAGTATGCCTGTTATTACACGGTAAGGAACAAGATAGGAACCACATGTGTAGATATTATTTGCTGCAGAAGTTAAATTCCATCAGTGACCACAGAAATATTTACATTTCTAGCTTGTACTGAAAAACTGTGTTATAATTATGGATTTGCAGAGGTGGGAGCACAATGTCATCACAGCATTTGCTAAAAAAATGCTAATTCCCAATACTGAAGCCCTGAGTCAGAGGGAATCTTGGGAACACAGGGACACCTCACTTCATAAAGCTGCTACAACGTGGCCAGAATCCCTCCTTTTTATGATCTAACTCATGCACAGAGTTTAATAAAATTGTATTTACTTTTCCAAAGGCATGTGAGTGCAAACATGTGGAAGGATATACAGAGAATGTCTTGGAAAGGGGAAAGATGTTAAACTCCATCATGGAGAGGAGTGAGATGGGAACCCAAAGCCAAGGAAAGTCTGCAGCAATAAGTCCTTGGGCCAGAGACATCAACAGAGATCAAGGCAGTCTTTTGACTCCTTGGAAGACGAATTTTTCACATTTTATCTCCAAAAGCTCCAACAGAGCCAAATTTTGCTTCTGCAAAGGCCACTCCAAAGCCATCCAAGTCAGGAGTTCAGAAAGTGCCTCCTCTGGCTCCGGCTGCCACACAAGAAGCTCTTGTTTTACAGGACAATATTCACCCTTTAAAACAACATTTAAACCCTCTCAGGGGCAGAGATGTTTAGAGGTGGCCAGGGGAGTTCAGGAGCTCGGGTTCTCCATCACTTTGGCCCCTTTGGTCCTTCCTCCAGTGCTGGGAAGGTGCAAAACCCTTCTGGGATTACCCAAGGGTTGAGGTGTTCACAAAGCCTCTCTCAGCACCAGCAGATGCCTCCAAAGCCATTTCAGGAGAACCCAAGTGCCTGGTGTGGGTTCTTCTGAGAGCACCTCTGGGGCCACACTGCCCAGCCCTGCTGAGCAAGTGAGGATGCCCAAACCCTATGTCTGAAGGCCCACATGTTGTTGGAAATTTTTTTTTCAAAGACAGTTTAAATAATGATATTATTATTATATTATTATATAAATATTTAAATGAATGTTTTTCAGTGCTCAGCCTAAGGATACGGCAGCAAACCCAAGAATAGCCAAAGTAGCCTCTACCAAAGAGCAAATACCTGGGTATGGATGTGTCCAACACAGGGGTGGGTGGTGGCTCTTCATTGAATGGGTACAAGAGGATTCCTCTCTAGTTATGGGAACTACTGATGCTCTAAAAATGCTCAAGGAAACTTTCATCTGGAGCGCCATGGCAGGTTATTAAACAAGGCCTTTAGCACTGAAGGCCAGGATTTCCCTTTTGATCCATCCTAACGGTTTGGTTGGAAGGACTGATGGAGCACATTTTGGTTTTCACACCATTTTGCTGTGGTTGGGTGGCAGGGGAGCCCCAGACCACCATGGCTGCTCTTGGATTACAAGGAGCTGCATTTCCAGTGTCCCAGCCGCCTCCCAGAGCCGTGTTATCCTCCCTGCATTAGGGAAGAGCATTTTAATAATGAAAACCTTACAAATTATAGATATGTGGAGGTCGGATAAGCTGTCCCACCTTCAATGAAGATAACAGATTTGTACAAGCACCTAAAATATTCCTGCAGACTTCGGAATTTAAGCTTATGGCATAATAGCATTTGCACAATAATTCAATCTAATTGTGGAGCCAAGCTGTAAAACTGCTCCATCTCTGATGCTTTACTGTGCAGGGGGGGAAAAAGGATGCTGTTCCACCTTTTTCGCTGACATCTAATGTTTCAGGTTTTTAAAAATATTGTATAAAGACTGAGATTTATTTCCTAAGATGTTTCATTAATGGTTGTGGCAGGCAGCTGGCCTGAGGTTTGACACACAATAAAATCCATGTCAAGAATATTAAAGATAGTGCAAAAGATAACTATGAATTTACATTCAAACAGGCTTTTGACAAAGCCATTGCAACAGGCTCCTAATCAGGTCTTGAGACCCAGCCTGCCCTCTCTTTAAACCCGTGATCTTGAAAAGGAGCTTTAAATTGGAAATTATTACACATTAAAACCTCAACATGGGCCGGATCGAAGCGGATCGATATCTTGCCGAGCACAATAAATCAGCCTCCTGCTCTGCGGTTACTGTTTGCTGAACATATTTAAATTTTCTTGTAACAAATTAATTCCAACATTTTCCCTTGATTGAATTAGGGCAAGTGTTGGAGCTGTCACAAGTATTTCACTGCTTCAGGGAGACAAATTGCTCGTCTGGACACGGGTAACAAGCCAAAGTGTTGAGTCCCTGATAATCTTTCCACTAATTCTCCATTACAGCAAAATGAAGCCATAAATCACGGTGACAGCTGATCGATGCAAACATTGTTTCCGCCGTGATTGCCAGCGCTCCCCGCGGACTCACTGTCCGCTCGCAGCCGCCCAAATTACTCCCCGGGCAGGTCCCCGGGAGCGCCAGCCCCGCCGCGCGGCTCCTGCCGCACAAGTAACCATCTCATTGCGGGGCCCGGCCCACCCCCAAAGAGCACATATTAATCAAAGCGCCCTCTTTAGCCACCGGCCAGGTGATCCCTCGCAGCCGAGCGGCGCTGTGCCCGCAGTCGCTCCTTGGGCGCTCACAATTGGGGTTTCGCCCGTCCCGGGGTCCCGAAGGCACCGCTGGGGCCGCAGCACCATCGGGCTCCAGCCCTGTCGCTTTCCCTTAACTAACTGGTGGCAACTTGGATGAAATTACTTGACCCTTTATCGAGTTCTGCTAATGTCTGCCAAAGAAGAAATTAAAGCCCCCTCGGCGTGCCCTGCGGCGGCTCCGCGCACATTTAATTCCAGGGAAGATGGATTAAGTGGTTCTGTGTGGGACTAATTCACACACCCAGGTGGCTCCGTGGCCTTCCCGGCTCTGACCGCCACCCCCCTGGCCAAGGAGGTCCCCGTGAGGGGATGACAGAGCCTGGAGAACTGGCTGTGTGGGCTGTCAGCCCCGATCCACACAGGGAATTCTGAACGGGGATGGGGCTCAAGTGGTGCTCGAGGAAGGAGGGTTGTTGGGGTGAGGTTTCACCACCGAATGGGGACGTGGTGGGAGGAAAAATCATGGAATCACAGAACGTGCTCAGTTGGGAGGGACCCCCAAGGACCATCCAGTCCAACCCTCAGCCCTGCCCAGGCGATCCCCAGGAGTCACTCCCTGTGCCCCAGAGCATCATCCAAACCCTCCTGGAGCTCTGGCAGCCTCGGGGCTGTGCCCACTGCCTGGGGAGCCTGGGCAGTGCCCACCACCCTCTGGGGAAGAACCTTCTCCTGAGATCCAACCTAAGCCTCCCCTGACACAACTCCAGCCGTTCCCTGAGGTTCTGAAACCCCCATTCCCAAGGAACAAGGTGTTTGCATCACTGAGATAATGTAATAAAAATGAGAATAATAATGTAGAAGTGGTTCCAGCATTAAAGGATAAAAATAATGTAGAGGCTGTTCCAGGAGAGCCATGAGATTCCTTCATGGAATGCTCTCCCATGAGTGTGGGGTGTAGTGTGACTGGGAGCAGCAGGAGGGCCCCAGCCCTGCCCCACGTGCTGTGGGTGATGCCAGGTGTGCCCCCCACAGCTGAGTGGGACAGTGACTCTGCACCAAGGAGGATTTGCTGTCACAGCCCAGAATTGCCACAGCCAACAGGACAACCTTGCTGTCCTCAACCTGCTCCCTTCCCGGGAGCCAGGGCTTCCCAACCTGCTCGGGGACATCCCCCCCTGGCTTTGGGAGCAATGCTGGGAGCTCCACAGAACACAATATGGAGTCAGAGGATCACAGAATCATTTAGGTTGGAAAAGACCTCCAAAACCATCGAGGCCAACCATCCCCCAGCACTGCCAAGGCCATCACTGACTCATGTGCCCAAGTGCCACATCCACAGGGCTGTTAAATCCCTCCAGGGATGGGGACTCCACCACTGCCCTGGGTAGGCTGTTCCAATGCTTCACAACCCTTTCCATGAAGAAATTATCCCTGATATTCCAACCTGAACCCACCCTGCCACAACCTGAGGCTGGTTCCTTTTGTCCTAAGTAAACATGCCCTTGATGTCACTGATGCTCCCACACCCACTGCTGCCTGCAGAGAGGGGTGACAATGAGTGTGCTGCAGTGCCAGTGCACCCGCCAGCATCCCTGCCAGGGAATAACAGCTTATTTCAAAATATTAAGGCTCCAGAGCTGGATTAGTTCAGAAATCAGCGATGCTGCATTATCAGCTCTGAAACTTCCCTGGCAGGAGCAGAAAAGGCACAGCCTTCCCTTGCAAAGGATGGGCTGGTTGTGTGTAAGGAAAACAGGGAAAAGCAGCAAGTGGGCAACAAAGTCCATGTCCTCATGTAACACAGAATGTGCTCCATCTCATCAGCATTGGAATGTCTCTGGTCATGTCAGCATGACAGAAATCCAACGTGTGTGGTGAGGAATCCATGGAGGTGCTTTGGGATCATTGGTGTGCAAATGGGGTCTCTTGGAGGAGCCCAAACTCACCTCCCACACACCTGCAGTAGCCGGGGCCCCCTTTTCCCCCCAGGCAGCCGTGCCACAGATCCAGGGAGTTCATCCCAGTATTGGATGCGAAGGGTGCGAGGGTTCCGGAGCATCCATCACTGTCCCCCTCCGAGCAGCTCCCAACTGATCACTGGCCGAGATCAATGAGGGATCGTGGGGAGGAGGGAGGGACACTGGAGGTGACCAGAGACACAGCAAAGAATAACAAACCTGGGCTGGCTGGGATATGATGGATCACAGAATTTAAGGGTGGCTTCGGAAACAAACAAACAACAAATCCCCTTCTGCATCATCCCCTTATTTGAGGCTTTTCCACGCTACAAGTTCCACTTTGGAAACTCTCGTCATAATTGAGACTTAATTGAGACACACTGCAGTGAGACTAATTGAAATTCCACTGCCACAGCAGTAAATTAAAGAGGGGGAAAGACGAGAAAGGATGTTTTCCTGACATAGCTAAACTCCAGCTTGGTTTGCTGTTCCAAACTGGAGCGCTGCTGAGAAAAAAGCTTGTTCTTTTGCAATAATTATGCATTTTCAGATATTGTTTGTAAGAAAAAGGATCTATTCTTTACAGAGAAACAACCCCAAAAAAAGTGCCAGTCAAAGCCATTAAGATGTTTTCACTGATGCACCGCACGTAAATCTGATTTATGTTGGCTTAAACAGTTAAGAAATCCCCCAAAATAACTTCATTTATTATTTTATTGACTGATTAATGGTTCAGAGAAACTGATTTGTAGCTGGAGTTTTACAGAATGCAAAATTAAAACAAGGGCCTTTTGTAAAAACGCCCCGTATTTGTTCAATTATGTGTTTAAAACTGCAACAAATATAAAAACTTCAATAAATATATTTTCTTCCAAGAAATGACATGCTGTGGGTTTGCTGTTATTGTTGGGCTTGATGTTTTTGCCTCTAAGGAGGTCAGCAATATGGAAACATAAAGGCCAATTTAATTTGGGCATCTGTGGCTGCCAAGTATTTTAATTCCGACAGCTGTGACTGAAGAGTTAATATTTTACTTGTCAAAATCCCAAAGAAGGCCAGTGAATCACTCTAATTCTCATTAAGAGGCTTCCCCCCAGTAGCACCCTAATTCAAAATAATGAAAGTAGAGACTGAGTGCCATTCTAATACCAGTTGAGACCTATCTTTTAATATTTCTCTGGTGATGGATTAGGGATCGGGGAAATTCATCTCAGATCATAGAGCCTAATTTAATAAGGGATCATTCCAAGAGTATTGCATTTTATAATAATGTCATTTAATGTGTCGTCTTCCATTTTTACTGTCCCATATGTATGCTTACATGATGGTGCCACAGGGATAAACTTTTAAAGGACCAGGATCATTTTTTGTCCGGAATTCTCCTTAACGAGGAAGTTTATCAGGGAGATGGTCTATTAGTGAGCTGTTATAATTATTGGAGTTAAAAGAAGCCGTGGGAGCCCGGGGAATGGTGGCACAAACAACACTTCCAAACCCTGGAGTGGAGGCAAAGGGAGAACATTTAAAAGTAGGTTAAAATCTGATTTTAGTGTCTAATACAATAGTGCCATTGCATGAAAAATGTGGTCACCTGGTTGTTTAAAACTCATGAAAATAATATAATATTCCCCTCTAACCACATCTCCATAAAACATTTCCCACTTACTTGGCTGCTCTATTTCTGGGATTATTTAGGTAGAACTAATTGCTTCTTTGGGAGGGGTTCTGGCTATTTTCCACTGCTCTTTTCCCCAAAATACAGTGATTTGCCATCCTGTGAGGGCAGCAAATTAGCAACAACCATTAAAAAGGATCAGACATAATTACAGTGCATTAATATTTGGACTCTCTGTAACATTTAAATGAATTTGTACTCCCTGGCATTGCTCTGAAGGGACATTCTGGGTGATTGCCACCCCAAAGCCCGAGCCACTCAAGGTCAGGAAATAACCCAAGCCCCCAAACCTCGACATGTTGTTGTGCCTGGAAGTTGTAAAGCTGCAGCCTGAGCTTTGCGTAATCACACAAAGCCCGTAGGAAAAATGGGCTTATAATGAGGATTTTGGTTCCAAATCCATTCCCTGATTAAGTCTTTCTTTTCAGGTACCAACTCAACGGCTCCACTGCAAGGTTTGACAGAATTAGATCAAATACAGACAGGCTGAGCAGGGACCCGTTGAGTAATAACCTGCTGTAAACAATAATCTCATTACAGGAGTTTTCCAGCATTGAAATGTGTCTTTGGAAAGGAAACACAATTAATACAAAATGAGGGCTTTCATATTTTTCTCTCTTTTTCTGAGTATTGTCACGGGCTTGTTTTCTGTAGAATATTGTAATTCATGCTATTTCTTGCACTTTTTCTCATACAGCTCCATTTATTCTTCCTGACTCGTTGCAAATTTTTTTCCTTGGCATTTCTTTTGATTTTCTACTTTTCTTCTTTGGCATTTTCCACTTTTTTTTTTTTGTTTTAATTCCTCTTTTATCTGTTGACTCTTTTCATTCTCCTCCATTTCCTCTTCCTTCCATTTTATTCCATTTCTCCTCAATTCAGTTATTTCCCACTTTTCCAAGTTTAATTTCTGAGCTGCACCGTTGCTCAGAACGAAGTGTGTAAAACTCTTGTACATGTTGGGAAAGTTCATCTAAATTTTAGAGCCTGGATTTTCTTTTTCTCACCATGTTATCTCCTCGTGTGTCAGTGTCTTGCTTGTTAAACTTGTTGCTTTTGATTAAATATCAAAAGTTATTCCTCCAGTAGGAATGTTCCATCTGTACATGTCTGGCATCTGGAACCGCTTTAGGGACTCAGTTTGTGAAGAGAAAATTATATTTATAACTGTTTTAAATCAGAAAAAAAAAAGGGGGGGGGTCTGGTTGTATCAAAAATAATTAAAACTGACAAGTTTATATTAAGAATTAGAAACAAGCAAACAAAAGGTTAAATAAACAGGCTTGGAGGGCTGTTTGCTAATGAATTTGCCTGTGTGAGGCACTTTCTCAATTTCCATGGCTTGTTTCTCCTGTATCACCTTCATCCCCACCCTGGAAGTGTTCAAGGCCAGGCTGGAGAGGATTTGGAGCAACCTGGACGAGTGGAAGGTGACCATGGAAAGCAAGGAGCGTGGAGGGCTGGTGGAGGAGATGGAATTCCACCACCCTGGGCACTTCTTGGAGCTCCCTTCTGGAGAGCAGCCCAAAGCAGGAGGCTCCTCCTCCTCCTGGGCTGAGTCAGGGGAAGTTGAAGCACTCAAGAACTGGGTTTTCATTTGAGGGAAGTGAAACCAGTGTGTAACTGGTTAACTGGCCCCAGCCCAGCTGAGCTGGTGATTCCACCCCCGGCTATAAATAGCCCTATCTCGGTGGGAAGGGCTGGCCAGAGGCAGGAGCTGGGTCCTGCTCAGACACAAGAAGAAAGTGCCATCAGTAAGTGAACTCCCTGCCAAGGAACAGAAAGAAAAGAATGTTTCCAAACTTAGTAATTTCTTGCTTTTCGTTTGTTCCTTCATCTCCCCCCCCTCTTTCCTTTTCCCATCCACGAGCCCATCCCACCCATCCCTCCCACCACCCTCTGCTGATGTCACTGTTGGCATCTCTGCCCCCCACGGCCAGCAGAGCCTGGCTGGACTAATTACACACTGGGAGACCATCTCAGGGTGGAAATACCTTCCACAGGACAGTGGAGGAAGAAGCTTTCCATGATGTGACCACTGGAGGTTTTCCCTCTTGCCTGAGCTCGCCCTGACAACCCCTGCCAGGGAAGCCACTTTGGCCCCTCCCTGCACCAGAGGTATTTCCATCCCAACTGAAGTTGTGATGCCCCATCCCTGGGAGTGTCCAAGACCCAGTTGGAGCAACTTGGGCTAGTGGAAGGTGTCCCTGCCCATGGCAGGGGGTGGCACTGGGTGGGCTTTGAGGTCCTTCCAACCCAAACCATTCCACGACTCCATGATCTGTTCATACACATTCCACGCTCCATCCACACCAGACCTTTCCCTTCCAGTGTGCCAGGCTGTGGCCCAGCCCCTGGCTTTCCTTTTGTTTCTTTCCTACCTTAAATTAATTAGAATTCATTTTTAATCAGAAATTCACAGTCACTTCACTACCAGAATTTGATAGTCCATACTTAGGAAAATAGAATTGTACATTTAAGTCTCAGGGCATTTTTCTTTAGCTGTCTGGACAGGTATAAATCAGTCTCACAAAGAAACCTCAGGCTGCCACAGCAAATCTTCTTTATTACAATACAAAACTGATTTTCAACCAATAAAATATGCTGTTGTGGTCAGTGCCCCCCCAGATATCTGGGCCTGCTGAGGCATTTGCAGACAGCAGGCACGGGAGAAGACAAACACCCCATGAAGTGCATGTTTTAAAGATCAACCCGAGAGCGCTCAGAAGCTGCCAGTGGTTTGCTCTGTTCTCACTGGGGCATAAAACAACATCAGCTGGACCCTCCCACGTCCCTGGGAAGGTAGGGCTTGGGGGTTTCCCTGGAAGTCCCTTTTAATTTTGTATCCAAATAATAAAGCCTATTTCAAAACATTGATCAATTGATGATGGAAATGTAACCAGACGAGTCACGGAAATATAACCCAGTTAAGAATCCTTTTCCCTCTGCTATTTTCCCCCCACAGTTACTTTGTTGAACACCATTAACTTTACCTCAAAAGTGCCCAGTTTCTGCCCAGGGGAGTGTCCTAAGAAGAGGAGATACCTCTGGTTCAGTTTACAAAGGGGACCCGCTCTGGCAGTCCTTGTGCACAGCAAATCCCAGCACCATTTGTGTGCACAATCATCCTCAAGTCCCTTCTTTCCTGAGGGACCTCGTGGGCTGCTCCCAAGGCTTGGGATGAGCTGTGGAAGGTCGCTGGGTGGAGGTGGAGATCCCTGGGGACAGCTGGAAGCTGCTCTGCTCCCTGGGAAGAAGGGGGAGATGCTGGATCTGCTGGATGTCTCCATGTGCCCTCCCAAGGAGCTGCTCCAGCACGAGGCTTCAGATCACAACACGTCCCCTCAGCTGGAAACCCCCTTTGCATCACTTTTAACAGAGTCTGTTTCATTGCCCTGCGCTTTGAGCGTAAAATAAAGACATAAAAAATGACTAACCCAGGAATGTTTCCCCCTCTGCAAACCCAAGCTGAGCCCACAAAGGGCAGGGGGGGCTCCCCGTGCTTTTGAGCAGAGCTGGGGGCAAACACACACCATGTCAGGGCCCAGGGAGGCCCCTTTCACAGCCCTGGCTGCGGCCACATTTCAGATGCAAACTGGAATTCAACTTTGTTCTCCACAAAGAGACGTTTATGGGCTTGTGTACAAATAACATTTAAACTAACAGTTTATTTTGGGCCCTCAATGGCTTTGCTGAGAACTTAGACCCAAGTCGTTAGTGAGATTGAAATTTTCTTTAAAATGGAAGTCAAAGAGAAGAGTTGTGCTCTGTGAAGTCACAGTTCTGCCGCCGGCTCTGAGCCACAGAGGGTGCTGCTCATGAGACTTTCCACTGAGTCACAACCCACTGAAACATTATCCATCTGTTGCAAATGAGGGAAGACAGCTGTAATTAAATGATATTTTGCATTAATTGTATTTAAAGGCTCACAGTTTGCTGGCAGCCAGGGTGAGGTTGGCTGCTCATATGTGTATTTGTACAAACCCTGGTGGAGGGAAAAAAGTATTATACGAAGCTTAGTGGCCTTCTCTCCTCCTTTCCATCACTGCACATCCCCTTTGCAGTGAGGTTCCCAGCATCCTCAGGCCAAGAACTGCCCTGTTGGCAGCAGGTACGAGGCCAGAAGGATATTTAAGGCATATTTAGTGAGGAGGAGGATCTTCATGCCCTTTTGGGAGCCTGTAGCTCCCTCAGAGGTGTTTTGGTTTCCCTGCCACTGGGAATCACAGAGAAGGTGGCCACTAATAGACTAATGGATAGATTAATGGATAGATTAATGGATATCAGGCAAATTTCATTTCCTGGTTGTGCTCTGTGAGTCTGGTCTTTCTGCAGGGACACAAATGTCCATGAGATAATGATATGCCAAGGGCCAAAGTGTGCATATTCCCTTCCACCCTTTTCCTGCTCAATTCAGAAGATGTGGCCAAAGGGGAAGCACTGCCAGCCTGTGTGCCACAAACTCACTGTCCAGGCTCTCTGGGGCTCTTTCATTTAGGAAAATTAATTGATGAGTGGGCAAAGCACCCCATGAACACCTCAGTGTTCACTCACAGCCACCTCCAGCTCCAGCTGGACAGGAGCCCACAGACCTGGGAATGGCCCTCCCTTTGCCCCCAGCTCCTGCAGTGATGACAAACTAACTGTGCTTCCCCTGCCACTCTGCTGTCCCCAAGGAATCTCTGCTGTCCCTAAGGAAGCTCTGCTGTCCCCAAGGAAGCTCTGCTGTCCCTAAGGAAGCTCTGCTGTCCCTAAGGAATCTCTGCTGTCCCCAAGGAAGCTCTGCTGTCCCTAAGGAAGCTCTGCTGGTCCCCATCCTGCAGCAGAGCCAGGTCATAACACCCATCACCTTTGGCAGTGCCAGGCCTGATGATGGCACTGCACAGTGCCCATCTCAGGTGGCTTTGTAAATTAACTCATCTGGCCCTTTCCTGGAGGTTTCCATTCAGGGATCACCAGCACTTTGCTTCCAAGAGGTGTTGTCACTTTATTTATTTCCTAGAAACACAGAACCCCAGACTGGTTTGGGTGGGAAGGGACCTGAAAGCCCATCCAGTCCCACACCCTGCCAAGGGCAGGGACACCTTCCACTCCCCCAGGTTGCTCCAAGTCCCATCCAAGCTGGCCTTGGACAATTCCAGGAATGTGCCTGGAAGTGGATTTGCCTGATCTAATCTACTTTTCTGGAGATTCAATACTTTTCACATTAGTGTTTGTGACCACTTAAACCAAATTACAAGCTTGCTGCTCCCCTGCAGGAGCTGTGCTGAGTTCAACAATTCCATACATTTTTGATGGGAGGCTCTTCCAAAGCCTGCCCACATTTGATGCCTTCCTGGTGTCCCAGGGCAAACTGTCAGAGGCATTGAGTAAGAGAGTTGCAATGGACATTTGGCCTCAAATTGTTCCCCAGGACTTCAATAAGGGCTGCACTCAGACACCATCCAAGAGCCTGAGGCTGGAATTTTCTTAGATCTTTCAAGCTAAACAAGTTTGTGCCAGCTCAAGACCTGCACAGAAGAAATCAAGGAAAAATGCAATTTGTGGGCAAGGCATTTCTTCTGGACCCAATCCTGGGTTTTAATTTTCATTTACATCTTGCAGCACCTTTCCTGGAAAGCCTGGCTGGAGGCCATCCTTCCACATCCCCCAGGAGACACAGGAGAATCTCCAAATCCTGCTCCAGAGGGCTGAGTTTGCACCACAGATCTGCCCCAGCTTCCCTGGCAAACAGCAGGACCATGAAGGTGTGAACCTGGACCGTGGAGTGGGGTGGCTGGAGCTTCCTTGACCTCCACCCTCCAGGGAGGTCTGCTCTTGCCCTGACCTTGTGGAGAGATGTCCCGGGGTCACTGTATTGTGGCAGGACAAATTAAACTGTCCTATCCCCATTTTATACATGTTGAAATACAAAAGTGCAACCACTTTTCCAGGCCAGGCTGGATGGGGCTTGGAGCAATCTGGTACATGGGAGGTGTCCCTGCCCATGGCAGGGGGTGGAACTGGGTGTGCTTTAAGGTCCCTTCCAACCAAAACCATCCTGGGATTCTCTGTTTCTCTGATTTTTAAACATAAATGGCAGAAGTAGAATTCTTCTTTCTGCTCCAGTTACTCCCTTGCACTCTCGAACCCCCAACACTAGTCCTGTGTCTCCTTCAGGTTTGCTGAAATGAGACAAGACCAAATGCACCGTTTCCTCATTGACAAGCCTTGGAGAACACTGAACCACCACACATTTCCCCATGGTAATGAGCAATGATTGTACACAGGAAACAGTTAAAAACAAAGGCCATTCCTGGTTAAGGTTTATTTTTATTTTCCTGAAAACTAAGTGGGACACTTAAAGAACTTATACAAAATTTGAAAAAAATTTAACTAAATTCATAGCCAATAGAGACAAATTACTCCCAGGAACACATCCCACATAACTCAGCCTGACCTTGGACATATCTTGGCTAATAACAGTTGTTTTGAAGTATATATGTTCCATTTATAACAGAAGGCTTAATTCATCTTTCTCCAGGCTCAGAGCAGGGAGCTGACACCCTGTAAATCTGCCTCTCCATTGTTTAAGAGACGTCTCGGGGCAGATGTTATGCAAGAAAAGCTCAGAGGGAAAATTCACAGGCATTTCCCCAGCCCATGAAAAGAAGTTCTTGATTACAAGCAAAATGAGTTCATTAGAAACTAATCCAAATTAATTGCATCTGAACATAAAGTAATGTATGAATTGCAAATGTTTCTATTTCCTTTAGCAGGATTAATATGGTGAAATTAGTTTTGAAATTCATGCAGGATCCTCTGCCCAGGTAGGAAATGCTTGTAAACTGCTTGTGTAATTAAAGTGATTACACATGTAAAAGCTGCCATGTGCTCCAGGTTCCCAAGCTGGTTGTCATCTGCCCGAAAGAGGGAGAAGCCCCACGAGGGTCTGGCACAGCTCTGGCTCTGCACTGGGTGTGGGGCAGAGCTGCTGCTGCTGCTGCTGCCACCGGGTCAGAGCTGCTCCCAAAGCCAGCACATCCCTGCAGGCAATCCAGTATAAAGTGCCAGAGGGCAGGGATGGATGGGATATTGGGAAGGAATTCCTGGCTGGAGGGTGGGCAGGCCCTGGCACAGGGTGCCCAGAGAAGCTGGGGCTGCCCCTGGATCCCTGGAAGTGTCCAAGGC
>JAWWTY010000010.1:1408799-1430643 GCA_035222235.1 Margarornis squamiger
AAGTCCCTCTCCAGCTCTCCTGGAGCCCCTTTAGGCACTGGAAGGGGCTCTCAGGTCTCCCTGGAGCCTTCTCTTCTTCCACTGAACACTCCCAGCTCTCCCAGCCTGGCTTCAGCCCTGGGTGCATCTCCATGACCCCATCCCGGGTGTCTCAGCCTGACTTGTGGGGATCAATTTATCAGTAAGTGGAGCTGGAAAACACTCCTTGTGTCCAGCTGCCCTGTGAATGTATTGGGAACTGCTCCTGACAACCCTTCCTGGAGCTGGTAGGAGAGGGATGAGTTGGCTGCTTGGGGGGTCTCTCAGTTGTTTATCTGCACCCCCCTTTGCCATGTTCCTGCTCAGGCTCTCCATCCCTGAGGGCACACACTGGGATGCCATGGGCTGCCATCCCAGCCCTGGGCAGCTGCCAGACAGCTCTCAATCCCATTAGTCCAGCACAGGCATGGCCATCTCCCAGATAAACCAGAGCTCCCAGGGGGATTAGGGGCTGGACAGGGACCAGGGGACTGGAACTGGAGCCAGGAAAGACCAAAGGGTCTGGTTTTTGGATCTGGCTGGAACCTTGGCTGTGCCCTTGGTTTAGGAGTTTGCTCCTGGCAGTTTTATATGCTGGGGTCCTGCTGGATTTATCCCTGACTCTCAGCAGTGAAAGGCAGCAGCTTCTAAGGTTCCTGCTCCTCATCCAGCAGGAACATTGCATTCTTTCCTCAGGTGAAGACCTGTTCCTTAGCAGGTAACCTGTATCTCTTCCAGTTTTGCAGTTCCTGCAGCTCCTTTCCCTTGTGCTGGATAATCACATATCACTCTGAGCACATCCTGAATGACAGAAGTGTTTCTGTGATGTTATATTTTAATATTAATCAAACATAAAGGCCAAAAATATGGAGGTTCTCATTAGGATTGTAACTATTAGGGAGATGGAAGGGAAATCTTAAGATTAAGTCTTGGAAGATATCCTCATTCTCAGTTTTGGGATTAACTGGTCTAATTTTTGGATTTAGGACCTATTCTTTCACTCTTCTTCTTTGTGGATAAGATTTTATTCTTTGACTAAATGAAACTGGGTGGGAGGGGCAAAGGAAGATCCCCTTGTGCCTCCTGATTGAACCCAGGAGGACACTCCCCATCTCACATGGAATAAATTAACACTGATTACTTAATTACTAAGAGCAGTGGAAGGAAGGTCTGCTGTGCCCTGGGCTGTGTGTTTGAGAGCACCAGCCCTTAGAGGCAGCACTGCTCCTGGGAATGGGAGTCACTGGTTCCCCTGGACCAGGGGCATTTGAGCCCTTTGGGACACAGTACAACCCCTCGGGTCTGCACACCCTTTTGGGGTGGTTGATGGGGGTTTGTGCCCGTTCCTGTGGGGTTTTAGGGGCAGTGCCCCACTCACAGCCTGGCTCTCCTGCAGGCGCAGACACAGATCCAGCAGCAGCTCTTCCTATGGCTCCAGGAGGAAGCGCAGCCGGAGCCGCTCCAGGGGCAGAGGCAAATCCTACAGGTCCCAAAGATCCAGGTCAAAAAGTAGAACCAGAAGGTAAGGAAAAAAAAACTTCCACTGTAAAAACATTAATTTAAAATCTTATTCCTGAGCTTGCAGTGTACCAGAAATAATGGTTCCAAGGGATCACCTGAGCGTTGTGGGCCTGGAAACTCTTCCTGGTGTGAAATCCCTCTGGAGTGCTTTTCATACACTAATATCTTTTGGTTACGCAATTTTGGAGAGAAGTTATTTGTTTTGCATCTGACTAAGTGCAAAAAACATGAATGAAGTCATTGGTTTCATAGAACCATCTGAAAGTTCCTTGTGGGTTTTTTTTGGTTACTGGTTTCCATAATTCCCAACACTGGCTCCCTGAAGATCAGAATCAACTTAGTTTCTCATCTTTGTTTCCATTGGAAAGAGATGAGTATTTAGTTATGCCATTTTTTATTGGTATTTGAAGATACCTGCAGTGCTGAAATTTTTCATAAATTTCTTTGTGACAAATAAATATTTTCAATAATAAACGTGATTTAACCCTGTAAATCTGGCTTAGAAGTTGCAAATTGTGCTATGAAATCTGCTTTACTTTTTTAATTAGAAGCAGCTCATTTTGTGTGAGTGTTCCTCAATTAAGAAGTTTAACTAAAGTTTACCCCTGGATACCAGAACTACCATTAGCATTTTCTATTGGTTTTGAATTAATTACTGAGTGTTTCAGACAGATCAAAGCTGTTTTGGTGTGTGTTTACAAACCTTCAGCCAGGTAATTTTGCGTCCCTGCACTAAGAATTTATGGAACCTGCTTTTTATATATATTTACCTACCAAACTAGTAGAATTTTTGCCTCTAAATGTTGAAGAATTGGTGTTGAAAGATGGGAATGTTCCACTTAGTCTTATTTGTATTCTGCCCTGCCTCCTGCCCAGCTGGTCATTACAGTAGTTGCCTGGACACTTCTGGCTGCAGTGCCTTTGTAGTAGGAATTTGGTTATTCCAGCTGCCTGCTCTCTCTGAGTCTCCTCAGCATCAGAGCTGGGCACCCCTGATAAGCTGCTGTGCTGCCTCTGGAAATATTCCTGGGAATAGCCACCTTATTTGGCTGAGAAAATCACTTTTAACCCACTGAAGAGTCCAAAGAATGAGGTGAAAATGCAGGGTTTTCAGCACATCAGTGGTAGGAAATGTGATGAGCTGATTTAAAAAGGGGTTTATTGCAATAATCTAAATTGCAGCTCTCATTAGCCATGGTCTAATGGTCGTCTCTTCCAAGGGGTTTGCTGATTTTGATCATCATTGCAATATGTGGAAATTAGGCATCTAAAAACATGACAACTGCCAGGAAATATTGAGGGTAAAATACTTTATGTATGAAGTCTATTATCTTTTCAGGACTGTAGCTCTGAAAGCAGAGCTGCATGTTGCTTTCAATGCATTTCCTATTTACAGACACGATTCTTCAGGGAAAATATTTATAAATAACATCCGAAATGATACCAGCAGAGTCTAAAAGCTTAAAACTAAACCCACTAGGACACATTAAGTCCTTTATTGTCATTTTTTTTTCCAAGTCTGCTGCAATGTTACACTGAGAAGCCGTGGATTAATCTGATTTTTGGAGCAGTTAAATCCTTGCAGAAGCTGCTACTCCAGGCCTGTGTTTGCCTGGTTGGGATGTTGAGGCATTTGCAGTGATGCCAAATAATCCCTTTTCTGCCTCAAAATCACTCAATCCAAGGGCTGACCAGCTTTCCACAGAGGACTGAGGACCTCAGGATTCTTCAGACTGGAAAAGGGATTGTGGGGGAAAGAGGGAATATGATGGAGGGGTGTAAAAATTAAAGATAAAAATGGTGGGAAAAGCTGATTAAGGTTTGAGGGTTTCCCAGCTCCTCCCATGTCTGATCCGGGGCAGGTGTGGAGTGAGGGAAGTCAGGTGGTGGCAGGACCTGGGAAATAAAAGGAGGTGGATCTTACGGATAAAGGAATTCAGCTGGGGAGGTTGTGGATACCACAAGTGGAAACGAATTAAAAAGGAGTCAGACAAGGAAAATCCCCTCCAAGCTGTTAAATGCAGAGACAATTTGTCTTAAGAAATGTAGGTATTTGTAGTGCTGAAAAGGAGTTTTCATCAATTCCAGCTGTAATTCCTGATTTTCTTTGCATGGGGTGGGACAACTTCTTTTCATATGACTTTTAAAGGTGAATACTGAAGAAACCACTTGTAAATAACTACTCAGAGTAAGTCAGGCAGCACCCTGAGTTCCTGCAGTGAGGAGTGTGGTACCCACTGGAACATTCCCGTTGCCCCCCAACTCCTGCAGTGCCAGGGGAGGGAGGACAAGCTCCTGCCCTGTGGGACAGCCGCAGTTTGGGCTCCAGCAGGGCAGGGGGGATCAGCTCTGTGCCCCTTGGATGTGGGGCATTCCTGCTGTGCCTTCCCAGCAGTTTGGGCTCCAGCAGGGCAGGGGGGATCAGCTCTGTGCCCCCTGGATGTGGGGCATTCCTGCTGGACCATCCCAGTGTTATCACCCTTAGGACCTGAGCAACTGTCAGGTTAAGTTGAATTTTATTTATTTTGTCTTGTTTGTTATAGGTCTGAGAGTAGAAAACGAGGTTCCTATTGGAAGTTTAGATCCATCACATGGTGCCTTTAAATCCCTGGCATTGTTTTGGGTATAAATCATGCAGATGGCACAGATTCTGTATCCTGTAACATCTTTTTCCTCAAATCCCCTGTCAAATTAGGATTTAAGTTGGTTTTTCAAGTTGGTGTGGCTGCAATGTATTTTTTTAACAACTTTATTATTAAAGTTATTTTTAACTTTATTTGAATGAATGATCTACAGATCTTCAACAGTGTAAAATACTGAGTTATCCTATTTTAATTGGAAAAACTGGATTTTTATAACGACATATTCCAAAAGATTTTAAGTAGGTTTTATTTGTAACCTAAACCAGGGTTTTTTTGTGCTTTATATGAGAAGAGAAGGGAACTTGTGCATATTATAACTATGTTATTTGACATGCAATCTTTAGATTCAGGAAAGTGGGGCTTCTTAGTAGTGCTTGTGCTTTGCTGAGAAGAGAACTTTTGCACTTATAAGCATTTTGATTTAGATGCAGTTTTTAGAGTGAAAAAAGTTGAGCTTCCTGGTAGTGTTGGTGCTTTTTTTGAGAAGAGAAGAAAACTTGTGCATTTATAAGTATTCTGATTTAGAGGCAGTTTTTGGAGTGAAGAAAGTGGGGCTGGCTGGTAATGCCATAAATTCCAAGCTGTCCTACAGCAAGGCACTACAATGCAAATACGACTTAATAAGATCACAAACTGAATTTCAGCGAAACAACCGAGATTTACATTAAATTAGGAATTTTAAAACCGATTTAGTTTGTTTTACTGAGCATTTGCTTAATAACATTTCGCCTCCTCGCAATCTTTTTAAAGCCAATAATTCGCCTGTGAAACGCAGGCACAGCCCAGGCAGAGAAATTGGAAGCAACAGCTCCCTCTCTGCATCCACACAGTGATAGGAAGGAATATTTCAGCTCCACGGAATTTAATAAATCATCCCATTTCCTAATTCGATCATATTAGATGCTGATGTGGAAGGAGCATTTCGAATCCCAGCTCCTCATTAATATACATCAGGCTGGGGAAGAGCAGGAGCGCTCGTGGAGGGATGTCACAGTTCCCCTTCCTGACTTTCCTAAGTGGAACAGGTTGATGTGATCCCGGGTGTGATTTGTCACTGTCTTGCTAAAATGGTTTGGGTCGAGTTATGGAGTCCAGAAAGCTGGTGGCTGATAAATCAAACGGGGATTGAGTGGACAGGAGGCAGTGATTGATACTGTGACAGGATATGAGGAAAGGAGGCTCGATCCGAGCACGCACGATATTGAATATGAGGAGGAAAATGGCCCTGGAGTATGGATATTATTCAAGGAAATGAGAATAATAATATCAGCTGGAAATTATTGCTGGCTGAAGATTAGGAGAGTTCTTATTAGAATATTGTGCTTCTCTGGGCTGGAGAAGCTCAGCCCTCGTGCAATTCCCGGGTGGATGGAGCAGTGTTAATATTTTTAGAGTTTTCTCTGTGATTGTTCTGCAAGTTAATCATATATATACACACACACATAATCATATATAAAATACTGTGCAGCAGAACTCACATCTTCTAATTCACAGAGCTTTACATAGAATTAACCCCTAAATGTTACCCTTTATTCCTTGGTTTCCTACAATCCTGTGATTACAGAGTATTCCACTGTAATTGCCTTTAAATATGCACATTTGCTTTATTGTCTGCCAAGGCTTTCTGGCTTTTCCCTGTGTTTTGAACTCCAGGCTGCTGCTTTGGAATATCTTACCAAGTTCCCCAGCCCCTGGGCAGAGCAGCTTTGGTGGGTGCTGCTGAGGGAGGTGTCTGAGCACTGGCTGTGCAGGGGCTTTTCCTCAGTGTGTGTGTGGGATGCACATTTACATCTGATTTCCTTGCCATCCTTCCAGCCTAATTACTCTGCTCTTGAAGTGTGTGCAGCTCCTGCAGTCCAGGGGCAGGGCACCTCCTTTACAGGGGGGCTTTGGGCCAGGCTTGGTTTGTTGGGTGAAGCTGCCACTGCCCCATTGCCCCAGCAATGCCAGCCAAACTCACCTGAGGTCCAGCCCTCACAGCTTGGCACAATTCTTTGGCTTTTAGCAGCTATAATTTGTAATATTTAACAACAGGGACCTCAAGTGCAATGGGAGAGGGGCCATTAAATAAATCACAGTAACCCCCCACTGATTTATCTTTTGGTCTTGGGGAATTTAATTTTTTAATATTTTCTTATCTATTGCTATGATATTATATATTTTAGTGAAGGGTCAATATTGCACAGACTTTTCAAAGGTGTTATCATTGAGTGCTTCTGTATTTGTGGTACTTGGAATGGGTCTGTCTTCAGTTAATCTCTTTTTTCCATACATCATATTATTTTAGTGTAATATTAATGTGTCAGTCTTTCCAAATTAAAACCTGGCTTATCAGCTGATAAAAACTATTGGAGCAAGACATAATCTGTACTAAGTTGTATTCAAAATACAAGTTTTACTCACAGGCTGTGTCTGCCTGTCCTGCTTCACACACAGTAAAGGAGAGCTTCTGATAGATCAGAGTTTTCATTGTGCCCAACTTCATGAAGAATTTCCTCCAAGAGCATCAGCCTGAAAAGGAAAATAAAGGTTTTGAGGAGAGAGGAAGATGAAAGGGATGGACAGTTTGAGTGGACATTGATGTCAGCAGATAAACAAAGAGCAAAGTTGTGGCGGGCCTGGCAAGTTTGATTGACTTTGGGGAGGAACAGGAGGAGGTGAAGGGGAGATTAATTAAAAAAAAGAGTAAAAATTAAATGGTTCAATGTAGTTGTGTGGACTTAGAAAACTGGTTTTAATAATGTTGTGAAGAAAGACTAAGTTTCAGCATGATGCAGATGTTTGGATTAAAGCTGCTGGTGTTCCAGGTAAGAGTAGAGGGCTGGCTGTGGGACTGTGTTCCCACAGGTGATGCTCCAGGGAAAAGGGACAGTTTAGGGAACTAAGGGAAGGTTTTCTGGGCTGACCATCCCACAGCCACCAGACAGTGGGAGTTTATTGTCTGATGGGGAGGAGGTGGGAGGGAAATTGCAGGAACAGCAGCAGAACTGACTGGGAGCAATGGGATTGGGAGAGGGACAAATGTGGCCCTGTATGGCCTGGAGGAAGGTTGGGCATGTGTAGACAAGCTCTTAATCTATAAAAATACTTTGAAAATACCTCCTGTGGAAATGGATCCAAGAGTTTTCCAAGGAGAAGCAGACAGGAGCCCTGTCAGAAATGAAGCAATGCTCTTTAATCAGCATCTTGCTTTGGAAATCCCAACCTAAGCCATTCCATGCTCCTGTGATTGCTTATTTTTCTGCCTGCTTGTAGTTACTGGAGTTACTCTTCCTTTAAAGTATTGATCTCTCCGTAGGATGTTTTTCCTCCTGTCCTTGCTGCACAAATGAACACACTCACGTGCAATGAGCTGTACAGACCCCTGTGATTGTGCAAGGACTCTGTAAATATTACATGTTTGTCTCTCTTACTGGTGGGAAAGTTTGAAGCCTTTGGTCCATTAGCATATATATTTCATAGGTATTAATATGTGTTTAATTAAGATATTGTAGCATTTCTTTCCTGAGACTTCAGATAAAGTGACATTCAGATTCCTGAGTTTGCTGGTGTGATCTTCAGTCTTTCTGTGGTTGGTCACATTAAATCATGTTTATTTTCCCCCCAGTAAATCAAAACCTGCAGTTTTATTTGGGCTCTTGTTGTGTTCCAGGTTGTTTCCCTGATAGTCTCTAAAAATCCAGTTTTTAGTTCCCATATCTGACTTTTTCCAAGAAGAACTGAGCAGTTTGTATCCATGGCTGTCCTGGAAAGCCACGGAGGTGAAGCAGAAGCTCTGGAGATGTCCTGGAGCACCAGCTCCCCCATGAGACATTCCCAGCCCTAATTGACCACTTTGGGAAATTAAACTTCCCAAGGCAATGCCAAGGGCCCTCCAGTTACCAGTGAGGGCACAGAGCTGCCAGGGACAGGGCCTTTGATGCCTTTCATGGGGATGAAACAAAAATGCAGCCTTAAAAAGGCTCTGAATGCATAAGTGCTGTTCATTTTGAGCTCAGCATCAAGCCTAATTCCACGTGAACTTGGTTTCCAGGCAGTGCAGGTGTTCTGGACACAGAAGGTGTTTGCAGTAGAGCTGCTCATGTTTGTAAACCCTTTTATCTGTCCCTTTGGCAAAGGTGTGTTTGCAGGTGGGTTTATTGCAATACTTCAATTTGCTGCTTGGAAAAGGTGCTCAAGAATACGATCCCTTAGTGGAGAATTGGTTTTGATTTCCACACCTCTACGTTCTAAACCGCTGTGTATTTTAACTTCCTTTCCACTCCTCTGTTTTGTGCTGCCAAAGCTCTGGCCATGGGGCAGCAGCTGTTCTTCCTTGCTGCAACTCCTGGCCTGGAGGCAGCTCTGCACAGGGCACGTGCCCTGCAATTCTTTGCTCCCTTTTGCCCAGGGTTTCAGGCACTGCTCCGGAGCAGGACCGTGCTGTGTGTGAGCAGGACAGGCACTGCTGCACTCAGGGTTTGGGTACCTTTCAAACAAATTTTATCTCATGAAAATCGAATGTCCTTCAAGATCCCGCTGGGCAGTTTTTGTTGGTATTGTCACCAAAGTGCTTTGGGAGCGAGTTCATGTCAGACTTAGCTGATTAAAATGGGGATACTGCGACCCTTCCCTGATTGTCCCTTCCTCCCTTGGTGCTGGTTCTCCTCCCACACTTGTTCTTTGAGACACTTGGAGTTCTCCAGTTTCCAGGGGAAGGCACAGAGTCTCCCAAAAATCCAAGAGCCAGAGCATGTAGAGCTGATAACTCTTCATCTGGTCCTAATCCAGGTTTATTGGCATCAGACTCTGGCCCTGTCCGAGTCGTGGCAAAGCTGCACTTGACTTCAGTGATTCCAGATTTTACTGAGGTGTGATGGCAGAGGAAGAAAAGTTATGAAAAAAAGGTGATAATTTCAGGCATGTGTAGAATTTTTGCCCTTTTACTGTTAAAATAGGGTTTGAGGGACTATCTGAGCAAAAAATGTGGTGCTAAATATGTGGTCATGTTAGGAAAATTGTGAGAGCTTGTCTTTGTTTTCTCATTGTATAACTGGAGATTTATTTAAATACAATGTATATTGAAAACAAATCTAGGAAAAGATAGGAATTTAACATCTATACCATAATTTTACCCATAACTAAAATATTTTGATTGCATTCATGTAGCACTTTTTATGACTGAATTTTTAAGTTTTCTGCCAATATTTATATGCCAAGCTCCAAACCCCTGTGACACACAGGCTTTCAGTGTGGACTTGATCAGCCCTGAATATTCCTTTAAGATAGTCTCCAGTTGTGGCTTTCATTGGATCAGCTCATCTCCTTGTAACGCAAAGTGAAACTCTCTCAATGAATTGAAAGGTTTAGATGGCGCTCAGCTCAAATCAGGATTGAGATTTTTGGTGGAATTCTGTGCCTCTGATTTATATCCTGGAAGGGAAGGCAAAGGCAGTAGTATGGTTTTATTATTTTACATTATTCATATACTCTTAGGTATCTATTTTTCATACTCTGCCATCTATTTTTCTTCTCTAGTTGTTGGTTCTCCTCCATGGAAACATGCAGGGATGAGCTGAATTGTGATAGAATTTCAATTAATCTGTGGCAGAGCACTGAAAATCTGTTCCCAGTCCATATCAAAAAGATATGCTAAAAGTTTGCCTGTTAAAGCTCTGAGCTTCTTGATTGGAGAATGGGGAAAAAAATAAGAAACCCCTTTTCCTATTTTTCTCCTATATAGTCTTCTTGAAGTTCTTCCAAATTAGATTTTAAATGCCAATTAGGAGGTTGAATATACTAAAATAAAAGCAAATACAACCAAAATGGCCTCACCTTATGGCTAGTTAGGCTTTCTCTCTCAAAAGCGGAACCTTTGCTCTGAGCGTGGCTTTGAGAGAGATATTCAGCCTAATGAACACATTAATTAGAACCATAACTATTTATAAGATAATTAGAAACGAAGCACGGTAAACTGGGCTTTTCCTGCAATTAATGGAGGATTAATTACTGGAGGTAATGAAGTGGATTTTTCAATGCATTAAGGTGAAGTACAGAGATGTGCAAGGCTTTGTGAGAGTTGCATAATTATGCGGGGCGTTTGAGCGGGGCTCGGCTCCGAGTGCTAATCAGCAGCATTGCATCATTATGGATGCACTTAAAAAGCCTCCCCACCAAAATCACTGCCTAATTATTTCTAATTGGCAGGACTCTGTGTAGTCATTGAGCTGTTTGTAGCCATTTTAAGGTTCATTTAACTATCCTCGGGGCCATGTGATAGATGGAAAAAAAGCTGCTGCTCCGCGCTGGCCTTGGCTGGCGCCGTTAATCAATTTTGGTGGGCTTGGGTTTGAAATGCATTTGCTCATGCAGAGGTCAAAACCTGAAGTAGTCCAAGCAAAGTTTGGCTTTTTGAAGCCACTTGACTGCATTCATTAGCAATTAGTAAAATAATTGTGTCTGTCGCTATATTTGGATTTCCATACGACTGGGGGCTCTTTCATCCCTGGCCCTTCTTGTGGCATATTAGCTTCCCTGGAAAGCAAATATTCTTCCCACAGACCCTTTTAGCAACTTCAGTGCAGTGGCATATGTTCAGAGACACTCCTTTCTTCGCTCATTTGTTCCCTTCCACAGCGCCCAGCATTTCAACGCGAGCGGCGCGTTTGCTCCCGACTCGCTCCCCGGGGAAAGTCTCTACCCAAGGACGGCATTTGGGGGCTTTTTGGGGTGTCTTGGAGGGAGCAGGCACGAAGGCATGAAGGCAGCAGTCAAATCTGATGCTTCCCGGAGTTTGGTAGCGGGGGGCATCTATTCCCAAGGTGTTGGCAGCTCTGGGTCTCCAAGGAAGCTGTGGAAGAATTGGCTAAATTTAAGACAATTTAAGATTGTCTAAAAGCTCCTCCTTGGGTTGGTGCCCCACCACCATCAGGAACTACCCAGAAACGTTGAGACCATCACTTCAACATGCCCCTTTGCAAGATGTTCTAATTAGGCTGGAGTTCCTTCATATGCCAATGTCAGATTTCATGTGGCATCCCATTAGGGAGGTGTCTGGGAAGGTTCTTTGGGAGGGGGGTAATGAGGACCATGTGGGGGGTGCTGTCAGACTACCCGACCACACTGCAGCTCCACAGGGCACTGCTGAGCAAATTGGGGGCCAGGAACATAAAGGGCAGCCTGGCCATTTCTGCCACAAAAAATGTGCTTCTAGTAATTTAATATTGATACCTAATCTGAACAATTAATCTTTAAAGTTATGGCTAAAGTTTAAGGTTGATTGAAAAGAGTTATTAATGAAAAACCCAATAAAAATGTAATTTATTTGTGAAATAAATTGCTTCAAATAACAGGTATTGCTTCAAGTAAGAGATATTAGTTCAAATAACAGGTAAATATCTGGTTTGGGGGGTTCTTTCAGGCTTTAAACAAAATGCAAAGTGTGGAAGAAAATTCCAGGGGAATCTTTGTTAAACAAAGGCACAGCTATGTAAAAATCACATTGTCCTTGATCTTATTACCCATTTAATTTTGGGCTACCACCAATTAGTTTATGCCCATCAATTGATCACAACAGTTATGACACCTTTTAAAGTATAATAATAGTTTCATTGCTTTAGTTATTTTGTAAACAATCCAAGTCTTCTTGTTTTTCTTTGCAGTATGTTTTATTTTTCAGTGTTTTATGTAACAGTTGCAGGTTCTATAATGAAAATACTTTTTGGTTTTTTTTGAATACCAAGTGAAATTTTCAGAATTTCTTCCTTGGAGTTTTTAATTAGAATTGGAGTTTGGGGAAGACACCCCAGGGTTAGAGGTGATAACTGCCAGCAGAGCAGATTCTGGGGCTGATAAACCTGGCAGCTCCATACTCCTCCTCAGCCTCCAGGAGTGGAGCTGTTCCATATTCATCCAGGAGAATATTAAAACCAGACCAGGCTTCCCTCTATCTGCCTTGTGTTTGGAAAATACAAAATATTACAGCAAGATGCATCTAACTTGCATGTAAATGAGAAAATTATTGTTGCATTTATAGAATGTGCCGTGGAAAGTAGGAATAAAATACCCAAACTGTTTGTTGTGTCTTCAAAGCATTTTGAGTGTATGGTGTGATAGTTTTGCTTTTTGTGTGTGTTTCTAAAGCCCTTTTATGACTTAATTTTCAGAGCCTTGATCCTGTGGTCAAGTTACAGCAATTTTCATTAAAAATGCTAAGTTTGTTTTTCTTTTATAGTTTGAGAAAACAAGGTGAGGTTCTATATTCTTCATTAACCTATTGTGGTAAAAATCCTAAGTGGAATACCCCAAACCCTTTATACCTCATGAAATGTAAACTTAACTGTTTGATTATCACTGAATTAAAGGGGAAAAAATTGCCATTTTCCTTAATTGTGAGCCCAGAGGATGGTTTGGTTTGAGCCAGGTAAAAACAGACACCCAGCTTTTCATTGCAGTGCCATCTGTGGGCACTGTGTGGGTGGGGGCAGTGCCAGTGCTCCCAGCCTTCCAAATCAGGTGTCTGTCTCTAAGGACAAGCAGATAAACCAGGTATTTATTTCTGAGGACAAGCAAATGCCTTAACCTCATCTGTAAGCAGGTTTCTCTGCTCTTTGGGTGGTGCTCTGACTTGCTGCAGTGCTGAAGAGTGAGAAATACTCAGATTGTCCCCTGTTTTAGTTTTGGGTCCATGCTGGTGGCGCTTCCCTGTTTGAGTGCCTCATGTAGACAGTGATGGTGCTGTTGTGCTCTAGGTTGGGTTTTTGGGTCTTTTTTTTCATTTTTCAAACATTTTAAACATCTGTTTCAGCTTCATCTCAATTTGTGGGTACAAGGATGCACAGGTATCACAGGGTCCTTAAGCTCATACCGTCACTGGGGCCTCAGTCTTGGGGTTTTCCAAGCCCCAAAACTCCTGCTCTTGTCCAGGACAGATGGAGCAGTGTTTGCCTGGCACTGACCTCATTGGGTCTACAAGGGAGTGGGGCTTTTCAGCCCTGAAATCTCTCCTTTTCTCCTTAACATTTCACCATCCTATCAGAGGTGGTGTCAAACTTTGAACAAATAAATACCTGGGTGGTGATTCCATCTGGGAAAGGGATCTGCCCCTTTTTCATGGCTCTGTGATACATCCAGGTCCTCCTGTCGTGGCAGGTGCAGAGTCACTGGCAAGGAATATTTGGTGTGCTTATTCAGAGTCCTCAAAGTCAGCTGGACCTTTGTTTTTTAAAAATAGCTTCCAGCTGTAAGAAGAATGGAATAACTGTGTGTGTATAAATTTATCACCAGGACTGATGGGTTCCTTGGACAAGGAGTTCTACCTGAACTCCATGAGGAGCAAATCTCCAAGCAAGGATCTGCCCCAAAAGCTCAATTTAAGTCAACTTTATATATTTCTGGAAAGTTCTGGCAGTTCTTTTCCACCTAGTTGTTGATGTCCTGTAGGCTTTCCAGCTCTTTGCTGAGCTGGAGTTAGGTGTGTTGGCAGCTCTGGCTGTAGAGCCTTTCCAAAGGCCCTTTGTAGGATAGTCCAGGCACTGTGGAGAGGAGGCACCAGCACCTTCCTTAGGAGTCAGATGGGGCAGACTAGGAGGTTCCAGCCTGGAGAGCTCCATGGGTGCCAACCCAGCTGCCTGAGAACAAGCAGAGGTTCCAGCAGTGCCCCCTGGGTCCTGCTCTCAGTGCTCTTCATGCCACCTTTGGGGTAACTTCCTGGGGTTTTCTCTCCCGGGGCTGGGTTGTGTCCTGGCCAGGCTCTGTGGGTGCAGGGTGGTTTGTAGCTGGGCTGAGCTGGTGTCTGGCTCTGGTGCCTCTGTTTCCTCAGCTCTGCAAACAGGGCTCTTGGTTGTCCCACGTGTTGTTTTTGCTCCATCCTGCTTTGCGCCGGCACTGGGGATGATGTTTTTTAAATCTTAAATATTCCCTTGTTCTGAACTGTGTTTTCCCACTTACCAGCTGGATTGAAACAGCTTCTTTCTCTCTGAGCACTGGTCTCATTTCAGGCTTAAACTCTGACTCTGCTGCTGCTGCTGCCTCGTTTTGTTTTCACTCACTTTATATTTAACAATAAATAAACCCCCCCATATCATCTATATTTAACTCCCTCAACTACATGCATTTTAAAATTGCAGACTAATGATGACCTGACATGTTTTATGGATGTACCATTTTCACATTAAATATATATATAATATTAATAATTTATCTACTCTGAACTACTGCAATTGATACTTGAAATGATTTTACCTTTCCAATAACTTGTACATGATTTTTTTTTCCTGGTGGTGACGTTGAGTTAAACAAGAAACTTTCTCTTAATGTGCTCTGAAAGAGAACATGGCATTTTGCTGCAGTTCCTTGTGCCTTTGCACTCTCTTTATTACCAGTGTGAATACCCAGGTTTGATGCAGAGCAGTTGTCTCCTTGTTCTGGCCCAGACTTTGGATTTACGGCTGAAGCATTAAAGAGCCCTGAATTTGTTGGGTTTGTTTGTGCCTGTTGAGCCAATAACAATCTAATTAGAGTTGTGGCAGGTGAGAGACACTTAGAAGAAATCCAGGGGAGGACTTGACATGTCAGGAACGTTCCTTGGAATGGGGGTTGGTGTTCGCCAGCAAAGTAGATGGTTTTTTCACAAACTGACCTTCAGTGGGAGAGCTCAAAGAGAAGAAAACAAGCACTGTTGTGTTTTTGGGCTCTGACTCCTCTTTCCATTTCAAAAAGCCTCTCGGTGACTCTCTCCCAGTTGTGGTTTTGCACAGATTAGGTTGGCCCTCTCAGATACAGTTCAGAGCTTTAGTGCTCCGTAATTGGGGAAATACTAAACGCCGCTGACCTCATTTCCTTTAGAACAATGAGAATTAATAGTTCCACGTTTTATTAGGCTGATATTCCAGATGTAGTGTACATTTAATTAAGTGTAGTTTCCTTTTGCTTATGGTATGTGTCTCTGCTTTTTGTCGCAAATTCTTTCTAGTTTTACAGTTTTCCACATGTTTTCTTTCACCGTTTATGATTTTTTTTGAAAGCGGCGCTCGGAGGATTTAAATCACTTTAGCATGCAGCAAAACAGTTCCCATTCAAACAATAAACGCCATTTTAGAAAGCCTTTAGATCTTCTGGCACTTCATAAATATAAATGTATAAAAACATTATGCAGTTGTAGTGCCCACCTGCTAATTAAATGCAGATTTCCTCAAACTTGTTTTAAAATCCGCTTATTTGTTTCAACTTGGGCTCTGCTCAGAATACATATGGCCCTTGTGAAACTAATTATGCTTATGGAGCAGCTGGGAAATTTAGTGCAACTAATTTTATCCAATATTTTACATTTTAATTGATTACCTGTGAAGAAATTAGCAAATTAACACTTTTTGTGCAGTAACTGAATGGGCTTTTATGGAGACTTTCAAATTTTACAAGCGGCCCAAGCGCTGATGGAGCAAAGCTCTCTCTGAGGGCTGAGGTAGGGAAGGTCTTGGTGAGCCTTCATTGTCTGGGGTGAGAATTTGGGGATGCTGAGTGATGCCAAGCATCTGTGTGTTCTGCAACTTGGACATGAAAAGCAGATTGGAAAGTAATGGCTTTTCACAGAATTTTGGGAACATATGGGCTTATCTGGATCTAAGAACTCTTTGAAGATCTTTGAACTTGACTAAATGACTTAACCTTTGGCTTGGTGGGTGGGTGCTGGTGGGTGTCACTCTGGGGGAAGGGGGGCCCTGCTGCAAATTTGCTCTCCAGCCTCATTTTTTTTTTTTCTTTTTCTCCAGTAGTCCTGTAATTTGAACATTTTGGGATTTGCTGTAATAGGACTAATCATGATTCTTGTTATTTTTCAACAGTAATAAAATAGGAGATCTTTCTTCTCTGCCAGATCTGTGGTTTCTGTTCTTGTTTAGTGATGAATTAGTGACACAGAGGACTCTTTGTAGCTCCATTTGATCAAGTTTTATCTCTATTTCCTGTTCTGTAGATCTTGCAAGATACTTTAATAGGAATTGAAGGGGGCTTAGGGAAGGGTGGAGAGGGATTTCACAAGGGCATGGAGGGATAGCACGAGGGGGAATGGCCTGGAGCTGAAGGAGGGGAGCTTTAGGTGGGATATTGGGAAGGAATCCTTCCCTGG
This sequence comes from Margarornis squamiger, assembly GCA_035222235.1. Classification (NCBI taxonomy): domain Eukaryota; kingdom Metazoa; phylum Chordata; class Aves; order Passeriformes; family Furnariidae; genus Margarornis; species Margarornis squamiger. The sequence goes on from JAWWTY010000010.1 coordinate 1,425,084, forward strand.
GAGGGTGGGCAGGCCCTGGCACAGGGTGCCCAGAGCAGCTGTGGCTGCCCCTGGATCCCTGGAAGTGTCCAAGGCCAGGTTGGGTTGGAAAGGAACTCAAAGCCCATCCAGTCCCATCCCTGCCATGGGCAGGAACACCTTCCCCTAGCCCGGGTGGCTCCAAGTCCCATCCAACCTGGCCTTGGACGCAGGGATGGGGCAAAGAACTTTGTACAATGATGGAAAGTCCAGGAAAGCTCCTCTTCGGAGGAGTCTGTGCAGCAGAACTTCCCATTGCTGTGAAGGTCCTCACTGGTGTCCCAGTGACAGTCACCTGCCTTCCTCACCTGTGTGCCATGGACAGGGAACACACACTGCATCAGCCTTTCCCATAGCTGTAAATCCCAGAGGATAAACAACAGTTGGGATCTGGGATTAGGAATTTTACGGTGTGGAGGATTGCAAATGAAGCCACAGTGGCAGCTTCTGGGAAGAAGATTATCAGTCTGTCAGTGCTCTCCTAAGGCCGACTGATGGAATTTGTCACAAATTCCATGCAATAACTTGACTTCGAGGTTTTAAAAGCTGTTTTTTGGTGTGAATTATACCTGGCACTAGTTCTGCTTAGACCTGGGAATGAACAGAAATCTGGGATTGGAGCATCCAGCTGGTCTGAGCTTGATTTGTTGTTGTTTGCACCTGCAAAAGGAAGATGTGAATTCAAGTTCAGATTTGAGCTGAGAAAATGGAGTTTTCTAACAATAATACTTGGGATCCCTCAGTTAGTCCTGTTTCCAGGTCTACACACTTAAGTGAGGAGAGGCCTCGCATCACTTAAAGGTGATTTGTGTTCCCACATCTCCTTTTTTTGGTTTGTTTGTTTGTTTTGGGTTATTTTTCAGTTTTGGACTTTGCATGTTACCTGCAGAGTTCTGAGAAATCAGAGTGACCTGGAATGGTGAATTTAAAGCAGTGTTCTTTAAATCTGGGCTGCCTCAACATGATGTTTGTAAAACCACTATCTTTGTGCCAACCCAAAATTAGGTTTAATATCCAGAATAATCTCTTGGGTTAAAAATTCCTCTACCTGAGGACTAAGAACGGGTGGATAAATTTGTGATGACATCCCAAACCCCCATTTTGGGCCAGAAAACGTTCAGTGGTTAATAACACACCCCCTCAGGGGTAATTTGATCTGCTGGAGGAGTGTTAATAGTGGCACCAGTGCCTGGTGGGGCTGCAGGGTGGCAGCTGCCAAGGGAAACCTGTCCCTGCTGTGACCTCTGGGCAGGAACAGGGACATTAACCCCATGTGCTGGACAACTTCCAGGCTCACAACAGCCTTCTGCCCCAGTGTAATTTATGGCCTCATCTGGGTGTAGGGTTTGCTTTTGCTCAGCCTGTTGTTGGGTTTTATTAACCAGTTGTTGCTTTTGAACCGGAGTGATTTTTTTTTTGGTGTGATTTGGGTTTTAAAGGCCTTGGGAGTTTTGTGCTCCAGGAGGTGCTAAAGACATTTTTTATTTTGGTTTAAAAATTGTCTTTCCCCCAGTCCTCTCATGTTTCCACCAGAACTTTTATAGAGTTGTGGAATCTCAGACTGGTTTGGGTTGGAAGGACCTTAAAGCCCATCGAGTTCCAGCCCTGCCATGGGCAGGGGCACCTTCCATAGCCCAGGTTGTTCAAATGGTCATGGGAATAAAAACTAACACAAACCTGACTTGCTGTTTTCCTAAATATTCCTTGTCTACTCATGTACCATGGGAAAGGTGTATTGATCCATGATAAATTAATAAATAAAATTGAGTGTTTTCCAAAAGAAACTGAGGAATAATGAAAAGGGGTTTTTGGATACATCTGGAAACAATGGAAATACTTCTTGATCTCTTTTTCAACCAAGTTTATCAGGAACAACACAAATTTATCCCAGAGGAATGGACAGCATGGTTGAGAATGGAGTCTCCTGTGTCCATGTAGGAAGTCACCTCAGTAAGCAGAGTCCCAAGGAGGAGTAACCAAAGCCCAGGCAGATGCCCAAAGCCTTGCCCTGAGTGCAATTTGTGCTATGCTGGGGCCTCCAGAGCTGGAATGTTTGTATCTTCTGAGCTGAGCAAGCCCAGCCACCGAGACCTGGCTTTGGACACGGCCCTTCTGGTTTTCCTGGGATTTCTGAGCATCGTTATCAGTGGTGATGGATTTAATGTGTGAATACACACTTAGCAGCTGTCAGGTCTTTGATTATTTGCAAGCTGAATTGATCAGAACTCCACAATTCCAAGTGGAATGCTCAAGCTAAAATTTCCATCCTTTCCTTCCCGAATAACTCCAAGAGAAATTCGGTAACGGATGAATCCTACGTAGCGTTGTTTGTTATTTTACATATATATTTGTATAAATAATTTGCTATATGTATTTCATATGGGCTGTTCCAGGTCATGCTGCAGGGTGTGCAGCTGTGGGGTGGGTGGTTGCTGAGCTGTAACCCTGTGCTCACTGCAGGTCCCGCTCCCGCGCCCGGCAGCGATCCCACAGCCGCAGCAGCGAGAGGGCCCGCGACAGGGAGCACCGCAGGGCCAAGGACAGGACCAAGGACAAGGCCAAGGGCAAGGAGCCCCCTGGCCCCAAGGCTGGGTAAGTGGAGTGGCAACTCATTGAAGCAGCAACTGAGAGTCCTTTTCCTCCTTTTTATTTACGTGGTGGTCTTTATAGGCTGAGTGGAAATTCTTCCAAGTATTTGGATGGTGGCGTTGTGAGGAACATTTCACAGTCCTTTTCCCCCTGTGATTTCAGGTGTGCTAAAGAGCTGCCTTCACTTGCCTGTTATGAATGTTTTCCCCATATAGAATAGCCACGATTTAGGGGAATAATGAGGGATATTGGAAAGTATAAGGCCTGTTTCATGGGGGAAGGTGGGTGTCACTGTTCACACACATACACTCCCTCCCAGTGGCACAAGTTCCTCCTGGGCTTTGTTGAAGGCTCATAATCCAGTTTCAGCAGAAGAACTTGCCCTTCAGAACCTGCTCCAGCCTCATTGGGAAGAGAAACCCTTTGTGCCCTCAGTGCATTCCCTCCGAGCTCAGGGGCTGACTGTGGACAAGGATTGCTGACTTGGAGCCTGACCAGACTGCAGAGTGAGCTGGTGGTGGTACAATCTGTGTTCCATACACTTTTCTGAGGGGGCACAGCATGTTTTCCAGTTTAATCAGAGCCATCCAAGAATATGGATCGGAGCAGCTTTTCCCCTTACAGGTATTTGTCATTTGGAAGACTGAGGCTTTCTCAGCATCACTGTAGTGTTGGGGAGAGGCTTTGCAGAGCCACAGGTTTGAGTACAGAGGGGACAAATCCCTTTGGAGTTATTTGCAATTGCTGCACAAGTATTTGGCTATGGAATATTCTGGTATTGACCCCAGGGAGAGTGAATTAGGAGCCTGTGGCTTTCCTTGCCTGGAGGAACAGGAATAGTCTGCCTTGGCCTCATTTGTGCTCCAGGAAAATGAGGCCAGGTAAGATGTTTTCCAGTTGTGTTTCTGCCAGAGGCTTCCTCAGGCCTCCCAAGCTCTCCTTGTTCTTCCTCTGCGTCATTTATTCATGTACTTATTTTCCTTTTGGGGGAAAATTCTGGGAAAGGAGATATCTCTTTCGCCAGGTAAACTCCCCCATCCTTGGGCTCTGGATGGAGAGGAAGGAGGGTGGTGGAACACAATCTGAGGCTACTCTTTGCTGTGTAAGTCTGTTGGCTTCTGGAATTTTCCCCTTGTCCCCTGCAGCAGCAGGGAGTTTCCAGGGGTAAGTTGGATCAGTTTGGGTAGGAAAAACCAAGCATTTTATTTTTTCCTCCTGGCCTCTTCTGCTGTAACCAACACAACGATGGTGCTGCTTTTCCAGCTGCTCATTCACACCTTTTTTCTGCTCTGAAGTGTGAGGAAGAAAGTCTAAAGGTAGTTCCTGCCTGGTGGAGGTTTGGATGTGGACTATTGAGAGGAATCTGTTGTAGATGACTGTCCAAGTGAATGAATTCCTAGATCGAGTGTTTAAGTCAGCACTGAAAGTATCACTGTCCTGCAGAGCCTTTCCAGAGCCTCCAGCTCTGGGATCTGTGGAGGAAACAATCCTCTGACCTCTGCTTGGAGTAGATCCTTCCTCAAAGGCACATCAAGGACCAGGTCTCGTTTTCAGTTTAAATTCATGGCTGTTTGGAATGTATTTATTCAAAATAGCCACTTTAAAGCTATAATGAAGATCATCCTGAAGCCAGATTGCGAGAAGATGGAACATAAATCCTCAGGTGCTGCTTGACTTTATAGTTTAACTTTGCATAAAAGGAGGTATTTCAGTTTGGCAGCACTGCAGGCTCTCTGAGGGTTGTATATCTGGGACTTTACTGTTCCCCTAAAGTGGAGAATCAAAATGCACTTTTTTAATTAAGGGCAAAATGGTTTTATTTGTTTGTGGCTCATATAAACTAATGGTTGTCTTTTCTGTGCTTGGCTGGTGTGTTTGTGGATGTGAGGGGGAAGGCTTGTGTTGGATTTTAATTCAGGGGGAATTCAGGTTCTTTCAGAGTAGGCCTTGTCTTCACAGGAAACCTCTTGAGAGAGATTAGGAGAATAAAAAATGAAAATGACTGAAGAAGAGTGTTCTGGTCATTGTCCTCTGATCTGCATATCAGTGGTGATTCTTTAATGATGAGCACTGAACTTCATGGCTGGTGGAGATGCTGGAGCAGCTCTGTGGAGAGAGGCTGTGCTGCTTTTCCCTTCCTCCAGTCTGAAATGGTGTAAGGGATGTGCTGGTTGTCCAGCCCTTATGGAGGGAGGTGCTTGGGAAGCTCCTTGACAGCACCTGACAGGATTTGGGCAACAGACCTGGTTGGGATGAATTTCCAATGGCTTATCCAGAAAGGAACTGCACTTCTCACATTAGACCTTTGCTATGGGGTTTTGATTGATTATGGGAAAACTAGTGATAGACCTCTTGGACTTTTTATGTACCTGGTTCTATTAGTCTGACTTAAAAACCCCACTAAAACTTGTTATTGGTTGGTAAAGCTGAATGTGCTGGTTGCATAAGCTGTTGAATTTTCATGTTCAAAGGCTAGATTAGCTTAAAAAAATGCAAGTTCTGTCGTTCTGAGACGTGTTTTTCATAAGGTTCCTTGTTCAATGTTGGCTTGGGGGAAAAGCTACTGAAAGCCTGTTGGGTTTAAATAACTTTTACTGGATTTATGGGTTTCATCATCTCTTTCGTAGCAGCAGAATTTTGGATTACTTTTTCAAGTGATTTTGACAATTTTTAATGGAATAAATTAAGAACAGCTTCTGAGTTGTTACAAGAACAGAAGTGGTGACCCATTAATCAAACCTGACCACTGGTTTAATTTGTGATACTTGGTGAGGTTATTGATACATTTGGGCATTAACTGGTTCCCAGCTTCTTAAAGGCTCTGGTAGATCACAGGATCCCAGAAGGCTTTGGATGGAAGGGAATTTAAAGGTTATCCAGTGCCACCCCTGCCATGGGCAGGGACACCTCCCACCAGCCCAGGGTGCTCCAAGCCCTGTCCAGCCTGGCCTTG
>JAWWTY010000010.1:1430743-1467228 GCA_035222235.1 Margarornis squamiger
TGCCAGGGCCTGCCCACCCTCCCAGGGAAGGATTCCTTCCCAATATCCCATCTATCCCTGCCCTCTGGCAGTGGGAACCCATTCCCTGTGTCTTGTCCCTCCATGCCTTGTCCCAGGTCCCTCTCCAGCTCTCCTGGAGCCCCTTCAGGCACTGGAAAGGGCTTTGAGATCTCCCTGGATCCTTCCCTTCTCTAGGTGAACACCCCCAGCCCAGCTCCATAGAAATGGTATTTGAGAACCTGTTGCAGCTAAATGTGTAAATGGAGCACAGGGAAACCTTGGGTGCTAATTTTATAATGAGATCAAATACCTGGAGAAATAAAGTTCTGTAAAACTCTTCAGCCCAGGAAAATACTCCAACACAGAGGGAAGGGCAGCTCCAGTAAGTCCTGGAGGTTTGGACAGCTCTGAGACTGGGCCTTGAATTCTAGGGAAAAGCTGTCAGTGTTAAATCCATGTCTAATATCTCTCTAGACCGGTTTGCCAGAGCAAATAAAGTAAGACTAGCTGATGAAGTGCTGTTTGTTGAGTCTGAGACAGCAGAAGTGCCATTGATCACCACCCAGGGCAAAGGAAGCACTTGGGCTGTTTGGAAATACTTGTGGAAGGAATTTTGTGGATTGTTATTCATGTTGCTTTAATTGCAGAGCTGAATAAGCTGAGAAGCCATGGCTGTTAAACACAGCTCTAAGTAAATGATGACTTTCTCTGTGCAGCCCTTGAAGAATGAGTTGATATTTACAGCAGCTGTCAAATAATTAGCTCACAAGAGCTTCCCTTTCAGCCCTTTTTAGAGATGCCGATGCAAATGGTGCTGATTCCTGAAACATGGGCAGGGCAGTTGTGACAGATGAGGTGCCTGAAGCCTGGAAAGGGCAGGAGACCTTTGCTTGGGGCAGAGCTGACACACCAGGGGCTGCAGGGGGAGTTTTGCCACTGGCATTAATTTATGGGCCCAGTGGCACGTGGGGCTTTTCTCTGACTGAAATACAACAGTGCCCGGCACTGTAAAGAAGTTTCTTCTCCAGGCTACTTTGTGGTGCTAGTTAGGGCACAAAAAGCTGCTTGGGATCAAGACAGACCCAGAACTGCTCCATTTGGGGTTCAGAACCAAAGCAGCCCCCACTTCTGTTCCCTGAGGCCACTTCAGGAGCTGCTCGATGAGGTGAAAGCACCCCGTGCTGTCCATAGAAGTAGAGTTTTTAGAGGTCATTTTACCCATTGCAGCTCAAGGTTTCTTTCTGAGATGAGTGTAAGGATTTGATTATACCTTCCTGTGGTGGAGCAGTTGTGCTCCCCTGTATTTGAAGCTCATGCCTTCAATAAAGGTCCATTAAGGTAATCAGCAAACAATCTCCCAACAATAAGCTCAAAGATGTTCCCAGCCAGTAGAACTTGCTGCAGTTCATGTTGTTTGAGCCAGGGTGGAGCAGCACCATCATCTCCAGTGCCTTTGTCCCTCTGGGCCACCATGGTCCTGCTGCCTCTGCCTCTCTGGGGCCAACAAGCTCCAGATCTCTCTAGCCCACAGGATTTTGTCATTGTTAAATCCACTACAGGTCTCACTGGTTATTATTTCTAATTATTATTTCCCCTCTTTTGTGATCCTGTGGGGTTGTTGTGACAAAGCATGTGGTGAACACTGATACTGAAATTATTCTTCTCTCAAATAGCCCCCAATATAACGGGAAATTGGTCCCTTATTTTGCAGGGCCGTGGAGCTGTGCCCTGTGCTGGTGGTGGCTCAGTGGAGGGGATCTTCTCCCTGTAGGAGCAGAGCTGGGCACCAGGAGAGGGGCAAATCACAGAATCTCAGGAGGATTCAGGCTGGGAGGAACCTTAAAGTTCATCTCATCTCACCCCTGCCATGGGCAGGGACACCTCCCACCAGCCCAGGGTGCTCCAAGCCCTGTCCAGCCTGGCCTTGGACACTCCCAGGGATCCAGGGGCAGCCACAGCTTCTCTGGGCACCCTGTGCCAGGGCCTGCCCACCCTCCCAGGAATTCCTTCCCAATATCCCATCTGTCCCTGCCCTCTGGCAGTTGAAGACATCCCCATTCATTGCTTGTTTGGCTGGGGAAGGGTCTGCTGTCACATGGAGCTGGGAAGGGTTTGCCTTCAAAAGACATGGGGAAACATCTACAAACGGGTTATTGTGAGGGCCTGCTTTGACAGGTCACATTGATGTTCATTTTGTTTCCATTCTACGGGGTTTCAACAACAGTTGGGACTAGTTAGAGGTGTTAATATTTGTAAATTCAATGAATTGAATGCACTGAATTCCTTAGTAGTCCCATGAATGTAAACTATTGTATTTCAGAATATTTGCTGAGCAAGTTAGGAATTATTATTAGAATGTATAAATATATAAAATTTTCTTTGGAGTATAAACCACTTTTTTAAACAACACAGATACTATGAGAAATTGATACCATGCTGCTTGGAGTAAGGCATGATTGATTATTCATATTTTGGAGAAGGTGGCCCTGCCCGTGGCAGGGGGTGGGACTGGATGAGCTGTAAGGTCCTTCCAACCCAAAGCATTCCAGGGTTCCATGATATTGGCAGCTGCTGGTGCTGGGGTGGTGTGAGCACAACTCTCAGGTGTTCCACCTCCTCTGTGTTGCTGCTCTTGGAGACTGAGAGTAACATACTTATTTTGGAAGTTTTGATCCAAAATCTAGTAAAAAAGGATCACATCTGGGCTGGAACTTGCGTGCCACGTTTCAACCTGATCAGATTCCTCTTGTTGAGCTGCAAGCACCCTAGAGAGGTGTTTCCACTCAAATGCTGGCAGTGGGATGGGCAGTGTCACTGGGGAGAGTTGTGGAGTCTGTGGCCAAATGTCCACCTCGAACATGGGAATTCATAGAAAAATGGTAGAACTTAAAAATCTGTTTAAAATTAGTGACTGCATTTTAAATGCTGAAAACAAACTACTTCAGTCCTGTGTTGGAAAACCCTTTGAACACTTACAGTAGGATTTTCTTTCTGTTGTCAGAGGGGGAAAGTCTTTCCTTAATGCCAGTGGGTTTATTCTCAGTGTCTGGACTAAGTTACAGGGACTTGACAAGAACTGCAGCCTCACTGTTGGAAGGTGGTTCTAGGAAAGTCTTCAGATGCCTGGTAGGACTTATTATTTCCAGTAATTTTGGGAGCTTCTTGAAGAGCAGCAGATAAGCTGCTAAAACTTTATAACAAGTTGAGTCCCTTTGTCCAGCCTGGGGTATCGTTGACTTCCAGCCACTTGGAGGATCCTTAAGGTGTATTGTCATGGCAGGGAAGTTACTTATCCAAAATAAAAGCAAAATGCTTCTTCTATTTATTTATTTATTCATTCATTCTTACTGCTTTTACCTTCCTCAATCTCTAACCTGCATATCCAAATATGAGAGTAACTAAAGAAGTCACCTGGAACTCGTGGTGGGTCTTTGAGGTGAGGTCTATGCAGACAGATTGGATAACTTTGCCTTTCGAAATTCCTGTTTTCTGATGGCAAAGGGGTTGAGTAGTTTGGGCTGTTCCCATGCAGGTGCTCTGGGGAAGATTCCTGGCAGCACCCAGGACTGAGGGCACGGGTGGGTGCTCTGGGGATGACACAAGAGGAGTGGGTGAGCTTTGCTGGCAGACATGAGGAGGTGCTGGAGGCCAGGAGGAGGCAGCTGAGGGGCCAAATGAGGACACTCTCCTCTCCAGTGAGTCAGCCAAAGGCTAATGGGAAGCAGAGTCAGGGTTTTCCCTGGAAGGACTGAGACCTCCACATGCCCAGAGCAGCTCGAGGGTCACTTGTCTTTGACTGAGATTTGTTGCTATTGTTGTCTGGGCACTGTTGGCCTTGTTTTTCTTTTTGTTTGTTAAAAATCCCCTTTTACAACTCAAAAGCCCGGCCAGTTAGTTAATGGGCTGCGAGGCAGCAGCATATGGGATGATTTCTTTTCCTTTCACTATCAGACAGCTGGAAAACCCGTGTGGATGGTACATGTGTGAAAAGTGGCCAGGAGGTGTCAGAGAACCCCTGAGCCTGGAAAAGAGATGGATTTTAGCCCACAGTAACCATTTCCTTTTCATTCAGCAAGTACTTTCAGTGCTAATACAAGGAGCTAAGTTTTGTGTTCCAATTCCGTGGCTCAGACTGCCAGTTAGTGCTGGTTGTTGGATGAGCCTCCCTGCTAAATTCATGTACTATGTGGAGGGAATTACACTGCTCCATCTCTTCAGAAATAGGTTTTGGAATGCGTGTGAAGGCAGTATCTTCAAAGACACACATTCTTTTTAAGCTGTTTAAAATTTTCCAAACTCTCCGCTCCTTAAAACTGCCAGCCACCATGATTGTCCTTTTATAAGGATGTAATTTGCATTAGCTTGGGTTTTTAATGGAAAGATTCCTTAAACACGGAGTATTCCTGCTTGGAAGAGCGGGTTGGTTGCCCACATGGACAAACCCACTCAGGCTCTGAGTGTAAACCTGGAGTTTTGGGGGGTTCTGGGGGTTTTCCCCCTTGCACTGTGAGAGCAGCTGACTATTGTTTTAATGGCCTCTCTTAATCTGTGCATGAGGAATCCAAAGGGAATGATCCGGAGCTGTGCAAATCCAGTTAGTGGGAGCTGTAATCTCTTTACTGGGGTTTAGGGAGTTGGAGTGGCACTGAGACACCCTGCAGATACTGAGCAGCAGAGATACAGTAATCACCTCACCCTGGGCACGGGCTCTTCCCATCCTGCACCTCAGCACAGGAGTCCCAGCAAAAAACCAGGAGTGCCCAGGAAAAACCAGCCCCACCCCAACAGAACTGCCTCCTCAGAGCAAGCCACTGGGACCCAAGTCATAAAAACCATCCAAAAGACATGCTATTCCAAGGTAAAGTTTAATTTGCCATTGAAATATTGAACTCTCATGTTTTGGGCAAAGAATGCTCTCTTTGGAATGGGACTCACCTGCTCTGGGCATTAAAAAGCAGCTGCTTTGATCAAGAAGGGAAGGAGGGGCATCTTGGAAGAAAGTATTTCTAATGCTGGTCTGATTTTTGGACCTTTCTGTTATTGGAATTATAATATGAAAAGGTTAAATGAAGTTTTCTAAGTTGTTGACTAGTGACAGGACAAGAGGGAATGGTTTTAAATGAGAGAGGAGAGATTTAGATTAGATATTAGGGAGAAACCCTTCCCTGGGAGGGTGGGCAGGCCCTGGCACAGGGTGCCCAGAGAAGCTGTGGCTGCCCCTGGATCCCTGGAAGTGTCCAAGGCCAGGTTGGATGGGGTTTGGAGCAAGCTGGGACAGTGGAAGGTGTCCCTGCCCATGGCAGGGGGTGGGATGGATGGGCTTTGAGGTCACTTCAAACCCAACCCAGTCTGAGATTCTGTGATTTACTTCCAGGCTCTGGTTTCATCCTGGGCGTCTCCTGGTAGGAGGGGGAAGCTCCAGAGGAAGCATTTTAGCTGTGCTGGGGATTCTCCTGGATCCTGACTCGCTCATCTGCTCCAGCAGCTGAAGTTCTTGTCAGACAAGGCCCATTTAATGGTGAATTATGTTGGGAATGATTTTTTCCTGGGCTGAAATGGAAAGAGCGAGATCAGTCCATTCTCTCCGGATGGATTAAGGAATTGATCAGCAAGGTCTGCCTTGGCTGCCCAGATCAGAACCTTCTGGGGCTGCTTAATGGGATCATGCTGTGTCAGAGAGCGAGCAGGGGGTTTGCCATTGATTCTTTCAGGTGGACACTGCTCTGTGCTTTGACAAATATTAAGGAAATACAGACAATGGATTTATGGGAGAGGGTTTAGCAGAGCGATGGGAAATGTGGGAGATGCGTCTGTCTCTGCCGTTCCCTTTTCCTGTTTTATTTCCTCCTTTTTTCCACCTTGTGAAAGTAAACCCCTTTATTTCCTGGCCACGTGAAACAGAGTTTAAAAAAACCTGGATGAAATCTTGGATAACATTGGCGTGTGAGTTTCTGCTGGGAGTTAATTTATGGCAGGTCCTCTCCGAGTCAGGAGCATGAGGATGGAAGAGAAGGAAGGCCTTTATGTGTAGTGGGAGCCATTAAATCTTATTTCAAAGGTCACAATGTGTTTTGCATTGGGGAGGGCAAAAGATTAAAATCCACCAATAATTTGTTTAAAACCCCAACCCCAGCTTTAGCCCCAGAGCTTGTTGGAAGCTTTTTCCATGAGCTTTAGAGGGTAGGAAATAGATCTCTGCTCTCGAGAAATATCTGTCCTGACATTAATTGGTAACATTGGAGGTTTCACTTGCTTATTTTTAATAAGGTACAGATTAAAACACAACTTAGAAATGAAAAATAACCACAGGAGCACAATGTTGAATGTTCCATATTGCACCATGTTCACATAAAAATGTTTTCCTGCTCCCACCAACCCTTCTCAGTTGTTTTCCATCATGTACAAGTGTGTAATATATAATTATAAAATACTGGCATATTTTAGCTCTCGTTGCTGCATTTGAGTTCTGGCTTTTGGCAGCTTTTCCTGGCACTGCAGTTGAGCTTTCAGTCTTTCTTAGTGGTGGGAGGAAAGCAGAGAATGCAGGTACCAGGGAACTCTGTGTCCCGTCCTGCTTCCCTCCTTGGGGGTCCATAAGTAACTACTTGCTTTTTCTGTTTTAATAAATGTGCTACTTTGGTGCTTTGGGGTTTTTTAAGCATTTAAGGGCTCACCTGAGGGGCAGAGGGGCAGGATCCCCCCTCCCTGCTGCCCCTGTGTGGGCTGAGCTCAGGGCATGGGGGCTCCTGGGCATGAGAGCCCAGCAGTGTTGGCTGTAACTCCAAGTTGTAAGTGATTAGAAATGGAACTCCGTGACTCAGTTGTGACTTGTGTGTCCAGCTTTGAAGGTGTTGGGAACTGGGGCCATGAGGATAGACAGTGTTTTCAAAAATATATTCCCCTTCACAGCTCTGCCCAAATGTCTTGGAAGCAGTTCTGAAACTTTGCCTTGCCTTGGCTAAGTGATCCTCCCAGTAAGCCCCTGCTATAGGGGAGCACTTCCCTTTTCCTTCCACGACACTTTCCCATGTGGATAATTTGTAGGGAAATGCTCCTTTTGGTCGGTGTGGGAACAGACATTCTGGGAACACAGGGTCTAATTGGAGCATGGCAGTTCTCCCCCCTGATCCCAGTGATATTTCCTGGTGCCAGGAGAAATGAGGAGCTCAGCTTTCCATGCAGCCTCCTCCTGCCTTTTCCTGGTGTGCCTTTAATCCCGTGCTGTGTTGCTGTAATGCAATAGAAATGTTGCTAACATGATTAGACTTTTCTATCTTATTAGCTCCAATACTGAGCACAATAAAATGGAAAACTGTTTAAATGTTATGTTTAAGTGCTTGAGATAAGAGTTGTTGTAAATGAAATGTGATTACATTTCTGTAATAGATCTTCTCTGTCTGCTCGGACTTTGTTGAGCAATGTAATTCTTTGGGGATTGCTGGATCTAAGGTTGATTTTGCTCTTTTTTCAGAGGTGTTCCACAGCACACAACGAGCAGAAAGCTGTTGCAAACACAGGGTTTTCCTGTCGGACACAGCAAACCATCGCTCCCCAGTTTTCTTTGTGATAACCAATTTGAATTAAACATAATTCCCCAACATCACCTTGAATTTCCATCTGTGTAACCCTGATGTTCTTAAGCGTTTTGCATTTACCTAATGCTCTGGGCTATTTTCCCTGAGCATGTATGGAAAACTGGGACTATCCTCCAACTGGAGATGATATGAATAACAATTGTTTGCTGATCTTCTCCTGTATCTCCCCGCATAACCTGCAGCCTGCAAAGGCTGAGGAAGTGGCAGATAGCTTTTGTCATCCCTTATCCGGGCTGTACACTTGTAAGGAAGAGCAGGGATAATCGCCTAAATCTAATTAGGGGTTAAAAGAGGCCATGACTGTGATGTGGCAGTGAGACACCTTACTGTAGCAATCCTGTTTGCATTAGAAAAATAAGGTTGTCATATTGATTATTCAAATGAGCTTATGTTGGCCATGGCTCAACGGCTGTGCCGCAGCTGAAGCTCTGGAAGGTCCCAGCTTGTGAGGGGAGACCCACGCTCCGAGCATATCTTATGTGCTGGCCTGTTTGCTAATTCAGGGCCTCTCCAACTGGGGCTCAGGGACTTGCATCCTGAGAATGAAGGGTTTAAGTTGGGCTTGCCTGGGCCGTGGGGGCGACTGCTCAAAGCTGGTAAATGAGGGCCAATAAATTTGCTTCACATCTTTTATGGAAAAATCAGTATTGGAGCGAACAGATCTTGTTTGGGCATTAATTGATGTTTAGTTCAAAGTCAAACAGAGCTAAAAAGAGTGAAGTAATTGCATTCAGATCAATTCCACATGCAAGAGATGGAGAATTCCCCTGGCTCTGACTTTGGGGGTCTATGTTTTAATTGTTAAAAAAACATCTACCTGGTGCTGGGCTGTTGTAGTTTCTCCAGTATTTCTCAGCCCTTGGCTTTTTGTCCCTCAGCAGTCCCACCTGCTGACAATCCTGCAGGTGGATGAGATGCTCCAGACAGTGCTAATTCCAGCCTTCCTCATTACTGGAGTCTTGAGGGGTGATGTGAGTGCCATGCATGGAATGGGCAGAAGGAAAGCCTTTAAAATGACTAACTTTTAATTATTTTGGTGCTTTTGTATTGCACCAAGAAACATGTGCTGGGCTGTGTCAGATGTACCAAGACTGGACATTTTAGTGATGTCTTTCCCTTGCTTTGTGCAGTTGCTGTCGTTGCAGATGGACAAGAGAAGTGCCCACCTAAAATCCCAGACATCAGGCAGAGGTGGCAGATTTTTCCCCAGGGTTGAAATGATTTCCCCCCTGTTTGAATATTGCTCACCCCAGCTGTTGGCTGTGCTCTATTTCTTTCTGCTGCTGGGCAGAAAAAGTACATAAAGAGGTAACTAAACTCTTCTCCCTCTGTTGCACACAAGTAAAAGGGTTTAACTTCACTTTTAGTGTGTTTGAAATGATTCTTGCAGTTTCTTCCATCCTCTGCTGTTGGTGCTGGTGTAACAGTCACCCATCCCAACAGCTGGTTGAGTGGAAGCCCCGATGAGCAGAGGAAGGATATATGTATCTATATTAATGTTATATATTATTTCCTTGCATTGTGGGAACATCCTGCCCTGTTTTAAAGGACTGCTAATTGGTTATGCGCAAACGCTCCGGGAACTTCCCAGTATCTTGCTGGAACAGAAAGTTAAGCAGTGGCTTATCCTGTCATGCCTTTGTGTGAGAGGCCACTCGGTCCTGGGCATTGTGGGGACCCTGGATGTGCCTGATTTCCTGGAATGGTTCCAGTTGCTGCCACTTCTTTGCAAGGCACCATCATTTTGTATGTTGAAATTGCAACTTTCGGGCACAACTGAGAACCTGGGAAAAGCCAATATATGAGGCTTTTCCCACAGCAATATCAGTGTGCTGTTTCTGTAGCTCAGTCCCTGATTTTGCACAGTCATTCTGCATTATGAATTTATTCTATTATTTTTTGTTAAGCCTGACTCTAATCTGTTTCAGAGCATGGGCACTCAGTGTTCTGCAGCACCTTCTAATCGTAGTTAGCAAACGATTAATCTTGTTGTGATTAACATCAGCGAAGCTGTCTGGGATGCATTTCTTCAGAAGAGGGGAATAAGAGAAACCTGAGCAGTGTGGTGGTAAAATAGGGAAAAATCCTTAATTCTGGGAGCACCACAGAGAGGGGAGAGGGTCCCTTGGTGCAGGGGGGCTGTTCCTCTTGGAGAAATTGTACAAGCCTGAGTCACACAGAACTGGGACTGGCTCTGGGAGATTCCTGAAGAAATGAAGTGCCAGGAACATGGTAGGCTCCAAGGAAACTTGGATCTTCAGCACTTGGGAGAGTGAGGATTAAACCAGCACTTCCTGTTGTACCTGCAAATCTCAGAGGTGAAACGAGACTTTCTGCAAAAGAACCTGAACAAATGAATGGCCAAATCCTTCCTCAGCAGCGACTCCTGAGGGTTCACAGGCCAGGCACAAAGCCCTGGGAATGTGGGTAATGCAGGAAAGAATTCCTACTCTGCAAAAATCCCAGCAAATATCCAAGCACCACCTGGAGTTACATGCCCAGCCACCAAACTGTGCCCCTCAGAGTCTGCTGCGAGTCCTCAGCTGCACTTCACCTCTGTGACTGCACAGGAAGGGCTGCTTTCATCCTCACGCTCCCAAGTGCTGGAGATCCAAGTTTCCTTGGAGCCTGCCATGTTCCTGGGACTTCATTTCTTCAGGAATCTCTTGGCTTTATATTAAAAAAATAACCTTTGAGGGAAATCTTGGCTGTAGAACGAGACATGTTTTATATTTTTGTCTTTTTTTAATCTAATTTTGGTGGTAAACCAGTAATGTGCAATACTAATTAGTTTAACTTCATTGAAGAAATGCCAACATCCAAAATACTTTGCAAGGTTCTAGTGGAAGGTGTCCCTGCCTGTGGTGGGGGTTGCAAGGAGCTGGTCTTTAAGGTCCCTTCCAACCCAAACCGTGGTGGGATTCTGTGATTTCTGGTCTAGACATTGACTGGCTGCTCTTCCAAAGCTGGGCCTGAGCTCTGGTTTCACCAGACACTTCCTCTGGGATGTGCTGGGAATGAGAAGTGCCAAATAAAATAGATGATGTTGGTTTGTCGTGGTAGTAAAAGCTTGAAAGAATGTTATTCAAAGCAAGAGAGTGAGAGGAGTAAGGCCAATGGGATGTGGTAACGATGTAATGATTAAAGAAATGTGGAGCCTACAGGAGGTTTTGGTGCAACTCAAGGAACACAAAGAGTTCAGACAGAGTTTGATGGTTTGGGCTGTTTTTTAGGCTGTAACATTTTCTACAAGAAGTATAAATTGTGATTTAGTGCCACTTGCAGATCTTTTCTTGTTCCCCTCTCAGCACAGTGTGCTGGACATCATATTCTGGTGTTTTCAGTCCAGGCACAGCCACGTCCTGAGTTCCTCTCTTGCCCCTGAATGTTCTCCTGCAGAAGATGTGTCACAAACACAAGACCAAAGGCAATTTTAGCATTGATTGATTAATTGGTCTTGAATTATAGCAGACTTGTCTTTTATGTAGTCAGAGGCCATTAGAAGTGCTGCAGAAGGAAAGAACCAATAAACAAGGGTTGGTGCTGGTTGTCTAGAGCTGCTGTGCTATTAGTGGAGAGTCATCTGCTCTTGGAATCCAGAGAACTCAGGGCCTTGGGAGATCATTTTGGGAATGAGCCTCTTCCTGCTGTGTCCATGTGGCTGGTTTAGGGCCAAATCCACTGGGATTTTAGTCCAAGTGGAGCAGATTTTTTTGGCAGACCTGAAGGTCCTTGTTGTTGAATATTGAAATGTTATGATGGAGATGCACCTCAGTTTCTGGTCCTTGATGTCCTGGGTGTTCCAAGGTGCTTTCTCAGCCTTTGGTGTTTGGTGCCCACACCTGACCAGCCTTGCTTTGGGTTGAGGGCTGGAAAAACAAAGGTGCAGCTGCTGGGCTTGGGACCCCTCCGGTGATCCCTACACATCTCCTCTTCCTCAGCTCCAGTTCACTGGAATTTATTGGATTTGGGGTTTTTCCTCACATTTTCACTACTTTCATAGCACTTTCAGGTGATTTTTGTCACTGTCTATTAGGCTTGGGTTTGGTCAGATAAGTTTGAGACTTGCAATGAATTTTTATTTTTATTTAATCTTGATGAAATATTATTTTTTTCCCTTTATTTGTAGCCAAGGAACTGATTTCCTCTTGAGCCCAAACAACTTGAGCTCCAGCTTTGGAGATTTTATAGGTTTCTTCTGCAACAGAGCCCAAGGTGGAAGTTCTTAGGAGGAGATACAACTTCCTTCCTTGCTGAAAGTTAGCCTAGACTTCTTGGAATGAGTGTTTTACAGAAACCAAGAGACTTCCAGAGGTTTTCCTTAGGGCTCCATTGAGTTGTGATGCAAAATAGGAGTTTAATTGTGAAATAGAGCCTGAACCTCAAATCTCTTATGACCAAGAAATTCTATAAACTCTGTTACTGAGGTAGTTGAGGAGACAGAAACTAAATATCGTGAGATCAAGTAGATCTTTTCAGCAGAAGGAATGAAAACCTGTCGGAGATTTCAACATCTTTTAAACATTTAGGATTTATTCCAAGTGTCCCTCAGGGAGAGAAATTCAGGCCAGTTGAGGAATGGGACCAAAGTGACCAATCCAACAGCAGGGACACAGAGGGGCAGTGAGGAAGCATCTGCAGATTCTTCAAGGACCTTCCAAGGTCTTTCCAGGCCCTTCCAAAGTGTGTGAACCTGGAATTAGTTTTTATATTCTTTGTTTTCAGGCAGCAGGGACAGCGGGCCAGCAAAGACAACTGTGCTTCAGTGCTACATAGGTAAAGGCAGAGCAGGTTTGGGTTTGTTACTGTGGGGTTTTTAATTATAAGAACATCTCTGTGTTTAGAACCTTTGAAGGAACTTGTGAAGTGCAAAGAACAAAACCAAAGCCGATAAATTCTGATGTTTAGATTTCCCATAAAAGAAATCCTTAATTTAAAGGAGCATTTGCCTGAGGATGGAAGTAGTTTGTCAGACTTGTGGGGATGGGTTATAAAGACAACCCAAGAGCTCAGTTACGCAAATAGAAGGGCTGGGTGAGGTGGGTCCCTGAGCTTGAGCAAGGGGCTTTGGCTGATTCCAAAAATGAATTAAAAGGATGTACAGCTGGATTTGCCACTGGTCGTGGGTAACAGAGCCTGGACAAGCTGAGCTCAGTTCAGTGTGAAATACAGATATTAGCTTTGTTTTGGGACCTGAGCTCTGGGGGGGTGAAAGAAGGAAAGAAATTAAAAAGATCTAGTGGTTTGTTTCCAAAGTTAATACAGAAGCTTTCAATTGCCACTGTAGAATCATTAAGGTTGGAAAAGACCTCCAAGATCATCAGGTCCAACCTCTAAATATGAATATTCAATAACAGAATAAGCATCTGTACAATGGAACCAAAGGTTGTGTCTCCCAGTAGGAATTCTGAGCAATGAGCCAGAGCAGGAAGGGGTTTGTTCACAGAGATTAGTAGAAAGTTGGGTGCCAGCAGATAAATTTGAAATAAAATTTAATCAAGTTCTCTAAGATTTTTCTCCTTTTGGGAAGAATTCACAGCACAGGGTCTTAAAAAGAAATTACAGGTAATCAGATCAACTGGAGATTGCCTTGTTTCCAAGGCAGAGTGCCTTTAATTGGTAACTTTATTTTTATGGAATATTTAATGAGGAACTGGTTCATGTTTCCCTAAGAACAATTTTCTTGAGCGTTTCTATTTTTTGACCAGTTTCTAATGAATTTGGCCAGAGACGGAGCGGCTCAAACACGGACTCGTCTCAGTGCGGTGTAAAGGGTTTACCAAAGATTGTTCCAGAACTTGGTTAATGTGCACAGATAGTTCAAAAAACCCCAAACTAAACAGGCTTGAGGTTTCCTTGTGGGATTTTTTTTATCACCAGACTGAGGGCCTGAAGGAACAGAGGAAGTGAATGGCCACCAATGTATCCAACTATCTCATTTTGCCTCCGAGCAAGTGCCGGCAGATAAATGCCCATAAAGGGATTTCTTCCTTAAGCCCCATGGATTTTTTTTTTCTTTTTTGCAACTTTTTGTGTGAGTTAGAAATGAAAACCATTCATCCAGTGCCCCAAAGAAGGGCCTTATTGAATGGAATAACAGTGTAATGTACCATTGAAGGCAGGATTGAAAGTGATTATCTTGTTAACTCTTGACAGTTCCCGCCAGCTTGAAATAGAACTGGCAGGCTTGATTTGCAAATGAATTAGAGCTTTTTCATTTGCTGCCAGGATCATCTTTTTATATTCTGATATGACAGATGCTATGTTCCAGCCTTTTGTTTCTCCTCACTTTCCTACTTGCAAACCAAAAACAAAAGATTACGATAGTCATTTTATTTGCATCTTTTCTCTGGGAGTTTATTCTTTGTGTGGAAGTTTTTAAGCTCAGATTTTTTCTCTTGAAGAATAGTATTGTTCCCGCAGAATAACATTTCATTAGGTTAAGTACAGTAGTAATTGGGTGAATGAGGGGGATTTAGGAGCTTTCAGAAAATGGAAAATTGATTGTAGTCAAATTGTTTTAGTGCTTAGAACATTTGAATTTCCTCCCTGCCTTACACTTGCGGGGAATATTCCTCGGCACCGCGAGCGGGGCGAAATCTCCCGGCTCCAATATTTATCCTCCCATATGCAAATGGCAATCCATGTGTAATTAGTGGCAGGCTTAGTGCTGCGTTTGTATTCCAGAGCCATCCAAACCCAGATGGGAAGGTGCTGCCTATGATAATGACTGTGCACTCTCTCTGTGTTCCTCATTAACCTGGAACACTCGCTACTAGTCCGGAGAGTTTTTCCTGTAGTTGTGCTTCCCAACATTCAAACTTGCTGGGCTTTGTTTAATATTCAGCCCAGCGTTCTGGGCATTTACAAAGCTGGGCTTTTTGCTACTTTTCTAGTCTGTGTTGTACTTTGAGGCTAATTAGCAACACTTCCGACCGCCGCTCACGGCCCTCATGGAAATGTTTTCCTCCACTTTCACCTACAGGAGGTGTTTTAATTGAATATCTACCAAATAATATTACAGAAAAGGCAAACCAGGCCAAAGTCGTCTAATTTATTTAGGGCTGGTTAACAGAGACAGTGACGTTCCAAGCCTGAGCTTAAGTAGTTGTGTTTGCTGGGAATGCAAATGGGGATAACCAGGTTTAGCTCCTTGGGAAGGGAACCCTGAGCAGGAAACAGGGCAAAACCCACCCAACCAAAACCCAGGGGAAACACCAACCCAACCCCTCTCCATGTCTGAGAACTCCAAGGACTTGCATGTTCCGAGGCCCTTGGAATTGCCAGGGTTAGTGAGGAGTGGCCTGAATTGGCAAGCAGGACAGAGAAATCTGCTTTGGTCATTCCTGGGATTTCCGTGCCTGACCTGAAATCTGGATAAAAGAAAATGGGGAGATTTGGTGTTGTGATTTTGGCTCTTTTTTATCTGAGAAATGAGAAATACAGGGTATGTTTGGAAATCCTGGTTCTGTCAATGCTGTGTTTTGGGTCCCACTCTGTTTAGTTTCAGTATTTATTTCAGTTGTGTAAAATCTTGGATTTCACTCTGTCAGCCAGGGTTATATATAAACATATATTTCCCCCTCTTGAATATTTGATAAGGTCTCTTGGGCAGTGATTTTTCCTTCTCTCTAGGATAACATATTATGGAAATTGTTTCACCTTGTGTCCTGTTTGAAGTCCCTGGTTTTAGCCTGATTCAATTTACCTTTTTTTCTGTTCCACTGAGTTCCTCGGCACTTCCAAGTTATTCCAGTGTGGGGTGACTTCTGCTTTCCTTCCTGCTTTTTCTTAGTAACCTTCAGGTGATCTCCTTGAGTCTTTATAGCATTTAAATTTATTAGTAATTGGCTAATTTTCTTACTGTTTTCTCCTGAGCAGAACTCCCTGAGTGGAGGGAGGGATCCCCTGAGCCCAACACCCCCCACTGGGGAGTTTGTCCAGGATCAGTTCCTGGCATGAAGTAAGAGCAGAACATTCCACTGTTTTTTGGAAGTGGTGGATGCTGCCCTTGGCAGGGTGTGGGTTTGCCCAACCATTTGCTCCTGAAGAGATTCAGCTGTGTGTTTTGAGGTTGTTTATCTAGAAGAGTAGATAAACATCTAAATAATTGATCTAAAAGAGCAGATAAACATGGGGATCAATAACGTGCCAAAGGAAAATAGGAGGTGTGAGGGCTGCTCAGAGGAAGGTCTGTTGGGAGGGCTGAAGGTTGAGGTGAGGATAAAGACCAGGAGAACATGAGGTTGGTCCAAGAACATCTGCTGTGAGGCTCTTCATCCAAGAGGAACAGTGGGACCAAAAGGGATTGTTTCAAATGATGCTTGCCAGGTTATTGACAGGACTCTGTGATGTGCTGGTTGGGTGATCCAGCAACACTTCAAGGGTGAGAGGGCTCTGTGGGGATTGTCTGTGTCCCCCTGGGGTGGCACTGCCTGGTCACTCCTCTGACATGTGGGCACTGGGAGCAGTGGTGTGACCTGGCCCTGCTGGAGGGGTTGGTCCCCTGGCCCCAAAGCAGTGGGACCCTTCTCCTTGCAGCTCCCCGTTCCTGGGGTGGACCTGGGGGGTCCTGCCAAAGGCCTGGCTAATGATGAGGGGCTTCACTGGCCCCAGTGGCTCCTGAGGGGCTGAATCAGACCCTGGAAGGTTCAGGGTGGAGGTCAGAACACCAGGATGGGCAGGGGCTGGAGCAGGTCTCTGGGAGGGACCTGAGCGACTGGGGCGTTCAGCCTTGAAGAGAAGAGGCTTTGAGGACACACTATGGCTACCACCAGCCTGATGGGGAGGGTTTGGGCTCCTTGGAGTGGTTTGTGGTGGGAGGAGAGATGCAAAAGAACAAGTGTGTGGAGCACAGGGAAGGAGAGATGCCCCAGTGAGGAGCCTGGATCAGCAGGGCACATTCCCATGGGACTGGACTTCCAAAACCAGCCTGGATAAAGCTCAGCACCCTGCAGAGGCCCTTCAACCCAAATTATCCTGTAATATCCATAGGTACAGATAATCCCTAGAATTATTCTGTGGTTTATGGATCCTAACCCAAAATCTGTGGCAGAGAAAATGTGTATTAGTTCTACAATTTCTGGGTGAAACTGCTATAAATTTGCTAAAGAGTAAATTACATGTGATATCTTAAGCTATTAATAGTGCCTGAAGTGGGATATTTTGAAATACCTGTTTTTCAGCTCCCTCGATTAATGGGTACTTTGATCTGGGGACTATTTTTAGGAACGTGAATATATTCCAGATTAAAATGATTTCCAGCAAGTGCTAGTGAATATTTTGAGTTTGCCTTATTGGCAGAGGACCCAGAACCTCTAAGTTAACACCACCTCCATTAGTTACCTGCAGTGGGTTTAAGTAATCCCAGTCCTGGCTAAATTTAGAGAATCCCAGAAAGGAATCCCAGAAAGGCTTGGGTTGGATCATCCAGTTCTCCCCTGCCATGGAACTTGCTTAATTGACTTCCTGGCTTCTTGTTACAGGTCCCTCATGGCCATGATTCAAAGGGAGCTGGAATTTTTTCCCCTGGCATTGCAGAAACGTTTGGATTAGCCTGAGTGCTGTGTTTGCCGGTTTCACGTATGGTTTTAAATACGTATCAACTGGTATTTTACAGCAAAAACCTTGGCAGTAGTGGGGAAACACAATTCCAGAGCTTTTTGATGGCAGAAACTCCAGAGTAAAATCAAACTTGTATTGCCTAATGAACCAAAAGAGAAATGGGGAACACTGGGGATGGTGTGAAGGGCAAATGTGGGCGTTGTTGGGAACTGGAGGATACAGTAAAGGGGAGTGAAACATCATGGCCTGATGGAGATATCAAAGCAGTAAACCTTCGTGGGGTTTCTTTATCTGAGTTTTGGGGTTTTGGATGTGCATAAAGCTGCTCCTGCCTCTTCTTTGTGTGATTTATGGTGTAGGATGTTTTGCAGATGTGAAAGGTGGGAGGGAGCTGTCGCCATAGGTCTGATTCTGCCTGAGAGAGCACATGAAACAGGATATGGATGGGAGTCTCCCCTGTACAATATGATATAAATACCATAATTGTGTAATAGCTAATCTCATTGTTTGAGCTGTTGTAATAGAATCTACTGCTTAACTAAAAGCTCAGGCTCTGCCCTGCCTTTGCTGGTGGCTCAGTGACCCCCGGCAGGCTGGGGCTGGGAAGGGTTTTCATTGGAAGTGACAGGTGCCCCAAGGTTTATTTAGGACGAGCTCAGCCTTGTCCTGCTTCGTTTGATAATGTTGTCCTTATGGATGTTCAACCAGTGCATTTCCTGTGTTAGGGCCTTGTGTTACACCAATATTCCTGTCTGTGCTGCCTCAACTACAAATTGGATGAACAGCCAGTGACACTTTTTCAATATTATTACATTAAACCAAGTGGATTTTGATTGATAACCTAATATTCAACTAATGCAAAACATCAATCATGGCAAGTATATTAATTATTTAATATTGCAGTCTAATTCAGAAATCGATGTGCTGCAGGAGGGAAGGGAAACTCGCTGTTCCCACAAGACTTCAGACAGGGGATGATTAAAAAGACCCCCCCAAACCTGCTGTACTTGTGTGTGGTGGTTCGATACAAATCTTTATTCATTTGCCAATAATCCCGTCGCATTTTCCACTTCAGGACCTTTGTTATCAGTTTTGAGGCCTCTAATTGAATTGAGTCTGTTTTCAGCACAGGGCAGGGGGAGCTGCACACAAACTGATGGTGGGGCTGCCACAGGATGGGACCTGGGAGTTCTTCCCAGCCCTGTCTTGCCTCCTGCTCCCAAATTATCCAGCCTTAAAGGCCTTTTAGCACCTGAAAAAGACTTTATGGAATCCCAGATTGGTTTGAGTTGGAAGGGACCTTAAAGCTCATCCAGTGCCACCCTCTCCACCCTCCCAGGGAAGGATTCCTTCCCAATATCCCATCCAAATCTTCCCTTCTCCTTCTTAAAGCCATTCCCTCGTCCTGTCCCTCCATCCCTTCTCCGTAGTCTCTCTCTAGGTCTCTTGGAGCCCCTTTTACCTCTGGGAAGGTCTCCCTGGAGCTTTTCTTCTCCAGGCTGAAGATGTGGGAGACTATTTCTGTTTCAATATTCTATGGCTGAGAATAATAAATTCTTCTTTCAAAATTCAACCTAACAGTGTAAGGAAAGTGCATCTTTCTCTCCCTTCATTAACAATGTTTAAATAGCCAAAAGCTGCACAGCATTTTCTTGGAAAGCTCTGTGAAATCACAGGTAAAATCTTGCAGGAAATAGTCTCAGGTACAGCCCAGCAAGGTGGTGAGTGTGTAATTGTGTAAAATTAATACTCTAAATATACTGTGCACTATATAGCTCAGTAACTGGGTCCTTGGAGTCCCCCTGGGTGGTTTCTCCTTGTTTGCCATGGGAACAACCCATCTTCCCATGGCTTTGGAAGTCGGTGGACCCTGGAGCTGATGGAAATGGAAACCAGTCCTTGGTCAGTGATTTGAGATTTGCAGACTCTTAACTTGGCTTTCCCCATAGCAGGATGTGTTAAGGATGAATTTCCCCTCTGAATTGTTGCTTTTCAGTGGTTTTCCTTTGCTATTTGGTCCATTCTTTTTGCAGGTACCCTTATGCAACATTCCTGTTCATTTTCTACCTGTACCTTTGGATTTTTTCCAGCCGTCAGGAATCAAATGTGACATTCCAGCATTGCTGCCACGACCCCAGAGTTAATCCCCAATTCCTTCCCTCCCTCACCTTGTAAATGGGCCCAGAATTTGGTTATTCCAGCAGTGGCAAAGGAGAACCAGGAGCCCCCAAATGCAGGCTTTGGAAACAGCACCAGGGCCTGTCCTGGCGGATTATTTCCAGTGTAAATAGTGGGATAATGATATGAAAAAGGTGGATTTTAAATGTGTGTCCTGCTGCTGTTTGTAGCAATTTCAGTGCAGGCAATGTTGGAGGGTTTAAATAATTAAGATAATGGATATTTTTTAGGCATTTCAAGTAAATATATATATTTTAGAAGTAAAAATGTTTCACACTGGAGTAATTGCACAGCTTTGCCATTCCCCAGTTAAACATAAATCGTTGCAGACAAGGGTTTAGCAACTATTTAGAACTTTTGTTCTTCTGTTACAGGGACTCTGGAAACATCAAAGCTGGATTAGAACATCTGGTAAGTTTTAATTTTCTCTTGAACATTTGCATCATCTTTGATATCTGCATTCCAAATGAACACTTTTGAATGAGCTTTGAATACCTTGAATTGAGAAAGTCAACCATTTCCCAGAGGGTCAGCCTACTGTTATTATGTGAAGGCACTCACATTTTCATTTATCTCCCCATTTCAAGGGAATTTTAATTTTTTTTAAATTACTTTTTTTTGATGTAGAGATGAAATAAACGGGACTACAATCCTTGGATTGATGATTGCCTTCATTATAAACAAAAATTGTTTGGTGTTGGATTTTTGGCATATCCTGATCTGAAAACAACAAACTTGTGATTAAAAAAAATAAAAAAAAAGAGAGACAGAGACACAATCAAATATTCCATGCATAAATATGGTGTGTTTTAGGCATTTGGAGGCTTTGAAAGAAGTGCACAGCTTTGTGTTTTCTCTTGTCTTTGCTTTATGAATAATGGATCGACTTAAATTCCATTCAGAGCTGCAGTAGAAAATAATAATTGAGGTGCAAAATATTTTTGGGTTAAGTAAACATATTAAACCAAGTGATGGCAAGGCAGGCTTAGCATTAAAAACCCCTCAGTTGATCAAAACTGGGGAAAATACAAGATTGTCACAAGTCAGAAGCTGGTGGAGCCTCGGGTGGCTGTACCAGCAATCCCTGGAATGTTAAATGGTTCATTTAAGCAGGTTATTAAATCCCACTAAATTAAAATAGTCACTGTTAGTGGCATGTCTGTCTCGGTCCATCATGAGAAGTGTTCAAATTCCTGTTTCATTTTGTCATGGAATACCTGAACAGTCTGTGCTGTTCCCTCCTGCCAGTGAAATCAAATCCTGACTCGGCGTGTCATGCGAGCTTTGGGAAAACTGCTTCGCTCTTGTTGCTTCCCATTTGGGAATCACCTGGGAAATGTGATTTGTAGGATTTGTGGGTGCTCCTGTCTCCCTGGAGTGCCAGTGGGATGGAGGGGATGTGTATCCTGGCAGAGTTTCCTCTGTAGTGCTGGTACCTCAAATGTTCCAGCGGTGCTGGGGTTTGAATCATGAATGGAATAAAGAGTCGAGTTTTCCAAGCAGTTGGAAAATCCATGTTGTTTGCTGCTTCCAGGGGTGTCTCACACGCCACTTGAAGCTCTCAAATAAATTTTGGGAGTGTTTCATTGCTCTGCTGGTGTCAGGGGGTTGGAACCCAACGGGTTCCCAGGATCCTTCCCATATGTTCTCGAGTACTGTGCCTTGACAGATGACCATGGCTGGGCCTGGTTCCCACCTGGGACTTCTGTGACAGCCAGAGCTGTGGGGCTGATTTGTGGCAGCACCTTGAACCTGGAGGTGGTAAGGAAGAGGCTCTGGGGGTTTGGAGGAGCCTGGGGAGGTCGGGATCAGGAGTAGAGTTCACTGGTGTTCAGGGTTTCTTTGGGATTGGGGTAAAATGTGCTGGAAATACCCTCTAGAGTGGTGGTGCCTGGATGGCTCTATAGGGAACTCGCTCTGTGTTTGAGTAAAATTATGTCTTCATTAAATTTAAGGGACCTCAAAGCCCATCCAGTCCCACCCCAGCCACGGGCAGGGACACCTTCCACCAGCCCAGGTTGCTCCAAGCCCTGTCCAACCTGGCCTTGGACACATCCAGGGATCCAGGGGCAGCCACAGCTTCTCTGGGCACCCTGTGCCAGGGCCTGCCCACCCTCCCAGCCAGAAATTCCTTCCAATTTCCCATCTGTCCCTGCCCTCTGGCAGTGGAAAGCCATTCCCTGTGTCCTGTCCCTGCATCCCTTGTCCCAAGTCCCTCTCCAGCTCTCCTGGAGCCCCTTTAGGCACTGGAAGGGGCTCTCAGGTCTCCCTGGATCCTTCTCTTCTCCAGGTGAACCCCCCCAGCTCTCCCAGCCTGGCTCCAGAGCAGAGGGGCTCCAGCCCTTGGAGCATCTTTGTGGCTTCCTCTGGCCAATATTTTGTTAAGTATTACTTTATTAAGTGTTGATATTGATTTGGCAGCTTTCACTATTTTTTTCTTGGAATTTGGTTTCAGTGTCACCTCTCCCTGATTGTCACTGTCTCAGGTTCCACTTTGTGGTGGTCACAGCTCGGTGGTCCATGAATGGCCCCTGGACAGGGATGTCTGAGAGAGTCAGTGGCTTTTAATGAGCTGTAGAACCAAGCAGCCAATTATTTGTGCTCACAAACAATTAATTAACGCTCTTAATATGAATAATTATGTTTATCTTGCTATTCTGGCAGAATTCCATGCTGGTCAATTATATTCTGCAGGCCTGAATTGCGTTTCATTGCAGTGCTGGGGGAAGGGGTGGTTGGGGTTTTCCCTACTGGAATTGTATTACTTGAAAAGAAGCTTTTTCACAATATTTTTTTTATAAAAGACATTCTTTATCACATATCCTAATCATTAAACCTGAAAAAATTCCCTTAGGAAAACCACTATGATGGTCTTTGGGACTTGCACTTTTCATGGCCCTTGGTTTCTGACCAAGTTCTGGGTGAGCTCCCTGAGGAGGCACCTCTGGCTTTGCTCCAGGGGGTGTGAGGCAGCCTTGGAGGGGAGCAGGAGTTCTGAGGGGCTGCAGTTACAGCACCTTAGCATGGAATTTGGGGGTTTTTCCATGAAAAAACAGGGCATTCTGGGAAGTCTCTCCACTCTGGCACAGCAAGAGACACATGGGCAGAGTGGGCATGGATGGATAGAACGGATTGTCTGAAGTTCACAACTTTCTTTTCTTCTCATTTGGGCAGTGGGATCAAAATGTCACAAATCCCAGACTGGTTTGGCTTGGAAGGGACCTTAAAGCTCATGTCCTTCCATCCCCTGCCCTGGGCAGGGATACCTTCCACTAGCCCAGGTTGCTCCAACCTGGTCCAGCCCTCTGTGATGGGGCCAGAATGTTTCTCCTGGAGCTCCTTCAGGAAGGAGTTGTGCAGCAAGTTTTCTAAAGGGAATATTATCCTGGAAGAGAAATGTGCCAGGGAAATCCTTTTCTGTCATGAGCTTAGTGGCAGGGAATCAGTCCTGGGAGGCACTGGTGGTACCAGAACCCATGGAGAATGTGGTCTGTAGCTTGTGATGTCATGAGAAGTGCTGATGTGTTTGTGTCCCTCCTAATTCCAGTCATGCACATCTCACTTCTTGCTCATGCAGAGAGTTAAGGCCTTTTACACAGGAGCTGCTGTGCTTATCTGAACTCTGTTAGTTTGGTGCTTGTTGAGGGGGACATTCAGCTGGAATCTTCACCTTGAGTCTTCTTGATACCTCAGAAAAGGTGATGGATATGTGGGAGATTCCTTTTGGAGGGGGGAGTGTGAGAGCATACCCACTGCTCGGGTCTTCCTGATGGAATAATTATGATTATAATAATAAGTAACCTTCTGGAAGTTTTAAAATGAGAAAAAAATTAAGAATTTGTGGAAATAAGCAGGTTGGGGCCCTCTCATAAAATAGTGTTAAATATTAGTTATGCACACAAATGATGTGCAACTAATTAACATTTAACACTATTTCAATATCAATATTTGTATTTTTGTAGACATACCCTTAATTCTGCTGTTGGATTTATGTAGTTGTTGCATTGAGCCCAAGATGATGTTGAGCAGTCTGAGGTTACAACCCAACCCATGGCAGTTTCCAGAGGTGCAGATGGGCATGTTGGTGTGTTCCTGGAAAGTAAACCTTGGATGAGAAGGAACATTTTATGTGCATTAAAAAGGACTTAAGTATCTCAGATGTGAGTTTTATCTAACATATGGAATAGAGATGATGGTTGTCATCATGTTCCACCCACCCCCCTGAGGAGTGTGCTCAGCACAAGAAACAGCCTCAGGTTGCACCAGGAGAGGTTTAAGTTCCATATCAGGGAAAATTCCTTCATGGAAAGAGTGGTCAAGCATTGGAAGGGGCTGCTCAGGGCAGTGGTGGATTCACCATCCAGGAGGGGTTTAAAAGATGGGTGGATGCGGCACTTGGGGCATGGGTTAGTGGTGGGTTAATGGTTGGACTTGATGGGCTTGGAGGGCTTTTCCGACCCAAACAATTCTGTGGTAAATAATGTTTTTTACTATAAGTTGATGGTTGTATTACAGTAACCTGAACTGTGGGTTGGAACTGGATGACCTTTAAGGTCCCTGCCAACCCAAGCCATTCTATG
Source organism: Margarornis squamiger (assembly GCA_035222235.1). Taxonomy (NCBI): domain Eukaryota; kingdom Metazoa; phylum Chordata; class Aves; order Passeriformes; family Furnariidae; genus Margarornis; species Margarornis squamiger. Next base: position 1,454,661 of record JAWWTY010000010.1, read on the forward strand.
AATTTATTGAAAACAGCCCTTTATTTCCATCACTTATTAATTATGAGGGTTAGCTTCACTTTTAGGTTGATCCATGTTACTCTCAAAGGATTCTTCCCAATGTGCATCCCTTGTTAATAAGTCCCAGTTGTGCTGAGCACTGAGATGTCCAGTTGAGAATGTTGTCCCAGTGTGAGAGCAAGAGATTGAGGGCAGGGGTTGGAGGTCTCCTCCACCTATGGCTGAGGTGTTATTGAGGTCTGGGGACTTCCCCTCGGGTGGCCTGAAGTGCCACCAAGTCTCCAGCCCTCACCTCCCAAAATCAGGGGTGGCGGTGGCACGGAAGGTGCTTTTGGAGGAGCAGGGCCAGAGCTGGCTGTGTCCCTGCTGAGATGGTCCCCATGGTGTCCCCAACCTCATCAGGTGTCAGTGGCTGCCAGGTGCGGCCCCTCAGCACTGCACGGGGTGCCAGGGTCGGCATTTAAACACTCCCCCTCTTCTCAGCAGTCTCTTGGAAATGTTTCCAGCCACTTCAGAGGCTTTGGATCAGGTTCATATTAGGCAATCACGCAGCAGAAGATCAATGGCTTATGAATATCCATGGAAAAAGCCATTCTGTTTGGCTCTATTTGCCTACGGGGATGAAATATGGGCTCCTCCTCCAGAGGGGCTCTGGAGAGCCGAAGGATTTGTGGAGAACCCACTGTCCTGAATATGTATTACGTTAATGTACACACACCACTTCGAGTTGTTCTGAGGGTTTTGTGCTTTCAGCTCCAGATATTAATCAAACAACTGTGGTATCAAACTATCATAGGCAGAGCATGTTAATGGAGGACATTCAAAGGCTTGGAACAGTCTGTTGTTTCAACGGCGACAAATTTGGTCTAAACTTTGTAAAAGCCCCGAGTTTTGTCCTGTCACTTTGCATTAGCGGCGCTCTCTGAGACCAGAGCAGCTCCACATGAAAGAGCACCGGGGCTTTCATGTCTTTGTGCCTGCCTTGAGAAGCAAACTTTGATGGTCCTCCTTTAATGACGCACCAGAGGTGCCTCCGCCACCAGGTGTGGGCAGCGCTGACCTTTCATCCCCGCGGCCTTTGGGCCCCTGTCTTTAATTTGACTCCCCTTTTCCACTGCAAGTTTGCCGAGGTTGTTTCAGGAGCTGTTGTGGCATTGCAGGCAGGTGATGGGAGGGAGTGAAGAACTCCATGGGGTATCCTGGGTGTTATTTCCCTTGGCACGTGCGTTGCCCCCGTCCCAGAGCGGGCATCTCCTCGCTGGCCCCGCGGGAATTCCATGGGGGCCGGGGAGAAGCTGATGAGGTCTGTGCCATGCCCTGTTAGACAAGGGCGGTGCGAAGGCAGAGGTTAATGTGCCACCAGCTCTCCATGCCCATTGCTCTAATGATTCCATCACCCCGTGCTGTGCTCGCCTCCCCCGTGGCGCTCGTTAAGCGGTGCCGTAATTTGGGTGCCCCCACCTGAGGGGCAAATGATGGGCGAGGAAGCGGCCGCTGCGCCCCCTCCCCGAGCCAGCAAACTAACAAAAGAAATATTGCATTAATTTTCAAATGATGATATTCCATTTAGTGGCGGCGCCCCATATATCAAAAAGGGGGAACTGCTCAGTTACTGGCGGCGCTTAATCTTAATGGTATCTGTGGATGTCAAGGGCACGGAGGAAATTAAATCGGAAAGTGCAGATAGACCTAAGCAGACATTATCTCTTGATGATTGCAGTTTTGATAGGTATTTCAGTGAATTTCATTTTCGCAGAATGCTGGAAGATGAGTTAGCCACCAGATTTTCTCATTTTTCTTGCCCATGATTTATGTGAGTTGAGTATAAAACTTTTTATGGGAGCGCAGTTGCGGGAGATGAGAGGGAAATTAATGCACTGGGTTTCCATCTCGGCCCCGCGCGCCATTGTCAGCGCTGTACATACGTAATGGGGCCATCATTATTCAGGGTTGTTTACATTCAAAATATGTAATGAAATCTGTTCAGAATAATGAGGGAAATAAAAGTTTCGAAAATTGTAAAGGTCATGAAGTTTGAGAAATGATGCAATGCTCCCAAAATAACATTTAGGCAATATAAATTACATTATTATGCACCAACTCTGCCTTATAGAGACATGAAGATAAAGTGCTTTCGACTAGTAAAATGCTGTTAGTGCTCTCTGAAGTATGAGAATGTGTAAAATGTTCCTGATTTCATATTCTGGTTTTGTGCATATTGTGGAAAAATATATAAAGGAACTTTATGGAGGACAGTGGCTGCTTCAGCAGCCCCGAGTTCAACTGCGTTGCCTGGGAGGCTTTTCTCCAGCAAACAAACACTTTGGCATCAGTGGAATTAATTATTAATCTAATTATTGAGGTCACCATCAGATTCATCTTTTCAGGGGGTCCTTTCTCCTCTTCTTTTGGGGATTTTGCACGAAGGTCTTCGATCTGAATGTATTTTATTGCACATCTTGGGCGTAGAACAGCACAGTGCTGGGATGAGGCATAAATTCACCCAACTCTCTGTGGTCTGGGTCTAAAATACGAATCTGCTCGCCCTGATTTTATGCAGGTTCTCCTCAGAATAATTATGTTTTCCCCTCCACATTTTATGCTGTATTTATTTGTCGAAAGAAACAGCCAAAAGCAGGAAACACAAGTAATTTTTTAAAAAGTTAGAGCAGTCAGGAGGGGAGGTGAGTTGATCACTGAGTGTTAGAGCAAAGAGAAAAGGCACTATTTCATTCATAGGGTGTGATCTTGATTAAGCTCCGATTAATTGATGTGTAATTAGGCCTGATTTGGGGTAGATTATTAGATTATTTATATATATATATAAAACTGGGTGCTAATTTAGAGGTCATGGTGGTGATACTGGAAATGCTTTTCATTTTCGAAATGGTGTTTTGCTCTTATTTTTCAGTTGCTGCCTTTCAATTCAGAGGTTCCAAAGGGGATGTTATTCCCCTTTTTCTGAAATATTTAAAGTCAATATTTAAATTAAATATTTAAATATTTAGAGAAAATTGTGGGAGAAACTAGGGCAGGAATTCAGGGCTGAAGTGCTCCTGCTGAATCCCTGTTACCTGTTGGATGTGCATTCCCAGCCTGTCCAGGTGTTGCAGAGCAGTTTCTAAGGTGTTAGTTAAATGAAACATTTGGATCAAACCCTGGATTCATCTGGCCCTGTTCTAATATACCCACGTGACTTATTTGTAACATAACACAGCAGAAGTAGGAAATGATAAAAGAGAATTAACCCCCCACCCCCATTTAGAAGCTAAATATTAATAACCTGGTCATTTTTTTAAGCAGAGGGGATCGTTGCCACCCTGAATTGTGGATTCAGCCCAGAGGTTTACAATCCACATCATTTTCAAAAGATGCATTAAAAAAACCACCTGAATTTGTGAAAAACCACCTGAATTTGTGAAATAACGACCGGATAAAGATGTTGATGCAAAAATCTCTGGTCTGTCGACACGCTGGAGTTTTTGGGAATTGTTCCTCCGTTCCCATGCAAATGTCAGTGCCCCAGATGATATTCCAGGCTGCAAGGAAATAAGAGGCTGGGAGGTGATTTTCCAGCCTGTATTGTGTGTCTGCATACAACAGTATTTCCATTCCCTCCCTTATTAAAGAATTCACGCAGAGTTTATGGCCGTGGAAGTCGCACATTTCCAGTAATTTTTCCTTTTTAAAAGACCTGGATTAATTTATTTTGAAATCTTATTTACAACTCTCTATTTCTGCTGACTGGTTAATCCAGTTTGCTATATCCACTCCCAGTAGGAAGCCCTTTTCCCTTGCTTTTCCTCAATAATTTTCCCTGAAATGAATACATTTCCTGGTCTTTCTAAAGGAGCACTTGCTGCAAAACCTGATGTGGATCCCCCGAATCCCTCCTTGTGTCGGAGTGTCTTGGCACAGCCTTTGATTTTGTTCCAGAGATCCATTTGTGCTCGTTCCCAGCTGCTGGTTTGGTTTTGGTCTCAGTGGGCTGGGGGTGGCAATCCATGATTCCCATGAACAAATCCAAGGGTTCAGTGGCCAGTTGTGTCCTGGGGGTGAGAAGGAGCAGGATTTTGGGAATGCTGAGCTGCAGCACGTGTCAGAGTGCTGGCTGTGCTTGAACACAGTGCCCTTTGATCCCAGGTTTGTGTGGAGGTTCAGTTGGATGAGAAGCCTTTAGTCACAATTCCCTGGTGTGTTTCAGCAGGAATTCTGACCATTCCATTCAGGTGTTCAGCAGCTTTCCAGCTGGGACTTGGGATTCTCTCAGGTAGTTTGTCATTGGGCTCTGAATTGTAAAGTTTGGGCCCTCTCATTCCATTTTTTTTATCTCCCTTTGCTTCCCAATTTTTATAAATCAGGAATCTTGGAGGAGGAGGAGGACTCCAGGCAAGTTTTCCAGACATTTTGTCAAGGTACAGATGTTTTTTCCTGGCTCTGACTGGAAGAGCCACATTCCATAAACAGGTTTTCTCCTCGTGGTGAAGTTTGTGCCATCATTAACTGTATTTTCTGTGGCCTTCACATCCATTGAAGAGAAATTGGGCTTTTTGTGTTCTCTATTATTTTGCTAATTATTTCCCTTTCCTAATTAGTCCATCACTGATGCTGCCTCTTTATTTATATGGGAGCACCAAACCCATCAGTGCCTCTCATGGGCAGATATTGCCATTATTCCACATTTTATGGGATTTGTCTCCACTTATAATTCAGGTATGACATACTTTGTTTTTCTATAGGTCTGACAACATTTAAAATGGACATTTTTATTGTGCTCCATCCACTCTCAAGCTGTACTGGAATATTCTGGGAATTTGTTTTACGCTGTAGGTAGAATGTGTTGAGGGGAGGTCCATAAAATGTATAGAATTCACAGGAAAGGGAGTTTATGTTTATTGAGCTTAAAATGTTTTCTGTTCACCTTCTGGCTATTTAATGCAAGAAAAGACCAGAGATTTTGCAATTAAAATGCAATTCTGCTTAATAATTTCCATAGTTGCCTGTTGAGCTTCTTGGGGCTGTGAATTCCTCAGGTTTTCTTCCCTGTTTTTTCCTCTATTTCATCCTCTGTAGCAGTTTAAATGTCATTTTTTGCAGGTTTTATTTTAGGGCTGAACTCTTTCCTGCAGCTGCAGCAGAGCAGCTGGGCAGTGGGAAAAGCACATTCCTGCTAGTCCTGGAAAGGAGAAAAAATGGGCAAAATCCTGTTTGTAAAGTGAACAGCATCAGGGCTATCTCTTACTGGGTATATATTCCCAATTTATACATTTCCACAGTCCCTCAGCTGCTGGGTTTTTGGGAACAGGTGGATCTCTATCCAGCCAGGACACTGGGCCTGTACCTGAGCGTTGTTATTGATTAATTGGATCAGAGGAAAAACTCCCACTCAGACATAAATATCATTTTACCATCCAATCTTTTCAGCTGATTTATGGCTGGAAATGTAGAGGTTTAATTCAAATAGTGCCAGATGTGCTTATTATATTTCTGTGTTATTAATTCATCTTGTGAATTCTTCCCTGGGATTTTATTTTGATGTATTTAATGTGAAAAATGCTCCTCTGTCAGTTTGGAATTTGCCACCTCAAAGGCTCCTGTAAAGAAAAGATGATGATTACAAGTTCTCCATCTCCTCTGTTTTTATTTTTCTTGTAATATTTCATTATGTCCTCTCATTCAAATAAGCTCTTTATTTTCAGTTTCTTTGGTAATTATTTTTTTTAATCACCTGATGAGGAGTGGGTGATTGGAGAGGAATCTGACATTCCTCTGCTAAAGAAACCTGTCACACAATCTTGTCCATAATTTGATCAAGCTCTATTTAAAGCTTCTCTGTTGCTGTTTCCCTGTTGAGACAGATCTGCTCGAAGTGGGCTCTAAATATTTCAGGGAAGGAAGGCAGGCCCTGGCTTAGAGAATGATTTGCAATGGAATTACAGATCTTTGCCCCCTTGGGTTAATTGTTGTCACTTCTGCCCTGTCTGTTCCCACCACTCACACACCGAAGTGTCCTTTTGGCTCTTCCTAATGATGCCGAGCTGGGTTTTCCCTGTATTGATTGTTTTTTGGGAATGCACTGGGGCAGGGAAGTTCTCCCCACTGGCATTCCCTGTGTTTGTCAGCATTACTGTATCCCATTCCCTGTGTTTAACACTCGCTCTAGTTAAGCCTGTCTGTCTCCTGCATCCCAAATAGTGGAATTCCCTGTAAACTGGGTGGGATGCCATCACTCAGTGATGATGCCATGCTCACCTTTCCAGATGCTTGAAAGCCCTGAGGCCACGTTACAATGTGCTTGTTGGGGAACCTCAGGGAATCCCACAGCTGCTGGGCACCTCCAGCACCTTCCACTGGAAATACTCAGTTCTAGGATTTGTTTGCCCTATTGGAGTTCTTTTCCTTCTGTGCTGTGCTCAGGACCAGGAGGAGAATCTAAGGCTTGATTTGCACCTTGTGCTCCACATCACCCTGCTAGTGTTTCCTCCACCCATCATTTCAGCATTTTGAAGTTTCCTGAGGGTCTTTCTGAGTCTTGGCACTTAATGGTCTCCTAAATCAATACTGACCTGCAGCAGCTGGTCATTATCACACATTGCTACCAGCTTCTCCCAGGCTCTGATTGGGATTTTCAGCTGAAATCATCTCTGCCCTTTTTTCTCCGATTATTGGCCTCATCCACCAGCTGGAGAAGTGTTTTCTGGGGCCGAGTGAGTCCCCTTTGTCTCCAAACCCTTCCTGCACTCGTTGTTAGGGCATATTGATTGACAAGACAGGCATCTGTGTTGAGTTCTCCTGTGGGTGGACGATGCCCACGAAGCAATTAGTGCTTGGTGTGGGGGCAAAGGGGAAGGTGCCTCCAAGGCAACTGCCTGGGCAGCTCCCGGTGGGATGTTGCCCAGGAAAAGGAGGATTTACTCTGTCCTACCTTATACCAACCAGGCACGTTCATCCCTGAGTGGGAAGAGGGGGATCAGTTGTGTTGGGATTGCTGCAGTTCCAGGTTTTATCCCATCTATCCCTGCCCTCTGGCACCGGGAAGCCATTCCCTTTCTCCTGTCACTCCATCCCTTGGAAACAGTCTCTCTTCGTGTTTCTTGTAGCCCCTTCAGGTCCTGCAAGGCCACAATTGGGTCACCCTGAAGCTTCTCTTCTCCAGGCTGAAAATCCCAGCTCTCTCAGCCTTTCCTCCCTAGATTAATACTTGTATGGGAAATGGGGAGAAACTGGGGTGGTGCAGACCTTAACTGGTTATCAGAAAAAATGCTGCAGCAGCCAAGTGTGCCTGGGAGACTTTCCTAAGCTGAGCAACAGCACCAAGATTTCTGTCACGTTGTGTTTTCAGTGCAGAGCCAAAACCTCCCAAACTTTTCAGACGCTTCCAGAAATAATCGACTTCTGAACTCCGTGACAAACAGGGTTTGTGTCTAAATTGAACTGTGGAAACGTCTGAGTGGCTTCAAATGTGGAGGGATGGCAAGCCCATTGGACACAGTGCAACATCACTGGGCTCGTTTGCATAGTGGGGCCTCGGCCAACAGTGTGTTCCTCACCCCGACAGATGCAAAGAAATACCTTAAAGGAGAGGAAAGAATCCAAGCAGAGCACGGGGGGAGTGTGAAAACTCGCCAGATTAATCATGTTAGGGCTGGATCTGGAGCGTGTTTGTGGGTGATGGGGTCACCGGGAGGGTTTGGTGCTGGAGGGCTCGGGGAGGAGCTGGGGTTGGGCTCCAGCCTGGCCATGGTGCTGCTGCTCGGGCTGGTCCTGGTGCCACAGCACAACAGGGACAGCGTTCCTTGTCCCTTCTGAAGGAGGGCTCTTGGCTGGTGGAGGTGGGAGCTGCCCCTGGGGACCATCGGCCCTTCGTGTCGGGTGTCCAACCCCTGCAAGGCTGACAAATGCTCTCTTTGCAGACTCCTGCTGAACAGGCCAAGGCCAGGCTGCAGCTGGTTCTGGAGGCAGCTGGTGAGTAACATTCTGCCCTTCCAAACTAGAGGCAATTTTTGGAACAGGACGTTGTCGTTTTACCTGGATTTTGGCAAATGTTGAGCCCCGTTCTCTGTAACCCACCTGAAGTTCACATGGAGCTGCTTTGCATCATCCTTGATTGGCACTTGGTAAATCCCTCCAAGGAAATAGAAATAAGTGATATTTTACACTTGGGCCTCATTGTTTGTCTTCTGGCTGCTGCTGCTGCTACTGGGGCTTTATTCTGTGCTCTCCAAAATTTGGGTCTGTTTATTTTACTTTTTACTTTCTTTATTTTTAACACTGATGTGAATTAGTGCATGTTTATATTTATTTATTTGGAGTGATGGCAAGCTTTCCAAAAGGCTTTTCCAAAAGTCACATCAAGAGGCAGATCTACAAATTAACTCTCTACAGAGAGAAACATTCCTATTTCACTTTTCCTATTAAACTCTATCAGTTTGTCACACAAGAAGGGAAGCTTTCAGTACTTCATATATATTGTAATAAATCCACGTTTCTCTTTACTTTCCTATTTGCATTTTTAACTTTTTCCAAGAAATACCTTTTTCTTTTTTTTATTTTCCCCCTTTTGCAAACCTTCTGTTTTAAGGAATAATCTCACATTGCTGTTTTCCAAACGAGATCCAGCCTTTTGCATTGTCTGGCTCCCAATTCATTCCTTGTTCTCCAGAACTTTTAATAAATCCTTGAAGCATGTAATTATAAAGTAGACGTGACAGCCCTGACCTCAAAAGCACAATGTGTGTGTTCTGCTCCCATCGCTCACACCTCAGGTTTTCATTTTAATATTTTAATTTTAATGTAGCAAAGATAACTCTGGGTTGTACATCATCATCACCTGGGCTCCAAAATTTCCCAAACATATCAAAGGTCTGTGTCATTGTTAAATTGAAATATTCTTCACTGAGCGCTGAATCTTGGATTGGAGCTGCAAGAACCAAAGGCACTTAATGTCTTTGTGTTTCTTGCCATCCGAAATACAGAAAGAAGTTCTTTCCTGGCTTCATTGAAGTCCTGGTGCTCCCAGGCCTTGGTGAGCTCACCCCCACCTTCCTCCCCAAGTCTTGCAGTCTCAGTTATGTTTCATTTGGATTAAACTGGGCTGAGACACTGTAGTTTCAGTATCTTTGTGTGTCTACTCGTTGCAAAATCATCACTTTTTTCACCTTTTAGTCTTAAAAATTAAAAGTAAATTTGTGTCAGAACATTACCCAGCAGCTTTCCCCGGAGTCCAGGACCAACAGGTTCACTGTTGCTGTTCTGGTGATGCTGTTGGATTCCCTTGAATAGAATTGAATTTAAACCTGTCCTTGGCAATGATGGGTGAGGCTGTTGTTTGTGTGTGTAGGGCTTGAGACAGACTCCATCCCAAAGCTGGGAATAACCTAGGGAGTGTCTGGCTCTGCCCCTTCCAGGAATTGCTCCAATCCCACTAAACAGGATAAAAAGCTGTGCCTTATTCCGAGTGGATCATCTGCCTGGATATGGTTGGAGATATGGTTGTTGGTGACAGGGTTGGAACAAACAAAAACCCTTTTGGGGACTCAAAGTTACCAACAGGTGTTGGAGAGACATTTGGGATGGTCCCCTCTTGGTTCATCCCTACTGACATCATGGAATCCTGGAATGGTTTGAGTTGGAGGCACCTCAAAGCCCACCCAGTTCCAACCCTGCCCTGGACAGGGACACCTTCCACCAGCCCCGGTTGCTCCAAGCCCCATCCTACCTGGCCGTGGACACTTCCAGGGATCCAGGGGCAGCTACAGCTTCTCTGGGCAATTTCTTGGCTTTCTTGTCTTTATTTTCCTCTCTGAATTTCCCTTTGGCAGATATTTAGGATCTTGGGAAGATCTGCCTTTGGAATTTAACTTAGATGTTACCTTAGGAAATAACGACTGCTTTCCCTAAGAGACAGAAGCCAGCAAGGAGCGAAACAGGTGCTTTTTGTTTAATTTATGTTTTTCTGGTGTGTTTTGGAGGTGGGAATTGTGGCTTCTGGACTCTCCTTGTGGGAGAGCTGGTAGAAGAAAAGCTTGGGAGGGAAGCTGGCTGTTGTGCCATCCAGATAACGCAGTGCTGATGAGAGGTTTTGTTTCCAGGTCCTGCGTTCACACTGACTTTGTGAAATGATTTTTTTCTTTGTAGGTTTGGGTTAATGTCAGTACCTTTGCTCTCACTGAGGGGAACCCTCTACTTGAGCCCTCGGGGCAGCTGATTTTGGTTTATCAGAGCAGGAGTTGCTGCTCTCGGCTCAGAGTTCATATTTGGGTGACTTTGTTGGCTTAGGTTTGGGAGCAGGGAGGAGGCAGGAGCCCTTGGAGCAGCTCTGACGGGCTCCCCCAGGTCGCCACGCTCGAGCAGATGTTAAGCAGGCAGTAGTTGCATGTTAATTTGGAGAGGGTGGGATGTTTAAGCCCATCTGAAGTGTTGCATGTGGGCCTTCCAGAGCCAGCCACAATGCCTTGTCCCTCGGGGGAGTTTCCAAGCGAGAGCTCTTTCTCTGTGCCGCTCTATATGGACTCTCTCAAGTCAGTATAAAGCAGATCATCCCTGGGCTAAAGCTCTTCAGCTTTTGTTGCTGGGCTCTGTAGGGCTGTAATTAGGCCTCCTGGCAGGCCCTGCCGGCCAGTTAATGGTCATATGGAGTTTCTATGGGCAGACTGGCTTTGTGCAAATCCTGGCTCGGGAGCCGTTCATGGGTCACTTCCTACCACGCCGGGGCTTTGTGGCGCTGCCCCACGGGCTGCCGGGAGCAGCTTCCCTTGACCATCCCGGCACAATCCCCCCCTAATCCCCAGTGTCAACAGAGGATTTAGCTCAGCTTCTGTCACTTACACTTGCCAAACCACTTGGGTGTCTGTGATTCCTTTCCCAGACTTCATTACCCAGGGGCGGAGTAGGACGGGTGGTTTTGTGTTAAACGCTGCTCCGGTCATTAATTTTAGGGAAAAGTTTGTCCCGCTTCACATCCTAAACTCAGAACAGCCCAGCTCAGAACTGCTTCATTCACACCTTAATTTGGCCTAGGGCACCAGTGTTTGCTCACAGAGATTAAAACGTGGATGAATATTCCAAAAATATCAATAAATTCCTCTGAAACAGCACGTGGATGTTTCAGACTATCAATATTCCTGCCTCTTCCAAAGGGCTCCCAAAGCTTTTCCATGGTGCTAAGCAGAAATTTCTTGCTCTCCCTATAAAGACGCTGACAAAAGGCAATTGATCTGGATTTTCAAAGGTCCAGAGTTGAAATAAGCGACTGATGTATTTTTGGAATCTGCATTTCAATCTCTGGCTGAAAGAGCAGTCAAGAATGGGGTGGGTTTGTGCAAAGAATTCATCCCAGAGTTTATTTAAAGGAAACTTCAGGTTGGAGGTACTAATGGCACATTGACAATGGACAGCAAAACTGGGGGAATACAAATCACAAGCATTTCACATTTATCTGGTGGGCTGCAGTTCTGGATATTGGATATTTAACTCATTATCTCCAAATTGCACCAGCAAATTGCTCCCTTTAGTTCCGTGTCTTTATTGCAGTCTACATACTCCTTAAAGGGAAAAGCAGGGAATACAGCAAGTCCTTCGGTCTTAACTCTTGTAAATGCAAATGTTTTATAGTTCTCTTTTATTACTGAGGAGAAAAATCCTAATTTGCACTCATTGCCTGATAAATATAGTTGAATATTCTCTGCTTTTGGGCATCAAAATGGCTCATAACAGATGTGGCTGAAAGGACCACATACGTCGAGTGTATGATTTTAGTCTGGTGGAACTAATAGGATCACTTGGTACTTTATAGATTCTTGCTTTTCTTTTGCTTTAATAAAAACTGTTTAGTTAAATAGGTTGGCCTCTGTTTGGCTCTTTTCTGGCCGTGCCGAGCAGGAAGGGGGGCAGGTGGCAACGAGGAGGGAAAATTCCCTTTTATTGGGGCTTCTTTTCAGCTGCCAAATTTATGAAATGGTTGTGGATTTCTCGTTTTGATTGTGCTTTTCTTTCAGTTTTGCTACTTGTGTTCTTGCCACTGAAAACTCTGTGGCCTTCATTTGAATTTGGAATTCTGCAATGAATTTTGGGAGGGAGGATCACATGTGTTGCTACATAGACACAAAGGATGGGATAGCACTGGAAATACTGCATTTGTTTCAGGGCAATTTAAAACTGGTTTTTCAAATACTTTTTGCCACAGAAATGGTAAGAATTGTACTTATAACAGCCTTAAAATTTGCTGAATATCAAGGAGGAGGTTCATTTAGTTGCTGTGTGTGGGTGTGCTTGGTTTGCTTTATTACAGAATTCTTATTTCTGTCCATTTCAGGGAGTTGTTTTGAGTAGTATTGATTGGGAATTTTCTTACTATTCCCTGTCTCATCTTTGGAGATGGAAGATTTTAGAATTGGCTAAGATTGGAGGGGACCTTAAAGCCCATCCAGCTCCACCCCAGCCATGGGCAGGGACAACTCCCACTGTCCCAGGTTGCTCCAAGCCCTGTCCAGCCTGGCCGTGGACACTTCCAGGGATCCAGGGGCAGCCACAGCTTCTCTGGGCACCCTGTGCCAGGGCCTGCCCACCC
>JAWWTY010000010.1:1474956-1499607 GCA_035222235.1 Margarornis squamiger
GACCTCAAAGCCCACCCTGTGCTACTCCCTGCCATGGGCAGGGACACCTCCCACCAGCCCAGGTTGCTCCAACCTGGCCTTGGACACTTGCAGGGGTGGGGAACCCACAGCCTCTCTGGGCACCCTGTCCCAGAGCCTGCCCACCTTCATAATGAGAAAAATATTATTTTTAAACTATCCTAATATTGTCTTTTGGGCTGTACCATTTCCAGGTTTCTTTGCAATACAAGCTGACTTTCAAAACCTTATCAACCACCGTTATTCCCAGCATTTTGGAGGTGAAGCTCACACTTCCCTGTGCCCCTCCTCAGCACTGGCTGTCCCCAGTTAGTCCCCATGATCACGGGCCTCCCCAAGCTGGCAAAGCCTGGTGCTCTGCAGCAGATCCATGTGCAGGGCTCAGCTCCTCGGAGCTGGAGCTGGGCTGGAGCAATCCCAGCCCATGGTCAGCCCTGGGCCCTGCTAATACCCTGAGTGGCAGCCCCAATTAGTGAGCCCTGCGGTGCCACCCCCAGTGCCTGACACTAATGGGCTCTTTATAACCTCTTTAAGTCCTGGTGCCCTGACAGAGCCCTGCAATAACAGCCCCGGGTTTGCCCTTGGCAAGCAGAGCCTCATTTGCAGGGGATAATAAGTGTTTACTATTTAAATCGCTGGCAATAAAATTTCTCTGAATGAGATTTTACTGAGAAAATACAAACTGATTGAGTTAGTGGCTTTAATGGACTGCTGAGACGTGTAAGAGCCGTTTGTTGAAGCAGCACTTTAATGGTTTGCTCTTTTCTCTCTTTTTTTGGTGTAAAAGTACAAGCTGATTCTTTTTTGGAGTAAAATTATATCATGGAATCATCAAGGTTGGAAAAAACCTCAAAGCTCATCAAGTCCATCTTGGCCCAGTGCTGCCACGTTCACCATTTTCACTGGGAAGCTTAAGCCAAGCTTTCCATGCACGTCCCATATTTTTATAATCTTGGAAGTGGACAATAATCCCAAATATTGACAGTGTTACAGCTGCAAAGAGTGTTGGGAATCCCTAAATGTTCTTATGGAGAATCCCTACCATCGGGCCCTGTAATAATCCCAAATATTGACAATGTTATAGTTGCAAAGAGTGGTGGTGTTGCAGGGTTTAATCCCTGGGGGAATTATGCAGCAGGCTCAGCTTTTCAGGGATGTGCTGGACAACAGGTGGATCCATTTGGGCACTTCCAGGGAGAAGCACCTGAGGGAACAGGGAATGAGCCTAAAGGAGTTTGGAAGGACAGAGTGGGGGGATTGGGGAGTCCTGTGGGATTTGATCCTTGTGGAATCGATCCTGGTAATAAGGAACATCCCTGGTGCACTGCAAAGTTGGGGGGGGAAATCAAAAATTTAAAATAATTAGAATTTTTATTATAATTTCAGGGGTATTGTGTCTTTTTTCTTTATTATATACATGAAATGTGTGTGCCTGTACATTGTGTATGCAATTGTTCATATTTCAATGTTTTAATCTTTAGATCGTGCAAAGAAACATTTTACCTTAAATCAAATCATTCTTCAAAGTTGGACTCGATGGTCCTGAAAGCCTTTTCCAATATTCTATTTTGATCTATTTAAGATCAAAACTCAGCTTTGTTATTAATTTAAACATAATATTTTTGTGTATTAACATTTATTAATTTATTATTACTAATATTTTTTAAAATAGCTGATGTGTCTGTTCATTATTTTTTGTTACTTTTATATATTTTTATTTATTATTTAAAAATTTGCTTTTCTTTATTTTTATTATTTTTTATTACTGGTTTAAATTTTTTTTACTGGTAACAAAGTACTTAATGAAGGGTGATACTAAAATCCCTCTTGTTGTTGGAGGCAGTCAATGGTACTTTTAGGAAATACAAGGTAAAGCTGGTGTGGATTGAAGCCCACCCAGTGCCACCCCCTGCCATGGGGAGGGACACTTCCCACTAGCCCAGATTGCTCCAAGCCTGGCCCAAGCTGGACTTACACCCTTCTAGGGATGGGGCAGCCACAGCTGGAACTGGATGAGCTTCAAGGTCCCTCCCAGCCCAAAGCAGTGGAATTGAGTAGTGTGATTAACTCGGGTATCAGATGTCCATCTGAAGGCACAGATTCCACACACAGACAGCCCTTGGGTGCATGTCTGAGTTCAGAACCAAATCCTTCTTGCTGGATGAGGGGCCTTAACACAGCAGCTCTACTGCCACTTCTGCCAGGTTTTGTGTGCCCCCTCTCCATAAACCTCTCCATAAAACTTCAGTGAGTTTTAGTATTTCAAATTATTTCTATTTTCTAAGGATGACAGAAACACACTCTCGAAGTCAAGTGCAGCAGCAGACCTTGCCGAGCACTCCCACCCTATGTTAAAGCCAGCTGGAAATGAAACCTAATTGGGGGAAGTTTATGGAATCTCTGGTGCTGAATGAGGCTGCTTATTTATTACTCTGTACAGCTTTATCCAAATATATAGATGCAGTAAAATTACCCTGCCCAGGCTTCCGAGAGCCGCGTGGGATCCCTCAAGGCTGCAGATGAGCAGTGCAAATGCAGGTGTATTTTATCAGGTGTGCCCTTGGAGGTGCCTTGCCCAGGGATGACAAATCAGCCTCCACTCCTCTCCTAGAAATCATTCCTTTGGTGTTTTTCAGTCTTGTGCTTGTCTGGTTGCCATTACTCTGATGGGCTCTATGGGAAGTTTTAAAAGCAGGCCTTTCTTTGAAATCCGTGGAGGAATTCAACACTCCAGAAAAGAGTCTGAGAGCCTAAATTCGTGTGTGAGTTAACTGAAGTGCTGCTGCAGTGCCCTGTTTGCTCAGGGATGCTCAGCCTGCTGGGTGGGAGGGTGTTGTTTCCTCTTAATGCAGTGCTGAATTCCAGCCCGGAGAGTCCCTGGCAGCATTCCAGGACGAGCTGCCGTTCCCGGGAAGATAAATTGTTTGTTTTCAGCAGCATTTCTTCATCTTCATCACTTAATCGCGAATGAGACTTTACAGCAGCCACTGAATATTTAAGCAATATATTTACCTCTTTTATCCTGGGGGAGTATTTAATAATGCTGAGTACAGTAAATGATTGCAGTAGTTAAGGGTACAAGCTGAGAACGGAGAGTTTCCCACCACTTTTGCCGCCGGGATGAGTTCCGTGCTCTCCGTGTTCCCGCTCCCAAGGCTATCCCGGTGTAATTGAGTGTGTGGTGGCATGGGCTGTAAGTCTTTCCCACAAATCTTCCCTTGACACACACTCCCCCTTTTGGTGCCAGATGTCAAGTTCTTTTGGATTCCTGTCTTATGATTCCGCAGTTAGGGCGCAGTAAATCCGGTGAGTTCCCTGTTTTCCCCCGTGGATCCCGATTTTGCAGTGCCCCATCCAGTGTCTCTGTGAGTTAACACCCTTTGGGGCTGGTACTCAAGAACAGCTTTTTCTCTAACGGTGCCTTGGTGTTTATGGACTTAAGGGTTCCAAAAAATCACTTAGAAAAGTACTTTTTGATCCTTTGTTTTCTGTTGCTTCACAAAGATTTTGTTTGTTAGCATCGTGGTGGAAGTGGGAGGTGATTGTGAAAAGGGTGACCAAAATTCCTTCCTTCTGGAGAAAAGCCTCTAAAATGCCTCCTGATCCTTGCACCATTATTTGAATATTAATTATGCTCCATTCTTGATTGAGTTTGTGTTGTACTTTGGTAACTAATTATAAGTTTGTGCTTAGACATTAATGCAGTTTGATGTGGCCATGTTTGGTACAACCCATTTGTCCCAAGGTCCAGATGCCTCTTATCCCTTTTTCCTGCAGAACTTCCACCCCAAGAAACTTGTGCTCCCTCTTTTTGGCCACAGGTGTTGTTCTCCAGCCCCTTTCCCATTGCTCAAGGCATTCAAAAATATGCCCAAATTTCAAGCATTGTTGAAATCCCAGATTTCTCCTATTCTCTAAGCGAGTGGTTCTGTTCAGGAAGTCCTGGAGAAGGCATGAAACTTGTCCATTTTTTATCTAGGAAGTATCCCAATGGATTTTTTAAGGAGTGGGTGTTTCCATCACCTGGTTGGGGTCACCTGGAATACTTCATTTGCCACGGAGTCCTCCCTGGCTGCCCTACCTGGGGCTGATCAGGAGTGTTTTCTCTCTGCCCTGTCCCATTTGGCCACAGCTCTTGCCCCAGGAAGAGCAGGGAAGTGAGTCGGGATGATTATCTGGGTGATTTGTTGTTATCTGGACCACAGGGGTCAGCAAATCCTACAGGGTCTTGTGCTTTCCAGTGCAGATGAGCAGCCAGTTGTTCATGGGAAGGCCTGTTGGCCATGGGTGGTGTCCATGGGCTGGCGGGAATTAAACTCACACATTGGGAAGGCTGAGCTTCAAAACCCACTGAGAACCTGAGGTGGCCCTGCCCAGGCAGAAGGACTTTTAGTCCCATGGTCTGGTGGGTCTGTGCTGGCAGCATCGTTAGTCAGAGCCACTTCATTCCTTCTGGGCTTATTCCTTATGGTTTTATTTGGTTGGGAATTCCCAGAGTCCTTACAAGGTGCTGGGGTCAGTTTGGCTCCTCTGAGCCGTGTTCCCTGTAATCAGCTGGAAGTCTCCATGCTTTATGACTTCCTCTCCATGGCCAGCTGGGTTGTCATCTCCTCGGCTTTCACTTAACATGGTGATTCCTGACGTTGGGCAATTGGCAGATGAAAGAAGGGCTCGTTTGGAATTGAAGTTTTGGGAGGGAATTTTTCAGGTTTGCTGACAGGCTGTCAGGCTGAATTCCGCCCTTAACCTTGGGAAGAAAAGCTGACTGTCATTCCCAATCCACAGGCTGGAATGACAACTGGATTTGAGGCACAGTGCCAGGTTTGGTCCCAGAAATCATTGAAATAATTTGAATAGTGGTTATACTTTAAGCAAGTAAGTTTTTTTGAAGTAATATAATGTATTTGGGGAATTATATGGAGGAGCTGTTACATTTCCCTTTAAAGGTCCATGGTTGGTCCATCATCAAGCTGATCTCTCATGAAGGTGCAGTGGGGAATTGGAGCTGGCACATTCCAGAGGGATGGATTGAGTGTTTCCTGGGAGGTGGGATGTGGGATGGGACGCAGTCCACGGAGATGGAGGGCTTGGTGAGACCTGCTGTAGGACAGGTTTTGTCAGGACATGGAACCTGCTGCTCCTGCTGAGACCATGGCTTGGCCAGAGATCCTCACAGGAAGGGGTGGGTTGTGGGGAGCACTGAGGGGGGAAAAACCAACCTAAATTTGTCTTTCAGAACTTGTGTGATGAGCTCAAAAGCATCTGTTCCATCAAGATTGTAGGCCATGGGCAGGGACACCTTCCTTGGGTGCTCCAAGCCTCATCCAGCTTGGCCTTCCTCCTTTCAGCTCCGGGACATCCGTGTCCGTAGGAGACCCTCCACTGTGCTCTCCTTTCTGCATCCGTGGTGTGCCAAGGGGAAGGAAACAGCTCTGGATAAAAACAATTTAAATAAGTTGAATCAAAGTTGGAGCTTTTCATATGGATAATTTCTCAGTTTTCCAGTTGAGCTGAAAATGATTCCGGAATGACAGAACAAAAAATAATCCTTTACTCCTGCAGATTTTATATCTGGAATTTTTTTTTCCTTGTCAGTGTAGCTCTTTGAGCTCAGCAGTTTAGGGGAACGTTTAACTCCGGGCCATCCTTCTGTTTTCCCAAACTCTTCCTTCCTCTTCCCTTGAGGAAGAGAAAGCTGCAGATTGGGGGGCAGGTCTGAGGTGAAGCATTAGCTGGTGAGAAGATGTGCAGGTGGGTGATGCACAGCCTTCTCTGGGATGGAAGCAAACCTTTGGAAGCAATTGGAGCCAATTAGTCCTTAGTGTTAAAACATATTTTTGTTGGGTTTTTCTATCTAATGTGTGTGTGTGTGTGAAAACAGTGAGAGAAAGAAGGGAATTAGGAGTGCCCTAAATAATAGATGAATGTTCCTCGCCAAGATCTGCTGATTAAGTCTTCCTTAGGGTTATTGTTGTAAATGTGGAGTGCCAGGCCCTCAGCTGGGGTAAATGTGCTTGGGCTCCAGAGAAGCCAGGGGAATTGTGCCAGCCTGGGGATCTGGCCCCTCATCCTGGGAAACGAGGATATTTGGGGAGGAGACTGGGGGGGGGCTCTGTGAGGTTGCTGAGGTTGACACTGTTTTGCTGGTTATGGCAGGACAAAAAGGTAAATTTGACTTTTGTAATGAACTTCAGGAAACTACTTGGTGTTATTTCAACAGATGTAAATGACTTGTCCTTAAAGTACGTTAAGCACTTGCATGGGTTGAGGGGCACGGCATGGGAAACGTTGGGGTTTAATTAATTTTGTGGATGGTGATGTTTTGCACCAGCATTTCTGCCATTCTTCCCTTCAAACTGCCACAATGGCCATCACTTGCAGCTCCTTGGAGTGAGAGAAGCAGCAATAAATACCTCTGATTTTGGAAATGTGTTCCCCACACTGCAGCTCCTTGTCCACCAGGAGTGAGGTGCTTAATAGAGCAGCTCATTGGAATCCAACCTGGGGTCTCCTTTGGCCACGTTTTAGTGACGTCTCCACAGACCCCATCTCGAGGCTGCTCATTTGGGCACTGCTTAAAAACCCAACCCAACAACTCCTGTCCATAGCAAAGAAAGTGCCCTTTGTTCTTCAGTGCCCTGAAATACAGTGTTTGACCTTCTGCAGTGGTCATGGGAGTCTTGGGAGAGGTCAGAACAGGATATTAACCTGTCCCTTCCCACCTTTCCCTTCCCAACAACCCATATCCCTTTTCAGCCTATTTTTCCCTGTCGGATTTACGTTTAAAAACCAAGATAGTGGAGCATCTTGGAGGGCTAACAGCAACGCCCCCAACCAAGTTTGTTCTGTTCCTAATTGTTGTGACCGTGGCATTAATTTGCCCGTCCGAGCGGGCACGGCCTCTGGGTGCCTCCTGCTCTGGAATATTGAGCGTGTCGCAGATGGTCATGAATAATGTCCATTTGAAGCGCTGGCAGCGCGCGGGCGAGCTGGCGAGATGAATGAAGTGCTGGGGGGATGTGACAGGCAGCACGCTGCTTTGTGATCATTCCAAAGTTCTAATAATCTCCCTCACCTTCCCTGCCTGCCTCTAATGAAAGAGAATAGGTGATTGCACCTCGGGCGATCTTCGGCGCCTAATGACTCCTCCAAAGGCAGATTTATGAAGCAAAAATTAACTTTGAATGAGGATTGAATTGGCCCTGACAGTCTGATAGACTGTGACACAGATTCTGTGGCAAAACAGACGTAGCCCTAATTGATTATCAATATTTTAAGCAAAGTGATGAAAATAAGCATTAAGTGATGAGAAAGGCAGTCTTAATACAGCAGGCAGGCACCGGGACGCGGGCGGTCTGTGGGGAGGGCGGCCCTGCTCGCCGCTCGTGTCTGTCAGCTCCTCCCTTCCCTTCCCAACACCCCTGTCCCTGCCCAGCCTGCTTTCCCTCACAGAGCTCTGACCAGCATGTTAATATTCTGGCCAGGGATGGACTTGCTTCCCTCTCTCTAGAGAAGTTTTGTTTAATATTTAACCCGTTTAGGCTGGAGAATAACTGGAGCTGTTTTTGCTCGGCAGGTTTACGGGGTCTCCTTCGTGCTCTACTTTCTCCTGGCCCTGGGCCACTTCTACCCAGCAGGTTTTCCACAAGCTGCATCCTGGAAATGGTAGCAATTAAAGAAACTGGTGAAAAATTGCCTGCTTGGCCTGAAAAATCTTCACAAATGTCTTGGTTATACCCAATATCTCAAATGTCTTGGTTATGAATTAGGACAAGACTAGGAAAGCTTTTGTGTTTTGCTTGTTTTTTTAAGTTGAGTCCCACAGTACTCTACCAAAAAGACATTTAATATTCTGGAAAACCTGCCTGGTTGTGAGGGGTGAGAAGTAATGTCCCTCCCCCAGGAGGAATTGGTGGGATAACATCTCCCTGCCTGGGAAGGGGGAAAGGCTTCACATAAACTTCTGGGCTTACAGGGAATTTTTAGATGTGACGGGCAGGGAGCTCTGGACCCAACCTTGTCCTCAAGACTCTCCAATATCTCCATTTATTGGGAATTATTTGGATATTTGGGATCCCCAAAGTCTGTAATTAGTGTCTGGTGGAATTAAATTATGTGTCCCAGTTGGAACAGCAATGGCAGGAACTTCTTCTGTTTGGGAATCCCAACATAATTAGGGAGGACAGGGCTGAGTGGGACCATCGTGGCTGGGAGAGGTTCCATGTGCATGGGTGGATGGGGCAAGTGGCCACCTGAATGATGGATTTTTGGAGTTGTGGAGTCAAGGATTCATGGAATCATACACTCATTGAGGCTGGGAAGACCTCTAAGAATGTGCTGTTTAAATTTGGGGGGAAATGTTCTTATATCACCAGCTAAGACAAAACTGTAGAAATCTGTGACAATAAAAATGTGGGGGGTGGTGTCACTTCTCCTTTGGGTCTGACAGGGACTGGTCTCTGCTTCTGCTGCTCCTGTGGAAGGAAATCTCAGAGCAAGTGGTTGTTTTGAGTTTGTGCTGGAATTTGTCAGGTGTAGAATAGATAATGTTCCACGTCAGCCTCTGAATATTCAGCAGAGAGGGTTTCTACCAGCCCTGATAAATTTAATATACCAGAGAAAAATAGCATGTAAATGAAACAGGGCCTTGTAAATTAATAATGGATTCTACTTGTATTTTTCTATGTGAGTTGCCTAAATATTTTATAAGTGCAAATATGTTTGTGTTTAAAAGAAAGGATGAAGTCTTTCTGATGGGTGTCGTGGATGGTTTGGCTGCATTTTAGATGGGATGTCCATGTGTGTTTTTTGAGTTCCAGGGCTTTCTTTTCCCCAAATGCATCTTGTGTTTTCAACTTTGAAGAGCTGGAAAGTCCACAATTATGTTGAATTAATTTATTTTGCTGAGTGCCTTGTGGTTTGCAGTTGGTGGGTGTTCTGACACTCCTCTCTTTTGAATTCTGACAGTAAAATGAGTTCTTAGAGTGGGGCTGAGCCTTTTTCCTGCACCTTCCCTGCTTCTCCCGTGGTGCTGGGACAGGGCTCTGCTGCAGGGGCTCTTCCACGAGCTTTGCTGTGCTTTCCAAAATGCCCTTTCCACCCCCAAAACAGCCTCTGCCCCATTTCTACCTTGGAATAATTCATATTCTTCTGGTTTTATTTAATTAGCAGCTTCTCCTGGGACTGTTTTACCTCCTCACACTGTGAGGCTGGTCAGGATTGAAGCATTGTTCTGATGTCCACCCGTCAGGGAGTGGCTCTGCTTCCAGACCTTCCACCACTGCAGAGGTTCAATAGAATCACAGAATCATGGGATTGTTTAGGCTGGAAAAGCCTTCCAAGATCATTGAATCCAACCATTCCCCAGCACTGCCAAGGCCACCACTAACCCATGTCCCCAAGTGCCACGTCCTTCCAGGGATGGGGATCCACCCCTGCCCTGGGCAGCTGTGCCAGGGATGGACAGCCCTTTCCATGAAGGAATTTTACCTAATATCTACCCTGCCCTGTCCCAGCCTGAGGCCGTTCCCTCTCCTCCTGTTCCCTGGGAGCAGAGTCCAATCCCTCCCTGGATCCATCAGGGAGTTGCAGAGCCAGAAGGTCCCCCCTGAGCCTCCTTTTGTCCAGGCTGAGCCCCCCCAGCTCCCTCAGCCCCTCCTGCTGCTCCAGCCCCTTCCCAGCTCTGTTCCCTTCCCTGGACAATCCTGTACTCTTCCTCTGCTCCTCGTATATGGAAACAGGGAAGATGTTTTGGGCTTAGTTTGGGGTTTTTTAATGAAAGAAAATGTACTTAATGCAGCTTCGTCTTAATGAAACCTGAGTGCCTTTGTTGTATCTCAGCAACATTGCTCCCTTTCTGTGTTTGTCTGTGTCGGTAACACATCCACCCTCCTTCCTCAGAGTTCATTCTCCTGGCAGAGTTAGGGTTTACTTAGTGCTGCATCCAGCACGGTGATCCCAGCCAGGAGCCAGCCCTTCCCCAGGACCTGGAGAGACCTAAACTGTTCTGTGTGTGTTAATTAATGAATTAAATACTGAGGTACTTGTGTGAATTAATGAATTAAATGCTGCTGTACTAACAGTCCACTGCCTTCACAATTGATCCTTTAGTGGTGAACATCTCAAACACCTTCTGCCTGTCACTGTCCCTCCTTTGGGGACACATCAGCCAGTAGGGTGGGAATTGCAGCTGGGCTTAGAGGGGTCCTCAGATGCTTCCAGCTCCAGCACCTCACCATTTATTTTTGGGATATTTTGGGAAGCTCTGGAAGCTGCCAGGCTTTGTTGCACTGGCTGTTCTTCCTGCAGGAAGTCGTGTTCCAGGAGCAGCCTCAGCACTCCAGCTCCCTGAATCCATCAAAGCCAGGCTTCTGCTGAGGTGACCTCTCAGCTCTGTATCCTCCCCATCCAGGGACGTGTATTGCAGAGCTCCCTTCCAAAACTCAGCTCCTGGAAGTGCTTCTGAGTGACCAGCACGGGCTGACTGTGCTCCTGCACACCCTCAAATAAAGCAGAGCCCACGGGACAGAGAGGGTGTGCCACCTTGTAGAATGAGGTATAGATTGACAGAATCATTAAGTTCAGCCTTCACGTTGTGAAGATTTTTGGATGTTGTTTAATTGCAGCTCAATTAAATAAATCTCAGCTTTTAATGGCACTTTGCCAGTGTATTATGATATATTCACTGGCATATTAATAATAACAACAACATCAACAATATCAACACTGGCATTGTCATCATCATAATGATGAAGAAGAGGGAAAAAAAAGAAGAACAAGAGCAAGAACAGGACAGAAGAAGAAGAAAAAGAACAAGGAAAGAAGAGGAGGCAGAAGAAGAAGAAAAAGAATAAGGAAAGAAGAGGAGGCAGAAGAAGAAGAAGAACAACAACTGTGGGCCCTCCCAACCTGCCTCATTGTGGAGTTCTGTGCAGTAATGACCAGAAATTTCAGATATTTGAAGAGAACCCTTAGCATTAAATCCCTGGAGCACCCCATGGTCTCAGTGCCTCTGTGGGGCAGGGGGTGCTGCCCTGTGACCTTTGGGGGTTCATGGGGTAAGTTGAGTTGCTGTTACTGAGCAGTTTTCTGTGGAGGATTGTCCTTGTGCCACTGCCCAAGTCGCTCCATTGTCCCTCCGATTCACCAGGACTGGGATGGCCACGGCTCTGCCTCGGCAGCAGGAGTTTCCACTGGAGTTCCAGGGGTTGGAAATCAGCAGTTTACATTACCAAATCCAAGCTCCAAGTTGATTCAGTGAGCAGCAGCACCTCTGAGGGCTGTTTTAAGATCTTTGGCCTGTGCAAACCAGGGGAGGCGCCCGGCGACTTGTTGGTGTGCCGCGGCAGATCGGGGAGGAGGAGCAGAGCGGCGCAGGGAGGGCGAAATGCAATTTGGGCCGCGGGTTATTGAATGGCACCGATCCATCTTGTGCTGCTAATGCAGGCAGGGAAACCCACCTGATGTTTGCATGATTGGATTGCAGCCTAATGAGCTCTGCTAATACACACGCAGGGCGGTGGGAGCGAGCGGGCCGGCAACGGCAGCGGGATAATTTGAGAGAAACATAAGCTGGGCATTTTACATGACTCAAGGGGTCCGGCTACAATTACACAGCTCGCCCAAATTGAATTTAAATGGAATTTCTATTATCCCTGTCCTTTTATCAAGGAGAATAAAGTGTAAATGAAGTAAGAGGCTTTTGAGTTACCCGTGGCTTGGTTTCATTATCTGATTTAATAGATTCTCGGAATGATCTTCAGTGGCAGCAAAGTTTTAATAGTTCAGAGCTTTAAATGTTGTCTAAATATCTGTAAAAGTGTGGAAATGGAACCAGATGTCTGTGTGGTGACTTCTGTCATTTTGAAACGCCCTGTTCAAGTTGTGTATTTTAAGGTGTAACCTTAACTGACTGGAGAAAGATTGGAATGATCCCTTCACTCCCCTCCTGACCTGGATTTGGGTTTTGAAAACCACTGCTTGGTTCAGGAGGTGGTGGCACCAAATATCTGCAAACCTGGCTCAGCTTTTGCCATTTGTGCCACAGCTCACAGGGGTTTTATGGCCTGGGTTAAACACTGAATTCCTGTTTATTTTTGGTTCTTTCGGCCTGGTGATACTTTTTGAAAGCTTAATATTTCATCAAGTATAATGTTATTAGAGACTTATTCTCACTTAGTTCACTCATCAGGCAGTGAGATGGCAATAAAAGAGAATGACTCCTTTGAGACATTAATGCTTTGGAATAAATGATGTGCTAGAACAGAAATTTAATTAATTTACAGAGTATATTGATAGTCCCTTGTTACTGTGCTGTATATTTTTAATCTTCTTTAACATCTGTAGTAAAGTGTTTGAAAACCCCTGCAGTTGAGCAACTAGTAGATAATTAAGTAATAAGGGAAGGGGTTTCTAGAGGGAAAAAGATTCTTTTTAAGGAATATTGTTGTAACATGAGTAAAGGGGCACTGCTGTGATTTGGAGTGAAGAGAAAATTGTGTTCTGCCTAATCAAATCCTGAGTACGAGGGGTTTAACTCCTCTTTAAGAGCAGCTCTGCATCCCTGAGAATACTGTTTGTTTCTAGTTTATCCTGGGGATGGGCCTCCTGGATTGCTCACTGTGGCACCAGATCTGCCACTCCATAAATGCTCTGTGTTGGGTCATGCCCGTTTGCTTTGGGGGCACCTGGGCTGGGGAGATCTGTGTTCAAAGCAAAAAAACCTCTTAAAAGTTTTACTTATAAAAAAAACCAGGGCAGGGATTTGTAGTGAAATGTTGTTTGGCAACAGGTTGTTGACAATCCATCCCTGGGAGTGTCTAAGGCCAGGTTGGACGGGGCTTGGAGCAACCTGGGCTGGGGGAAGGTGTCCCTGCCCATGGCAAGGGTGGCACTGGGTGGGCTTTGAGGTCCTTCCCACTCAAACTGTTCTGTGATTCTGTGATTTTATAAGATAAATTAACTAATTGTAACAGCTCTTGTTTTCTTTTTAGCTAAAGCAGATGAAGCATTGAAGGCTAAGGAGAGGAGTGAAGAAGAAGCCAAGAGAAGAAAGGAGGAAGGTGATGAATTTTTTTTCTAATTCAGTAACAAACCAAAGCCCAGTAAGTCAGAAATGATTCCTCTGAAGGGCCCAGGCTCTGGCGGGATGGTGGGACAGTGAATTTGTGTGTTCAGTCTGTTTGATGCCATGACAGAAGTTAATGTGATTGATGGTGAAATTTGGTGCCCTCCAATCTGGTGGGATTGGAGCTGTTTCCCTTGGAATACCATAGGTGGGATAATGAAACCATGTGGATTTTGCTTGTGTGCCAGGCAGTGATGGGAGGAGACGTTCCCAGCGGGGGGAGGGAGCCAAGGCAAAGGATCTCAGGAGTCTCCAAGTGCCCCACCAGAGCTGGGACAGAAATCCTTTCCCCAAGAAACTAACTGTTGTTTGGGTTGGAAGGAATCATTTCCATGTGACATCCATGGGGTTTGTGTTGACTTAAACAGGTACAAAAACACAGTGAATGTCTTCCCTTCCTGGCAGTGGATTATGGCCTCCATGTGAAGGTTCCTGGTACTCCCTGTCCCCTGCTCCATGCGCCTTCCAGGGCCTAAAGGGGCTCCTGGAGAGCTGGAGAGGGACTTGGGTGGGACAGGACACAGGGAATGGCTTCCCACTGCCAGAGGGCAGGGACGGATGGGATATTGGGAAGGGATTCCTGGCTGGGAGGGTGGGCAGGCCCTGGCACAGGGTGCCCAGGGGAGCTGTGGCTGCCCCTGGATCCCTGGGAGTGTCCAAGGCCAGGCTGGAGCAACCTGGGCCAGTGGGAGGTGTCCCTGCCCATGGCAGGGGTGGCACTGGATGGGCTTTGAGGTCCCTTAATTTTAATGAAGACATCATTTCTTTGATTTTTTAATTAATTCAGCTATTTCATTAAGGGCATAGCTGTCCATTGTGATTTCCTACCTGCTCCCCCAAGCCCTGCTGATTGCAATAATGCCAATAAATAAGGAAATAATGAGGAAATTGGAAGGAATGTCGAGTTATAAAGTTGCCCCATGTTCTGGCAGTTGTTGCCTGATGGACCTTGTTCTGTCTGTTCATCTTCAAGCAACAGTGTTGGCCTGAAATATCCACAGATTCAGCACTGAATTGTAAACCATTTTCAAAACTTGTTTGAAAAGAAATCACAGAATCATTTTAGTTGAAAACGAGCTCTGAGATGTGCCCAATGCCCACCTTATCAGCCAGCCCAGAGCACTGAGTGCCATGTCCAGTTGCTAAAAAAACCTGGACTTTTATTTTGAAAAAGAAAATATAATAATTTTTTAAAACATCCTACATTATGATTTCTGATTTCTCTAAAATTCCTCATTTTCTTTGCTTAGCTATAACCATCCAAAGGGCACTTTGAGGCTGTGTGGGCAGTGAGCTCCTGTGGTTGCTCTGCTCCTGGACTGAGGACCTGCCACCAAACCAGCTGTGCAAACAAACCAATCCCTCCCCACCCAAAAGGGTTATTCCCCACCCCACAGCGAGGGTGTCCCCACACCCCATGACTGTCCCTTCACTGCCACACCAGGGTGACACTGGATGGGAGATATTCCATGGAATCTGCTCGGAAATCAGATGATTTGACCTCCCAGCCCAGCTCTGCCCCTTCCTGCTGAATATGGAGCGTTTCCCTGGCAGGAATGAAGAGTGGAGGCCAAGCTGGAACATGCTGCCCCAGCCCCTAATTCCTGGCCTCTCCCAAAAATGCTCATTTACTGCCTTTTTAGTGGCAAAAAAAGCAAAGCAAGGAAGAAAAAGGCCCGCCTGCCTCATTTGAATTTTCAGTTTGATTGCATTTGCACTTCCACTGGGGTTATGTTAATTTGCTGCATGAAATTAGGTCTATTAACAAAAACTGTTTCTGAGGGTTTGGTTTTCCTGCTTGGTTTTTGGTCACTCTGTTTGGGAGTGCCTGGAAAACAGCAAAATCTAAAGGGGGGGTTTCCCACCAAACTGGATTCTCACTCCAGACAAATTCCAAGTCTCTGAAGTGATTGATGGAAGAATTAAGATAAAACCCACCATGAGCCAGGATGGAAAAATTCTAATATAGTCTCACGTGGATTTAAAATTCCAATTGTAGGTAGGCTTGTGTCCTAATGGATTTAAAATTCCAGTTGTAGGTAGGTTTGTGTCCCACATGGATTTAAAATTCCAGTTGTAGGGATGTTTGTGTCACACATGGATTTAAAATTCCAGTTGTAGGTAGGTTTGTGTCCAGTATGGACTTCAAATTGCACTTATAGCCAGAGTTCCAGTTTTGGTCAGCGTTAGGGTGTGATTTGGGGCTGGTTTATCTCAGTCTGCCATCAATAATAATAATAATAATAATAATAGTTTTACCTACTCAGTTTGAACTGCCCTGTGTGGAGGAGGAGCTGGGGGTGCCCCAGGGAACCAGAACAGAAGTATTCCCAGAGCACAGGTCGTGCTCCCTGGGCTGTTTGGCACTGGGGCCCTGGGGGAGTGGCTGTGCCAGCCTGGGGGTCATCCCGGTTATCCCAGCCTGGAATGTGCATTCCCGGGGTTGAATTGATTAGTTCTGCCTCCCTGGAAGACCCCGCCGCGTTTTGATACACTCTGGGGAAATAAATTTGGCAGCAAATCAGCATGAGGAGATTTAATTATGGCTCGGAGACCTTTTCCTTTCCTGGGTAGTGATCCCAAAAGCCCGTGCGCTCCCTGAGACCGAGCGCCGCTTCCCCATTTGTCCCCCCGCTCCATGATAAGCCAAGCAATTACTGCTTTATTGATTTTTCATCAGGGCGAATTTCAAGTTGATTTTTGCCTGCAAAGGCCGGGCTGATGAAGTGTTTCCCGTCGGTGCAGGCCCGGAGAGCTGTGGCACAATCCAATATCCTGAGGTCAACCTCGGCACGGAGATAATACGGTGCCTTGGCCACGTGCTGGGGAGAGGAATCAGGGCTACAAATGCGAGGGGATATGTGTGGAGACAGTTTAATTTGTTCCGTTTATAGGAACAAGGCGTGTGGCACATGCTTGGAAATATCATTTGGAAGAGGCTTGGGAAGGGAGCCCATGGGGAGGGAGGAGGGATGCGGCGCAGAGCGGGATTGCGGGGCTGGGAGGCTCCCGGCCCCTTCCCAGGGAATAAACCCAGCCCTGGAGTTATTCCCAGGTTTTCCTGAGCTCTCCCTGCTGCTGGGGGCCCTTTTCTTTAGCAAACTTAAACTCTTCAGGGCTGAGGAATGACAGAAATCCACGCTTGGTTGGAAGGACCTTAAAGCCCATCCAGTGCCACCCCAGCCATGGGCAGGGACACCTCCCACTGTCCCAGGTTGCTCCAAGCCCATCCAGCCCTACCTGGGACAATTCCAGGGATGGGGCATAAGAAGAAGGGTTTGTATTCTTGCAGGGAATGCCACATTGGAACATGTGGATTAACAGGGTTTAAATCAAAGTAGGAACATTGTGCTTCCCACAAGGGGCTGGACATGTTGCTGTAGCTTAAGTGGCCTTTAAAACAATCTATTTTGTGGATGTAATTAAATTATCGTAAATGAGCACAGTGTGTGGTTTTAAAGGATCTTTTCTCCTCTTGTTTAATATCTCATGTGTAAATTTATTTAATATACTTTAAAAAGAAAGATAACTTGCTTGTACCGAAGGAGTCATTTTGATCATTTTGGGAAGAATCCCAACCCTTTCTCAACTGTCCTCTGCCACTGAACTCCAAACTGCCAGGGACAGAATCAGGGAGGGGCTGCCAGGAGGGATGGGGGAGGAAATAAAGTGCTGAAGGTTTAGTTAAGTGTGCCAGGACAAGGGGAATGGCTTCCCACAGACAGAGGGCAGGGACAGATGGGATACTGGGAAGGGATTCCTGGCTGGGAGGGTGGGCAGGCCCTGGCACAGGGTGCCCAGAGAAGCTGTGGTTGCCCCTGGATCCCTGGAAGTGTCCAAGGCCAGGCTGGACGGGGCTTGGAGCAACCTGGGTCAGTGGAAGGTGTCCCTGCCCATGGCTGGGGTGGAGCTGGATGGGCTTTGAGGTCCTTCTAACCAAACCATTCCAGGATTCTGTGATTTTGAGTGATGAGGGGGTCACAGAATCTCGCAGAACATACAAGGACTGAACTTTTACAAAGTCCCCTAATTCTAAACTCTGAAGGTATCCCAAGGATAAACTCTATTTTTTTAAGCTCGTCTTTAACCTGTTGGCCAAGAATTCTACCATGGAGAATCAAACCAGCACTTTATCCGTGGCAGCCCCAGAACATCCTTAGTTGGAAAGGACTCACAGAGATCATCAGGTCCAACTCCTGGCCCTGCACAGGACAACCCCAAAGCACCTATTTCACTTCCCACTTCCTTTAGTGAGAGTTAAAAGACTTTTCCCTTGGTGTAATTGATATTAAAACCACAGGTTGACTCTGCCACAAGGAGATTTGATGGGATGAGGTCAGGCAGCTCTAATAAGTTAAAGTGCTTTACTCAACAACACAGAAATATATTGGGATGCCCTTAAGTTCATTAGTTCCTGCCTTAGGTCGTCGTTTATCTCAGTAAATTTTATTGAAGTTCATTGTGGTGGCAAAGACCTGAGCTCAGCTTGTTAAGTCCCCAAATTATTTAATACCAGTAATATATTTAGGATAAATGTGGGAATTATTTTTTGTGTCTTACCAGAGCTGTAATTTCCGATATTTCCTGGCTCTGCCTCGATGGTGGCGGTTTGAGCCCCACCCTGGTGTCCCTCGTGTGCTGCCGTCGCTTCATTATCGTGCCACAGACACCTGGTGTTGAGCTGCGGGTCTCAGGAGGATGTCCCAGCATCTGGCACACCCTGCGATCCTCTTTTATCTCTGTTTAATCTTTGGATTGGCGGCTCACAATTCAAAATAAGCAGAAACAAATCAAGGATGAGATAGAAATGGGAAGTTTTGGTGCGGTGGCCGAGTGTGGCGTATTAGGAAGGGCATCCAAATAATGCTAATAAAAGCTGGGAAGGATGACATGGCAGGAGGGAACGTGGCATCTTTGCTGGCCACTCCCTGTGTCCCTGTTCCTCCTGGGCAGGGTGAGGGAAAGGGAATCAGGAGTGGGATCAATAGCCCCCATAGCAATGGGTCTTGGAGGAGTCAATTCCAGGCTTTTTATTAAAGCTGCTGTAATTAATAATCACATCTAAATGTGTTCCTTATGTTTTAGCCTGCTTTGTCTTGCTCATCATCTCCTGTCTCTTCGGATTCCATACTTTCCTCTTGCCCTTCCCTGCTTGCCCTGGAGAGCCCCCTGATCCTGATGGCCTGGAGATGCTCCAAGGACCTCTGCTCTGGAGCCAGGCTGGGAGAGTTGGGGGGCTCACCTGGAGAAGAGAAAGCTCCAGGGAGACCTGAGATCCCCTTGCAGTGCCTAAAGGGGATCCAGGAGAGCTGGAGAGGACTTGGGACAAGGCATGGGGGGGACAGGACAAGGGAGAATGGTTCCTCACTGCCAGAGGGCAGGGTGAGATGGGATATTGGGAAGGAATTCCTGGCTGGGAGGGTGGGAAGGAGAAGCTGTGGTTGCCTCTGGATCCCTGGAAGTATCCAAGGCCAGATTGGACAGAGCTTGGAGCAACCTGGGCTAGTGAGAGGTGTCCCTGCCCGTGGCAGGGGTGGGACTGGATGGGCTTTGAGGTCCCTTCCAACCCAAACCATTCCATGAATCTTTGACAAATACAAAAATACTTCTAAGGCTGCTGTTTGAGTCATTTTAGTTCAGGAATTACAACAGGTTTGCTATTCTAAAGGTTTACCATTCTACAAGTGTAACAGATAAGTTTATGGTCTCTCTAACAGGGAAATTTATGATTTTTTTACAAATTAGAAGTCTTGAAATTGTCTTCAAAATTTAAGACAGATGGGAAACAAAAATGGCTTCTGTACTTCATTAGTGTTGTGTGTTTTACTGTCATCTCGTGGCATTTATTTGTGCTAAAGGATAGGTCAGGTAATGGGATTGTAAAGCCATCAGGTAATTAGTTATCTGACCTCAGTCATTTCAAACAGCAATTTATAGCTCTGTATTGGAAAGCTGTTTCTGAAGGGAAAACAAACAGGGATGTGTGGGGAAATAATCAGGGATGTTTGGGGAAATAACCAGGGGTGTATGGGGGAAATAACAGCTTCTCTGCCCAGCCTGTGCCAGGGCCTCTCCACCCTCCCAGGGAAGCATTCCTTCCCAATATCCATCTATCCCTGCCCTCTGGCAGTGGGAAGCCATTCCCCCTTGTCCTGTCCCTCCATGCCTTGTCCCAAGTCCCTCTCCAGCTCTCCTGGAACCCCTTTAGGCACTGGAAGGGGCTCTCAGGTCTCCCTGGAGCCTTCTCTTCTCCAGGTGAATATTCCCAGCTCTCCCAGCCTGTCCCAGAGCAGAGGGATCCAGCCCTGGATCATCTTCCCTCTGCCCCCCTGCCTCAGAGAGAGGGACCAGGTGCACAGAGCTCTGTGGGCAAGGTCTGACTGCAGGATGGGCATTATTTTGCTGCCCAGGCTGCTCCTGGCAGGGTCTGTGCCAGCTCCAAGCCTGCTCTGTGCCTTCCTGGACACCCACCTGGAGCCCCTGGGTATGGAGCCCCTGTCCATGTTCTCCACTAAAAGGGATGGATTAAGGAGCCTGGGAAGCTGGGGGGGCTGTGCCTTTGGTGGGGTTTGACAGGAATCCAGAGCCATTTGCTTAAACCACAATTTCTGGGGTGGAGTCTTTTATTTTCTGATAAAAAATAAGGGTTTGGGTCTGGGTGGCCATGCCAACATCACAGGTGTAGTTCCAGAGGGGAGTTTACCCAAGAACCCAGAGTGAACCTACAGGATGAGCAGGACACTTAGCTGGGAATTGCCTTATTTATGCTGGCTGAGGCCTGGATAAATGGGAATTGAAGGCTGTATCATGTTTTATTGGTGTCAGGCAGGTGTTCACAGGTGTCACTGGTGTTCTTTCATATCCCACCTAAAGGCCCAGCCCAGGAAAAAGCAGAAAAATAATGAAAACCACCCCCAACACTTTCCTAAAGTCCATTTCCTTTGCCCTGGAGCCACTCCCAGTGTTTGAGGGCAGCCAGAGGTGGCTGCAGCTGCTGTGCTTTTGCCCTGATGTGCTCCTGGGGATCAATATATGGACTGGGAATAAAAGCCTGGAAGTTCCTGACCCTGTGTGCCAGCGGGGGATCCCTGGAAGGCAGGATCCCTTGGAAGGGCTCTGTGGGTTCACCACACACTGGAACAGGCACTAGGGAAGAAATAAGCCCTGGGCCCGTGCCAGCAGCACTTCTGGAGTGTAAACACAGAGTGATCCATGGAAAAGCTGGAGAGCCTCCAAGCTCCAGCCCTGCTGTCCTGCAGGGCCTCGGTGTGCTCATCCAAACAGCTGATTCCCACCACAGTCCACCAGTTCTTTCCCTGTATCCAGTGTACAATCCTGTTTTCCTGTTGTTCCTGTGCTGTGGGATGCCTGGATGTGCCCAGGAGCAGGAATTGTTTCCCTGCCTGTGTAAACCAGATCCGGGTGTGGGTTTAATGGAGACAAATCGTTCCATCAGCCGCGGCCGTGGGAGTTTGTACCTACCAAACAGAGGTTATTTGGGATAGGGAGATGGAAAAGATGGAAGCAGCCAGTAATTGCCTTTAAGATCAGAGCACAAAGCATTACCTTGGATTTTACAAGGCCAGCGAGCAACAAAAGAGCCCTAATTTATGAGCTCAGCGTAAAAGAAGAGCATAATTGCATTAAAAATTAATGCTAATGAACACTAAAATGGGGAAGGTGGTTATGATGAAAGTTGGGATTCATCTTCCCCGGCTTGAGTGATGGCTGGGGCCTTGATTAATGGCTTAATTTCTATCAATTAGCGGGCAAAAATCTCCTACGAGACAAGGGTAAATTGAGCATCGAATTACAGCTCCTGCTTTTGTGTCCCGGAGCAACGCGGGGCCGGGAGCTCCGGTGTCGGGGACAGCCGTGCTGTGGCCACAGCCCAGCCCTGCCCCTGCCGCTCCTGGGCTCGGGGGTGCAAAACAGCCCGAGCCTGGCTCATCCCACTGTTTGCAGGAATATCCCCAAACCCCCTCCGAATAGCACGGCTGGGACAGCACAGTGGGGACGGTCACGCACGGCTGGGGGATCAAAGCCCCGTTGCTGAACTTCCCCATCCCGTTTTCTGCTGGATTGTATACCCAGTGCTTCCATGGGGGTTTTTTTTTAAAGAATAGCCATGAGTGTCCAGAATGGCTCCAAAATCCTGTGAAAGTGATTATTATTATTATTAAAATGGTTATTATCACTATAATGTATTAAAATAGTAGCTTTACAGTATTATACTCCTCTCTGTAGAACCTCTCTAGGAAGTACTAAGTACTCACGAAGTGCCATTTTAATACATTTTAACGATAACCTCGCTTTGACAGGATTCTAAACCAAGCCTGGACAAAGTTTTCCCTTTCAATTTGTATTTTTCCAGCGGAATTGTACATCCCGTGTCCTCCCTGTGGTAAGGGCTGGAGTCCTCACAACCTGCTGCTTTCACGGGTCACAACCGTGTTTTTAAAGCGCTTCCCTTCCATTTGGAACCGGCAACGCTTTCCCTGCCCATTTTGGGCTGGGAAAAGTTATTTCCCTGGGAGTCGCGACAGCTGGGAATTGGGGAATGGGGTGGCCACGTGTCGGGATGGGGCTCCGAGTCCCAGCACGGCTTGGAGGGAAGCAGGAGGGGGGTTCGGGGCTGATCCCAGGGCGGGATGCGGCAGGACGGGATCCTGCCAGGGATGCGGAGCCCGGAGCATCCCCGGGCTCCTCGGGTTGAGCGTGGCGGTGCCTCCCTCCAGCGGCAAGCCGGGCTGGGACAGGGCTGGGCGGGATGGCAGCGATGGGGAGGGAATGCCGGGGCAGGCAGGGAGGGATGTGGGACGCGGGGATGCTGCGGGCACAGCAGGAGGGTCCCGACCCGCTTTGTGCCCGCTCTGCCCGAGGGGTCACGGCTGGGTGGCCACGGAGGCTCCTTCAGGCACCCCTTGGACACCCGGACACCCACTGGGAAAGGGGATCTGAAATTCCTGCAGCTCCCCTGAGATGTCCCTGGTGGTCTTCTGCTCAGGGAAAAGAAATCCCTGGAAACCAGAGCTCCGAGTCTGGCAAAGTCTAGGAATGGCACCAGCACAGGGAATCCCACCATCCTGCTGGATTTTCCCTCCTCTCCTCAAATCCCACCATCCTGCTGGATTTTCCCTCCTCTCCTGAATCCCACCATCCGGCTGGATTTTCCCCCCTTCCTCTGAATCCCACCATCCTGCTGGATTTTCCCTCCTTCCTCTGAATCCCACCATCCTGCTGAATTTTCCCTCCTTCCTCTGAATCCCACCGTCCTGCTGGATTTTCCCTCCTTCCTCTGA
This sequence comes from Margarornis squamiger, assembly GCA_035222235.1. Taxonomy (NCBI): domain Eukaryota; kingdom Metazoa; phylum Chordata; class Aves; order Passeriformes; family Furnariidae; genus Margarornis; species Margarornis squamiger. Next base: position 1,497,403 of record JAWWTY010000010.1, read on the forward strand.
ATCCCACCATCTGGCTGGATTTTCCCTCCTTCCTCTGAATCCCACCATCAGGCTGGATTTTCCCTCCTCTCCTGAATCCCACCATCCTGCTGGATTTTCCCTCCTTCCCCTGACTCCCACCATCCTGCTGGATTTTCCCTCCTTCCCTCAGTGCTTCCCTTGTGTTTAATCCCAATATCCAGTGCAGTGCCCTGCAGAATTCAGTATCTCCCACAGCCAGGGAGTTTTTTCCTCTTCCACCCCAGTTGTCCAGGGAAAACACCTCATCCCCCTTTGAATGTGTCAGTTTGTGCAGCTCAGGTAAAAGTGAGATGGATTGAAAGGCCAGGGGGTGTGAGAATAGTTCCGTGGGCAAACACACACTCCTGGAAGGCACTTGTGTGAAGATACCCTTCCAATAATCCTAAAGAAAACAGGATCAAAAGGAAAAGATCATCTGCTTTAGTTGCTGGTTTAGTCTGGAACGTGTTGGTGTTTCCTTCAAACTCATAAACAAAAGAGCAGGACAAAAAATGGCAACTTATTTTCTGTCTTTCAAAACATTTCACCTAAAATGGGTTATATTTTAATTTGCTCAGTTAAATTAACCCCTGTAAATCTAATCAGTGAAACAGGAAGAAGCGGATTCTGAGGGATATTGGAGGTTTATTAAGTTGTTGCTTTGATTCTGGAGTGAAAAACCTGCTTGAAAGAAGCCTCTTTAGGTTCATGTTCATGGTCAGGATTGAGGCTGAGCAAAGAATCCATAAAAATTTCCACCTACAGATTTCCCAAGAAATATTTACAAGGTATTTCTATTTAATGGATCATTCACAAGATACTATTGGTCATTTGCTTCTTGTGTTTCAATGCTTTTAAAACTCTCAGTGGGCTGAATTTTGTCTTTAAAAATCAGGAAAAAATGGGAATATTTTAGGCAGAACTTGCAGGGAAGTTACTTTTTCCTTCATGTGATTTATAGGATCATAGAATTCTCTGATTCTTTTTCTTTCATCTGATTCTTGTGTTTCTAATTATTGTGTGGGTGATATTTTTGGGTGGCATTTAAAGAATTCATACACATTTCTGGTTTTAAAATGTTTAAGGTTATTACTAACACAGCCTAACTCAATATGGAATTAGCAGCTGTAGAAGATGTGTTTATTTCTATGTATGGGAAGATATAAACAGGTAGAAATATAGAAGTGCAAAATAGTGAATTCCCTCTGAAGGATGGAGTTCCCAGTTAAACCTGTGACTGGGAGAACTGGGAAGGGTCCCCCCAGCCCCGGAGCTCTGGGAAGAAGGAGCTGGTGACAGGGATGGAAATGTCCACCTTGTTATAAAAAATAGCCCCAACACAGCCTAATCCAAGATTTAATTCCTTTTCCCCTCTAACAGGGTGAAAACACTCTGTGCAGTGAGTTAGTATTGATTTTTTTTTTTTTTTGTCTGAGGCCTCTTAGCTCTCTGACTCCATTATTTTTGATTTTCCTATGGAATACATATCCCTCCTACTGACAGCTGACAAACAACATCTGGAAGCCGTTTTATCTCCCAATAATGTGTTTGTCAAACAGGTCCTGCTCTAATGGGCTCTGCTTCCTCACTCCATTTGCCCCCTTAATGTCCCTGATGTCACTGGGAGCATTCAGGGATTTTTACCCCTAATTTGTCATTCCCATCAGTTTCTGTGGGATCCCTGTGAGATCTTGGAACTGGCTGGGATTTGGTGAATCAGGAGTTGAGCAGCTGATTTGAAATCTCCTTTGCCTGCCTTTCTGATCCCTGGCTTTAACCAGGGTCCCTTTATTTACCCTCAGACCAGGTGTACCCAGGAACTCCATGGATTATGATTCCCTCTCCCCAGCAGGGCATTGGTATATTTGGTTTATGCCAATTAAAGAATGTGTTTTAAAGGAGCAGGCTTCAGGAGCAAGGCAGCAAAACTTTTAAACTCAAGCTTCATTATAAGCAGGGGATTTTTTTTCCGTTTAAACTAAAAAAAAACAAAACAAAACAGGATTAAAGTTGTACTTGTGGGCTTTGCTGCAGTGCAGCTCTTGGCATCTTGGAATCCTGGAATGGTTTGGGTAGGAAGGGACCTCAAAGCCCATCTAGTGCCACCCCTGCCATGGCCAGGGACACCTCCCACTAGCCCAGGTTGCTCCAAGCCCTGTCCAACCTGCCCTTGGACACTCCCAGGGATCCAGGGGCAGCCACAGC
>JAWWTY010000010.1:1511473-1525534 GCA_035222235.1 Margarornis squamiger
GTCTGAGGGGTCTGAGGGGCCGGAGGGAAGTCTGAGGGCTCTGAGGGGCCGTGGGGGGGCTCTGAGGGGCCGGGGGTGGGATCTGAGGGGTCTGAGGGGCCGGGCTGGGCTGAGGGGGGTCTGAGGGGCCGGGTGTTGGCTGAAGCGGGAGCGGTGTCGGTTCAGGGTTCAGGCCGGGCTGGGTGCGGCGTCAGGAGGTCTGTGCAGGAGTTCAGGGGCCGGTGCGGGTTAAAGGGGTCGGTTCAGGGTGTCGGTGGTTGAAGGACGGGGTCGGTGCCGGTTGCGGGCGGTGTCCGGCCCGTTGAACCGCCCCTGTTCGGCCCCGGCCCCGCCGGGCCCCGGAGCCGTGCAGGGTTAAGGGCTCTCGGAGCTGTCGGACAGCGCAGGGCTGTCTCTGCCTCCCCTCTGCAGCCAGCAGCTTAACCCCATCTCGTGGTGGCATCTACCAAGGGGGAGCCGTCACCTCTCCTGGCTGGAGTCCCTTGATTGTGTTTTGTCTTCTGTTTGCTAAACACAGAGGCCGAGTGTTGTAGCTTTTCTGCATTTATCTATTTATTTATTTATTTAGCCACAGGCTGTCTCTGAGCTCCTGTCAGTGCCAACACTACAACGCTCAGAGTTCTTGTATTAAAACTTTGTAAAGGTGTGTGAGAGCACTAAAGGCAAACTCTCCTTGTGCTTTTCCTGAGGGGGATGCTGGTGCTTTAGCTCAGCAGATCGGGCTTTTATTCTTATTCCCTGCGAGGGCAGGCCCTGGCACAGGGTGCCCAGAGAAGCTGTGCCTGCCCCTGGATCCCTGGAAGTGTCCAAGGCCAGGTTGGACGGGGCTTGGAGCCACCTGGGCTAGTGGAAGGTGTCCCTGCCCATGGCAGGGGTGGCACTGGATGGGCTTTGAGGTCCCTTCCAGCCCAAACTTGTGATTCTATTTCTATGCTATGAGCACAGTGGTGGGTCATGTCTGTGTGTTCAAGTCTGAGATCAGTTTATTCCCTGTGGGAATCTTCCTCTGCCACTGGAATCTAAACCTGAGTAGCGAGTTGTGCAAATGCTTCTCCCCTCAGCCAGAATTTCTGAATTACCTGCTCTGGCCCCATTTTTTGTCTTTGGTCAGAAACTAATCTGTAATGGGTGAAAATGAGATCGGAGGGCTCTGAGGAGCCTCACTAATTGTTGTAAATCTTTACAAAAACTCTGAGGGGTTTAATTACAGCCAAGATAAGGGGTAAGGCCGTGGGTGGATGAGGAGGAGAAACACCAGGCCCTGTGTGGGGGTTTGTTGTCTGGATCTCCTGGTTACAGGGTGTTGTGGCTGAGGCTGCTCAAAGGACAATCTCTGCTGAGCTCCAGCACATTCCAAGCAGTGGGATAGTTCCCAAAGCTCTGCTGCAGGGTTTCCAGTCATATTCCTGCTGTTGCAACAACTCTTGAGTTCCCTGCAGGAAACTTCCCTATGCAAATTAAAGTAATAATGGAAATTAGGTCTTGTTTGAAATATCATTTGCTTTCTTCCTGTTTTTTAATTTTATTTATTGTTATTGTAGCCACTGCTGTGGGGAAGAAGGAGAGTGCAGGAGGTAAAGGAAGGGAGTGTGTGTGAAAGAGATGAGGTGGATATTGAGATTCATTTTCTTGGCCCTGTCCTTCTAAATCTGTTTTGCATATCATTAAGGAAAGGAGCTTATTAGTCAGATAAGATTAGCTTCCGAAATAGTGTAATAATAGGCTTGTGTTGCCTCATAAGGAGAGATTTTGGTGCTGAACTGGAAATAGTGCCTGGGTTAGCAGTGCCCCGGTGTGAGCAGCTGTCCCAGGGAAGCAGCAGTCACTCACCCAAAGGTGTCCAGCTGGACCCAGCCCTGCAGCCCTGCGCAGGTGCAGGGCTTGGCTCTGCTTCTGCTGCACCAAAGCACAGCTTTTGTTTCATTGTGCCAGCTGGTGTCTCCAGAGGGGATCTGCAACTGCAGCCTTACATAACTTCCTCAGTGGGGAAAAGGATCTCTATTATCTCATCACTGTAGCCAATAACAAGAAATAGATCTAATACAAAGTACACTTCTCAAAAAGAATAAATGCAGGGTTTTGTTCTAGGACACTAATTTTTCATGCCCTGCAGTAAGGAGTTACATTGTACTTTAACACCATGAAGGGTTTTAGCTGCAATATAGATCCTTAAACTTTGGAGCTGTCCCCTTTATTAATTCCTGCAAACACCTCAATGTCAGGTGAAGGTTAGGTTAATATGGAGTAGACATAATTCTGTTACTGCAGAGTAATGGAACAACAAATGTATAAATTGTTTCCGTACAGAATTTAATTTTGAAAATAACTTTAACATGTGAAGGGCACAAATATGGTGTGCAAAACCCTTACAGAAACCCCCTTTCTTTCTCTTTGTCACTTTTATGCTAAAGCAGAAATCGTGTCTTTCTCATCAAAAGTGCCTTCCCCCCTGCCAAAAAAGGTCAGATTTGAAGTCAGAGATAATCAAGGAAAGTCAGTGTTCTGCACCTGCTGCCATCCCATAAAATCTGTGATTGGAACAAGGATCTTAAAGTCCTGCCTCCTCCACTGCAGAGGCTTGGACTTGTTCAATGCACCTCTATTTTTAAGGGTGACCTCCTCCTTTTGTCTCTGTGGTTTGAGTTTCAGTCATCAGAGCCATCAAGATTTAATTCCCTGGAAGCCTTGTTTTCCACTTGGATTCTCTGATCCCTTTCCGTTGCTTTTGCCCTACTCCAGGTCATATCAAACTTGTGTTTCTTTCAAAGCTTGACAGCACTGATCTTTTTATGACTGGCTGCCTAAAATGTCCCAAGGGAACTGGGAGACTTCCCTTGTGTTCCAAACCTGTCACTCCACAGTCTGTATCCTGCTTCCCTGTCTCGGGTAGTAAGGAGCTGGATTTCCAAAGTCTTTGAGACCTTTAATTAAAACAAACAAACAAACAAGGAACCCCCAGGGGTCCAGCTGCAGGTGGGGTGTGTTACAACAGGTTATATATGCTAAATTTAACCAGTTTGCCCTATTTACATTAAATCTCTGGAATCTTGTTCTGCCCAGCTGTTGTAGGTGGTTTGTGAGTGTCCTGCTTTTGAACTGGAAGGGATTGGGGAGAATTCCATTGTGGATAAGTCCCTGCTGGAATGGAGTTCCTATTTATTTGTGTTTGATAACCAAGCCCATGTGAAGTTGGAGATCTGATGGAATTGTGCACATCCTGTGGTGGCGTTTGTGTTCTTCTCTCCTCTTGGCTCGTGCCACAACTTTTTCCATCTGTTCTTCATCCTGAAGTGTGGGAACAGCTCCTTATCATGGCAGGGGTGGAGCCAAAGCTGGGAGTCAGGGCAGGGGCTGCTCCAGGACAACACTCAAACACTAAACTCAAAGGGTCTTTTTGCCCTGGGGTGAGGTTAAGTCTGGGTGTAGCTTAGAGGGGTATTTTTGTGGTAAAAATCTTGTTGGAAAATTAATCCTGCGTCATGGTTTTGGTTTTGGTTTTGTTTTACTTGAAAAAGTAATGAAATGCAACTTTGGCACAGGATCAAATTGGGCACGTGATGTGGAAACGGGTTTGGTTGGGGCAGGAGATAAGGGGGGAGCAGGAAAGCTGTGGAGGAGATAGTGGGTATGCAAGGAGTTAGAGCAATAACCTGAGGCTTTTCCTCCTGAGACATCCCGGGAAAGGTCTGGTGTCCTGGAGAGATGAGGCTGTGGGGAGTGCCAGGGGCTGAGAGGAACAATGATGAGGTGCTATTGAGTCTAAGTAAGCATACCAGGGAAGTGACTGTTATGTTAATAAAGTGGCTTTCAGTGGAATAACAGAGAGGAAAATTAGATGGAGGGAGGAAATAATCCATGTTTTTGTATGAGAAGTATTAATTTGGAGCCCTGGACCTTGGGCAACAGCTGCTCCTACATTGTGCTCCTGAAAAAGTCCTGGTTTGCTCCTCTTTTGGCCTCAATTAAAAATATTTAATTCTTGTCAAAATTAGAGAATGCAATTAGAGCTGCCAGCAAAATAAATCTGAGGGATGAGGAGGGGGAATCCAGTGGGACATGAGGAGTTCAGTGGGTAGCACTGTGCCAAGCTTTGGAAGATGAAAGGAAAAAGAGTTGGGGGGGAGTAAAAAATAGATTCTTTTAATACCAGGTGTTGGAGGTGGAAATAGAGATAAATAAAACATAGGTGACTTTATAGTTCCTGGCAGATAATAAACACAGGCTGGAGTGGAAGATGGCTGTGAAGGATGGAGTATTTCTGGAAAAGATGAGGGAAAGTAATCCAGACACTGAGAGTGAGACAAAAGAAACTGTGAGTTCTTTGGGACCAGGAGATATCAGGACCCAGCCGGGCAAAAGTAAAGAGCCGTATGGGACGTTGAAGGGTGGAGTTTGCAGGTTTGTGAGCCGCTGTGCAGGGCTGAGCTGAGCTGTGTGTGCCGTGTGTGTTGCAGGGACCCCTTTGCCGCCCACCACGAGCACATGCGGCAGATGCTGCGGAGCTTCTCGGAGCCCTTGGGCAGAGATCCCTTCCTGAGCCTCCCAGACGGCAGGGACAGAGCCGACAGAGCCGACAGAGCAGCCAGGCCGGCAGAGCGCAGGGCACGCCCCGAGTCCCGCCTGCTCCCCAGGGGCAGCCGCAGGGTAGGTGTGCCCTGCTCCGGGCAGCGGGCATTTCCTGGCACACACGCCAGGGCTCGGGGGGGACCGCGGCAGGTTGTGTCATCACCCAGTGAACTCTGCATAATTCCTCTCTTGGGTCCTCAGTGCCCCAGTGCTCATCACTGACAGGAGTTTGATAGGGCTGGTCACAGCTCTGTGGATCACTGTTCAGTCACACACAGTATTTCAAGAACAAATCAACATTTGTCTAATGTGATGTATTAAATGTTTCTGTTACATAAAGGCATTACAAATGTTCAAGGTCAGAGACATCTCTGAACACTTGTTTCCTTTTTATGGTAACTTTACTTAAAAAGGTACCTGGATATGGCTCTTTCCATCCCTGGAAGTGTCCAAGGCCTGGAGCAACCTGGTCTAATGGAACGTGTCCCTGCCCATGGCAGGGGGTGGCACTGCTCTTTTAGGGTCCCTTCCAACCCAAACCATTCCGTGACCTCTTTATGCCTTCACTGTGCACTTTACTGTCCTGTATGTAGTTATTTATGTCTCACACAACTCTGTGTTTCACCCCCTAAGTAGTATCTACACACGTATTTTAAGCCCTGGTTCATCTTTGTAACAGTAAATAAAGGCTTCATGCTGTGTATTTGGGCTGCTGTTTTTCCTCTAAATACAAGCCAGTCAGAATTAAAGATCAAGGAAACGGATACAAAATGTCTTATTTATGTATGTTAGCAGCTGAAACTGAGAACTCGTCAATAGTCTTTTAAATAAAGTATCTTTGCAGCTCTCTGTGCAGGCAGGACAGTTTTATCTTGCAGTGCTGCAGCACAGCCTTCTGCAGCTGCTGTATTTGGAGAGGGTCTGTGCTGCGAGGTGGTTCCTTTCCCTCCCCACGTTCAGCAGCTGCATATCTCTTAGTTAATGAACCCCTGGATTTTAGAAACCGTTGGAAGACAAAGGCCTGTGCCAAGGGCTCTGGTTGTGGCTCTGGGCCAGGTTTGGGTGCTTGGGCAGGCCCAGAGAGGCAGAGCTCAGCCCCAGGCTGGCACCTGCACGTCCAGAGGGGAGCTGTGAGATTCCTCCTGCTCACCCACTGCCAGCTCCCTGCAGAGAGAGAAGCTGCTGGATCTAATTAGGGCATGAGCTTTGCTGATCCCTAGGCTTTGGATCAGGAGGTGCCTAAACCCAGATTCTGCCTTTGGAAAGGGAAATGGCAAACCTGACCTTTAAAGCTGAGGGGGTGGTGTCCCTGCCCCTGCAGTGAGGGGTAAATGTGAGGCCCAGCAAACCTTCCCCTGTGGTTGCAGCAAGAACTTGAAGGTCCAACAGAGCTGTGATGCTTTGATGAGCACAAAGGAATTCCATACCTGCCAAAATCTTTCCAGGATCTTTTGATGTCTCTCAGTTTCATAGAGGATTGGGCAGATGTCACACAAGACTCAGCACTGATTACTTTGCCTTGTAGTCTCAAAGTGCTCCCCACAAATGATTTAAACACTTAAAATTAGATTTTTTTTAATGTCGGAAAAGGTGGATCTTTACTACCATGTAAAGTACACTTAATTTGAATTACCCACAGTGATTACTGGTGTTGTAATTTTATATTTAAACTGTAGCGGGTCTAAAACTGCTTTAAAAGAAATAAAACTAGTTGCAAAACCTCCCTGTGTGTCACTATAGCATTCCAACTTGAAATCAGCAGGTTTCCAGTGTCTGTTTTTAGGGAAGAAGAAGGAATGGGGTAAAATATCCTAGGAGCTACTGTTGTTTGGGTTTGTTGGGCTATCTGGCTGTCCTGTATGTTGGGCAGCTGTTCCACAGCTCCCAGAGTGTATTACAAAGCAAAGTTTAGAAATTTTTTATGACTAACAACCTATTTGTGAGGATCTCCTTTCGCACTTGAGATATATATGTAGAAGATACACTAGATTCTTTTCTGGCAGGAGCCAGGCAGAAATGCAATTTGAAGAGTTCCTAAAGGTATTCCAGAATTGGCTAATTCCTTGCTTTTGTCCTTAGGTCCTGTAAAGGGCTTGATCCTTCTGTCTGACCTGCCTGGCTCTGGGCAGGCCTTTATCTAACTCTGCAATCTCAGTTTCCTGGAACCTTCCATGTGATTCCCAGGATCTCAGTGCCCTGTCAGACAGGGATGTTCCATATCAGTGGCTCAATATGTTGATTTTAATCAGCTTTCAGTGATTGCATAACTGGAATGGGCCCTTCCAGGTGGTGTCTGTGCCATGCTTTAAATCACTTGAGTACAAAGGTTTTTGTGGTGTACAAATGTTGCTCCAGCTCTAAGTGCTTTCAGTACATATTATTAATATTTATTAAATGTGGTGGCAGTTATCCCTTTCTAATATCATTAGTATAAATATATTATTTCTGTATACCCAGAGACTACTTGATATTATTAATTACCAAGTTCTCCTGAGTGACTGGTTTTATTTCATTGGAAATGTTTAATGTCACCTGCTGTATATAAAAGTTATTTCTGGTAACAGGTAAAATAATTAAAGGTGTTGGTCCTTTTTCTTCCAGGCAACAAGCTACTCCCTCATGCCCTTTGCAGGCTTTGGGAGAGGGGTTAGTATCCCAGGAGCAGCTCCTGCTCGTAGGTGTATGCTGTGTGTATAACCAAAGCATGGGCTCTGTGCTTGCAACCTGCTTTTGGTGCTGTTCAGAGACAGGCAATAATATCCTTCAGGAAAGATTGTTCTTACCCTTACTAAATAGGAATGCTGGGCTTTCATCCCTGGATATGGGTGGAATAATCCCTGGAGAGACTCCAGAGTGGGAGTGCTGCCTGTGGATGGACAGCATGAGTGTGTCTGGGGGGATGATCCCAACAGAACCAGGAGCCCTGGCCACAGGGAAAGCAAACCAGCTCCTGGAGGTGGCAATTCCTCTGGAATTGGGCCTGGAGTGGTAGTTTGAAACTCTGGGATATCCTGTAGAATATCTATGGTCTGTCTGTAATTCTTGCCCAGAGAGCCCTTAAGGATTCCCATTTCTTGAACTCAAGAAATGAGTTGAAAATTTTCTATACCTGAATTTTACTTAATTTTGGGCTTCAACTGCAGGTTTCCTTTTGAAACTTTGAAATGAATTTATTTAAATTTAAAGGATGAAGGGTCACACAGTACTTTTACTGCAGCAGCTGGGGAGGTTAGAAGGTGTGTGAACACATTGTCAAATAAATTCCTAATGTGGGCAGTTTGACTTCTGAGTGTCAAATTTTCCACTTCCATCTTCCCAGTACCTCCAACGTAACAGCCAAGCTTCCATGCTACCCCATTTCCATGGGAAAAGGTGCATTCTGGCCTGCCTGTGAGTGAATTGCAGCCTGGAACCCTTTCTGGTGGTGGTCTGAGTTGCATTAAAAATGCATGTAAAAAACGGCTTCAGGACTGGAAGCTTCAGAAGTGTGTTCTGATTGTCATGGCTGTTTTTTTATCAGGATGCAGATTTTGGGGATCCATTTTCTGCAATGGACAGGATGATGTCAAACATGAGGAACAGCATGCTGGAAATGCACAGGAAATTTGTAAGTTCTTCTAAAATTGGTCCTAAAAGTAAATGTATTGAAGAATGAGAGTTAGTTAAGATACTATCAGAAAACAGCACTAAGGAAAATGTTCCTGATCTCAAGGAGACCAAGAGAATCTCTATTTTTTGCCCAGACTATATTGTGGTTATCATTTTTATTTCAGTTTTTGAAGATAAAACTGAGAGTGCTGCCCACCAGGCCTTACCTGTGATGCCAAGAGGGTTAATTTAATAATAATAAAATAGTAGGAAAAAGCTGTTCCCCCCAGTTGTAACTGCTCTCAATGAGCCTGTGTTGCTGTGCAGGATGACCTGTCCATGCACCCCGAAGGACACACGTTCAGCTCCTCCTCCATGATGACCTACTCCAAAGTGGGCGATGAGCCCCCCAAGGTCTTCCAGGCCTCAGCGCAGACCCGCACGGCCCCGGGAGGGGTGAGTATTGCTGGGCTCAGCCACACCAAACCAGGGCCCTCCCAGTTCTCTTTACTGGACACAGTTACTCTTAGAATTCAAGGGATCAGTGAGGCTGGAAAAGCCCTCCAAGGCCACTGGTCCCCACCTTGTCCTCCAGCCCAGAGCTCTGAGTGCCACGGCAAGTCCTGCCTTGGGCACCTCCAGGGCTGGGCACTCCAACCCTCCCTGGGCAGCCCCTGCCAAGGCCTGACCACCCTTACCAGGCACAAATTCCTCCTGCTGTCCCCCCTGCCCCTGCCCTGGCCCAGCCTGAGGCCATTCCCTACCTGCTCCTGTCCCTGTTCCCTGGGAGCAGAGCCCGACCCGCCCTGGCTACAGAATTTAGAAGTGGAGGAAAATACATGTCTCTCCAACACTGCTCTCTATTAAAGGCTTCTTAGAGGGCTGTTCTCCTCCTTGTAATTTTAATGCTTTAAGTATATACCTAAATAAATAACATGCTTATCCAAGACTGGAAAAACAGACTGCCAGAACAGCTGATTCTCCAGTGTCTTTCTCCTTGCTATAATTAATCCTTTTCCTGCCCATTTGAACTACAGGAGAGGCATCTATTTATGCCAGAGCTGCCTCTGGGTGCCCCCTCTGCTCAGGCATTACATAACCCCGGGCTGGAGCTGCCCTTGCAGCCCCTTCCCCGCAGCTGTTGTGATAATTCTGCCCCCAGGGGAATGTGAGCCCTGGGGCCGTGGGTGTGTCCCCGCAGTCACCCCTAGCACAGGCTGCTAAGAATACCCCGTGGGCAGCATGACAAGTGCCTGCCTGGCTTTCCAGCCACTCATCACCACCACCTAATCATGAGCTGTTCCTCATGCTGGGAATTCTGGCATCAGGTGCTGCTTGTTCTGTTGTCAAGGAGAGCGTTGAAGACTCGGCTGTGCAGTATATTTAGGCTGGGGTTTTTTTCCCCCAGTAATTAATACCCAGTTAAGGTGGTGTTTAATTTTCCTGTCTGTTGGCAACAAGAAAATAGACTCGATTTGTGTTTTGTTGGTGTATTTTCAGCCAACAAAGTAAATGAGGGAATTGGAAAAGCTGTAAAACCTGACTTTTATAAAGAAATATAGAACATTTGTGGGAGAAAATAACTCTTCACAAGGGCCTGGAGGGACAGGACAAGGGGAATGGCTTCCCACTACCAGAGGGCAGGGTTGGATGGGATATTGGGAAGGGATTCCTGGCTGGGAGGGTGGGCAGGCCCTGGCACAGGGTGCCCAGGGGAGCTGTGGCTGCCCCTGGATCCCTGGGAGTGTCCAAGGCCAGGCTGGAGCAGCCTGGGCTGGTGGGAGGTGTCCCTGCCCATGGCAGGGGTGGCACTGGATGACCTTTAATGTCCCTCCCAACCCAAACCATTCTGGGATTCTGTGAACTCTTTAACTGCTTTTTTGCCTTTGTTTCCCTTTTTTGTGCAGGTCAAGGAGACAAGAAAAGCACTTAAGGATTCTGAAAGTGGACTGGAACAAATGGCCATTGGGCATCACATCCAAGATCGGGCTCATGTCATCAAAAAGTCCAGGAACTGCAAGACTGGGGATGAGGAGATGAACCAGGAATTCATCAACCTGGAGGAAAGTAGGTCTTTTTAGGCAGTTCTCTCATGGGCTTTGCAATGTCTCACACACCAAGTTCCAGCCTGAGACATCTTGAAAGGACTTCTGGAGGGACTGAAAGTCTGCAAATCCAATTCTCTTTTACAGATCCCCCAAATATAATTGTGCACCGTGTAGAGAATCGTGGCCCACAAATTAAAAATCACTACTCCAACCTCCTAATATTTATTATATGTATTTTCTTGTCTTTATTAAAAACAAATTGTACACTTCGCTGTGTTTCAGATGAGGCTGAGAGCTTTGATGACGAGTGGCAGAAGGAGGTCATGAAGTTCAGGCCATCCCGAACTAGAAGCTCTGTAGAAGCCCCCAAAGCCAGAAGCATCAGTTACAAGGAAAATGGACCGAGAAGGTAAAGGCAGTTTCCTCCCAGGATAAGGAAACCCCCGGAGCTGAAGGAGAATGCGGGTCTGGAGCAATGTGTTCAGGAGCAGCCAGTTCCTGGCAGCCTGAGGAGCAACAGCAGGTTCTGCCCCTCCTTTTCCCACAGTGATTGTGATTGTTGTTGTTGTGTTTTCCAGAGAGAGGCCACTTGGATCTGTGGGTTCCAGAGTGCCCAGAGATTCCTTGGAGACTCTGAATGTGAAAGGAATGCACGTCCCCCTCAACAAAAGCAGCAGGAAATAAGTGGCCCCATTCCCACTGGGATGGAGTTTCCCAGAGCAGATACTGGTGCTCATGTCCGTACAAATACACGGGATATGTGACCAATCTCTGGTTGTGTTGTGCCTTTGCTCCTCCTCTTCCTCCTCCTCCTCAGCACTGCTCAACCTGCAGCTCCTCAGCTAAACCCTCTCATTTCAGTGAACTAAAGACCCAACCATTTTCTGCCTAAAAGCACTTTATGGACTGTCAGCAGTTGTGTCAGGAAAAGCTTTGAATGGCTGAGTTTTTCTGCTGCAGCTGCACCGGTCTCAGGCTTTGTCAGGCCTGGCGATGCAGCTGCTTTGCCCCCCTCTGCAAGAGGCACAGAAAATAAGATCTCTTTCTGTGTGTGGCTGAAATGATTTTTAGGTGATAACTAAGAGGAGTTTGAATACATTACAGCCACTATAAAATCATACTGTAGGTTGTTACAGAATCCTGATTCACCTTGTTTTAACGTGGAGAAAAGTGAAATACTGAAGTGACAGTACTTTAAATAAGTTTATCAGAGTTTTTATGTTAATAAGCTGTGCTTGCACCTCATTCCTGTGCCTGAACTGTCCATTTTGTGTTTCTGATCCTTTATGTATTTATTTTGGAGTTGGCCCATCCTTGTTCCTTCTTGAGGATCGTCTGTAGTAGCTTTTCATTACCCAGTGTCCTAAGAAACTCAGCTGCAACTGTTACTTATGGATGGGAAAACTGTGGGAGAAATGAGTGTAACTGGAAGGATTTCACCATTTCTGCTGTTCTGAGGAGCCAGGAGAGCCCTGGACACAGAAACCACCTCCCCTCAGCTGAGTTCCTGTTCCTTGTGTTCTGCTGAGTGCAGGATGAGCCTAAATCTGCATCTGATCTCCCTGGATCATGATGTTTGAGTCTGATGTTCTAGAAAAGCCAGGAAAGTCCTTGTATTCCAGGTGTTGATGTGCTGTTTTGTCACACAGATTTACCCAGGTGTTGTAGCATACAGAATTTCTGTAAATGAAATAACAGCATTACATAAATTCAAGGCTTAAGTGTAGCCTTAAAAAGCACTGTTTATATGATAAAAGAAAATAGCATTAAGGTAAGAGTAATATTTGTTTGACTAGAAAGCCTTTAAATCATATTTAATCTTCCTGCAGTTTCCCCAGATTATTTAACTTTAATTAAATAATATAAATAAATAATATAATAATGTGCAAAAATAATCAAGAGCACTTCTGTTGAACTCTGACGAGGAAGGACAGTTAGTTGTTGTTTATTGCAGTGGCCCCTTCCCAGTATTAGAGCAAATATTAGTGGCAATAAGTTCCTGTGAGCAAATATTAGTGGCAATAATTGAGGCTCTTGAACCATTTTGGCAGTGAAGAAAAGGGGGACGCCCCTGGGAGTCAGAGCACAGTGCAGGGGCTCCTTTTCCATACCCTGAAGACAAGGTGGATTTTGCAATTCATTTAGTGGAGAACACAAGGCTGTGGGGGCATTCCCAGGTGTGTCACTCCAGCCTCCCAGGAATTAACAGCAGGAAAGCTTTCCCTGCTGGGAGTGGCGCAGGAATGTTGGAGAGATGCTGCTCTTAAACAGAAAACACGGAGCTCACGGCTTGGGTTTCTGTCTGAGCTCAAACCCCAAGATACAGATGCAATAATACAACAAGTACATCCCTTGGGTTTGGAATTGGGTGGGAAGGGGCGAATGTTCCTCCCGGATCCCTTGGCTGTGCCGGGAATGTTCCGCAGGGTAAGGCACGAGAGGCTTTCTCTGTAGAAACATCTGCAACTGCAGTGCTTGAATAAAGTGATTTATTCTTGATGGCGTTGCCTTGGTTTGTTCTCCACCACAGAGCGACCTGTGCATCATTTACTGGGGCTCAGAAACATCCCAGGGACTCCAAGGGACACAGCCCGGGACAGCGGGACTATGGGAAGTGCCCCTGCCGTGGCTGGGCTGGAATGAGAAGGGCTTTATGGTCCTTCCAACCCAGCCAGGCTGGGATTTCTCGGAGTCCCTCGGTTTCCAGAGGGAAACGTGAATTTCCCACCAAAAATAAAGGTGGAGACAAGGGAACTGATGGAGGTGGGACTCGAGCAGGGAGCGGGCTGGGCTGTTCCCGACTTGGGGGCTGCTCTGGAGCCTCCCCGGGCTGAGAAACTTCTGCTTCTCCAGCAGGGAGGAATTGGTTCGTCCTGAGGATGTGTTTACACCTCAGGATGGTGTAAACATGTGCCCCGGGTGGTGCCGGTGCTGTCCCACCGCTAATTGGTGCTGTTGTTAACAGTGCTAATCACCAATGAGCTCAACTCCGGCTGCTTCCCATTGCTCCCGATCCCCGCCCTGCGGGTGCTCCGGCCCCGCTGCCCGGCTTTGGGCGGGACCCCGGGGGGCACCGGCACCGGGAATCGGCGGGAGCTGCTCCACCACCCATTCCCATTCCCTGTCCTGCTCCATCACCCATTCCCGGTCTATCGCCCATTCCCATTCCCGCTCCATCAGCCATTCCCTCCGGGAGCGGTTCCCATCGCCCATTCCCATTCCCTGTCCTGCTCCATCACCCACTCCCGGTCCATCACCCGTTCGCATTCCCGCCGGGAGCGGCTCCATCACCCGTTCCCGGTCTATCGCCCATTCCCATTCCCACTCCCGCTCCATCACCCATTCCCGGCTCTCCCGCCCGGGCTGCGGCGCCTGCGCGGGGCCCCGGAAGGGGCGGGAGTGACCCGGGACAGGGACAGGAGCCGGGGCAGAGGACCGGGACCGGGACCGGGAGCGGAGCGGGGCCATGCTGAGGGTGTTCCGGGCCGGGCTGGCCCCGGCCCGCCCGCGGCACCTCCAGGTACCGCCCCGGGGGCCGCGGCCCGGGCTGGGCACGGCGGGGACCGGAGGGGAAGGGGCCGGGCCTGGCACGGTTTGCCCCGGCCTGTCCCGGCAGCTGCGGGACACACGTGTGTGACAGGGCACAGGGGTGGGGACACACGTGTGTGACAGGGCACAGGGATGGGGACACACGTGTGTGACAGGGCACAGGGATGGGGACACACATGTGTGTGTGTGTGTGACAGGGCACAGGGGTGGGGACACATGTGAGCCCACAGAGCGCCCACCCTGTGCCCGATGCCCACCTTGTCCCCCAGCCCAGAGCTCTGAGTGCCACGGCCAGTCCTGCCTTGGGCAC
>JAWWTY010000010.1:1526027-1556850 GCA_035222235.1 Margarornis squamiger
GCCTTGGGCACCTCCAGCCCTGGGCACTCCAACCCTCCCTGGGCAGCCCCTGCCAAGGCCTGACCACCCTTTGCAGGGAGAAATTCCTGATGAAAGTAATCCCTCCCTTGTTGCCGTGTTCACGGAATCATGGAATGGTTTGGGTGGGAAGGGACCTTAAAACTCATCTCGTTCCACCCCCTGCCACGGGCAGGGACACCTTGCACTAGCCCAGATTGCTCCAACCTGGCCTTGAACACTTCCAGGAATGGGACATGAATTCTTGATAAACTCCTGGGACTACATTTTTTAAATTCTTCTTTCCTAAGGTGAAAGGTAAGGATGGAGTTGGAGCTGTGATGGATTCCATGGAGCTGGAGAGGCAGCGGGGCATCACCATCCAGTCTGCTGCCACCTACACCATGTGGAGAGACACCAACATCAACATCATTGACACGCCAGGTGAGGGAGCTGGAAACACCCTGGGGTTGCTGTTCATTGTGGATACAGAGGACACAAGGGCCTCTCCGTGTCCCTTGTCATGACAGGACCAGGAGTGATGGGTTCAAACTGCCAGAGGGGGAATTTACATGGGATATTAAGGAGAAATCCTCCCCTGGGAGGGTGGGCAGGCCCTGGCACAGGGTGCCCAGAGAAGCTGTGGCTGCCCCTGGATCCCTGGAAATGTCCAAGGCCAGGTTGGACGGGGCTTGGAGCAACCTGGGCTGGTGGGAGGTGTCCCTGCCCGTGGTAGGAGTGGGACTGGATGGGCTTTAAGGTCCCTTCCCACCCAAACCATTCCAGGATTCCATGGCCAGGCACTCAGGCTGGTGTGACGGGAGGCTGATTCTGTTGGCTGTTGCTCCTTTCTGTTTTCAGTTATCAGGACTCATGAGTTCTGTTTGTTATCCAGGACACGTGGACTTCACCATTGAAGTGGAGAGGTCCCTGCGAGTCCTGGACGGGGCAATCCTGGTCCTCTGTGCTGTTGGAGGGGTTCAGTGCCAGACCATCACTGTGAACAGGCAGATGAAGAGGTACAACGTGCCCTTCCTCACCTTCATCAACAAGCTGGACAGGATGGGCTCCAATCCAGCCAGGGCAGTGCAGCAGCTCAGGTACTGGTCACTTGGAATTCTTTGTGAAGTAGTTCTGATCATTCCCATCCATGTCAAGAACACTGGAGAGGGTCTTCTTGTAGCTGCAGTTTGGGGAATACCTGAATTGGGGTTAAATTTTAATGGGACCCACAACGAGTCTTCATCTTCTCAAAGAAACCAAATATTGGGGTCAGCCAAGACGCAGTGATGAGGAGCTGTGGTGTGATATTTGTTTTGTTGCTGGAACTTTATTTGGAGCCACTGTGAAAGCCTTTTCATTTTCCCTAGATCCTGGTAGCTGAAATTGCAGCAGGGAGGTGGCAGGGGGTGGCTTGGATACCTGGAGGCCTGCTTGCTGTTCCCTGCAGCCTTTCCATAGCTGATGTGATGTTACTGAGGTCGTGGATACGCTCCCTGAGGTGCACAAGGGGAGAGGCCACTCCCATCGCCCAGTAATCCGTGCCAAAGCAGCTTCCCCTGGGAGAGGCTCCCTGCTCCTGCTGCCATCCAGAGGGGCTGGAGCCCCCCTGCCTAGAACACAGCTGGCTGGTTTTCCTCAGTACTGATGGATTTTTGGCACTGCCCAAAGGACAGAATACAGGGATTTTGTGGGAGTGGGATGTTGTTCAAAGACCCGGCTGGAGCCGATCCATAGAAACAACATTTTTCTTGAACTAATTTCTGTTTTCTCCCTTTTTCCAGGTCCAAGTTGAAACACAATGCAGCTTTTGTTCAGATTCCAATTGGGCTGGAGGGAAACTTTAAAGGAATTATAGATCTTATTGAAGAAAAAGCCATATATTTCGATGGGGCACTTGGGTGAGTTTTGAAACTTGCTTCTTTCTTAGCTGGGGCTGGTGTGTGCATGAGGAATTCCTCCTTCAGAGGTGAAACCCCGCTCTCTGGGAATTTTGGGATGGGGCTTGTGCCAGGGCTGAGCTCCCTCTCCGGCATTCCCATCCCCTGGTCCTGCAGGTGAGGTGTGGGCAGGGGTGGCTGCAGCAGGAGCTGGCTGGTGCGAAGGGGTGGTGGCCACACTTGCCACCCTGAGAAACAGGAGACTTGCTCCATAACGGGCTCTGAGTGTGCATGTGTGGCTTCTGGGCTGAAGCTTAAGATGTGGCTGAGGCTGTTGAACAGCTTGTCCTGCATCCTCCAGGCTCCTGCCACGAGCAGGAAGGAGCTTGGGAAGGAGCACCCGAGCCAATTCCCACAGGGGGTTTTTGCCCTTGTCCCTGGGCTTTCCGTGGCCAGGCTGGCCGTGGCAGAGGCTGCCCCTGTGAGTGTTGGTGTTGCTGTGTGTGCAGGCAGAGTGTCCGTTCCGGGGACATCCCGGCCGAGCTGCGGGCAGAGGCGGCCGAGCGGCGCCGCGAGCTCATCGAGTGCGTGGCCAACGCCGACGAGCAGCTCGGGGAGCTCTTCCTGGAGGAGAAGATCCCCACGGCTGCACAGCTGAAGGTACCTGCACCGTCCTTACCTGGCTCTGTCCCGGGCCCCCTTCCCCCTCCTTCCTCCAGAAATAGTCCATGAAGTCCCAAAGGAGTTTTGTTTGCTGGAGTTGTGTCCCTCCACTTCTCCCCCTGGGGAGGGCTCCTTCCCAGTTTGTTTTTTGGTTTGCATTGGACAGTCTGAGCTTGCCTGTGCCTGGAGCAGGAATGCTGAGCCCTTTGGATTTATCCCACGCCCATGGGCTGAGTGTGTAACTCAAGACAAGTTGCTAAATGGGATTAAATAAAGAGGGAGCTCTGGAGAGTCCTTTGGAGCGGGAGAAGCCTCATGGCAGAACTCAATGGGGGGACGAGACACGTAAAACATGAGTGGAGAATCCTGACTTGACCACCAGAGAACCAAGGAACGTTTTCTAAGTATTTTGGCATTCTCATTATACTTATCTGGGGCATTTTCATTTTTAAGTTGAAGTTGAGATGAGGGAAAAACCCCTCACACTTCACTAGAATTCTGGTTTTATGGGAAGCCCTTCTTCAGGGAATTATCCAGGAGATTGTGGGAGCAGCTCTTTACTCCAGGAGCGGAGATGACCAGGAAGGACAGGGACTCTCAGGCTCCTGAAGGTGCAGCAGGACAGCTGACACTGCTCTTTTCCAGCTTGCCATCAGAAGGGCGACACTGAAGAAGTCCTTCACCCCAGTCCTCGTGGGAAGTGCTCTGAAGAACAAAGGGGTGCAGCCACTGCTGGATGCTGTCCTGGAATACCTTCCCAATCCCTCTGAGGTGGAGAACTATGCTCTGCTGAACCAGGGGTAAGGACAGCCTGGAGCAAACAGGCGTGCCCAAGGCCAGGCTGGACAGGGCTTGGAGCAACCTGGAGGAGTGGAAGGTGTCCCTGCCCAGGGCAGGGGGTGGCACTGGAAGGTCTTCAAAGTCCTTTCCAACCCAAAGCATGCGGTGATTCCATGGAATAGTTTCAAAGCAGTGTAGCATGTGGCAGGAAGCATCAGTGACAAGGTACACAATGATTTGCCATCTATATTAAACAATGCCACTGGACCTTGGCACCAACTCCCAAACCCAAGAAAGCTCCTTTCGTTTGAGGGTTGCTCTTTATACTGGTGCTTTTAGCACATTAAATGTTAAATTTGGAAAGTGATTATGAGCTAGTTCATTAGAAATGATGGCAACCCTTCAGGCCAGGCCTGGAGCACACCTTAATTCTTTGGACATGATCCCAGGATCACTGAGGTTGGAAAAGCCCTCCCAGCCCACGGAGCCCACCCTGTGCCCGATGCCCACCTTGTCCCCCAGCCCAGAGCTCTGAGTGCCACGGCCAGTCCTGCCTTGGGCACCTCCAGGGCTGGGCACTCCAACCCTCCCTGGGCAGCCCCTGCCAAGGTCTGACCACTCTTTCCATGGAGAAATTCCTCCCCCTGTCCCACTTGAACCTGACCTGTCCCAGCCTGAGACTGTTCCCTCTCCTCCTGGACCTGTTCTCTGGGAGCAGAGCCCAACCATTGGGTGTGAACCCCAACACTGGAGCCAGGAAAGAGCCAGGAGATGCTCAGAGGAGGCTCCCACGTTGCTCCATAACCTCACCTGCTCTCCATCCCTGTTTTTAAGGGATTCTGAGGACCAAACCAAGTTCCTGTTGAACTCTGCTCGTGATGATTCCCAACCTTTTATTGGCCTTGCCTTCAAACTGGAGGTGAGTCCACTGTGTTCCTTCCTAACAGAGGGAATGCAAACACATGGTGCTACCAGAACATAGGTAGGGCAAGCTTTAAAATCAGTTTAAATTTAGTTTAAACTTAACTTTTAAAAAAATTGGTTCCCACCACAAAATCCACAGATGTGCCAAGCAGTGCCAATTTGGAAGTTTAAAATGGGTTATGGGCCTCAAATAGTTCATGGTTTTCTTAGTTAAAGCTTGAACATTTAGGGGGGTTTAGGGGTTTATTTCAGATACTTGCAGAGAAAAATCCTAGGCTTGAAAACAATGGAACATGAGAGGCTTGGAGAGGATCCAGTGCACAATTCTAAGCAAACAAGTTGTTTCTGCCCAAAGAGCAGCACTTCAGATTTCCTATGGAATTTGGGCAGCCATTTTCCATGTTAATGTTTGCCCTGTGGGGCAAGTTTGGGAGTGATAAAATGAGTTCAGAAAATTGCCAGGAAATGCCAAATTCCCTTCCAGAGCCAGGGAAAGCTGAGACTCCTAAAAATGTTTCATTTGCATTTCTAGTGTGTAAATTCAACCCAGAACCATTCAGTGAGCACAGGTGATGCTTTGAATAACAGTGGTCTTGATTCCCAGAAGGATCATGGCTGAGTTTTCATGTATTCTGCTTCCAGGCTGGTAAATTTGGGCAGTTAACCTACATCAGAGTGTACCAGGGCATGCTGAAGAAGTCGGATTATATCTACAACACCAGGACGGGCAAGAGGGTGCGAGTGCAGAGGCTCGTGCGGATGCACTCGGACAACATGGAGGTGAGTGATCCCCTGGGATCAGCACGGATGCTCTTCCAGGGGTGGGCTCTGAGCCACTCTTTGGGATTCCTGAAGTGGCTCAGGACTGCCTGGAGCACAGCACACTGTTTGCTTCACAGCCTTAAACTAAAACCAAATGACATCTGAGCTGAGCTCTCCTTTTGTGCTTGGAGGAAAGAGGGGGGGGATTTACAGACCATTTTATCACAGCTGGAATTTTATGGGAGCTTCGTGTCAAGTTTTAAAACACAGTATTTGTGTATTTTCTGTAAATCAGGTGGAGTTTGTAAGTTACAGAATCACAGGAGAAATCCCAGGATGGTTTGGGCTGGAAGGAATTTAAAACTCAACCAGTTCCACCCCTGCCATGAGCAGGGACACCTTCCATAGCTCAGGTTGCTCCAAGCCCCATCCACTCTGGCCTTGGACACTGCCAGGGATCCAGGGGCAGCCACAGCTCCTCTTACCTTTCAGTGTTGTCTAAGCAGGAAACTTTTCTTTCCCAAGGATGTGAATGAAGTTTATGCTGGAGACATCTGTGCCCTGTTTGGGATTGACTGTGCCAGTGGGGACACGTTCACTGATAAAACCAGCACTGCCATTTCCATGGTGAGTTCCCCTTTCCCTGGGGGCCTGGGGAAGAGGGATTCAGTAGGATTTTCTGGGAAGGTTTGTAACCATCAGCTCTTCCTTGCTGGCCCCTGCAGGAATCCATTCACGTCCCTGATCCCGTCATTTCCGTGGCCATGAAGCCTTCCAACAAGGTAGGAGCCTGTGGATCAGCCCTTCTGAGTCCCCTCCCTGTGCTGCTTTTATACAGGTTAAATAAGGAACAGGCTGAAACCAGCACTGCTTTCAAGTGTGTTATCCCAAATCCGTAAGATCATATCACTGGGATAACCTGGTGGGTTGGGTGGTGTCACTCAGCCATAAATAAGATGCATTTCTTTGACCTGAACTTGAAATCAGTCCTAATGAATACATAACAAATACAGTTACAAATGTTTCAGCAACTAACCTCAGAGAGCAGAAGTGCCCAGCAGTTGACAGGAAAGCCTGAGGCCTTTTCCTTGGATTTCTGGTTCTTAAGTTAATCTTGTCCTGTGTAATTGTATTTCAGAACGACTTTGACAAGTTTTCCAAAGGCCTGAGCCGCTTCACGAGGGAAGATCCCACTTTCAGAGTCCACTTTGATGATGAGAGCAAGGAGACCATTGTCTCTGGAATGGGGGAACTGCACCTGGAAATCTATGCCCAGGTAATTGGGAGAACACATTCCATGGGCTCTGCTTTTCACTGGTTTTCCAGACAGGAGTTCTCCATCCTGTTCCTCCTTCTCACTCTTCCTTCCAGCTCCTTTGCCAAGAGTTTAACTTTTAAGTCAACTTCTGAAGGTTGTCTCCAGTGGTTCCATTTTGAAGGACTTTAAAGGAAACTTCTGCCTGGAATATTTTTACTTCTTTGGTTCAAATCCATAAAAAATGTATTAAATGCTGCATTTTGCTTTAGCAGCCTTTGCTTATAAATAATTAATAATTAATTACTACAGAAAAATCCTATGTTTCTGTGGTTTTAAATGCATCATCCCATAATAACAGCTGATGCAGGCAGGAGGGAATAGTTACTTACAGGGATGAGTTTCATTCCAGCTGAGGTCTATAATGTCTATATTTTAATTAACACAAGAGATGTATCTGGAACATTGACAGAATGAAGAAAAGACGGTTTTGTCTTGAAAAACTGAACTTTTGATAGAATAATTAATGCTGTTCCCTTTTCCTTTGTCAAAAGGTCTTAAACAGGATGGAGATGTACAGATTGACACCTCCAACAGAATGACAGGGAATAATTTGTTACATTAAAAAAAAAAAACAACAAAAAGCCCCCAAAATCAATCAAAAAAATCCCTGGTTAACCCTGGTTAAGTTAAGAAAATCATTTCCAATGAATTTCTAATGGGACAACTGTGGCTTTCTTCCTGCAGCGAATGGAGAGGGAATATGGTTGTCCTTGCACCATGGGAAAGCCAAAGGTTGCCTTCAGGGAGAACATCTCTGCCCCCGTGCCGTGAGTATTCCTTCTGGGAATTGCTTTAGTTAGTTAGTTATGTATTTATTGGGCTGCAGCCTCTGATTAAGCAGCAGAGAAACTCTGGGATGATCAGATCACAGTCCAAGGCACAGGAAAAGGAGCATTTAATGTGTTTGTACCCTGATTGCCCCCACCCCTCCACCTCCTCTGCCCTCCCTCCAAAGGCTGTTGGAGCTCCAGAGCTGCTTCCAGGTGGGATCAGGGGTCCCTTATCCCGACGTGTGTCTGGGCTGGCGGCTGTCCCGTGTCACTTGGACACCATCCCGAGGGTGCCACAGCACTGTCATCTCCCAGGGAATCATCTCCTGTGGGAGTGACAACAGTGAACAACCTGGGCTTTCATTCTCTGATTAGTCAGGCATTTCTCCTCATGGAAAACTCAGGAACCAACCCCCCTGTAGATGCCCCAAGTGACCTTGGCGTGACTTCAAAGCTGACCATCACTTGAGGAGTTATCCATAACTCACACTGTGTTTTCTCCAAATACACAGAGAAACTGGGAAAAGCTCCAGAATTCTGTTTGTTTAAACACTGAAAGTTCAGGAGTTGGGAGCAGCAGAGCTGGGGCTGGGCTGGGAGGGAGATGCTGGCTGGTTTTGATGGAGGTTGCACAATCAGGAATTTCTCTGTCAAATTTTCTGTTTTCCTTATGAAAACACTTGCTCAGATGACAGAGTTATGATGGAGAATAGCACAAAGTGTAAATCCTGTGCTTGGAGCCAGTTTGGGCTGAGTTACTGGGACAGATGAGGAATCTCTGCTGGGCCACCAGTGCTGTCCTCTGGCATGGGAGCACTCCCAGCCCCCCCGGAATTCTGCTGAGCACTCCAGGATTCTGCCAGCTGCTTCTGTCCTTGATCCCTGCCCAGTCTGGCACTGGCATCTCCCAAGAGGAGAGGCCTGTGAAGCACCAGTGTTTTGAACCTCAGTCATTCCCAAGAAAGCCCAGAAATAGCTAGAAATTGCTGCTGTTGTCTCCTGGAAAGGTGGGATGGACAGGGATGGTGGCCCTGAGCAACCTGCAGGAGTCAGAGATGTGTGCCTGATCTGGAGCTTGCACAGCTGCCAGTCTTAAAACAACAACAAAAAAGGGCTTTTTGGAACTAAAATGATTTACCTGGGATACCATTTCATGAAGCAGAACCACATAGTCAAACTGCAGATACTCATCACTTCTTTTCTGGAAAGACAAGGTGAAAAGGAGTGAATTTGGGGCTTCTCCCCACCCAAAAAGAGGTGAGTCAGTACTCTCTGGCTATCACAAGAAATCTGTGATGTGTTTCAGGTAAAACTGGCAGCTTATTATAACAAATAAAGCAGGTGGGGCTCAGTCACTGTCACAAAACAGAAAGATCCTGGTTTGTATCTTTGTGACTCCAAAATTGCATTGGAGAGATTGAATGTGAAGCTTAAAACTCTGCTAATTCCTCCCTTAAGGAAAGGAACTCCTTTGGGATGGTAACACCTCCTGCTACAAGGTGTCAATTTAACCCAAGTAACCCTACATAAAATTGTCAGTAGGGTAAGGACTCACCCCAGAGGCCTGACCGTGATTCTGTGAGTGACAAAATACACACTGGCCTTTGGAATATACTCTTTCCATACACATTTTTCAGGAAAAAGGAACAAAATTCCCCAAGATAAATGGCAGCTGGTTTAATTTAATAGTTTCCTGTCTGTCTTGTCCCGAAATTTGTTAGAGGGGTTTAAAATCTTTAAACTCTTGCTGGTGCACAGCCCTGCAGCAGCTGTGAACTGCTCCAAGATGCCATCAGAGGGAGCAAAACATTCACAAATCCTGCTCCCTGAAGGAATTTGTCTTTCCTTCAAAGCCAGCACTTCCTAGGAATTCACTGGCTGTTCTGAGCAGCAAAACATTTGGGCTTTGGGTTTTCTAAAAATGAAGTCCTGCTTTCTATAAGATCCCTTCCAGCCCAAACCATCCTTGGGGTTCTGTGACTGCTGGTAACTTACCACTTGCTTCACATGTTTGATTTGGGCAAGCTGGAGCTGGGTGTTTTCCGTGGAATTCTGCCATGTCACGTAGCCAGAGGCGACCCAGGCGAGCAGGTGGATGGGCTCCAGCTCGGGGGGCACGTGGCCATGGCTGTCTGGGAAACAGACACAGCCTGGGTGTCAAACAGGAGCCATCAGCACAACCTTATCCCCTAGCGCAGGCTTTGGTGCTAAAGGCACTCCCTTCCATGTCACAAAACCTTCCCCAGGGTTTTGGAAGAGCCTCTACATCAGCACAAGGGGTTTCCTCCCATGGAATCCCAGCATGGTTTGGGTTGGAAGGGACCTTAAAGCTCACGCAGTCCACCTGTCCCATCCAACCTGGCCTGGGACACTTCTAGGGTGTTCTCCTCCACTTCTTTCCCTTAACAGATATTCCACAAGGTGTTCAGGGCTCTGAAGTCAGAGCAGAGCCTCGTTGTGCAGTTGGATGTGCCGTGCCAAGGGCAGCTCAGAGCGAGCAGGAATTGGTGACAGTGGCAGGTGGTTCTCCAGAACAGCACATGCAGATCATGCATGGATTCTGGATTTCAGAAATCAGGAATACATTCAGTAGCTGTGACTGACAGAGCCCCAGGAAGAGAAAGGGAAGCAGCACGTGTTCAGAGCAGGGTAAAGGCCTGACCCTTCTCCCCAGCCCATGGTTGTACCTGGAATGTTCTCTGCCACAAGCTCTTTCTCCAGGCTCCTGATCCGAGTGTAGAACATGTGATCTGCTTCCTCTGTGCTCTTAAGTTCTCCTTCCAGTGTGAACTGCACATCTGGAGCAATGTTTTTGTTGCCCAGGTGATACAGAACCTCAGCAGAGCAGTTAACAGTACTGTCCTGTGACAGAGTTAATTATGTGCATTAATATTTCATTAAGTACATGTATAATGTGGGTAATTTGCACTTCTAAAATGTCTTTTTTTATGTAGTTGCCGTTTTCTCTGTGTCTGGCCCAGAGAGATTCGTGATTATTTGAGACAAGGTTAAATGCCTGATGTTTCTGTGAATGTATAAAGGTGATTTGCTTTCTGCAGTGATGGAAGGGGCAATGGGTGGGATGCAGAATGTCCTTTGTGCTGCTCAGCTGGAGCTGAGTGACACTGAAACGTCCTTGTCATCCCTCTAGCATTGTCTGGTGCTGTAGTGGAAGGTACCATGTGGTCAGGGCTTTTATGGTGGGTTCCTGTTGGTAAAATTTAGTCTTTTTTTGCCTGATTTGCAGTATGGAAAATCAGCAATATGATTCCAAATGTTATTAATTGGTGTGTGTCTTGGCCCAAGCCAGGAGCAGCAGCATAAAGTGAGTTTAATACACATCAGTGCTGCCAACCAGTCTAATTCAATCAATCTGAACTCACTTTGTCCAGGACATCTTCCAGCTCCAGGTCCAGGTAGTACTTGTGCCCAACGTCCTTGATGTCCTAAGAAAGAGAAAGCATTAAGAATGTTTATTTTGTTAAATGTTCAATGACTTTGCATTGTGAAAAAGATTGTCGAATCCCAGACTGGTTTGGGTTGGAAAGGAATTTAAAACTCACCCAGTGCCACCCCGTGCCATGGGCAGAGACACCTCCCACTAGCCCAGGTTGCTCCAACCTGGCCTTGGACACTCCCAGGGATGGGGCAGCCACAGTTCATCTGGGCACCCTGTGCCAGGGCCTGCCCACCCTCATTTCTAGCCTTGAATCCCCCTGAACTGACATTTCTGGGCTCCCCCTGTGATTCCATTCAGCTGCTGGTTAAATCCTCAGTAAGAGTGTTCAGTGGTTCCTTAAATCAAGTCCATTTTGCAGTTCATTAGGAATTGGATCATGTCATGGATCTTTTGGCAATTTCCAATGGCAACTGAAGGAGGCAGGTGGGCTTTGCTGTGCCCCTGTTTGCACAAGGATTTGCTGTGCCCTGTTCTCACAGGTGGGGTTTGCTGTGCCCCTGTTTTGGGATTTTTTGTGCTCTGTTCTGCCAGCCTCACCTCCAGCCCAGCCCAGGTGAGCAGGGAGGTGTGTGCTGGCAGCCCCAGTCTGAGCACCCTCCTCCCCAGTGAGTGTCCTTGGGAGGTTCCCTGGGCCCCATGCCAGGTGCTGTGCCCTGGGAGCAGCGCGGGGTGTGTTCCACCCTGCGGGACACACGGCTCCTTCCGAGCCCCCCGGGAGCTGGGTGGGCAGAGCCACTGGTCACCCAAAATCCCAGGCTCTGGAGATCACACTGGTCACCCAAAATCCCAGGCTCTGGAGATTGTGCTGTCACCCAAAATCCCAGGCTCTGGAGATCACACTGGTCACCCAAAATCCCAGGCTCTGGAGATCATGCTGGTCACCCAAAATCCCAGGCTCTGGAGATCGCACTGGCCACCCAAAATCCCAGGCTCTGGAGATCGTGCTGGTCACCCAAAATCCCAGGCTCTGGAGATTGCGCTGGCCACCCAAAATCCCAGGCTCTGGAGATCGTGCTGGCCACCCAAAATCCCAGGCTCTGGAGATCACACTGGTCACCCAAAATCCCAGGCTCTGGAGATTGCTGGTCACCCAAAATCCCAGACTCTGGAGATCGCGCAGCCCAACCCCCTCCCAAGGCAGGGTCACCTGGAGCAGGTGACACCCGGAGCAGGTGACCCCTGGCGCAGGGGGGACCCAGGTGCGGTCCGGGCGGGGTTGGGATGTCCCGGAGGGGGACACTGTCCCAGCGCCCTGCCCGGCCCGGGAAGGGGCTGTCCCCAAGCCCAGGTGCCGCGGTGTCCCCCCCGCCCCGCTCACCTGTGCCCGCACCCCGCGCAGTGCCCGCAGCGCCAGGGCCCGTGCGGGGCTGCCCCGCTGGAACCGCACGAACCCCGCGGCCACCGCGGCCACCCGGCCCGCCGGGACCCGGCCCGGGGGCAGCTCCATGGCCCCGCTGCCGCTTCCTCGTCCCGCAGGAGGCGGTCCCGGAGCGGCGGGGGCCGGGCCGGCCGCGGGAGGAGCGGCGGGGCCGGGAGGGGCTGCGGGGACAGCGCGGGATAAAGGTGTGCACTGCCAGGAGGACGGGGGGATACTGGGGAGAAACCCTTCCCTGCGAGGGGGGCAGTGCCTGGGGCTGCCCCAGCCCTGGAGCAACCTGGGCTAGTGGAAGGTGCCCCTGCCCGTGGCAGGGGGTGGACTCGATAACCTTTAAATTCCCTTTGTACCCGAACCAGCCTGGGAGCCTGTGAAACGCAGCAAGGGGTGTTTGCCCACGGCAAGCCGTGGTTGCAGCAGGTTTGTGTCCTGAGTGACTGACGTGGCCTTTGGGGATTGTTCCTAGGTTTGAGTTCACACACAAGAAGCAGACGGGAGGAGCAGGCCAGTACGGCAAGGTCATCGGGGTGCTGGAGCCCCTGGATCCTGAGGACTACACTAAAGTAGAATTTGAAGACAGAACTGTTGGCACAAATATTCCCAAACAATTCGTGCCCGCTGTGGAAAAGGTACAAACCATTTGTGTGCTACAGAAAATCCTCATCTTGATGTTTTCCTGCCATGTCATCCACATTTGCTGTGCCAGCCTTGCCACAGGCGAGGAGGCTTTTCCCATTTGTTCCATGGAAACAGAGTCATTTGTGTGGCTTTGTTTCATGTCTTGCATTCCTGGGTTTTGCCCTGAGTTCAGAAGCTGCTGTGTTTTCTCTGGTGGTGTGTGCTGGCTCTGTTCCCTGGCAGTGCCTCCTTTCCTTGCTTACAGTCCAACAAGCCTCCTGCTCAGTCTGCTCCTTACTGACTCTTCTGCTTTTGGTTGTGGCCCCACAATTCTCATCTCTAACCCCAAAATATGGAACTTTTTGTGACTTCTCTGAGGCCAGTGTTGTAGGAAACTGTAATTAAGCTGCATTTCCTGCCTGAATTCCCAAATTCTCTTTCAGTCTCTGGGCCTCCTCTGTGACTATCCCTCTGTATAATTATCACATACTTCTTTAATTAACCTGCTGGTATCGTGGAATTCCTGTGATAACCTAAAATAATTCCTTCGTTATTCTGTGATGCAACACTTGAAGATTTTTACTAAATCCTGAAGAAAACATGCAGTCTTAAAGGAATGTTGTTCTTCAGGCGAGAGCTCTTTCCACACAGAACATTCTTTGGGGCTTTGGCCATAGAGTCCCATATGAAGCCAAATCCTGAGGACAGTTTTCCTTGTTCCGTGGTTTTTAGTTTTCAAAAGTATCAGTATCAAGCTGAGGCGCCAGAGACTGGCAGCACAAAGGTTCCAAATCCTCGCTGCTGACTTGGAGCTGTCATTGCAGGGGTTCCGAGATGCCTGTGAGAAGGGTCTGGTGTCAGGACACAAGATCTCCGGAATCCGGTTCGTCCTGGAAGACGGTGCCCATCACATGGTGGACTCCAACGAGATCTCCTTCATCAGGGCAGGAGAAGGAGCCCTAAGACAAGGTATCAGCTTCTTGTTTGGTTGTGTTGTGGCTGTTCTTGCTGGGCTGAATTTAACAACCTCATTTCTGCAGGTTCATTTGTTACCTGGGGTATCCATCCATCCACCCACCCAAAGTTTGGCCACTTGCATAGAGCACAATATATACAAGAGTTCGTAGAATTTTGGGGGGAGGCACAGCAATTCTTGTGGTTGTGTGAAGGAAATGCTGTTTTCCTGGAATACAGTACAGAAACACCAACAGCACCGTCCTTACAGGGCAGGAAGAGAACATTTGGTCAAACTGCCTTTTGTAGGAAAAATTCCTTCACTGAAGGAGTGGTGAAGCACCGGAGCAGGGAATTGGTGGAGTCACAATCCCTGGAAGTGCCCCAAAAACGAGTGGCACTTCACAATATGGGTTAGAGTCAAAGGTTGGACTCCATGATCTTGGAGGTCTTTTCCAACCTTAATGACTCTGTGATTACAGTCTCAGGAATAAAAGGCAGGAGAGCTGGAATTCCATGGAGTTGGTTATTGTTTTCCCTTGCTGTTGTAGGAAACACTTGGCATTAACACAAACCATATGTTGCTGTGCATGGGAGTATGCTGGCTTTCCCCAGGCTGGTCCCAGGATGCTGGATGGTGTCTCCCCTTCTCTTTTGCAGCCATGGAGAACGCCACGGTGAGGATCATCGAGCCCATCATGGCTGTGGAGGTGATGGCTCCCACGGAATTCCAGGGCGCTGTGATAGCCGGGATCAACCGGCGCCACGGGGTCATCACGGGGCAGGACGGGGCTGAGGGGTACTTCACCCTCTATGCTGAGGTTTGTCATGTTCCCCGCTCCTGCTTTCCTTGTGTGGCCTTTCCACTCCATTGCTGCTTTCCTTACTTTGTGTGGCTAAACCTGGAGCCACGTGGACTCATCCTCAACGTTCCTTCTTTTGTGTCCTTTCTGAGAATGTGTTTTGCTGAGGGGTGGTGGGAGGGTAAGTGGTCTTAGCAAAGCCTCAGGCCTGCACTGCTTTCCTTCTGCTCCCTAAGATGTGCCTGGAGCTCCAGCCTGCAGTGATCTCAAACCTCCTGGTCTCTGGGTGGCACGTCACTGAGCTCAGGGTGTTCAAACTCCCAGATTCTTGAGGTTTCCTGCTGAAAACACATTGCAAACAGAAATTAGTTAAAGTAACAGGTACTATACAGCAAGAGGTCATTAAATTAGAGCTTTTTACAGACAGCACTGACTCTTTGTATCATAATTTGGATTAATTAGATGATAACCCAAAGCTGATGGAAAAGTTGGTTTTTTTTACAAGCCTGTGTTTGGATTTTAGGTGCCCCTGAACGATATGTTTGGATATGCCACTGAGCTGAGGTCTTCCACAGAGGTAAGTCTTCACTGCTCTTTTTGCTAAAATGTGTTTATTTCTGTAAATTTGGGCTGATTTGCATCATCCTTGGAGTTTTGTTCTTGTAGGATTGTAAAGGATTAGTGGGTGCTGTTTCACAGACAAGGGTGTGAGCTGCTGCTCAGCAGGGTCACACACGTCCCATCCTCACCTGGACTTTCTTGTCCCAATTTTACAGGGAAAAGGTGAATATACCATGGAATACTCCAGGTACCACCCATGTTCACCCAGCACTCAGGAAGAAATAATCAACAAATACCTGGAAGCAACGGGGCGACTTCCTGCCAAAAAGGGCAAAGCCAAGAGCTGATTTGGCTCCTCTGGAGGCCTTTGAACGGTTTTTCACACTCTCCTCCAACAGCTCACTTTTCCAAGCCATGGAAGCAGGCAAGGCTGGCTGGCTGAGGCAGGCTGCAGTGGGATTTGGACTCGGAATTTTGTCATCATACCCTTCCTCTGTGGAATTCTCAGGAGCCATCAGGGGATCACCACAGGATTGTTCACATGTAAATGCTGTCATTAACAAAATAGATGTTAAAACATGGCTGATGGTTTGGCTTGAAATTTGTCTTCATGAAGTTCTATTAAAATAATTGTATTTTTTACTTGACACATCATTATTGTGTAATTAGGTTAGTTCCTGCTTTGGAAAATGTAAAAAGGTTAGGCCAGGAGACCCAGGTGAGAGCTGCTGGACAGGCACAGGGAGTGAGTTGTCTCCCCACAGTGAATACTTCACGTGGTGTTCCCTCCAGAGGACAATGGCAATTTTCCCTCCAAGCCCTCCAGAAGTGGCCCAGGATCCTCCAAAGTCTCAACCCCCTGTGTGAGGCCATTGGTATGTGCCACCCTTGTCACCACAGCCACTTGCATGGGTGGCACAAGAAGAGTTGGCAAGAATGTTGGTAGGAGTTAACCCTTCCTGAAGCTGGGAAGAGCGGAATTGCTGTATGGGCTTGGTGATGGGGATCCACTGTATGGACTTGGCTTTTGGCTCCTTGTTAGGAAACCAGCACAAAGCTTCCTTTTCCCAGAATCTCCCAATCCTGGGGCCCTGTCGCAGCCGACGCTCAGCACGGGGATCAGTTGACTAAATCCTGCTGACTCACTGCAGAGACAAAACAAGGACCCTGGAGTTACGTGGGAAAGAGGAGACATTCCCGTAATTCTCTATTTTTAATTACTGCCAGGAGCTCCACGTTGAATTTTCTCTCTCCCTCCCTGACCTACTCAGCTTAGCAGTGTTTTTGCAGAGTTCCAGTAAACAGGGATGAAGTTCCAGTTCAAAACCAGCGACATTCCTGGCACAGCACTGGGCTTGCTGGTTCCCAGAAGTGCAGCAGCCTGGCTTCTCCTCAGCCCTCACGGACAGGCAGGGAAAAGGACTTCTTTTCACCTTGGGGACAGATTTGCAGGGCATGGAGGTGCTGAGGGGACTCGGGTGTGATGTGGGGTATCCATGTGTTGTTGCTGTGGGACAAATCCCTGCATCCACAGCTTCCTTGTCAAATGGTCAGCTGGAATTCATTTCCAGAAAAGCCCTGCAGGTTGTCAGACATTGGGAGATTTTCTTCAACAACCTTTTACCAAAATTCAGCCTTGTCTTATAAAAGCAGTGTGGAAACAGGAAAGGAATGGGGTGGTTGTAATTTTGTTTATATTTATGGGGGTTTTGTCCTGCTCAGGCCAGTGCTGATGTGAATTCCTGGCTCTCGATGCTGCCACATGTGCTGGCTCTCCACAAATCTAGAAAAAAACAAAACCCCAAAAATTTGGCTGTATGATTTTAGGTTTTAGGCTGAAATCTTGGGCTAAGAGTACCCAGGGGCAACTTTGCCTTGGAGTTCCAACAGCTTTGCTACTTGTCCAGAAGTTCCTCTGGAGTTTTTTAACTGCTGCAAGTTGGTGTTGCTTGTGAGTAGTTGGAATTACACCAAGCTGGCAAGGCAGAGGTGCCTGATCTTCTGCAGAGCAGTTGCAAAAACAAGGTAAGGAAACTAAAGTGGAGCCCTAATGTGCAAAATCCATCCTATTTACTTGTCTTGATTCCAAAAAATATTTTAATTGCCAGCTTCCTTAAGATATGTTGAAATTCTAAGCTCTGGTTTCATACTTCTGATGATGAGAAATGTTCTACCAGCACAGAAGAAATGACCAGGAGGATGTGGCATGTTGCTTCCCTGAATGTATTGTGATGCCTGGTGTGTGCTTAGAGAAAAAGCTTCAGTTGGGAAATGGGATTTAATACACATGGAAAATGCTGGAATTTGATGGGTTGACATTACCCAGCCTAAATACATCCAGGGAAAACTGCTATGTGAAATCCTGGAATCGTTGTTACTGAGTACAGCTCAAGGATAATGGAAACCAGCCCAAATTGCAGAGAACAGCCATCCCAGCACCTGCTTCCCTCAGGAAGGTGATGTTCTTGGTAAGGATTTAGTCTATCCTGGCAGGAATCCGGCAAATGGACGAAAAAAGGTGAATTTGGGACACTTTGGTACAATCTCAGAGAGCAGAAGTGGGATGGTGGTGGATCTACTGGGAACCCAACTGGAGAATTTGGTGGCAAATGACAAACCCATGACTTTGTGGTACTTAGGATGGGAACAGGACAGGACAGGGCAGGAACTAAAGGAATTGCTCTTTAGTGAGTGTCCTGCCAAGCCTAAACATGGGAATTCATCCATACAGAGCCCTCCTGGCTCTGCAGGTCTTTTTGGTTTGAGTTCGCAGAGAAGGTGGAAATTTGGGGTCCAACAGCAGCACAGTGAAAGAAAACCCAGCCTCGGCCCTGAGTGATGGTATTTGGTTTATTGGAGATGTGAGTTAAAAATCAGCACGATTCCATCCCAAAAAGTGACCAAAACAATTAGCAGGCAAATATTTCTTAATGACAGATTAATACTTTCCTCAAGATTTTTATCCAAATATATTAACTTTGTTTACAAACTCTAGGTAACAGTTAATTAGTGACACGAAATCAACTCGGGTATGTTCACCTGTGTATATACGTAGTAGCAAAGTTTTCGGGCAGAACTCTAGAACTTGAGTCTTGCAGTTTGAGAAGTGACAGGGATTGATTTTGGCACAGACAGAGGAGTGAAAGCATCCCAATGCACCGACTTGCGTGGGAGACGATCCCAGCTGCAGCTCCGGCAGCACGAGGGTTTTCCCTGGAATCCACCCAGCTGAAGGTGTCCCTCAGAAGTTGGCTCCCCCTTCCTCTGCAAGCCCGGCGGCTGATCCCGATCCCAGCCCGGATCCATCCTCGGGCCCGCGGTGCTCCGAGGCACAGAAGTGTTTCACCTTCAGAGGGCGCCCGGGCAGCCACGTGAGGCGCATGTGGCAGGAAACCATCTCCTGCGGGAGGGATTGGGAATACAGCGGTTCCAGCACCTTTGCACTGCCCGGCTCTCGAGCAAAGGAGGGATTACACAGGTGTTCCCTTACCTGGGTGGGCATTTCATGCAGCAGGACAGTGTAGTCAAACTCGATGAAATCATCTTTCCTCATCTGGGCATGGAAAAAAGAGAGCTCTCAAGAACACAGGTTAGACTGTGGAAGTTGAATGTGTGCTCTGATTTAACTGGCTGCCCTGAGCTCGCTCAGGGCTCGAGGTGAGCAGGGCTTGCTGGCTGTGGTTGCTGGCTGCAGTGACATGGGTTTTGACCATGGAAAGACAGGGAATTAGGAGCACTTCCTGCATGGAATTCTTGAAAGCACTGACTGCTGTGTGGTTCTGCAGCCCAGCTGTCTCTCCCTCAAAACCAGGCTGGCTCAGGTGCTAATTAACTGAGTTTAACCCTCAGGTAGATTGGAGAATGTTACCTGTTAATCTGTCCTTCAGAGAAATCTCGTGCTGAATGGCTGTGGAGCAAAAGCAGGATCCTGCTCTGGATCAGAGCTGGCTGAGGGACACAGAGCTTTGGGAGCTGCTGCTGGATGTGCTGGGGGTATAAGAGCTGTTCCCCAGCCAGGCAGTTTGGCCAGGTTAGGAGCATGGCTGGGGTGAGAGGGTGTGAGGAGTGACTCAGTGTGGGGCTGATGAACTGCAGGTCCTGCAGAAGCCACTCGTGCAACAAGGAAAACCAAATTTTGTCCAAATGAGTAAAATTTTCCCACTAACACCTGGACAAAGTGCTCCAGAGGCAGAGATGGTGGTGATGGGAAGGCCCTGGGGTTTGGGGGATCACACCCCTTGGAGCTGTGAGAGCTGGTGTGTTCTGTGCTGCTTTTGCCCCACTCACCCACTGCTTCACGGACTTCACTTGTGCCAGGAAGTATCCCAGGTCCTCTGTTGACTTCTCCCACATGATGGAGCTGCTGCCAGCGACAGCCAGAGCCCAGGCTGGCTCCAGGGCAGGCTCAATGTTGCCATAGCTGTCTGCAGGGCACACAGAAACAGAAAAAATATTAATTCTGGCTGTTCAGCTGAAAAATAAGGAACCACAGAGCACTTTTGCCTGGCACAGCACTAGTCCTGGGATGAGACTCTCCCTGCGACGTGTCACAGGGAAGAGGGAGGAGAGGGATGCTGAACCTGCAGTCCCATGGCAGTCCTGCAGACATTGCCAAAAGACACTTCCCAGAGGCCCCACAATGGGCTAAGAACCCCAAAATCCATGATAATGGAACTCCTTACCTAGCTGGGAGGAAAAGATGGAATGTTCCCAGCACGGAACAGTTCTCTTAGTCATGCCCAGTGAATTTCCAGCCACAGCTGGGGAGGTGTGTGGCTTAGGGGCAGTTGTTATTCCTGGAGCACACTCTGCATTTACTTGAATTTAAAAAGGTGTGGACTTGCTTTTAAACCCGAACCACCTTCACAAGATGGTGCTGACTGCCAGTGTTAAATGCAGTGGGGTTTTGTTCTCCCAAAGAAACCCTGGAAAGTGGAATTGTTTTGACAGCACGATGGTTTCAGGGTGCTGCTGTAAAGAGATGTGTCTCCTTCAAGTGCATGTATGTTTGCTTGTGTTCTTCAAAGTGCTCTGAGATAAAATGAAATACAGCTGATTATTTGGAGGAGTGTACCTGGAATATTGCTTCCAGTTATTGGTTTGGTTTGCTGCCTAATTCTTTGGTAAAGTCTGTTGTCCTCTTCCTGGATTTCATTCTGGTCTTTGGTGTGTGAGCACTTGATGGTGACAACAGGAGGGGACTTCTTCTTTGGATACAACACTGTGGCCAGGCAGCTCCCAGCATCTTCCTGCCAAGGGAGAGTTTGAAACTGTTACCTTTAATCAAGAGTTCAGTTCTCAGCAATTCATCCTTTGTATGAAGCTGTTCAAGGGTCAGGAAAGTCTTTAGAAGGATATAATTTTTTTTTTCCCAGAAAAGTAAATGGTTTAAAACCACAAGGCAAAGGGACTTAACAGAAGTTTTTAGTTAATGCACCAAGTCATCTTGGAAATATGTTTGAGAGTTCTAAGAAATAACATTAATTGATAACAGGGATTTTCATTGTATGATACTTCAGCCTTGACACAAAAATAATCTAATGCTTCGTATTAAGTTCTGAAAATAATTTGAATTCCACACAATGTGTGTGAAGGAAGAGGGCAGTAAAATTGCTGGTGACAGCTGTGACAGAGTGAGTGCAGGGGGTTGTAATTGAACAGAACACGCAGCTGCCAACTCATTATTCCCGTTTTGGGGTGTGGTGTGGACAGCAGGAGCTACAGTGGGATAATGAGGAGCAGAGTGGATAATGAGGACCATGCTGTCACATGCCACTGAGCTTGGGCCACTGTGAAGTTTCACTCAGCCCCTTGGTTGCCTGATATGACTTGAAATCCTCCAGGACTGAGGGCTGATGGTCACTCAGGTGCTCCTCAGAGAAAAGCACCTGGCAGACAGGCAGGGAGGAGCACAAAGGTCTTTGAACTGGGAAAGATCTGTTTACTGAGCTCATGAATGTCCCTCTTTCAGAGCTGCTGGAGTTCATTTCATGCACATGGTCAGGAGGAGAACAGGGGATCACACACTCACTCACCCCAGTCCTGTAGTCCTCTGTGCTGAACTGCAGGTAGTACTTGTGGCCAGAGTTTGGGATGTCCTGGAAGAGAAGAGGGGCAGCCATCAGTGGAACTAAAGCCCTGTGTGCTGTGATGAGCACTGAGGAGGGAAACAGTAAGTACCCTGTTCATCAAGAGATGTTGTAAAGCCTTTCCTCCCAGAGACAGGCAGGAGGAAAAATCCAGCTGGAAGTCCTTCAGGGGGCAGACTGATACAGAGTAGCTTTACAAATAATAAACTGACAAGTGAGTGTTCAGGGTCCAAGGAGGTACTTTTGCACAGGCTATCAGAGTGCCCTTGGATATCTAAATGAATCCAATGCTCTGAGTCACAGCTGAACAGGAATTGCACAGGCTTATTTAATATCTGAGCTTTGGGCCGTTTGTGACTGGAAAAACACTAAGTTCACTGCAAGATTCTGATCTGTCTGCTCTGGTTTGCCCTGAAAATACCAGCCCTGAAGGATCCCCCTCCATTATCCAAGATTCTGCTTGTTAAGGAAAAAGAAAAGAATCCCCCTTGCTGCTGGGAAGCAGCCAGGAGGACAAAACACCAGGAAAGCCTTCGAAATGCACACCTTGGAAATGTGTCATTTTCTTGGATTTGGGGTTTTTTTAACTTGAGGATTTCAGTTTACAGATGGGCCTTTTGGTGTGGGATCTTCTGTCTCAGCTCCAAGCAGGCTGAAACAGAAACTCTCTTTTAGTGCTGGCCATGAAAAATACTCATTTCCCTGGGATTACCTCATTCAGTTGTGTAAGAGCAGAGCCCAGTAACAAGTATTTGCATTATCTGCTCTTTTATTTCATAGGCAGTCTTTTATTTCCCTGCCAACTTTTAGGTTCAGCTCTGAAATGTGTGTGTTTCTCAGTGCAAGAGCACTGACTTGTTCTTCCCTGGGGTTTGGATGTGATGCCCTTCAGAGGAGCAGGAGGGGAGCTGTGGCTGTTTGCACCAGAGTGCAGAGAAGAACCCAAGGCAAAGTTTGTGTTCCTCTAGCCCTGGCCCCTCCTGTGCCCACCCCCTTCCTCCCAGGAAGTTATTAACAGCATAAGGTGGGCAAAGTCCCCTACCCACCTGCCTGGAGTGTCTACACAGAGTTGTAAACTGCAGGAAAGAGGATGAATTGCTTTAGTCACTTGTTCTATTTTCACAAAACCCCCTCCTGAAGCTTTAGGATGAGGCAAGAGCAGTGTGGAGCTGGAGCCAGATCCCACCATGAAGGGGGTGGAGGACTCAGGATGAGCTCAGATTTTTTAATTCCTTTCTTCTTTCCCTCCTCATTCTCCCCCTTCTTCTGCCCCTTTTTGTGTGTTGCCTAAAATACTGTCCTTAAAATGACAGAGGCTGTGACAGGAGGGGACACTCAGCACAGCAAAATGGCAAAGGCTGACTTTCCAAAATGCCAAAGAATCAATAATTAAATGAAATGATGTGAAAGAAGGGTCTAATCTCTCACAATAACCACTGCACTTGAGTCTAAGTTTCTAATTATTGTAAAGCTACACAAGAGGTGTTATTCCAATGGTTTGTAACATTCCTAATTTGATCAAATTTGGGTATTTTTAAGCACAGTGACCCAGACTTGCTCCTTTTGGGGTCATCACTGCAGATGAGAGAACTTGAAATAGTCAGGACTTGAAAAAATAAACTCTGTGGTTTTGAAGCAGATATTCTCTCTTCATTTGCACCAACTCCACCACAGTACTGCTAGTAGGTACTACTACTACTGTACTACTACAGCCTAGAAGGCTTTCAAGTGGTGCTACACAGCTAAAATACAGATTGAGCTGGGTGGGCTCCTTGGAGCTCACCGGGGAGAAGGTCCATTTGGCATGAAACCATCATAAATTTACAAAAGTATTCGTAGTTTTGAAGAAAAAAATCACTTTTCTTTCCCATTTATTTCCCTCTCTCATCTGTAAGCCATCCCAGAGTGCGAGTTCCTCGGAGCTCAGGGATATCTGAAGGCAGCCAAAGATGAAAGTGTCCAAAAGAGAAGAAAACAAGTGAGTAATTCATTTTTCCACTGAATATCTGGGTCACGGGGTTGTTGTATTTCCGGGCTCCAAATTCTTGCAGCTTTCATGACAGATTTTTGGTGCTGTGGAGGCCAAACCAGCAACTTCAGAGCAGCTTCACTGCAGGTCCCAAAGGAGGGAGTCAGTCTACAATCAGTTTGCCATCATTTTACACTCAGCTTGCACTGCTCTCACAGAAAGGGGGATCCCTCTCTCACCCCCAGCTGCAGGTTTCCCTCTCTTCTCCTCTGGGTTTCCCACCATCATTTCCCCCTGGTTCCAGTTTTTTAAGCATGGAAAAGCTGGCACTGTGCAGAGGAGGGAGAGCTGTCCCTGCCATGGGTTCTGCCTTTCCCACTCTAAGGGAGGGTAAAATTTTTTAATTGACTTCAAATATTAGGACCAGAGTTTGGCATTGCACTGTTTTGTGTCTAGGTGAGGGTGTGAAGAGAAATATCCATCTGAAAAATGGGATTTTCTAGTCCAATTTCAGCAAATGATGCAGTTTAGCCACAAGATTACCTGATTTTACCTTTACCCTTCACCCTCCTATTCCCAAATTATGATTTCCAGCACAGCTTGGGATGGGAAGCTGCTACATCAGTGTTTTGAAAGCTTCCCTCTTGAATCCTGGGATCTTCAGGTGGCACAAACTAAGCCTTTTCCTATCAAAAGTGTATTTTAAAGTGCATCTGTCAACAATTCCATGAGCTGCTGTTTCCTAGAGGATCTTCACTGAAGAAAAAAGAAGGGACAACAAAAAGCAACCAGCAAGGTAGGAATTATTCCATCTTTTGCATATCTCTGCTATTTTTTTGTCAGGAAAGAAAAGCCCTGAAGTCTCATTTTACCTGAACTTGAAAGATCCTTCCCATCAACAGAGTGGGGACTGTCTCCAGTCCTGTTTCCAATTACCACAGTTTCACCAGCTAGCGGGCTAATAATGTTAGTTTTAAATTACAATGCTTATTATTAAATTCCATGATAAAATTATCCTGGTTTATGAGATCCAGTAATATAGTAACCAATAGGAGATTTGCCTTCTTAGAAAAAGATTATTAAAACTCAGACAAACCAAATAAACCCCAAACCCCCACATTTCTGTCTCTTGCCTTCACCTAATACAGCACATTCCTTCCAGGAAATTCTTTTCATTTTTTCCCAGTGGAGGACAGGAAAGAAGGAAGTGACCACGTTTAGTACTTTTCTCCCCTCGTTTTCACAGAGGGTGCAAAGAAAAAGGGGAAATAAACTGCAGAGAGTGGTTACAGTGAGCTCTTCAACCACAGCTGGGAGGAAATGAGGAATTTCACTTCTCTATAACAAACCAACTCATTTCCTTCCTATATTGAGGGAGTCGGCTGATTGGGACTGGAAGGATCCCTTTCCCTCCCCATGACCCAAAGTAACTCACAAATATTCAGCTGGGAAGGGGATCTGCATCAATTTCTTCCTACTGGTACCTCTTCCCTAGACAATTGCAGTGCTGCCAGCTTGTTCTTCAGCCAGGCACAAGCATTTATATGTGTAAATATATCCGTATATCCATATGCAAACTGCCTGGGAAATACAGAAGGAGCACTTGTCCGTTTGGAGAAAAGTATAAAATAACACAGGAGGTTCCTGTCACAGGTGTCTGCAGGGATTTCATAGGAAACCTGAATATCCCACGAGCACA
Organism: Margarornis squamiger; assembly: GCA_035222235.1. NCBI lineage: Eukaryota > Metazoa > Chordata > Aves > Passeriformes > Furnariidae > Margarornis > Margarornis squamiger. The sequence goes on from JAWWTY010000010.1 coordinate 1,550,650, forward strand.
TCCATGCTCAGCACCTCATAAATTATCTGTAGTGACATATTTGGGAACGATGATGAGAACAGAGAGTTACCTGAAGGCTGTGGGTCCACGTAAATCCGTGGCAGGATTCCCAGGCATGGTTAACACTGTCTTTCAGCCTTGCATTACACCAAAGTGTGAGTTTTTACACAGTATTTGGTGTTTTGTCAGATTAATTTGGAAACTATTTTGATCTGTTTAATATTGTGTGCAGCTCAAACAGGCTTCAAATTGTTCTGGAACTGCTGCCAGGTGGGATATATGAGAAAGACTGAGGATCAAGTTTGATGTTGTAAGGACTGCAACAGCACATCCTAAGCTTTTTAAGCTGGCTCAGAACTTACTTCTTGAGAGGGAAGGTTTGACACTACACTGTGTTATTCCCAGTTTCAGGAGCGAGGGGCTGGATCGTACATGCCGTGCAGATGCTGGAGGACAAGTGTTGTAAAATCTCCAGAGCCATGGGAAGGATCCAGTGGAATCCTGTGCTCCTCGGACCGGGAATCCAAACCAAGCAGCCCTTGCTTTAGGGAGCTGCCCATGCCCAGCAGCAGCACCACAGGGCTGCGTTTAAATCCCATCCCCTCGGCTTTCCAGGAAGGCAGTGCTTTCCTCCCAGGATCTACAGCCCGGCACAAACATTCCTCAGCGGGTTTTGCCTGATCTCTTTCTTTCAGAAACTGAGTAAGCTGTAAAACTGCCCCAAACCTGGGGGAAGAGAAGGGCTGTGTGGCACGGAGCTCACCCTGGGGCGCAGGGTCCGAGACCACCCCGGCACCCCGGACAGGCTGTCCCTGCCGCTGCTCCTGTCCCTTTCTGTCACAGCGCTTTGACGCGGGTTTTGGAAGATAAAGGCGTGTTTTCTGATGGGAGCTGCGTTGCTTTTAGATGAAGCTCTTGGTCTGTGGAAGGGGCGGTGGGACAGCAGTCCCTGAGGGGATCCGGGTGTCCCTGAGGGGACAGGGTGTCCCTGAGGATGGGATGGTGGGACAGTGGTGCCCTGAGGGGACAGGGTGTCCCTGAGGATGGGATGGTGGGACAGCAGCTCCTGAGGGGATCCGGGTGCCCCCTGAGGGGACAGGGTGTCCCTGAGGATGGGATGGTGGGACAGTGGTGCCCGGAGGGGACCGGGTGTCCCTGAGGGAGGGATGGCGGGACAGTGGTACCCTGAGGGGACCGTGTGCCCCTGAGGGGACAGGCAGCGGGACAGCGGCCCCTCAGAGGAGCGGGAGGGCTCCCGGTGCCCAGCGCTAACCTCGGCTGTCGATAATACCACCACCACCACAACAATAATCACCGCTCCCCGCACTTTCCCCTCCGCCCCCTTACCTTCACCGTGGCCTTGCGGAGCTGCCCCAGCGCCCGCAGCGCCGCGGGCGATGCCGCCTGCGAGTTGCGGTAGTGCAGGGCCAGCCTGGCGGCCGCCGCGGCCCGCCGGCTCCCGGGCTGCAGCTCCCGGCCCGCCGCCGGCTCCGCGGGGCCCGGCACGGGCAGCAGCAGCAGCAGCAGCGGGACGAGCAGCAGGACGAGGGAGGAGGGCGGCATGGTGCGGAGCCCCGGCATGGTGCGGGAGGCGGCGGGCAGTGGGGCGGCCCCGCTCGCAGCCCGCTCTAATAGCGGGGCCCGTCCCGCTGCGGGCGCGGGGAGAGCCCCGGCCCGGCCCGGCCCGGCCGCCTCTCCCTCCCCTCCCCTCCCCTCCCCTCAGCCCTCCCTCCGGCCCGCGGGGGAAGGGGAGCGGCCCCGACCCGGGGAAAGGGCGGCTGGAGGGTTCGAGGGGGAGCGGCGGCTCTGAGGGGACACCTGAGAGGGGCTGGGGGTTGTCTGAGGGGATCCGGGGGGCTGAAGGGTGCTGGGGGCTCTGGGGGGACTGAGGGGTCTGAGGAACCTGAGGGGACACGAGGGGGACTTGAGGGTGGCCCGGGGTCATCCGAGGGGAGCTGGGGATTCTGAGGGGAACCGGGAGTTGTTTTAGGGGAGATGGGGATTCTGAGGGAACAGGAGTTGTCCAAAAGGAGCTGGGGATTCTGAGGGAACAGGAGTTGTCCAAAAGGAGCTGGGGATTCTGAGGGAACAGGAGTTGTTTTAGGGGAACTGAGGATTCTGAGGGAACAGGAGTTGTCCAAAAGGAGCTGGGGATTCTGAGGGAACAGGAGATGTCCAAGATGAGCTGGGGATTCTGAGGGAACAGGAGTTGTCCAAAATGAGCTGGGGATTCTGAGGGAACAGGAGTTGTCCGAGGGAAGCTGGGGAGGTTAAGAGGGACCGGGGATTCTGAGGGCAGGCAGGGTTTTCCGGAGGGGCTGTGGATTCTCAGACAATCCCAGTCCCCCAGCCCGCTGCTCCCAGACAGGAATGCCATGGGAATGACAGAGATCAGAGCAAATACAGGTAATTATTTGGAGGAGTGCAGTTAGCTCCTTCTCAGCATTACAACAACTCAACACTTCCCAAAATTACAGAGGCTCCCTCAGCCCCAGACGTGCTTTCCCCGGGACACAGCTGAAATATTCCAAATGCTGTGCACAAGAAGCAGAGGGAAGCATTCCTCCCTGAAATAAATCTCACTGAGTGAAGCTTTTTGGAACCACTGTGGTCATATCTCTTCTACGGTGAAGAAAATGAACTGAGACAGCAGCCAGATTCCCTTAAGATGATTTCTGGGATACAAGTGGGCTTGTTGCCTTGTTACTCCTGGAAGCATCTCTTCTGGAGAGACTCAATGTGGTAAAATGTAAAAGACTGCAACACTTCCTGTGTTAAAAATGCTGGGTTTAATGACCTGCTCTATGACCATGGAGCAGACGGTGATTTGCATGTGCAGCTGGCAATCTATTTTTGTGCTTCTGGATGTGTATTGAGGCATAGTTCTGGGCTGGGACCTCAAAGAAGTGAGTCAGAACTCTTCTTAAAGACTCAAACTGTCTCCTGTGGAGCTTTAAGTCTCTTTTTATTACCCTAATGCTTTTTCATAGAACTTCAAATTCAGTATTTCTGAGGCTTTCCTCAGTGAGGGAAATTACTACAATTTTTACATTATTACAGTTATTACAACAGTTGTATAATATCATTCTTTATCACACTGTTTTCTGTGCCACCCAGCTCAATAAATTGCCCCGATTTTGTGGGTGATTATGATTTTCCTTCCTGAAATATATTCTGTAATTAAGAGTTTGTGTCTTCCCATCCGTGTATTACACATGCCAGGCTGGATGGGGCTTGGAGTGACCTGGACTAGTGGAAGGTGTCCCTGTCTGGTGCAGAATTTAGGAGAGGAAGAAGGCTAATTTTTTTCCTTATTGAGACACTTGCCACATTTGATATTTTCTGTTTAGCTGGAAGAAACCAAGATCCGGCCTTTTCTCATTTATCCTCCCTGTGATGACAGCTCCAATATTCCTTTTAAAATGAAATCCAAAGGGTGATTCTCCTCAGCTGACACTGGAGGGCTTGGGCAGTGCCGATGGTTTCCTGATGTTCATTTCATGCCCTTGCAGCGGCAGCCTGGATGCAGGATGAGCCCTGAGGATTTCCTGGGAGCAGAGGAAGCGCCCGTCCATGGAAGGCAAGCAGCGAGGTGGAGCAGGGTTCTGCGGTGAGGAAAGCTTTGTGCAGGATGTAGGGAGGGTGGGGTGGGAGGAGGAGAGGGCTGAGAGGGAGCAGCTCCTCCTGCTCCCGTGAGCTACAGCTGCTCCAGGGAAGGAGTGAAGCCCACCCTGCACAGAGCCTTCACACTCACAGCTTTGCTGCTTTGGGTTTGGCAGCAGCTCAGAGGCTCAAATGGGAGGTAAGTGCTTCAAAAGAAGTAAAACCTTGTACATCCAGCTTTGTCACTCCTGCTGGAAAAGCCTGCAAGTCCCTGAGGCTCAGAGCTGAGCCTTGAGGCGCTGACCCATCCCTGACTTTCTGTGCACTTCCCTTTCCCTCGTGTCCTCCTCCTTTTCCTGCCCTCACTGCTGTCAGCCCCGCGGGCAGTGATAGGGCTATTTCCTTCCTCCCGAGGGGAGGATCAGTGTGCCCAGGGCAGGGAACCTGTGTCACAAAGCAGGGACATTCCATGGCAATATCCTAGGTTGCTGCAGACATTATGCTGCTGTAATTTGCTGTTGATCCAAGCTGACTCTGAATTTACAGAACAATTTGACTCGGGAAAAACAAAAGCTCAGATGCCAAACAGGTCCTGGTCAGGGCTGGGGGGATGTTTGTAAACACATACAAGCACAGCTTTTGCTGCTTCCACAATATTTAGAAAAGGTATTTATTTTGAGCTCTGGGGTTTGTTGACCCTTAAAAGCTGGAAGAGCATCCTCCCAACAGCCAGGCCTCAAGGTAGGCTGGTTCAGAATCTTGTGTGACAGCAAAATGAAGCTCTACAACATGTAAGACTGAACTAAGGGAGCTGAAGTGAATGTTCCAACCTGTTGGAGGGGTCCAGAGGAGGCACCAAGTTGGTCAGAGGGATGGAGCAGCTCTGCTGTGAGGAAATCCTGGGAAAACTGGGGTTGTTCTGACTGGAGAAGAGAAGCTCCAGGGTGACCTCAGTGTGACCTTCCAGGTCTTGAAGGAGCTACAAGAAAGATGGAGAGAGACTGTTTACAAGGGCCTGGAGGGACAGGACAAGGGGAAATGGCTTCCCACTGCCAGAGGGCAGCGTTAGATGGATATTGGGAAGCAATCCTTGCCTGGGAGGGTGGGCAGGCCCTGGCACAGGGTGCCCAGAGAAGCTGTGCCTGCCCCTGAATCTCTGGGAGTGTCCAAGGCCAGGTTGGACGGCGGAAGGTGTCCCTGCCCATGACAGGGGGTGGGACTGGCTGAGCTTTAGGGTCCTTCCAACCCAAACCATCCCATGGTTCCATACATTCTAGTTCGTTATGATGTGGTGCATGTCGGTTTTGTCCTTCTATAGCACTTTTCCCTCTCATCCCAGTTCACTTGGTCCAGACTCAGAGAGGACGGTGCTGGTGTCAGCCCCATGTCACTGAGCCTCTCCCTCTTCCCTGCTCAGTCCCCCTTCAGGAACCAGGACACTCTGGGAAGTTTCCCCAGGCTGGGATCGTGAGGCTGTTTGTGTCACGCTTGTGTCACAGCTCACTTGGATCCTTTGGAATTGGAAACCAGGGTTGTTTCAGGCAGCTGGTCTAAAAAGCATTCTGAGGTTTGCATTTTCTTTTTTCATACATCAAATGCTTGTTTAGAGGCCAGTTATTCCTAATTTGTTTCATATTTGAAGGCTGTTTCCATACCCTTTGTATAGAACAGACCTCACTGGCTCATAATCACTACCAGATGACTGTAATATAATACAGCGAATTTGGACAAAAGTCAGTTTATTTTGTTGTGCAACTTTTCCACTTTTATCTTCACCATCTTGCTGTAGTTAAGAACCAGCTCTGTTACTTGATTTTAACTGAATTGTTTAGGGCTTTTTTTTTTTCTCCTCATCAATAATTGTCAGTTGATTTATCCTCCATAATTAATCCCAAGGGCTTACTTTTAATTAGTCTCCAAATATTCCTGTGGATAAATCAAGGATAGGTGATCTTTGGATGCATTGCTGGGCTGACCTTGCCTGTAGGCATAAAAATATGTATGTTGGTTTAGTGTGGCTCATTTTTTTCAGGGTAATTTGGTTTTGAGGGCTTCTGATTATTTTTAAATCAAGGACAGGATTCTTTTTTACAGAGAAACATTTATGTTCAGTGTCAGCAGAGACAGATCCTTTTCCTTTTACAAAAGGGCAAGTTATGTTCAAACCAAAATAATTCTCTTATGTTTTGAGAGTGTAGAGTAGACAAGTTTTCTAAAAACCTGTTTATCATAAGATTGGCCAAATGGGAATTTTGCTGTAATAGCTCCATAGGGAACTAGGGAAAAATAAACAAGAAGAAAGAAATCAGTTGAAGCCTGGAAATACTGTCTGTGACAGGAATTGTCATCCAAGCCTTTCGCTGGCCTCCTGTTGCACTTCTGGTTTTGACCAAATCTGTGAGAGCCAGGAAATGAAAAGTGCAAGGCCATGAAAACCACCAATTAAATACCAGTTGTTTGGGTCAATACAGGAGTGATCATGGAATCCCACAAGGGCTTGGGTTGGAAGAGCCTTCAATGGCATCCAGTGCCACCCCCTGCCATGGGCAGGGACACCTTCCACCAGCCCAGGTTGCTCCAAGCCCCGTCCAACCTGGC
>JAWWTY010000010.1:1558254-1626091 GCA_035222235.1 Margarornis squamiger
TAGGCACTGGAAGGGGCTCTCAGGTCTCCCTGGAGCCTTCTCTTCTCCAGGTGAACACCCCCAGCTCTCCCAGCCTGTCCCAGAGCAGAGGGACTCCAGCCTTACATTATCAGATTTCTTTTCTGGTCTCTGATATTGCATATCAGCAGGTTGGTAGGGCAAGACCTAAGAATATTATGCATTCTTACATATATTATACTGATGGGGAATGTTAAATCCCTTTCCCTGGAAGTTCCCTGGAACATTAGTGTGGATCAGGAGATAGCTGTGCCCCACTCTGGCACAAACACACAATTTATGGCAGACACCAAATTAATATTTTCTATTTTACAGATCCAAATTTGACATTTTCAGTTGGAAAACCACACTCTCCTGTTTTCCTCCTTGGGGGGAGTTGCTTTTTAGGGTCAGACTCAATGCCAGTGTGAGATGTGAGCTCTGGGTTACAATATCAAACCATGACCAGGGTGGTTTTAGTGCCTTCACAGCTGTGGAATTTTATTCTTCCTACTATCCACGTTATTGGCTGTTATTAGAATGGGCTGAAATATTTTTATAGATGAAATGAATCAAATGATCTCAGATTAAATGATTTGCTGCCAGTCAAGAGCCTGATACTATAATTATTTATTAAGTAGGACTGGCCTGTAGATTGGTGATATGTTCACAAACGAAACACATTGCCACATGTATATGAATTAGAAAAATAATTATATATATGTATATAGAGTGGGAGAGGTGTAATCCATGATTGAAGCTTTGCTGTGAATGTTGTGGTTAAGCTTTCCTTCCTGAATCCCTGATCTCATCCACCTTTCCCTTTGAAAGAGTTTTTAACTGAGGGTGGTATTTAATTCTTGGTCTTGCCCAAACGAATCTAGAAGGTTCAAGGGAAATTATTATGTAGAGGAAAAAGAGGGAGAACTCTCCCTTTCTTCTGTTTAAGACAGTGATTATTGGAGTTTCCATGCAGAATCCCAAACCTGTCCTGACATTTTCTGTTGCCCGTTTTGCAGCAGCCCTGGCTGACCCTACTTCCAGAGGGGAATGAGAAGAACAATAGGAGGGCAGTGAGTGCTGAGCATATTTAAAGCACAATCATGGGAAATGCTCCCAGTGCCATGGAGCCCTTTTCCTTCCCCTGCCAAAACCCCTGGCATGTCCCTGGCTGTGCTCCAGGCCTCTGGATCCATGAAACTCTTCACTAAGGTAACTGTCAGCATAGGGAAACACCTCTATTCCAGTGGCAATGTTTGGAGGGCACAAGGAAACCCCATCCAAGGCCCCAAATCCACTTTCTTGCTGCATTCAGAGGGTGCTGCTTGTGGGCATACACTGATTTTAGCAGCTCATAAGGCCAGAGATTTACTTTTAATTAATTAATTTTTTAGCATTTTGTATTCTAATATGGACCTTTGCATATTTGTAGTGATTGCAGGGTTTAGAAGCAGCAGAGTAAATTGGTTTTAGGCATAAACTCCTGTTTCTTAACAAGACACTTAAAATGAGGGGAGGGGTGATATGAATGTCTCACTTGACTGAAAGAGGAAATGCCTGGCAGTCCCAGGGAAGGAGTCACGAGCACCTGCGCTGAACTCAAACAGATTCTTGGCAGGAATGATCTAATTGCTCTTGATAACTGGGGGAGAAATCATTTTCTTATACAAATAATGGAAGAGAAGACCGGATCATGGCATGACATCATTGGAATCAAAGCAGGTTTGAAATGAGCTAGAGAAGGTAAATAGAAAAATGGTCTATATTAAAAAACCAGTATGAGATGGTAGAAGATCAATACCAAAAATCAAAACAAATTAATGTTTCCCTTCTGTATTTTTGCTGCATTTCCATCTGCCAACAAGGCAAAGAAGGGGCAAGAGTCTAGGAGAGTTTGGTTCAGGGTAGTCTTGCTGACACTTTAAACAACTCAGGTTTCCCTGACCAATCTGCCTAATTAAATAAAAATGCAGAATTATAATAGATACTTTGACATTTTTCTGTAGTAGGCTGCAGTGGATTTTTCTCAGACTAAAGGCTGAGAGAGCTGGGGGAGTTCACCTGGAGAAAAGAAGGCTCCAGGGAGACCTGAGAACCCCTTCCAGTGCCTAAAGGGACTCCAGGAGAGCTGGAGAGGGACCTGGGACAAGGCATGGAGGGACAGGACAAGGGGGAATGGCTTCCCACTGCCGGAGGGCAGGGTTGGATGGGATATTGGGAAGGAATTCCTGGCTGGGAGGGTGGGCAGGCCCTGGCACAGGGTGCCCAGAGAAGCTGTGGCTACCCCTGGATCCCTGGAAGTGTCCAAGGCCATGTTGGACAGGGCTTGGAGTCACCTGAGCTAGTGGGAGGTGTCCCTGCCCATGATAGGGTCGGGTAGACAAGATAACTTTTAAATTCCCTTCCCACCCAAACCATTCCATGATTCTAAGCCAAAGAAAACCTGTTTATGATGCCAGGGGCATCCAAGGGCTGAAGCACCTTTGTAGTTGTTGAGCAGAACAGGAAATACAAACATTAATTCTTTGACTTTATCCCTGGTTTTTATTGCTTATCCCTTTTCTGAGAGGTGAGAGGAGCAACCAGCAGCCCCTCAGGTGGGAGTGCAGTAGCATCCCAAGCCTTTGGAGCAGAACACTTTGAGAACTGGACTTTTGATAAGCATTCTTGGCTCTCTGGCTTAACGTGAGACCACAGAAACAACAGTGACTTGTCACTCCAGGGCCACCATTTGTGCTAAGTCAGAGAGATGCAGGATGGCCGTGGCAGATCCTGGCGGTGAGCACACAAATTAAACCCCCGGGGAGGGGCAGATCCCACTCCAACAATGCCTGGTTGCTGCGTGTGTTTGCCGAGCACCCCGTGCACGGGGCAATGAGGAAAACATTGCAACAGCACAGAGATTGTCTTCCACGTTCCACAACTGCTGCTGCGTCAGCACAGCTCTTCATGGCCAAGGCTTACAGCCCACACCGGGACTGAGCCGCTCCTGCATCCAGCGGGATGGGGATGCTGTGGTTGTAGGACAAAACCCCCAGGCACGGGTCCCCTCGCCCTTCAGGGAGCCAGTTATGCCCCTTGGAACCCGTTTATTGTTCTTTGACTTCCTTGAAGGCGTGTGTTGTGAGCAGTGATTCATCCACCCGTTCTTCCCAGTCCCGTGGGACCTGTGTTTCTTTTCCATTTCCTGGAAGCACTCGGTGTTTGGGGAGGGTTGCTGGGACACCCACCCTCCAAAGCTGCTCTCAGGATGTTATCTCCTGGGTGTAACATCCACAACAGGATCTCCCTGCAAATCCCACAGGAATTACTTTTCCTATGGTGTGAGGCTGTCTGGGAACTATTCCCAGGGAATAAAGGCTGGGAATGTGCTGAGAGCAGCATTACTCTTTCAGGTGCCAGTATAAGAAGCTTATAAAAACTTCATTTCCGCTTGCTGAGCAGAAAGTAGAGCAAAATGGGAGTCAGGGCTGGGAACAAGTGGAGTAGAAGGTGAAATGATGTTGGGACAGCTGAGGATGGAGACAGGAATGCTCAGCAGAGCTGGGCAAGGGAATAGGTAGTCTTTAAAGGAAGACAAAACTTGAACATATAATTCTGGGAAAAAAACCAAACAAACAAAGACAAGAAATTACGATCAGTTTGCAGTGTGAGTTTGGTACATGTGAACTGACTTTGGAAAATGAGATTTTTGACTCCCAGTGGTGCAGGTTTTGAACACCTGACTGTCAAAGCCATGATTTTGCTCAGGAGGACAGTTGTGCCTGTTGGTGCTACCTCTTCTCCCCAGCACCCTCCAGAGCAGGGGTTACATGGGCCATGTTCCACCCCCTCACCTCCAGTGCAGCTACTGACTCTAATTCCTTGGAAGAATCAGACCTGAAGAAGTCATAAAAGCACTAACCATTTGTTTCTTCTCTTTTTGTGGTGATGTAAACACAGAAAAGCCAACCAAAATACCGGAGTGCCTGGACAGACCCCGAGGGACACATTCCCAGAGAAGTTCAGAGTCAGCTCCCCAGCAGGCTCTATGCAAACTGTTTAGCAGGGAATTCAGCTGGAGAGCCTGGAGCCAAGCCTGCCCCAAAGCACTCATTGTTTAGAGTGCAACGATAAGCTGGAAGAAGTGTGAGTTTATGGTTTGCCAACAAACTGTTTGACAGGGAAGCAAACACTCCAGCTCCCTCCCGGGGCCAGGAGGGGATGTTAGTATTTGGCATCGCTCTCAAAAGCAGCATTTTTATCTGCTCCCTTCCCTGAGTTCAGTTCTCTCTTGCCACTTTCCATTCCCTATCACTTTCCAAAGCCAGGCTCCTGGCACTTGTTGTTAGATGTCAGATATTTGAACTAAGAGCTGTATTTTCTTTGAGTGCTTTCTGGTTGCGGCTCTCAAATTTCCAGGCAAAAAAGATTCCATTTGCTTTCCAGATAAGAGAAAAAAAGAAAACTTCCCATTTTTTTTTTCTCTTCAATTTCTTCTAATCTAAAACCTCATCTCTTGGCTACCACAGGCTGCCCAGGGCAGTGGTGGAGTCACCACCCCTGGAAGTGTCCAAAGATCCTGGGGATGTGGCACTTGGGGCCAGGGGTTAGAGGTGAATGTGGTGGTGCTGGATTAACAGCTGGACTCGATGGGCTTGGGGGTCTTTTTCCTTTCTGGAAAGGCTGGAAGTTTTTCCTACCTTGTGGAAAGAAGGTGAGTCCTGTAGGTCTCATAAGAAACAAAGTGCCTGAACATCAGGTGACATTTCCAGGAAACAAAAGTGCACTGACTGTGTTGATGAGCTGGCCAGGAAACAAGAGGGGAACATTTTGGTCACTCACCTGGAGGACTTGGATTGATTCACTTGTCATTTATGGGCAAGAACAGGAATCTGCCTGGTTGTTTCTCTGATGCCGTGAATAATATTTATGAAGTTGTTTGTACTTGGAAACCACAAGGTGGGGAACTCAGAGCTATAAAAATGCAAAGAATTGTAATCTCCCAGGAATGAAACTGTGAAATCAAGTGTTGAGCAAGATGCTTCCAAATGAAACAATATATTTTCAGAATTATATTACAGGGGATTTTTTTTTGCTGTGCAGAATAATTTTTCATTTACTCTGAGGGAAATAAAAAGGAAAACTGTGCATTTCATCTCCCTCTCCAGCCTCTTACTTTTACAAATACTTAGACAGAATATCTTGTCCTCATTTCATTTTGAATTATCAGCTTGTGAAATGTTTTCCTCCCCCTCCAGCTATTTTCCAATTCTTTGCCAATGATGAAAGGATTATTCTCCCTCCTTCCCACCCTTCTCTCTTTTCCTCTAAATTAGAGCTTTTTGTGATTTTTTTCCCCATAGTATCACTTTCTTGGGTTATGAAACAAAGCCTCACACTGCCACAGACAGAGCTGGATCTGTGAAGGCAACTGAGAATTTTTGGAATAATACTGGTTTTTCTTTTCCTGATTTGATTTTGAGATCACTCAACCCAGTGAGAAAATTTGACACAACCACACCAACTACAGGAATAGAATTGAACTTTTATTTTTTAGAAACTAAAAGGTAAAACTGCACCGCACTTGTCTCTATTATTTGCTGCTCTTCATGGACAATCACGGACAACCCCTGAATTTTGAGAATTCCCACCATGGATGAAATACCTACTTATGCTGGAAGTGCTGCAGCCAGTGAGAATTCATGGAGCAATGGAGCAAAGGGGAAGTGACCATAAACCAGGAAACTAAACATGGATGGCAGGATGTCTCCTGGAATAACAATTGCTGGCTAAGACTATGCAAAGTGGGGCAATAGTTAGAGGGGAGGTATTGGCAGGAAAGAGCTCTGGAGCAGGCTGTGTTTAAACAGGACTGCAAGGAGAAGGTTCCACGGTGGAAGAGATGTTTTAAACACACCTACAGGTGAGAGGAGTAAGTAATTCCTTGGATCCAGAGATGGTGAGAAGGACTTGCAGGACGGTGAGGGAATTCATTTTCAAGGAGACAAAGTGAACGATCAGGTTTATCAGCAAAGAAATTAATCCCAAAGCTCAGGGAACAAAGTGCTGTTGACTAAAGCTGTTTCCTTGGAAATTTCTGCTCAACTGTGTTGCAGCCTGGAGAGAGGAGGAAAGAAATGCACCCCACCTTCCCCTCACCTTGGAAAGCCTCCAGCAAAGTTCAGTCACTTGAGGGCAGAGGAAATGCCTGATGAGGAACTGCTGGGTATGCATAAAGTACTCGGCCTTGGAGGGGGCAAAAAGGGGACTTTGAGAGGGGATGTGCTCTTGGAATATGAGTACTGAGGGAGATGATGCAGACTGTGGGGCACACCAGGAGGATTTGTGCTGCACTTGGGAAGAGGAGGTTCTGGGTGGATACTTGGAAGGTAGGACAGCCTGGGTGGTAAAACAGACACTGATTTGGGAACAGAAGGGGATCTGTGTGGTGACAGAGCTGCGAAGGAGACACTGCAGATCCTGTTACAGAGTCAGTGGGAACCAATTCCTTTCTCCCATCCATTCCTGCACTTCCATACACTTTGATTTTAAAGGAATGAGGAGCCCAGCCCTGGTGACAGGAGCTCTCCCTTGGTCTTCAGCCAGAGGAGGGAAGCAGAGCCCTTGTTGAGGGTGTGAACTTCCTTCATTCCCAGGGCTCTATCACACCAATGATTGAGCATTTTAATCAAAATCAAAGCTTCCTTCTGAAATTCCTGGGCTTAGTTATAAAACACTTCATGTCCATCCCTCTGGAAGAAACAGAGTTTTAAGAAGTTTAAATGTTATTAGAATTGTCTTTCCAAAGACAAGCTATCTAGTAAATGCTCTGGTTCAGTGGCTCTCAGGCATCTGGTGTTGTTTGGTGTTTCTACTAAATAATCTGGGGATTTCCAGAATGGTTACATCCAACACAGAATATGTGTATCCTGAGGAGGTGTTTGCAGCACAAAGGGAGAGTTGTGCATGGAGCCAGGTAGAAGTGTTATCTGATAATTCAACTACAGCCCCAAAGCCGAAAGCTCTGAATTCCCAGAATCACAGCCACAGACTGGTTTGGTGGGAAAGGACCTTAAACCCACCTCGTTCCACCCCTTGCCATGGGGGAACACCTTCCACAGACCAGGTTGCTCCGAGCCCCATCCAGTCTGGCCTTGGACACTGAAAGAATCCTCCTGAAAGTCCTGGTTTGGCTGAGAAGCTGCACATGATTAGTGATGCTCCTACACTCTCACTGTGGTACACTTGAACCATGACCTGATTTGGCTCTTGGAGGTGGAGCCTGGTGCCCACCTGCCCTTGAAGATGGAGCCTGGTGCTGCCCTGCCCTTGGAGATGCAGCCTGGTGCCCCCCTGCCCTGGAGAGCAGCTCTGTCCTTTCGGGAAGCACAGAGGACAATATTTCTGAGCAGTGTCCATAGGAAAAGGAGCCTCAAACCCGCACACTCGGTCCTGGTGTGACTCAGCACAGAGGGAGGAGCTGTTTGCTTTGGCACAGTGTCCCTTCAAACCACAGGAGCTTCTCCAGGCCAACGTCTTTGCTCTCAGAGAGATTTATGTGCAAAAAGGCTTCCTCAGCCCTTTGCCAGCAGTTTACAGAGGCTGGTGCACAAGCCCAGTAAAATCTGAGTGGGACAGAGCCCGGGATGCAGAGCTTTATGCCAACACATTCCTTAGAAGGCAGTGACTGAGGACCTGTGTGTGGCACATCCTTCCCCACGTGTTGGCAATGTGTGGTGGGGACAAAGCACAGGGTTTTCCTTTCTGAGAATGGGTGATGCTGTGATGATGAGGGGGGGACAGATGCCTTTACTGGTGCTAAACACCGTTCCGGCTGCATCGCAGTTCTGAAGCATCTTCAGCAAAGCCAGCCATAACTCAGGAGAGCTACACTCTGAAAGCCACTCGTTGTTCCTGGCAGTGTTTGCTGCTCAGGGCTCCTGATTGATCAGGGCAATGCAAAGAGGTGAGGCCACAAGCACAACCAGTTTATGGCCCCTGTAAAGTCCTGACGCATTTGGCTCAATTTTCTGCTATTAAACCCAGCGTTTGGTATCATCTGGCACTTTAAGTGCTTTGATTTATGGGGGGACAGCAATTGCATCTGTAATAAACATGCTAAAGCAGGAGTTTAAGAGCAATCTACTGTATTTATTTGGGACATAAACACTCACCTGCAATGCATGTGGGAATCGTGTGGGGTTAACTCACACAGAACATCACAGTCATTAAGCTCCAGGCACAGCAAGGTCGTATCCAAGGTGAAGATGGAAGAGACTGGGAAGAAAAGGGTGGCATGGCAAATATTGGGAAATAGCAAATGGAAAAATATTCTTTTCCTGCTGTTAAATATTCTAGTACATAACTGTAATTTCTTACTGTCCTATAAAGAGCCCAATGTTACACTGACCAAAATAAATTACAGCCCCAGTCTTGTTTATTATGAAATATTTAAGCACACAGCCATAAAAGAACAGGAAAAACCTCAACACTGACAGCGTTGAAAATAAATATAATAAAATTGCATGTGTTTCAGGTTTATGGAAACTCCCTCCTGGATGACTGAAAGCACAGAAACCCGCTGTGATAGCTGAACCTGCCTCAGCTCTGCTCCACGTGAGGAATCCTCCCCATCACATTGACCATTTGGGTACTGAATTAATCATGCTCAGTGGATGATTAGGAGTGACAGAAGGTAATAATTTTTCAATGATTTAAGTAGCTTTTTTAATAATTTAAGTAGCTTAATCCTTCTATCTTACCCTATTTTTGTATTATAGCAATGGAGTAATGGAGAGGGGCATTAATGTAATTGATATTATTAAGAATGAATGACAAGGATTTGTGGACTTTGACACTCATCCATTTATTTCTTAAGAATAAGAAATTCACTTAGAATAAGCAAATTCAGATGGGTTTCTGGTCTCCCAAGAGCAGCCAGAAGAGAGGCCAAAAAAACCAAACAAATCCAAGGTTTAATGAAACCACAAGCTTGAATTTTTCAGGGTGACACAGACTTGAATAAAAAGGACAAATTCAGGGTTCTGGAGTTTAAATAATACAGTTAGAGAGACATCTGAACAATAGTCACCCTCTGAGGCTGTAAGGGCTGCCCTGGCCATGTCTCACTGTTTTTACAGGAAAAGGAAGGAGATTCTGCTTTTCAACTTTTGTTACATATTGACACAGGAGAGACACACTTAATTTCTTCCAGTAAGGAAGCCTTGGGCTGTAGTGTCACAGATATCTAATAAACTAAAATGGGACAAGGTGCTGAGGATGGGCACGAGTTACCTTTGAGCTCCCTCAAGCGGCAGCGAAACCTCGAGCTTGAAACAGAAACCTCTGAGTTTGTAACACGAACCTCTGAGTTTGCAACAGGAACCTTTGAGTTTGTCACACAAAGCTTTGAGTTTGTAACAGAAACCCTCGGGTTTGAAACAGAAACCTCTGAGTTTGTAATAGGACCCTCGGGTTTGTCACAGAAACCCCGGTGTTTGCTACAGAAACTCACATCTGTAGCAGAAACCCTGGAGTTCATTCCACAATCGGTTTTCCAAGGAAGCTTTGCAGTTTAAGACCATATTTTTCGGAGCCACTGTAGTAAACTGAGAGAGCTGCCCTGATTTCAAGGACTCTAAAGCAGCTCAGAGCACTTGAAAAGGTGACCTGTTAATTTAATACCACAGTTCTCTTTTGACAGGTCTCTGAAAAGACACACATGAGTGAAATGAAGGACTTTATGCCCAGTGGGAGTTCCCAGCTCGTTCACTGCATGACACCAGAGTGTTTTGAGAGGTGATTCTGACCTCCTTCAGTGGCTCCTGATCCAGCTGATGGCAGAGCAGCTGCAAAGTGGATGTCTTGGTTCAGCACCTCAGGTAAAACTCAGCACTCTCCTTTCTACTGCCCTAAAAAGGGAAATGAATGGTTGGGCTTAAATCACAAGTATTTCTGCCCCTATTGAGAGCATATTTTATTCAAAAAGAGCATGTCTTAATCAAAAAGCACTTGATTGCATGCAGGATTCAGATCATCTCTGGTGCAAGAAGACGAAGTTTGGTGGAAGGCTGGCCCTTTTTACAGTGAATCAGTAGATTTCCCAAGGGTTTTAATAACATGGGAAGAAGCCTTTGGAGCAAAGAGCTCTGGAGAAATGACTTTGGGGAAGAGAAGGTTGTGTGGAGAGCTCAGAGCAGCCTCCAGTACCTGGAGGGGCTTACAGAGAAGCTGGAGAGGGGCTGCTCATCATGAATGGCAGTGACAGGATGAGGGGAACGGCTTTGGACTGGAAGGGAGTAGGGTTAGATGGGATATTGGGAAGGAATTGCTGGCTGGGAGGGTGGGCAGGCCCTGGCACAGGGTGCCCAGAGAAGCTGTGGCTGCCCCTGGATCCCTGGGAGTGTCCAAGGCCAGGCTGGACGGGGCTTGGAGCAACCTGGGCTGGTGGGAGATGTCCCTGCCCATGGCAGGGGTGGGACTGGGTGGGCTTTGAGGTCCCTCCCATCCAAACCATCCTGTGATTCCTTTACTTTAATACCCAACAGGAGGACAACGGGGCTCTTCTACAGGCCTTTGCTCTGCCCTGGGTGTTCATTGCGGGCTTGTTGCAGCCGGGCCCTCCGCCGTCCCTAGTTTATTTCAGTGTTTATCCCTCTCAGTGTTTATCCCTCTCAATGTTTATTTCTGTGTTTGTTTCTGTGTTTATTTCTCCCCGTGTTTATGTCTCTCCGTGTTCCCCCCGCCATGTCCCTCACACCCCCCCCGCTGCCATGGCAACGGCGCCGTGACGCGCGGGCACGTGGGCGCGGGCGGTCACGTGTCCCCGCGGTCACGTGAGGCGGGGCCATGGCGGAGGAGCAGCGGGCGCTGCTGGGCGGGGAGGGCGATGGCGATGGACACGGGGGTGGACACGGCGCGGGGGGAGCCCCGGGGCCGCCACGGGCCCTGCCCGCCGCATGCGACCCACGGCGCCTCCCGCACCGCCTGCTCGTCCTCGCCCTCATGTGCTTCCTCGGCTTCGGTGCGGGGCGGGGGGCGCGGGGGGCTCGGGTATTGGGATTAGGGGTTTGGGATGCTCGGGTATGGGGTGTGGGGGTTTGGGATGGTCGGGTATGGGCTCTTGGGGTTTGGGATGGTCGGGTATGTGGTGTTGGGGTTTGGGATGCTCGGGTGTGGAGACTCGGGTTTGAGGTACCAAAGTAGCAGTGCTCGGGTTTGGGGTGCTCGGATTTGGGGTTTGGGGTGGGGGGGATCAGATTTGGGGTTTGGGGCTTGTGTTTGGGGTGCTCGAGAGTCTGGAGGGCTCAAGTATAGGGTGTTGGGTTTGAGGGGCTCAGGTTTGGGGGATGCTCAGCTGTGCAAGTGGTGGTAATGTTTTAAATAAAATAAAGGTAGCTACCTGTCTGTACCCCAGGGGGGTGTTAGGATTTGGGTGCTGGAGAGGAGAGCTCTGAGCTGTGTCCTCTCCTCCCAGGCAGCTACTTCTGCTACGATAACCCTGCAGCTCTGCAGACACAGGTTCAGAGGGTGAGTGAGTGTCTGCCTTCCAGGGGGCCTTCCAGTGCTCTGAGGGGCTTCTCAAAACCAGGGAGAGTGGCCTTTTGCAGGACACAGGGAGTGGCTTCCCACTGCCAGAGAGCAGGGAGAGATGGGAGTTTGGGAAGGAATTCCTGGCTGGAAGGGTGGGCAGGCCCTGGCACAGGGTGGGCAGAGAAACTGTGGCTGCCCCTGGATCCCTGGCAGTGTCCAAGGACAGGTTGGACAGGGCTTGGAGCAACGTGGTACAGTGGAAGGTGTCCCTGCCCATAGCAGGGGCGGCACTGGATGGGTATTAATGTCCCTCCCAACCCAAAGCAGTCTGGGATTCCATGATTATGTGAATTACAAGCAGTGGCCAGGTCAGACAATGTGTTTGTTTCTCCTTGGAGACTTATCCTGTGTCCCTGCAATTGTTGTGTGGATAATCACTTGTTTTCATTCCCCCTCCGTGCTGCAGGACATGAAGGTGAACACAGCCCAGTTCATGGCTCTCTATGCCTGGTATTCCTGGCCCAATGTGGTTCTTTGCTTCTTTGGAGGTTTTCTCATAGACAGAGTGTTTGGAATCCGGTGAGTGTGGTGTTTGTGTCGCTCCTGTTCCATGGATGGGAGACCAAAAGCGCTTGTGAACTTTAGGCTTTATGATACAAAGCTTTTTCAAGTTACAGTATATTTTTAAATACAAATTTCCACCAGTAAATGAGCTTCCTTCCCTTTATGGCTGAAATAAATTGGCTCCAAAAACACCAGCCTGTTCTCTCTGTGTTTTTAAGCTGGACAATTCATTCCAGGGACCTTTTATTGCACATCAGCCTCCCCTTGTTTCCCTGCTGTAGGTCTAACATAGTGTTTTAGAGGAAAAAAAAGCCTCCAGCTGTGCATTAAGTGATTTTATTTTTCTTCCAGGTTGGGCACTATAATATTCAGCATCTTTGTGTGTGTTGGGCAGGTAAGGGCAAAGGTGGGGCTGAGGGCTGAGCTGGGTCTGCACTGCTCCTGTAGCAGGGTGTGTTTCATTAAGCAGAGGAAGAGAGCCCTGAGTTGGGTTGGGTTGAAAAATGAGGGAAATAATGTGAAGGAAACAAATGTGTTCCGTGTTGGGTCTGAAACTCCCATGTGGGTGTATTTGGCAGGGGATGATGATAAAGCTGAAGCCTGACTTGAGCCTTGGAGGTGTTTTCTGGGTGCAGCTCCAGGCTGGGCATTGTGTAGCCAGCAGGATTTGGAATAAGGCAGGGAGAGCAAAGCCAAAAAAACAGGAACAGGAAGTGGGTGTGAAGTCACTCTGCAGGTCTGGGAAGGGAAAAGCATTTTTGTTCCTGTTTAAGATAGTTCTGTGTTGTTCCATACTTGAGTTACTAAGTTATAATCTTTCCTTAAATATTTCTTTGGCAGGTAATTTTTGCCCTGGGAGCACTCTTTAACACTTTCTGGCTGATGGACATGGGCAGGTTCATATTTGGGTAAGTCCAGAAGAGCATGTTTGTGCTCTCTGAGGGGAGGACCACCTTGGTGTCCTACAAAACTGCTGCCTTGTTTACACCTGGAACCAAAAGGGTTGGATTTTGAGGCCTCTGTAAAGTTGAGCCTCAGTGGCATTCCTGGTGTAACTTAAAGTTAGAAACCAAAAAATAGGACTTTGCAAGTCTTGCAGTTATAATCACTCCTACACTGCTTAAAATACCTGGTACTTTTAATTCCTCTTCAGACACTGCAGTTCTGTTTGGAATTTTGAAGACTTTTGCTTTGTATCTCTGCATTAAATCTACCTGTACACACTGAAATTTCTCTGAAGTTCTGTCACCTTGGCCTTGCCAGCAGCTGGTGGACTTTGTTGCTTTGCCTGTTGCAATTAATGTGTTTTCTTTTGTCCTTCCTTCTCTTTTAGAATAGGGGGGGAGTCCTTGGCTGTGGCCCAGAACACGTATGCAGTGAGCTGGTTTAAAGGCAAGGAGTTAAACCTGGTGTTTGGGTTACAGCTCAGCATGGCCAGAGTTGTAAGTGTCCAACTGTTCCTTTAATTTATAGAATTTAAGGGGTGTGGCTCATCTTGGCAGGGAGGCAGGTGGAAAACAGCATTTCTCATGCTCCCCAGGGAGTTTCAGTTGTAAATGAAGTTTAAAATGTAAAAGATTTGAGGTGAATAGACAAAGGAGACACAAGGAAATGGGTTTGTGAAATTTCTTAGACCCTGTCGGAAGGCTGGTGACGTTCTTAGTGTGGAACAGGGACCTGCTGGAGAGAGTCCAGAGGAGGCTCCAAGATATCAGAGGGATGGAGCAGCTCTGCTGGGAGGGAAGGCTGGGAAAGCTGGGATTGTTCAGCTGGAGAAGAGAAGCTTTGGGGTGACCCAGCTGTGGCCTTGCAGGACCTGAAGGGGCTACAAGAAAGTTGGAGAGAGACTGTTTCCAAGGGATGGAGTGACAGGACAAGGGGAACGGCTTCAAACTGAATGGGGGTAGATCTATATTAGACATCAGGAAGAAATCCCTCCCTGTGAGGGTGGGCAGGCCCTGGCACAGGGTGCCCAGAGAAGCTGTGGCTGCCCCTGGATCCCTGGGAGTGTCCAAGGCCAGGCTGAGATGCTGCTTTAAGAAGCTCCAGTGTTTATGGCTACTGGAAGGTGTTTCTGTCCATGGTGCTGGTCCCGGTGGGGACTGTGTGGCTGCATCTCACCCTCATTTGGTTTGTTGCAGCCCCTTAAAGAGCTGCTGGGCCGGGTTTGCACTGACAGCCCAGCTGAGGGTGCACAGTGGCCTTGTGCCTCCTGCTTGGGGTGCTCCTCAGCAGCCTGTCCTGTCCTGAAGCCCTGCAGGTACTTGGGATCACCTGGGCAGAGCAGTGAGCTGGTCACAGCTGGGGCTCCTCATCAGTTCCCTCATCTCAGCTGAGCTGAAATGAACTGGGATTCAGTCATGGGATTGCAGCCATGGATCCCTCCTCTGGGGGCGGGAGGAGGGGAGGAAGTGTTTCTTCCTGGGAATGCTGCTTGTTCTGATGTATTAAATGCAGCTCAGCTTGGGAGCAATGCAGTGTGTGAGGTGGCTCTTATGGCACTTCTAGACTCCTCATGGAAACACTGTAATAGGTGTATAACATCTAATTTGTGATGGTTTGTTATTGTTACAGTGATTAATTTGTTATAAACCAGCAGGGAATGATTTTATCATTGTTCCTGGTGGTTTAAGTTCCCTGTGGAGCATCTTACCTGTTTGCCTTCAATGAACAGTTCTGCCTGATGTTCCTTTTGAATAAATAGAATTGTGAAATCAATTATTCTTCACATGAGTCTGTTCTGCCTAGGGGAGCACAGTGAACATGAATATCATGGGATGGATCTACTCAAGAGTTCAAGATCTCCTGGGTCATACTGGTCCCAGCACTCTGGGCTTAGCTCTGATGATAGGTCAGTAATATTTTGATGTCACCTGCTGTTTCGGGTTTCTGCATTTGCACAGTGTGCATGTTAATGAGTTATTAACCACTTGAAAACAGGACAAGTGTATTTGAGACCAGGGAGAGCAATTCACGTACTGTTTGTATCAGTGGTTCCCATCCTCCTGCAGAGTGTGTGGTCACTGCAGCTGATACAATGCTCTGGGATTTTTGTGGCTGACAAATTCAAGTTTGTGTCTTATGGAGATAAAACATTTCCCATGCCCTGAGTGAAGGACAGACCTGAAACATCTTCTGAAGGATTTCAGATCTGGTGTGTAGTTGTCTGATGTACAAAAGTGAAGTCTCAACAGCTGTTGGGTGTGTCCTTTCCCTCAAAGCCGTGAATATGAAGGAAAGGTTCCCTGGGCTGGGAGCAAGGCCAGGCTTGGCTTCTGTTGTGTTCTGTACAGACAAGGAGCCTGGCTGTGCTGAGTGGGAGTGCTGGGAATGTTTTAAATGAAATAAATGGAGCTGCATGTCTGTACTCCAGGGCAGGTGCTTGTTGTGTCAGGCTTCAGCTTTACACCTTGCTCTTTGATTTGTTCAGATGGTGAGCCTTATACATGAGACAAGCAGGTGTTAAACATTATATGTATAACAAAAACTGCACTATTTGGGCTTCAAGGCCAAATTACACTAATCCTGTGGCTTTTCTCTCTTGCAGGGGGTGTAACATGTCTCTTCTCACTGACCTGTGCATTAATCCTGGCTTACCTGGACAGGAGAGCAGAGAAGCTCCTTTGCAAAGAGCAAGGCAAAACAGGTGAGTGATGGGGCTGGACCTGCCATGGGCTTCAGAGTTCTGGAACAGACCCTTCTTCCAGTTCCTCTGCACTCTGCAGGTTTGCATGTGGGGGAATGCAGTGGCTGCTGCTTGACATCTTCACAGTTACAATCACAACTTTTAGTTTGTTTTAATATCAGTAAGAAGTTGTAGACACAACTACAGTTGTAGACAAGTTAAACAGGCAGAAGTGCTGTCATCTGCTTTATTTACAAACAAAAGTTAACACCAGTTTCATGTGTGCCATTGCCACTGGTTCTTTGTTTTGTTGGGTTTGATCTTATTTCCTTTATAGGTGTGCAAAAACATGGAGCTGTCAGTGTGTGTGGTGAGAATTTAGAGCAATTAAAAATAAAGTAAATTTGAGATCCAAGTAAGAGCACTTGGAATCACAGAGTGGTTTGGGTTGGAAGGACCTTGAAGCTCATTCCCTTCCAACCCCTGCCTTGGGCAGGGACACTTTCCACAGAGCAGGTTGCTCCAAACCTCAACCTTTGTTCTTGGCTTTGGCACTGTTGTTGTTGTGTGTTCCTGAGTGGCTCTCAATGTGTGAGCTTTGAGCAGACAGTGCCAGGGATGTGCTTCAGCAGTGCCTTGGGATCATCATCATCATCATGGTGATCCCTCAGTATGTGAGCTTTGAGCAGACAGTGCCAGGGATGTGCTTCAGCAGTGCCTTGGGATCATCATCATCATCATGGTGATCCCTCAGTGTGTGAGCTTTGAGCAGACAGTGCCAGGGATGTGCTTCAGCAGTGCCTTGGGATCACCTGGGTGTTTATTCCCTGGAGGATCCCAGACTTGCCTGTGCTGACTGAGCCCCCGTGTCTCCTGCCCCACTCCAGGTGAAGTGATCAAGCTCACGGACGTGAAGGATTTCTCCTTGTCCTTGTGGCTTATATTTGTCATCTGTGTCTGTTACTATGCTGCAGTTTTTCCCTTCATTGGACTTGGAAAGTAAGTGCCACTCACTTTTCCCCTGCTTTTCCTCTGGAATTTGGCCAGGCTTTGAACTAACTCCTTCAAAAGTTTGCATTTATCTGCTGAGCTTTGTGGGAAATACCATTGCTGCATGTGGGCTGAGTTGCCAGAACTCAAAAGCATGAGGGGTGTTTTATTGCCTGATTAACACTAGATAGAGATTTAAAACATGGTGGGAGTTTGGGTGTGGAATTTGTGTCCTGTAGAATTCCTGCCATACTTACAAGTTAATGTCTCATTATTTGGGTTATATGTTGGTTATGTACTTTGGGTCTTTCCCTCAAATTGCAGTTTGAATCCTTAGACAAAAATATGTGGAGTCTGATAATAAGCTCCTAAATGAATTATAAATGAGAATCTGTGATATTAATGTCAAAGCAATTTTTATTTTTCTTGTAAACTAGCTTCTTGTGGTTTTAGTTTGTCTAACTTAATTTTTATTCCATGTCCTTCGAGTGTGCATTTTCCTAAATATTTCTTTTCTTCCTTCAGGGTTTTCTTTATTGAGAAATTCAGATTCTCACCTCAAGAAGCAAGTGCAATTAACAGGTATATTGGGGTTGATTTAATAGGATTTAATAAGTAACACTGCCATTTTCTAGGGGTGCAGGATGTATCTGAGGTTTGGGATCTCCTCCTGCTGGTGGTGACTGTTATTTAAATGGATAAAGTAGATTTCACATGGCCCAGGGAATAACTGGGAGGGGTGGCTGTGTTTTTATTAAAAATTCTTAGATGTTCAGACTGAAAAGACAAAGCTGTGTCTGAAGGGTTTTATTTTGATATTTAGTGATTGTCTTCTGAGTGACAAAAGCAGTTTAATGAGAACACTGAATTTTTGGACTTTGAGGATGAATTTGTGATGTGGCAAAACCCCAACCAAATAAAACCCAACAAGACAACACTTGCTGCTCTGTGATTCCAGCAGCTCTATGTCACTGTTTCCTTGGATGTTGAGTGTTTTCATGTGCTCACACCTTTGGGGAATTCAGAATTCCTGAGTTTGTTGCTTGAGATTTTTTGAATGTTTTTTTCCCTATGGCCTCACAGGTAACAAGGGACTGTGGTCCATGGAGCTGCCCATGGCCAGGCAGTGCTCAGTTGTTTAATTTCCATTTTTTGTAGCATTGTGTACATCATATCAGCCCCCATGTCCCCAGTCTTTGGACTTCTGGTGGATAAACTTGGAAAGAACATCATCTGGGTTTTATGTGCTGTCATAACCACACTGGCTTCTCATATTATGTTGGCTTTTACCTTCTGGAACCCCTGGATAGCAATGGTAACTATTTCTTGGAGATTTATAGCTAAATATGGTAAAACAAGCAGTGGAGGTGATGCTGAATTATTCTGTGTGTTTGGGGTGGAAAAGACTCCTTACTCTAGAACTAAATTACTGTGCATGTTTATTCAGAGTGACACTGCAAGCAGTGTCACTTGAGCTCTTTTTTTCCCTTTTGGGATAAGGGGAAGGCCAGTATGTTAATTTATGAGAACTTGGCAGCAGAAATGCAGCTCATCTAACATGCGTTTGTGTCCTTGTGTCCCCAGTGCTTGCTGGGAGTGGCCTATTCCCTGCTGGCCTGTGCCCTGTGGCCCATGGTGGCCTTTGTTGTCCCAGAGCACCAGCTGGGAACTGCCTATGGCTTGTGAGTACCTGAATCTGTGTGTCTGTGGTCCTTCACCTGCTGGGCAGGTCCAGAGGGGCACCAAGGTATCAGAGGGGTGGAGAACCCAGAGGGGTGGAGAACCCTGAGGAAAGGCTGGGAGGGTTGGGATTGGTCAGCCTGCAGAAGAGAAGCTTTGGGGTGACCTCACTGAGGCATTTCAGTGCCTGAAGGGGCTGCAAGAAAGATGGAGAGGGACTTGGGACAAGGGATGGAGGGACAGGACAAGGGGAGTGGCTTCCCACTGCCAGAGGGCAGGGATAGGTGGGATTTTGGGAAGGAATTCTTCCCTGGGAGGGTGGGCAGGCCCTGGCACAGGGTGCCCAGAGAAGCTGTGGCTGCCCCTGGATCCCTGGGAGTGTCCAACGCCAGGCTGGATGGGGCTTGGAGCAACCTGGGACAGTAGGAGGTGTCCCTGCCCATGGCAGGGGGTGGCACTGGGTGGGCTTTGAGGTCCTCCAAAGCATGCCATGGTTCTCTGCAGTGCCTCTGCCCTGATACTCCTGAGGCAAGGAATTGTTGTAACACATCAGTGGGCCCTGGTTTGTGCAGCAGGAAACCTGGTGCAGTTCAGGAGGGGGGGCTGAGAGGCTCAGAAACTTCTGCAAAACTCTGGACTTGTGACTGTCACGTGGCAGAATAATGGGGAGAAATTCATCCCCTTGTTAGTTCAGTGCCACTAAGGGGTTTTCCTTAAAAAACTAAACCTGCAGCCAGTGGTAACCCTGTGTTTGTGCTCAGCATGCAGTCCATCCAGAACCTGGGGCTGGCAGTTATTGCCATAGCAGCTGGCATGATTCTGGACACAAGAGGGTACTTGTTTCTGGAAGTTTTCTTCAGTGCTTGTGTTTGCTGTAAGTATTAAACACAGTGAAAATGGAGTCTGTGCATTCAGGAAGCTTTAACTGGTGTTTTTCCTTAATATTTCTGTAAAAGAGTAGTAACTCCTCTCTTAGAGTTTCCCATTGGAGCAATGCTGGAAGTGACTCAAACTTAGTAAAGTGTTCTGTGCTTTCTTGAACTGACTTGGTGTAAGCAGCTTCAGTGTTTCAAGAAAAATGTAAAAGGGCAGGCAGATAACACTTTTTAAGTCTGTGTTTCCGGTGGCTCTTTGTTAATAGAACTAAAACTAAAAGAATCTTTTCTGAACCACCACGTGCTCTGAGCACCGAGGCATTTTCAAAAGAGATGCTGGTGGCAAAAACCTCCGCTCAGTTCCACCTGTCATGAAAACTCTTGGTTGTTACTTGGTTGTAGGTCAAAGCTGTTCCTCTGTCCTTGTTGTGCAATCATTGTGAGCTCAACCTGTCCCTCTTCTTTTCCAGTGTCACTGATAGCTGTGGTCATGCTGTATTTTGTGAATCACCTCACAGGTAAGTCTTGCCAGCTTCCCTTGGTATCTTTGTCATAATTCCTGAAGTTCTCAGGGTACCTGTCCCTTCAGCTGCCTTGAGCAATTTAAACCTTGGAATTCTGTGGAGGATACTCTGCGGGTTGTTCGCTATTAGGACAAAGCTCTCTCTGTTTTTTTTCTTATCAAACTTGACTGTACATGAATCTGTGTATATAAAAACTGAAAAAGACCAGTTTCGGAGGTTTCATGGTGCACATTCCTCCTGCTGCAGGTGGTGATCTCAACTGGTCTGCAAAGAAAAGGGAAAAACTGCAAAAGGCAGCTGCCTCTGAGTAAGTATAAACCCCAATAAACATCAGTGGCCTTATGAAATGTTTTTATGGCTTATTTCAAACCATGTACCTGAGCCAGACAGCAGCAAACATCACCTGGGTTAGTGTCAGGTGAAGCCTGGACCAGTTTTTTAAGTGTCATTAACAGCTAGATCTCTTTTCAGAAGAAATGACATTCCAGCCACTTCCCCTTCACTCTCAGCTTCTTCCTCTTGCTCTCTGATTTAAAGTTTTAATTGAATTTGTCTCTGCAAGCCATGGCTTGAGTCTCAATTACAGCACTGATGTGAACTCAGTCTGGGCTCAGATCTGTCAGCAGTGTCATTGATTACAGGGCAAAGTTTCCATTTTTACAGTGGAAACAGGGCAGGGTGTTTCAATAAAATGGGATCCACTTCCTTGGAACAGTGTTGTCAGTAATCTTTAGTACTGGATTTCCTTGATTTTCCTTATAAATACTTCCTTTTTTGCAGAAAAGAAAGCTGAGTAGCAAATGCCATCCCGAAGTGGGGACCCTGCTCAGCTCCTTGGCACCCTGAAGAGTGCCAGTGTTTAGTTTGCACCCTGCACAGTAGTCCTGTGGAAGATTCATGACCATCTGGGGGGGGAGGGGGGGCAGGAAATGCCTCACTTTTAAGCTTTGTAACCAGTTTTAACGAATGCCAAATCATCTTTTAATTGGGTTTAGAGCCTTTTGCACTGTGTTTCAGCTCTGCCTGGGTGCTCTGCCACCTGAGACGGGCACGTTCACCTTCAGGCATTTTCTGTCAGACTTTGTGCTGCACATGTTGGTGGGGTGGAGATTTCTGCATAAAATGACATTTTTTGTTCTGTGATAAAGCTCATCCAGAGCTTGGAAACGGGTCACTTTTGCTGCTTGTGTCACTGTCTTAATGCAAACCACTGTCTTAAGTGTGTTTACAGCTTGGGGTCTGCTTCTCCCTAACACTTTCGTGGAAAAAGAGCTACAAATGCTCCAATTGCCTTTTTTTTGTAGGAGATTTAAGAATTCTGCAGACTGCTGAGCAGTCTCTTATTGCCTTCTTGACAATTGATTCTGTTTGTACTGTAATCTTGATTTGAAGAGGTGAAACTTGTTTCATAGCCAGTAAAAGCTGTTACAGAAGCTCACTGAGCACGTTGTAAAGCCAAAAGGTTTCTCTTTCTACTGAAATCTTGGAATCCAAATAAAAGGAAACTGCAGAAAACAGCCTCTCTCTTTCTTTATGTTGAACTGGAGTTACCCAGTGCCACTGAATCTGATACCCATAAACATTTTGCAGGTGTTAAAAATCAACCTGCAGCCACAAGGCTTTGCCCCTCAGTGCAAGTATCTTAAACCAGTTTTCTTTTCCAGAGCAGAAGATCAGGAGAGACTCAGACGTCAAAATGAAGATGACTTGGCTAAATTACTGCCAAAAGCTGATGACTTTAGTTTAAGGAATAAATACCTCTCCAAACTGGGAGCTCAGGTATCAATAACACAGCAGGGGTTTAGAAGTAGGGATAGAACAATGGGATCTTTATTTTAACAACCTGGATGTTTCTAAGAGCCAGCAAATGAACCTCTGATTGAAATCCTGAGTGTGTGCTCGGAAATAATGGTAATTAGAAACCTAATGAAGGGGATGAATCAATGGCTGGCAAAGCAAATCAGTTGAGGAGGAGCTTCTTGTGATACATGATGTCTTAATTTTATTTTTTTTGCAGCTACCAGACAATTACTCTTCCTATTTATCAACACTGGCACACAGAAGCGTGTTGAAATAGCAGCTTGTCCCTCTGGAAAACCAGGACTCCACTGAGTTTCCTGGGACACAACCCCCAGCACAAGCAGAACGATGCTCCGTGCCTTGCTGCAAGAACAGAGCCTAGTTTTAAATATTTGGCCTAAGCTCCTCCTGGCACTGTGGTAATTAACACAGATCCTGAGGAGGAACCACCTGGCTCCTTGTTGGAACCTCTGAGTACCTACTACACCCTGTCTCTGTGAGTAGCTGAGTCAGCAGCCAAGGTTGGACCTGTTTGGTGTCTGAAATGGGAAAACTGGGATTTGATTGCTGTGAGATGAGCCTTGGTGGAGGTGAACGTTTTTCAGCCTCTCATCTTGGACACCTTTGTTACTCTTGGACATGCTCTGTTTCATTTTTCTTCTAGAAAAACGGGAGGAAAAACTCCCAAGAGAATATTGGAGAGGATTCCAGTTCAGGAAGGGCTAGCCCTGGGATTTCTGCTGGGTCAGTAACATAGCAATAACTTCGTGTGAGTCCTGAATAATGTGAAAACTTGCTGTATTTTTAGGAGGCTTTGACTAAAAACTGTGAGAAGAGTGAAATGCAAGACCTGAATTTTGCTTCTAGCAGGAGCAGTTTTCAGTGTCACAGTGAAACTCAGCCCTTTCCCATCATTTCAGTGGAAGGCTGAGCTGGGAGTTCCTGGGAGCTCCTCCAGAGTGCATTTTGCTCGGGTTTAATTACTCATCAAGGTAATTGCACAGATTATTCCTAAACTCAGCTGATCTTGCCTTAAAAAGCAGGAGTGTGTGGCTTTGTAGAGCACAAGGTATGCAGGAATGGCTTCCTTGGCTAATTCCAGGGAGTGCCTGTGTGCCGCAAAATGCTCAGGAGCCTTTGCCACGTTGTTTGACTGCAGAGAAATAGTTTGCTGTAATAAAAATGTTCCATTACATGTAGAATATGGGGGTTTTCCTACAGTAATTTAAGGAGACCTGGAGCTCGTGGTCTTAAAGTTTGTTTTAAGAGACTTTTCAGTGGACATTGTTTCCTATTCCTGAGAAACTAAAATCGTGTCCTGGAAGGAATATACCAGGACTATTTTGGTTGCTGTCTCTGGATTCTGGGGGACAGTTTAGGAGAACAAACAGCAGGTTGTGAACTTGCTGCCCAGAGGGAGTTGTGCCCTGGCCTGTGCTGGTTTTTGCTGATGCTTTCTGGCTCCCCTGAGAGCCCAGGGGGTTGATGCAGTTGCTTTGTTTCCTTGGAGATTTGTGAATTCTGGGTCTTTGTCAATAAAAGCTTGAAATGGACGCTGGCACCTGTATTGTTTGGGACTCTTCAGTGATGGGGTGCTGCCTTTGGAGGGTGGTGAGACCCACACAGACGTTTTTTAAGCAAACACAATTTCTGCTTCCCCTGAGGGTGGGGAGGGTTTGGGGGGAAGCGTATCCTTGAGGGTCCAGGGGGAAGCTTCTCCTTGGGGAGGGGGGGAATTAGTTTCTTGTCCTTCTGTTGCTCTTCATCCCCTCCATCTCCCTGCTCTTCCTCTAATGCTGTCACCTGTAGGTCGGTGTTTCACATGTGACACAACAGTAACCCTGGAATTAATGTTTTATTGAGCTTTATTTTCAGTTCCTAAATTTTTTCAGTTCCCAAATTCTCTGTACCCTTGAGCATCCTGCTAAAATCCTGTGGTGGACTTCTGCAAATGGGGTAACTTCCCATGGCAAACCCTCTCCAAGCGTGAGCTGAGCATGGAGAAGGGGTTTAGTCCTCACTGGGTAGTGATGTAAATATCTTACTTGTCTTAAATGTCTCAAAACCTGCTTGGCTTTGGAATTATTGTACCAGTTTCTTCGTAGTCTGCTCTGTGTATTAACTGGGAGCCCACGGTGCCCAGGGAGCACTTTTGAAGGTCAGGGTGGAGGGGAAGAGGAGGGAAGGGAGGTTTATCCCAACAAATGCTCCCCTTTTCCTGGGGTATGTGTCACTAGAGGTCAGCACTGCAACGCAGCTGGGCAAGAAATGTGTTCTGTATGGGGATAAAGAGCCCTGGAGCATCCAGCTGCTGTCCTGCTTTGGCACTTGTTTCACGGAATGCTCTGACTTGGCAGGGACCCACAAGGATCATCAACTCCAGCTCTTCAGTGAATTCCCATGACTTGGCCCTGGCACAGGGTGCCCAAGAAGCTGTGGCTGCCCCTGGATCCCTGGGAGTGTCCAAGGCCAGGTTGGACGGGGCTTGGAGCAACCTGGGCTGGTGGGAGATGTCCCTGCCCACGGCAGGGGGTGGCACTAGATGGGCTTTGAGGTCCCTCCCAACCAAAACCCTTCATGGATTCTGTGAATCTGTGAAATTGGGTCTGATTTTTGGAAAAAGCACCTCTTTCCCACAGTTCTGTTGGATGTTCTGGGAGTTGACTCCAGCCCAGGGCAGAGCTCACTGAAGCTGCTGCTGTCCCACCCAAAATGACCATTGTGTCGTCTCCTTGGTGGGCATGCAGCAAACTGTGGCCCCTGGCCTGGGTGGAAAAGGAAAGACTGGTCAAAAATGTACTCAGTTTTGCAGCCCAAGACCTACATGATGTCCTCCCTGGAAAAGCATTTTGTGTGTTCAGGGGTTTCCTGCATAGCCAGGTGTGTGTTCCAGCACAGGGAGTGCTCCTGATCCCTCCCTGCTCAGGCCTCGGTGTTCCCATCACAAAACCTTCTTGGTTTTGTGATGGCACTTCTCAGTTTCATTCTGTTGGTACAGTCTTGGTGGGTTCCAGGAGGATGGAGAAGTTTCTGCTGCATGGAATATTGCCTCACCCAGGTGGTTACATCCCTCAGCCCCTCAGGTCTCCTCAGTGGAATTGACTTGCAAGGTGGGTGAATTCTTGGTCTTCCCCATTAGGTTTCACCACAGGTTGGGTCCTTCCAACCTTCTCCAGCCTGGGATTCTGGGCATGCCAGTCTGGGTAAATCAACCTGTTATCCCAAATTTCAAACCATCCTGTTGGCTCTGCTGTGGCTTTAAGGTGAACAGACAGGTTTGGGGTGACCCTCACGGACCATCCTGTGTTTCAGACCCACCAGGAACATGAGGTGAAGAGTAAATCTCGACTTTGTAGTCCATTAGAAACTGTATTGCTTCTAAGAGCTCTCTAAAGCAAATTTCCCAGTCTTTTTCTATCCAATTCACTTCGAGCAGTTCTCAGTGAGACTAGAGGTGATATCCCAGTGTATGAAATCTGTCAGAAGTGATGGATACACATATGAGAAGCTGAGTGAAAACTGAAGAGATGGCATTCCCAGGCTTCATTTAAATCCCAGAGCTCTGCATTTAGATTGATTTATTTCCATGCCAATAGATTCTGACATAAATATAGTGATATATAATGTATTGGCTATAATGCCAATATTATTTTAAAGCTGACTCGAGGAAAAAATCTCTCATTGTTTGCTCTGAAATACAACACTTTGTTCTGCTGGAGGGGAAATCAAATCAAACCAAACACCCTCTTTCTTAAGACCTTTTTGTAATGCTCTTAAAATGAGTAAGAGCAGAGGGGACCTGGCTTGGGGCACTCTGTGTCCTGGAATTAGTTTGGGATTTTCAGGGCAGTTGCAGGTGGAATAGGGAAAGGAATCCCATGGTGCTCAAGCTGTGGGTTTGTGTCCTAAACTTGTGTCCACACTACACAGCAGGTTTGCCCTTGGGCTGGGCAAGGGGAAGGGCTTCCCAGTGCCAGAGGACAGGGTTGGATGGAATATTGGGAAGGAATTCCTGGCTGGGAGGGTGGCAGGCCCTGGCACAGGGTGCCCAGAGAAGCTGTGGCTGCCCCTGGATCCCTGGAAGTGTCCAAGGCCAGGTTGGAGCAACCTGGGCTGGTGGAAGGTGTCCCTGGATGGAATGAGATGAGCTTTGAGGTCCCTCCAACCCAACCCATTCCACAATTCCATGATCATGGCATCATAGTCACTTCCATAATGCCATATCCATACATTTTGTGACACTTCTATTCAGATATGGATTGTTTAAAGGTGTCACACGGAGACCACAACACCGAGATATAAGTTTTTCCCTTTGCATGGAAGAATTGCTTTTCTTTCTCATTTTCTCCTGCATTTTTTCACTCTCACTCTCTACAGGCTGCTGATAGAAAGGATTTATTCATGAGCTTAACCTAATTACTGTCCTCAGAAACAAAGCCTGTTTTACAGCGAATATCCTTTTGATATCCATCATCTGAATATTGCCTAATAAAGTTAGCAAATGGCCTCCAAATGAACCAAAAGGATTCAGTGGGTCCTCCAGCAAAAGAAATGGATCAGGGTTTTACCCAGGCTGACAGAAATGTTTAAAATTCTCAAGGCATGGCTTTGCTGGGGGATTAATATGCATTTTTTTTCTGTCCTCAGATGAAAAACACCGTCTGGATTTAATGCAACACTTACAAAATTGCTGATGTGAGTCTCTGGGAAAGCTGCTTTATAAACACACTGGAGAGTTCACCAGAGACAAAGTTCACTTTGAGGAGCTGCAATACTTGTAATCAGGAGCTGAAATGTATTCCTGGAGCTGCAGGACTGAAAGGCAGGAATTTAAGTGCCTTCATATGTTTTCCTTGCTTGGAACAAAGGTGCTCCATTTTTCATGTAAGCAAAGCTCCTTGGAGTTGAGTTTGCTCTGGGGAGATCATTAAGAGGGATCAATAAATGGATGGATTGAGTTCTGGCCTGGCTGGGTCCCTGGCTGGCTCAGCTGCTGCTGGAGTCACCTCCAGGATCTCAGGGCTGGGCTGGCATGGGCAATAGTTTTATGGAATCACAGAATCCTTAAGGTTGGAAAAGCTCTTTAAGTCCAACCATCAGCCAGGACCACCCTGTTCACCACTAACCCATGTCCTCCTGTGCCACAGCCACATGGTTTTGGGACACTTCCAGGCATGGTGGCTCCACCACTGAACTTTCCATTTAGTCATTCCTTTTTTCCCCCATGAAGATCATCATTCTATTAAGTGAATCTTGGACTTTGAAGTTCAGACTTAGCTTTCTTCCTGTGGAGCAGAAACCTATCTAACCCTGGTCAGACCAGGAGGACCAGCAGATTTCCCTGCTCTTGCTGCTGCCAACCTGCTTGGATCCTCCAGTGTGTGTGAAGAGGGTTGGCACAGTCTTTGTGTTCTTCATCTGGGACTGGGATAACTGAACTGAATTCCAACAGTGGAAGCTGCTCTTTTGCAGCAGCCCATTGCAGGAATGTTCCCTCGGAGTCATGGTGGTGTCCAGGCCTTCGGGAGGAAAATCCCTGTTTCAGTTCCTTCCTAAATGGCTTTTTGCCTTGGAAGGGGTGTGTGAATTAATGGGAGTTTGACATCATTATATGTTAACAGGCTCCCTCTGATTGATTTGCTCTGGCAGTTCCCATCTTGTTCCCTGTGTCACTCCCTCCATCCCATTCCCTGGCTGTGAGTGCTGGATGAGGACCTCGAGCCAACTGGAGCTTAATGGGACCTGCACCACTTGTGATGGTGAGTTATGGACTGTCACATGGAATATCTGGACACACTCAGAACTTCCTGATGGCACAACAGACACAAAGGCATGTGCAGTCTCCGAGCTGCTCCTGCTCACCAGATGCTGTTTCACTGCACTTTGTGGATGTTTTTGTAATTACAAACTTTTTTCCTGAGCTCCAGTAGCTCTTAAATAAAAAAATTGATCCCAGGGAATTATATTGTTGAATATTAAAGGCAGTATTTATTTGCAAGAGTCACTTTGGGGGTGCCTAATTTGTCGAGGTTTTCTGCCCAGGCTGCAAAATGGTGCAATAAAAATCGGTGATTGATGTTTATGATCAGATTAAATGGTTTAGCTGTGGGGATCAAAGTGATAAATTCCAGCCCTCCCCGAGCTGGGATTGGCCACCAGAGATCCTGCAAAGTGCCAGCGTTTTTTAATGAAATCGTTTATTTTCAGGCTCCGAGAGAATCAACTTTTGTAGTTTATTGAAAGTGTGTTTAAAATAACAACGTGCCTGGTGTCAAAAGGATTGGATGTGGTTTGTGTTTGCTGGGTCAAGCAGCCCAGTGGGAAAAAACAGAGTTAAAAGCAGAGCTTGGCATTTCCAAGGGAAGTCTGAGGATATGAGGAGCACGAGGGGCGTTGCCCCTGGCTCTGTGCTGCTCTAAGTCTTGTTTCTTCTGGGTTTGGGTCATTCCACTAAAAATGGGGGGCCTCAAATGCAGATGCTCGTGGGGCTGCCCCCCTGGTGTGCTGCAAAGGGCAGCCACAACCTGCTTATCCATGGAGAAGGAATGTTTCCTTTCCCAGGTGTCATGGGGAAACCACAGCAAAAGGTTGGAAAGGACCTCTGGGGTGGTCACTGAGTCGTGTAGGACTGGTTGGATTAAAGTTTAAAGGCTGGTTTTTTCCCTGCTGGGAGACTGACCCTGGTGACTGCAGCATTTTCTTCCACTGTTCAGGAAAGGAGAGGAAAGGGGGATTTCTGGAAGTGGCAGGAGAAGGGAAACACCCTGATTTTATTTGCTCAGAGCTCATAGGGCAGGGCCTGAGCCTCAAAAGCATAATATTCACTTAATAGAGATGTGATGAAAGGAGTGCTGAGATCATTTTGTTAAGATTGCTCTTAAGCTCTGTATCTGGAACCTGCCAGAGAACAGGTAAAATTTAGTCTGCTGTTGGTGAAGACTAAATTATATTTCCTTACTTGCTGTGAGAGATTTATAATTGGGGTAAAACCTGAGCTCTGAATTCATCTCCAGTGCAGAATTGTAGCATCAAAGCTCGACATTGTCTTCCTGTCCCCGGGATGTTCTTTGTTAGAGAATCATTTGTTTTACTCCAAAGAGGCTCTTTTTCTTTCTCTATTACAAAGTTGGTCTTTTTTGCTCGTGGCTGCATTTTCTCTGGGGAGATTCTGATTAAACACTTCAGTTCAAAAGCGTTTGCACAGCGGAGTCATTTTGGGAGGGAAGGAATCATTAGGGATGCTGGGGGTGTTGGGGGTTCAAAGCAGGCTCTGCTTTATTCCTCCTGCATCAGCACATTGGATGTTCTTCCCTGGGTTCAGGAGAAGTGAGGGGCTCTTTCAAAGGGCAGAAAATACGATTGAAAGGGCTATAATTTAAAGTAGCAGTCGATGGATTCGCAGCCAGGCGTGCAGGTGTTTTGCCCTCATTTTATTGATGTGGGAAGGATGTGCCCAAAGCCCACCCTGGGTGAGGGGGATCCACGTTTCTGCACCCTGCTGGGGCTCTGCTGGCCTTGGCATTGCTGGGAGGGTAGAACAGACCCATAGAATCGTGGAGGTTGGAAAAGGCCTCTAAGATTGAGACCACCCATCCCTAGCACTGCCAAGGCCATCACTAACCCATGTCCCCAACTGCCACATCCACATGGCTTTGAAATCCCTCCGGGGATGGGGATCCACCCCTGCCCTGGGCAGCTGTGCCAGGGCTGGGCACTCATTTCCCTGGTATCCAACCTAAACCTCCTCTGGAGCAACCTGAGACCATTTCCTCTTGTCCTGTTACTTGGTATCTGGGAGAAGACACTGTCCCCCCTGGCTCCCCTCTCCTGTCACGGGGTTGCAGAGCCAGAAGGTCCCCCCTGAGCCTCCTTTTCTCCAGGCTGAGCCCCCCACAAGATCCCTCAGCCCCTCCTGCTGCTCCAGCCCCTTCCCCAGCCCCATTCCCTTCCCTGCCCCTCCATGTCTAGTTTGTAGAAGTCAGCCCACCCCTTCCTGCTGTAATTGCACCTTTACCTCGGAAGCCCTGGTGGAAAATAATTAAATTTCAGAAAAGCCTGTCTGCTTTGGAGCCCCTGAGGGGCTCAGTTAAATGTAATCATGGTAACTGCAGCTTTTAAGCAAATATGTGGGGTTTTTAAAGAAATTAGGTGAGGTCTTTTGCACAGCAGGGAGCTGCAGGCTGCATTTCCATGTTTCCCTCACTGTAGGTACTCCTGGAAAATTTGGGGAATGTCTAAGGAAGAGCCAGGAAGATGCTCAGGGGTGCAGGGTTTCTCTAGCCTGGCACGGACCTTCCCAGAGAAGCTGGGACTGCCAAATCCCTGGAAGTGCTCAAGGTCAGGTTGGATGGGGCTTGGGGCAACCTCAGCTAGTGGAAGGTGGATGGAATGAGATGAGCTTTAAGGTGCCTTCCAACCAAACCATTCCATGATTCTGTGATTCCTATCTGCTTAAAAAAAGGATTAATGAGGACTCAAGGCTAATCTGGAGCTTGGCCCCTTCGAAGAAGGGGATTCTTCTCCCTGGGATGCAGCTCCAGCAGCAGCAGCAGCACAAGCTGCTTTCTGGTTGCACTGGAGAAGCATCACCCACCTCCTGCAGCACAGGGAAATAAAGCACCGGAATGATCCTAATAAATTACAATAATTGTGCCTGACAGCAGGCGGTAATTTAAAACAGATTAATCTAACAAGCCTTAAAGATGAATAAATAATAAACATCTTCATGCATTGGGAATCTTATTCCGAATGAATATTAATTACTGCTCATAAACCCGATGCCAAAATCGATCCGTGTGGAGGAGGCACAAGGTATTAAGTGCAGTAAATTGGACAGAGCCCAGGTGAATATTCCCAGTATCCATTCAAGCGGGATGGTGCTGCTGCTCACCCCCATGCCCAGCTGATGGGAAGCAAGCTTTGGAATAGGGGCTGGTGTGGGTTAGATTTGATTTAATTTCCCTTGTTTCCTGGCTGGTTGGATGGCTGGGTTAGCACTGGGAGGGATGGGGTGGGAATTACCCAGTGGGAAAAAGAAGGGAAGCACAGGTGATGCTTGGCCATGGGTGGGACTGGTGGAGCTGGCATCACCCTGTGCCACATCCCCATCCTGCTGGGGTGCACATCCATAGGGCTGAGAGTTAGGAGCCTCCTCCTGACCTCTGCAGGGATAAATACCAAGGAAAGCTTTGTTCCCTGGAAAAATGGCCCCTCAGTGCCACACTGGGTGGTGAGACCCTCTGTGCCTGTTCCACTGTGTCCCGTGTGTGCTGAGAGGGGGATTTCACCCAGGCAGAACTGGGGCCCTGCTCCCTTCCCAGTGGGAACATATGGAAGATGGATGAGAGGGAACATCTGCACCATCTGCTCTAGGGGAGCTCTATCCTTCATCCTCTCACCTTGCTGCATTGCTGTTGTGTTTGGGGGATATCCATCATTCCCTCCCGTTATTCCTGGTCTCCTTAGGCCAAGGCTTTCTCCAGGACAGTGCTTTGCTTGGCAGGAGGCTGCACTGGGGGCTCCTGAAGGGAATTTTTCCCTGTTCCCTGTTTCTCTGCGTGGCTTGGGCAAACAGTTCTGACTGTACACTCTGCAGGCAGCGGGGTGTCTGTTGGGGAACATATGCTGTGTGCCAGAGTGGGAATGAGCTGGGAAGGGTAACTGGGCTCTTTGGAGATGCAGTGGCATGCTCAGTGGGGGGAGGGTGCTGGCTTGACACGGCAGGAGGGAAATTCCTGTGGGAAATTCCTGGGAATGCTGGATTTGGGTACCATCACCCTCACAGTGAGGTGGCATTTACGCCTGGGTTTCAATGGCAAAGCCTGGCAGAGCTAAGGAAAGGGCAGAGGCTGCAAAAGGTGCCAGGGCTGGTTTAGGATGGATCACAAACTGAACTTTGGCTGGCAAAGCTCACGCTGGGATCCCATTGGAGGCTCCTTGATCTTTAACGTGGAGGCAAATCGTGGCCATGGTGCCGTGTCTGAGATCTGCAGACACTGCACTTGAGAGGGCTTGGAGGCTGCTGGGATCCCTGGGGCTTGGAGATAAGTGGGAAAGGGAGGGGGAAAGGAGGAATTCATCCTTGGGGCCTCCTGAGCTGGGCCAGGGGTGTGTCAGGTGTGTATGGAGCGGCTGCTCGTGGAATGAAGGGTGTGAGTAAAGGTGGACACAGGGAGAGGGAAGGGATGGAGAGCACGGAGGGGATGCAGCTCACACCCCAGGGATTTGCCTATTTACAGGTTTTGCCATGACCTGGGAGCCCAGAATGTCCCTGGTTTGCTCTGACATGAAATGATGTGGGTGTCCAGCCCTGCAGGGAGCTGGGGTGACACCGTGTGCATGATAGGAGGATGTCCTTGGACAGGATAAAATCCTGTGGGCTGGGAATTGCACCAGAATCAAGGAATCTTTCTACTTTTCCTCTGCCTGTGTTGTGACTCTTTGCTAAGGAGAAAGGTCCCCCCTGTCTCCTGTAAGTGTTCTGGGCTAATTAAACCCCCAGCAGCCCCAAATGGAAGTAGTTCCCATTTCCCCAGAAAGCAGCAATTATCAGATGTCTGTCCTGCCCTCACCTCCAGCTTTAAT
Source organism: Margarornis squamiger (assembly GCA_035222235.1). Taxonomy (NCBI): domain Eukaryota; kingdom Metazoa; phylum Chordata; class Aves; order Passeriformes; family Furnariidae; genus Margarornis; species Margarornis squamiger. The sequence continues at coordinate 1,590,408 of JAWWTY010000010.1, forward strand.
AGCACAGAAATTTCTGCTTACAGCAACATTTGAGAAGCATTAGCTGTAGCTTTCTACACTGCCTGGAGTGTAAGAGATGGGGGGTCCAAATCCAGCAAGACTTGATGCAGTTGGATCTGGGGTGCAGGTTTGAATACTTCGAAGTTTGCAGAGACCCTTTACTTGAGAAATGAATTTTGAAATAGAAAGTGAGACCCACCCTGGTATTACCAGACCAAGAACTGGATTTAAAATAATAGGAGTGCCATGGGCTGAGCTCCTGAGCTGTGTCATGGGAGAAAGCTGGGGAGCACAGTCTGCAGGGGGGGAACCTGGCATTTCCCAGGGTCACAGAATCCCAGACTGGTTTGGGTTGGAAGGGACCCTAAAGTTCCTCTCATTCCAGCTCCTGCCAGGGGTGGGACACCCTCCACAGACCAGGGTGTTCACCGGGCATCATCCCAAAAGCTGCCTGTAAATGGTGATGTGATACTGGGAAGGATGTGGGCAGCATCCATATGGTCCAGCTGGGGACTTTTAAAAGCATTTTAATACAGATCCCTTGCCAAGGACATCACAGGGGTTGTTCTTTGCTCTTTGCTGTGCTGGGAACAAAGTGTTATGATTTTGACCTGTCTGGAGAAGCTGTTCCCTTGCCTGGCTGCTTGGAAAGATTTAAACCCTGCTGTTGTATTGCATTGATCCCCAATAATTGCTTTAATAGCAGGCCTGGTGTAAACAGCGAGGAGGTTTCTGTCACTCAGGTAATGAAATCCCATCTGGTTTTGCTGGGAAGGAATTTATCCTTGGCTCAGGGTTGTCTCCCCAGGAGGAGGAAGCTCCTTGCTCTGAGCCTGGGCAGCATAAACCTGCATCTCCCTGGAAAAATGGATTAGGGGGAGAGATGGGGAGGGCAGAGGTTTGGGGAAGGAAATTCTTTAAAGGAGCAAAGCAGTTATTTCTGTTAGACAAGAAAACAGTGGGTCATTGCTTGCTTTTTAGGCTGTAATTCCAACAATGTCTTGTGGCTTTGCTCTCTTGTGGTTTCTCTTTGGGCCCCTTTAGCAGTGCCAGGTGTGACTTCCCCTCTCACCCAGTAGCAGTTTTCAAGCTCACGGTGATGCTCTTCCTTGGATCAGATGTAAATGGTTTGGGTTTGGATTAGACAAAGTCAGCAGCACATTTGTCTTCCCTCCCCAGCCCGGTTTATTTTGTGTCCAAGTCCAGACTTCCTGCCCCTCCCATGACAAGTACAGAAACCTAGAACTGATTGGGTTGGAAGGGACTTCTAATGGCCATCTAGTCCAGCCCCAAATCTTCCATTCTAATGGTCACTTAGTCCATCCCAAATCTATTTATTCCCACTGGTTCACCTTTCTCCACGTCCAACAGCGGGTGAGAAGCCAATGGAATTTGTAAGGTCGGAAAAGAGGAGTTATGGAACAGAGATCATAAGAATAAGGTCATTCAAGAACAAGAAGCACCTCTCAGCAAAGAGACCCTTTTCCCTGCCAGAGCTTTGGGAGTTTCATTTCTTTTCCCTCACTTTATATCTGTAATACACATGAAGCCCTTCCAGGAACCCTGTCTGTGCACACACATTGCTCCTGGGGAGAAAGGATTTGTGGCATCCCTAAGTTGGTCCAGGACTTTTGTAGAGATATTTACCCCTTGGTAGAAAGCCAGTGAAGAGGGTTTCAGCCCAAAAATCAGACCCAAACCGTTCCAAACCCAGCACAGTCACAGCACCTTCGATGCAATGAGTGTCTGGGACTTGAAGGAGTGATTTGCACCGTGACAATAACTGGCAGAATGTGCCCACTTGGCCCATAAAGTCTCAGCAATGTGGGGCTCCAGACAGTTAGAGAAATCCCCCACAGTTTTATAGGTGTGCAAAGCAGAGTCCATCAGAGTGCACCTCTGTATTTTCACTGTGCAGTGCTTTCTGTGTTTCCATCTACCACACACGGGCCATTTGCACTGATTTAACACCCTGTTTGTGCCAAGCATCTCTGTTGGTCCACGGAAATGAAGGAGTGCTGGCAAAGCTTTTCTTTCCTGACACACCAGAAGGATGACTCTGTGCCCCCGTGGCAGGTTTGCAGTGAGTTCCTGTGCTGGGCTCGCCCTTCCGTGCAGGGCTGGGCTCTGCTGGGCTCCCTGGTGTGTTCCTGCCTTTGCATTGTTACTCACTGCCCCTGGGAGTGTTTAATGGGCAGGCTCGGATCTTGGTCATGAGCTTTGGTTCGTAACCACAGCTCTGCTCAGCATCCTCTCTGCAATCACCATAGTAACCTTGCAGGGAATGATGTGCCTTATATTTTTATCCTGTGCTGAAATATCAGGGCTGGCTAATATTTCTCTTACCTCTGTCCACTGCTCATCTCTAGCACTGCTGGGGGCCAGGAAAGGTTGTGCCTTTGGTTTCCAGGGCTTGCAGCTGCTCCTGTGGGTGTGGGTCCAGCAGGACCCTGTGATGCTCAGGGAGTGTGGGAATGTGGTGCTCTTGATCCCTTGTTCTGACCAGCACAAGCAAGAACAAGGTCCTGGCTGGTGATCAAATGGTCCGAAGCCTGGTTTATGCACAGGAAATTGAGAAACTGAAGAGTAAAGTTATGTCAGGGTACTGGGTTGTGTGTTAGATTAGGGTTAGATAGGATGTTGGGAAGGAATCCATCCCTGTGAGGGTGGGCAGGCCCTGGCACAGGGTGCCCAGAGAAGCTGTGGCTGCCCCTGGATCCCTGGGAGTGTCCAAGGCCAGGTTGGACGGGGCTTGGAGCAACCTGGGCTAGTGGGAGGTGTCCCTGCCCATGGCAGGGGGTGGCACTGGATGGGCTTTAAGGTCCTTCCAACCCAAACCAGTCTGTGATGGTGATTCTATGATGTGTTGGGGTTGTGTTGTGCTGCCCTGGGGGTTTGCATCCTGTGGAACGTCTGGCTCTTTGGGACCTGTGTCATTCTCATTAATTAATCCCAATAATTAACTACTCAGTGTTCTTAGGTTGCTGTTTTTGAAGGCTAACTTCCTTCCAAGGAGATCAGTTTCCCAGCAGAGCTGTGCCTTTGGGGGAACATGACCCTGATTTTGCTGAGCTCTGTTACCTGCAGGTTCAGAAGCACCAGCAGCACAAACCATGGGCCCAGGAGCAGCATTATCCAGGGAGGAGCAGGATCTGGGACCAGCCCTCCCCTCCCAGTGCTGGGTGCCCCGTGCCCAGCTGAGGGGCTGTGCCCTGGCACTCCCTGCTCACTGAACCACACAGTTCTGTGAAGGGAGGGAAGGCTCTTGGTCAATAACGCATTGAGTAGTGAAACCCTGCAATTCTGCAAATAATAACTGGGTTGCCAGGATGTGTTAAAACAAGGGATAAATTATCCCTGGGCTTTGGCTCCCCGTTTCACCCCTCCTGCACCAGGAACTCATTACAGAGGGAGGAGTGATGGCCAGCCAAGATTTCCAGCTCCCATTCTATTTCCAATAAGACTTTCTACCACTGGATTCCAATCTGGGGCTGGTATCACGTGGATCATGGCCAGGCTGCCACGGGTGATGGAACACTGGACAGTTTTCCACGTCCCCACTGAATAAAGCCCAGTGACAGTAAATCATCCCGGGCAATGTCCTGTTGTTTTTGAGCCGGAGCCTCTCTGATGTGGGAGGTGATAACGTGTGTTTCCCAGCCCTTTGCAGCATTCCTGCCTTCCTCAGAAAGTCTGGGAGTGGTTTTGGAAGCCTTTGGTTGCTGTTACAGCTCATGCAGTGATTTTTCCAGGGAAGTCCTGTGTGCCCAGTCTGGCGTGTCTGAGGCTCCTCCACCAATCTTAATTCCTTCCCTACCCCCAACAAACAGGAATCATCTGCTCCCCTGCAGTTATTTGGCTTTGATACAGAGAAAAAACCAATAAATATGTTCCTTGAGCCATGGCAGAGTAGTGGGTCAAAAACGCGATGGTGTTTTTGTTTCTGATCCCCCCAAAAATGCCTCCCCAAGGCATAAGCTGAGGTGCCATCCATATGATCCATCCAGCTTCCCAAACGGAGCAGGGCTGTGGCAGGGGGGCACATCGTCCTTTGGAGTGATGATTTGTGCCCGTGTTATTGTGTTATTGGGTTGTCAACTTGGAAGGAAAAAAATACCCCTCTGCTTCCATTTATCCCTGGAAAAAAGGGCTCCCACTGCACTCCTTGCTCGTGATTCCTGCTGGTGTGTGAGCCTGGGCATGGGGAGGGCTGGCTGCACAGGGGGGGCTCTGCTCCCTCTAAATCCTGCTGGAATTAGGCTGTCCCTTAGGGCAAAAGGGAAGGCAAAGTCCTGGCTTCTCCAGCTGCCCCCCTGCCTTTTCTGAGGGAGTTACGGGACAAAACGGAGCCCACGTGTCAGAGCAAGAAGGCTGGGATACGTTTCTTGTGGAAATTCAGAGGTGGGGGAAAAAAATGGGCTACTCTGGGTTACCTTTAGCTGGAGTTTTTTCTGTCCTGTGCAGAAAAATGCTGGGGGGGTGGGAAAGATCCATTCTGGGCTCGCTGTGGCTGGAATTTTTCCTGTCCTGTGTTAAAATGCTGCTGGAAGACACGGGCTGGAAATCATTCCCAAACTCATCCCAGCCCCTGCCTTGGCATGGGTGGCAGTTTTGCTTGGGTTCTTGGTTAATCCAAGACAAAGGTGTGTGCTCTGGGCAAATTGGGAAGGGGATTGTTCTGTGGGGAGCAAGAAAGCTCCTTTGGGGCTGGAAGCAAAACCTCCTCTGCCCCTGGGGCAAGGTCAGGGCTGGAAGGGTGGGATGGGTCTGGGTGGGCAGGGGATGGAGCTGCAGCTCCTGGCAAAGCAAGGACCTGGGAGAGGAGTTTGTAGTTTGGGCGGGAATAGTCTGATATATATTGCATATCTATATAGTCATCTATATATTATATATGTATATAGCTCTATATAGTTATGTGTAGGGCTTTGATTGATTGATTGATTGGCTTTGGAGCAATCTGCTCTGTGGAAGGTGTCCTTGCCCATGGTAGAGGGTGGAACTGGATGAGCTTCAAGGCCCCTTCCAGCCCAAACCATTCTGGGATTCCATGATACAGACAACTGAAAAGTACTCAAATAATAACTGCTTAATAGCAGGGTATTTCTGCATCTTGTTGCAAAAATGATATTTATCTTACTGCTCCTTCTTGCCTTTCTTTTGCTTTCTAGTCTTATCAGTGCCTTTATGTGGGATTTTTTTACGGGGAATGCATCTTTAATTTTCTGAGAAATCTCTAATAGGCTGTTTCAGCAAGCAGGTGTCAATTTACAAAAGCTCCATTCTGTACTATATATATAGTCTAGTAAAAAGTGTAAGTGATTAAGTATATAAAGTATAAAACAGATATAATAGTGATATAAATTATAATTGATAATACATGCCATATAATATACAATTTATACAGAATAGATGTAATTTACAAAAATATAAGGTATAACATATAAATGTAACATATATAGGGATATAAATAGTGAAAACTTGTCATTGTTTCCTATTTTGGGGTTTTTTTTTGGGTTTATGTTGCTTTCACCACCCAGCATTGGTGAAATCCATGCAGGGAACACTGACAGAGCCTGCTTTGCATAATGTATTAAAAATGGGGCTGGAACATCCTGCAGAATAAACCCTAAAGCTTGTGATTTCATTCCCAGGTCACGTTAAGTGCAATTGCATTTCTGTGCCTCTGAATCAGTTTCCTTAAATATCTGGGCTATATATTTAACTTCCCAATGAAGTGGCTTATGCTGTAAATATTGAGGCCATCCAGGGTGATTAAATATTAAACCTGACATTTGAAGGCAGCCCAGGCACTGTGGGAGCTGAGCTTTGCCAGCTTTGGGCACAGTGCAGCCTGAGCTGAGCTTTGCCTCCAACTCAGGCCTGTCCGGCAGGGAAAGGCAAGAAATCCCCCAGCAAATCCCTCCTGGGGGTCCTGGCAGGTGCCCCAGGACAAGGGCAACAAGTCCTGAGCTTTAATCAGAGGATCATGGAATTGCAGAGGTTGGAAAAGCCCTCCAAGACCATCAGCCCAGCACCACCCCCATGTTCACCATTAAACAACATCCCCAGGTGTCACATCCATGTGTTTTGTGAGCACTTCCAGGGATGGGGACTCCACCTCTTCCCAAGCAGCCTGTGCCAATGCCTGACAACCTTTTCCAGGAAGAATTTTCCCCTAATTTCAGCCTGAATGTCCCCTGGTACAACTTGAGGCAGTTTCTTCTCATCCTGTCACCTGTTACCTGCCAATGTCTTCTTCCCTCTCCCTGGCTCCATCAGCATCTACCCAGAAACTTCCAGCATCCCAGAGAAGGAATGAAGATGTCCCAGCTCTTGAGGGCAGTCCTGGTGGTGGGAATGGCTTTGGTGAGCTCCCAGAGGGGGCCCTGTTTTACTGCCTCCTGTACATTTACTTTGGGAGTTTCCAAAGAGCAAATCAGAACCCAACCACCCCAGACCCAGCCAGAAATGCTTTCCAGACATGTGTGCTCATTCCTGGGGCACGAGGGGGTCTGGCTGTCCAAGTCTCCTCTCTCCACAGGTTCCACATCCCGTGATAGAAGCACAGCTGGAGAGTGAGACCTCTGGGAACACATCAGTTCTGGGATCACTCTGCTACAGAGGACTTGGCAGATTCCATCTTGTCTCACACAGCATCTCCAACAACTGGCACGAAGCTGCTGAAGGGAATATCTCTGGAACAATTCCAAGGGGCTGTTCAGCCACTGCAGGAGAAGAGGCAGATTTAAGGAGAAGCCTTAAACCACCCTCCTTGCTGCAGGTAATTATGCTGCCACATTTTAACTTCCTAGGGTCTCACCGCAGCAAACCTGCTGGTTATGGATACGTGGGGAGGGACGTGAAACATGCAGGGGGACTTCTCCAAGAAGCCACTGAAACCTTGGAGCTGGATCAGGGTGGAGCCCCTGAATCCTGCCCTCCTGACCAGAAAGCACCTGCAACTGAGTCTGATTTATCAGCACAGAAATCATAGAAAGGCTTGAGTTGGAAGGGACCTTAAAGCTCATCTTGTTCCACCCCTTGCCATGGGCAGGGACACCTTCCAGGTTGCTCCAAGCTCCATCCAGCCTGGCCTTGGCCACTTCCAGGGATGAGGCAGCCACAGCTCCTGCCTGCAGGCAGGAACTCTCCATGAACTCACTCCCATTTACTAAGCACAGCCAGGATGGAAAATGCCAGCTCATTTTAATAACAGTATCTGAGGAAGTGCTCTTGGAAAGCCTGAGATACAGATAATTTCTTCTTCCAAGGGTCTGTGGTACTGCAGAGCCTCCTGGGGTTGTTAATGCAGTTTAAAAACAAAACTGAGCTGGGAAATAGCATTTAAAATAACCCAAACACTGCTATCTCACTTGTGAAGTTAGCTCTGGCTTTGTTCCAGTATAAATCTACCTGGCTATTAAATCTGCCACCGCTGATGTGGTCCTTGTTTTCCAAGGATGCATTAAGGGAGCTGTGATTGAAAGATGACATAAAAATTATGTGGTGTTACTGCTGAGATATCTCTGATTACAGCTGCCTTTTACATCTTCTGTAAATCCCCACAATTGCTGGGTCATTCCCCTGCAAGGCTTTGGGAGGATTAAATTCATTTGGTGCCGTGAGGTTGTGGGGAACACAAGATGTTCTCGTGCCAGGAAAAACTGCAAACACCACCTAAGCAGAACCTGCTTCAAGGTGCAGGCCTGGGATTGTTGTCTGGTTGCAGAAATGGGTCTGATTTACTCCATGGTAATGTTTCCTTTGTGATTTCCCTGAAAACCAGAGTTTCCCCCTCTCTGTGTGCACACATGCCCTGGTTTTCAGCCTCTCCTTTGGGGTCTGTCTTTCCTTGGTGGCTGGAACAGGGAGCAGCACCAGGAGGATTTTAGTTTCAGATGCAAATGGTGGAGGTCCCCATGTGTTCCTAAACATCTTCCTGACTCACTGAGGTGCTGCAGCCTCTTGGAGTCTGGTGACATCAAGTAAGAGGTGAGGGTTGGGAGGTGTAATGGAAAAATAAGGTGAGCAGGGCACCTGATTTGCTTCCTGCTGCAGCACTTCCCCTCTCCCTCGTAAATAGCTCTTAAGAGAAATTATCATTAAAATCTGGCCGTGACTGTGTGGTGTGAAATCAAACCTTTCTTTGTGTGGAACACTTGGATCAGTTGATTGCTCCATTCTGGTTTAAAAAAGAAAAGAAAAAAGGAAATCTTTAGAAACAGCATCGGATGAACCCAATTTCAGTGCAGAGCTGAAGGAGGAAGGTCACTGCAGCAATTCCTCCTCTGGTGAGGCAGCAGGAAGGAGCAGCAGCTCCTGTTTGCTCCCACACCCCTGGGAACCGGCTCAGGAACTGCAGAATTGTTATAATCTGGTTTTATCCCACTGCTGGTGATTGTAGAAATGCAGCCCTGCTCTGGAAAGCCCTTCCCAGGCCTGGATGCCCATGCACACAGGAGTGGGCTCAGAGTGGAGCAGGATGGCCAAACCTCAGCAATTAGCAAAGGAATGCAGCAAAGAGAAAGCTTTTAAGGAGATATAGGGCCTAGAAATCTTATTAACTAGTGTAAGTAACATTTTATTTAGCAGAAATTCTTCCAGCATTAGGAAATGGACTGATGGATTGACTGCAACTCCAAACTCTTACTGGAAACAACATTGTGCTGAAAACAACCCAATGAATTATTATTTTGAATGAAGAATTATTGTCTGGTGAGGAATAGAGGGGGTTGTTTGGCTGACCATAATCCCAGAACTTTGAGATCAAAGTTTGCTTTTGAAATGTCAAAGCTTCTGTGCCCCCTGGAATGGGAATGTCCCCATGGGAAAGGTGTTGGGGTGGTTGTGCCCTGTATGGATACCCACCAAAATCATTCCTTGGGCTTCTTCTGGATTCCTGGATCCAAACTGGCCAGTGACAGTGGGAACGGGACTGCTGGCAAAGAGGTGCCCATTACAGCCCTGGCAGTGATCTCTTCTTGGGGTCTCCTGTCTTTGCTTTCCTCCTGTCCTTCACGCTCAGTGACAAAATTGGGGTGGGGAAAGAAGGGAAAGCATTAAATGCTTGGAGAGAAAACAGTGACATAGATTTTTCTGTAACAACATTCCCTAAATGTTCAGTGGCAAGCCCTGGGTTTGGAGGCTGTGGGGTTTTTTCTGTAATTATTGCTTTTTCCAGCCATCTCCACTCGAGTGTGTTAAACACAGACTGAGCAGCTGCTGCCCTCTGCACAGGAACAAGCAGAAGGAGCTCACGTGCTTGCAACTGGTTCTTCCCAGCAGAAATCATCCTGAATTTTGGGGATGCTGAAAGTTATGGACTCGATGTGAGCAAGAAGGCAGAATGGTGAGTTTTTTAGTACTTACTCATTTAGTAGTGGGAAACGAGCTGATGGATGAACGGTCTGGTTTGGAATAAATATTATCCCATTTCCCTCATGAACTCTGGACCTCCTGCAAAATTCCTTGTTACAAACACTCAGTTATTAATTATATTTTTGAAAAATTCCCATTACGTGTCCTGCCTTTAAACTTGTGGAAATGTAGATGCTGGAAATAATGTTTTTAATTTCAAGCATGGCTTTAACACTTTCCAAAACGGTTTATTTGTCACCCTGGGCAGAACATTAATTTGTGGCTGTGCATTAATTCCTGTACTTATTGCTGTGGCTCAGCCAACTTCATTTCCAGCCTGTTTGGCAGGGCCTGCTGGGATGGGCCAAGGGGGGAATGGTTTCAAACTAAAAAAGGCTTGATTTAGATGAGTTACTCATTTGCCAGCCCACTGCTGTGTCGGTGGAAGGTGCTGAGCAGCAGCTACAGCCTGGGAGCTGAGTTTGGTTCAAGAAATCAAAAGAGCCTCAAGGGATGTCCTAATGGGAGATTATTACATGTTGTTGAACATCAAGCAAGACTTGAATTAGAAAAGATGTTACTGCAGCTCAGAAAAGGGCTTATCAGTATTTTTCTGAATTAGAGCAGAAATTGCAGGTTTTCCCCAGGTGACATTTAATTTACATAAAAAATAATATATTCAGAGCTTCCTCATCCATTATCCCACGAAACAAGGTGCAGTGCATGGCTCATGTTTGGCTTTCCTCTGTAATAGTGGAATTGTTGCTGGTGTAACATGTTCAGGTGGGCTCAGGACCATCCCTGTCCCACCTGGAGCTGCTGCCCTGGGACAGGAGACTTGGAATTCACAGTGAGACACCCGTGGCTGAGAGACTGAACCCCTCGAGAGACGGGCTGTGATTTTGTGGGTTTATATCCAGCTCAACCCCCCTGTTTTCACCCAGCTGAAAGCAGGATTATTTTTCCAGCCCATCAGGGAGTCTGTAGTAACAGGTTCACTCTGGGTGTGCTGTGGAAGCAGCCTCTGGTGTTAATCCAGGCTGATCTATATGGCTTAAAGTATGGATTTTAGCCTTGGATACTGGAGGAGTTCCTTGCAGGGTGGGGGGTGAAGGGGCAGACAGAGGAGCTGGGGGTGCAAAGGGCTTTGGCCAGGCTGCTGAAGCTCATGAGGGTCTTTCTTGCATAACCTGCTGTTATGCAACTGCACTGAAAAGTTGAGGATATCTGAGGGAGGTTCCTATAATTACCAACTTTCTTTGAAAACTCAATTAAGAAGCCATCTGGCCTAGGGATTTTATTGACCTGTCATTGGCTAATTATGTTGCAAATTTAATTCTTTATGATTATCATTAGTAACTGTCCAGTGCTTTGAACAAACCCTTTTGTCTCCAAGTGTTGCCATCTTTAAATTTCACACAGTAATGAGGGGAAATGTTCTCTTAAGAGTGAAATCCAATATATTACAAACATAATTGAAAAGCCCAGCAGTCAGGAAATTTGGAAGCTTGTTTTTAGAGTCCTAATTCAGAAAACACATGGAAGGGCTTGGTTATGTAGGGCCTTACCCATAAGAACACCTTGAGACCATGGGATTCAGGGTCGGTACTTTCATGTCCTTCCCTGTTGCTCCACCTCTTGGTGTCCCTTCTTCACACAGGGTGCCCGAGGCCATGAGGTGTCTGCAGGCTGGAAATGAAGCCAAACCTTCAGCCCAGAGCTTTTGGGAAGGACCCTGTTGGATTGTGGTTGTTGGTGGGATTTTGTTTGGTATCTGCGTGTTGTCGGTGCCTCCTGGGGCTGCCGAGCCCCAACTCCCTGGGTGGTACTGGCTGGCTGGAGTAGCCTTGCTTGGGGGTAAGGAGTTATGAATGGAAATCATGGTGTTCTGGGTTTTAGGTGGTGCCTGGGAGATGCCCAACCTGCCTGATCTGCTGGAAGAGCAGCCAGGGATGCTGGAGGGCTGTGCCACCACCCTTCTCTGCTCCTGCTCTGGTTATGGGGGGGACCTTCACACCCCTCTTTGGGTTGCAGCCTGAACATGTGTGTCCTGCCCAAGGGGGTGACACCCCACTCATGTCCCAGGGCTGGAGGTGTGATTCTCCTGCCCATCCCACACATTCCACCCTGGCAGTGCTGCTGAGTCACTACAGAGGGTCTTGGCTTTGGCCAAGATGAGTCCAACTTGTCCCTACCAGTCACAAGGAGAGGGCATTGCTGTGCTGGGACAGCCTTTGGACAGCTCCATCCCTGGAAGTGTCCAAGGCCAGGTTGGATGGGGCTTGGAGCCACTTGGCCTAGTGGAAGGTGTCCCTGCCCAAGGCAGAGGGTGGAACAGATTGATCTTGAAGGTCCGTTCCGACCCAAACCATGATCCCCCATTTTCCTCCTCTGGCTCTGGTGATTCTCCATCCTGCAAAAAGTTTCTCCCCATCTCACTATTAATTACAGATCCTATGCCAATGGACTTGGCTCAGTTAATTCCATCCAGGAGGGCATGAGTGGGGATCCCTTTCACTTCCCTGGAGCATCTCCCAGCACTTGCCAGAGGGTGACAGCTCCTTCCTCCCAGGGACTTTCTGGCTTGCATGGAGAGCTTCCCATGGCATCATTTTAAACAGGAATCCCCACTACGGGTTATTTCTTAGCATGTGCTTGTGCCCCACAAAGAGCTGCATTGTGGCAGGTTATTAAGGACTGGAAAGACAAGAGCTTTCCATCCCACTGGGCCTCAGCAGGACAGACATTTCCTCTGTAGAAGCAGTAATTGATCAAAACAAAGTGCTGTGCTAATTCAGTGTCATTTGGTGAATCCATGTTGCCTTATATCCCATTTTCCAGGTGGTCTTACTTTTGAAATGCCTTTAGAAGTCTTACATGTGTTTGAGCTCAGACTAAGAGGTCCCAGTCCCTTTCCCTTCATGGCTTAGATGGACATGATGCATTTGGAATTCTTCCCTCCACCCTCAGCTTACCAGGTAACAGGCTGAGGTGCTGAGTTCTGGCCTTGGTCCAGGGTATGTTGGATTGGCAGAATGTTTACCTCTTAATGACTTCTCCACAGGACTCCTTCAATAGGAATTGCTACCAAAGAAGTGCTATTTTCTCCAGGTTTACCCTTCCCCTTCCTCCACTGGCTCCTTAGTGCAGCTAATTTAGTGAAATTGCATTTAAATGAGTCCCTGATGAGGGACCCAGAGCTGACATTTTTCTTTTAATAGCCATGTTAGTCTTGCTGCCTGTTAAAATTCCGTAAATGGCTCTTTCCTCTCCACGTGCCAGACAGCCCTTATACATCAGCTGGAGCATTATATTCCTGGCCTCACCTTGGGGAATTTCCAATGAGTCTGGTGCTTCCTTGAGCTGAAAGACAGGCTTTTAAAATGGCATTATTTATGTTTATATAGTGGTGGGGTCTTCAGCAGAAATGTTTTGTGAAAAAGCCTCTTTCAGCAAAGTTAATCCCAAAGAACACATGAATTCCATACCAGTAAGGTGATGTTTTTCTTCAGGCCAGAGCCTCTGCAAGGGAAATTGTTTTGATTTTTTTTTAAAAATTGGTTTAATTGTTTTTAATTGCTGTTGGCACCTATTCCATAGTCCTGCCAAATCCCCCACTGATGGGTGAAATGCTTTAGCTGGGGAAAACATTGGGATGACCCAGGGAAGGCTGGATGTGAGGGGTGGGATAACAGGGATTGGGGCTGGGCAGGAGCCAAGCCTGTGTCCCTGCTTCTGGTTGGGAAAAACTGCACCCCCCAAAAATTTGATTTTGATCTCAGAAAACCTTGATTTATTTTATTTTTCTATTCCAAGCAGTTTTATTCCTGGTGTAACCATCTATACGTCAAGTGCTGGTTTGATCAGTGATCACATTAGATCAGCTTTGGCAGATGCTGATGTCTGTATAAAACCAGGGAATACAGGAACATCCTGCTGCAAAAAGGGACTTTGCTGCCCTTTCCCATCCCAAGGATTTCTGGGACAGCCTTTGGTCGCACTTCATGGTTTAATTCCACAGGAATTGGCCACCAGGACAATCCGTGTGCAAAGCTTTGGATCCCTCATCGAGAACTTTGAGATCCTGCTGGTGTAGATGGAAGCACCCAAAGTCATCTCCAGGTGCTTTCCCACCTAAATCCAGTATTTTCCAGGTGTTCCTATGGGGAACGTTTCTGTTGCAAACAACCCCTGGACCATAAAATCCAGTTCAAAAGCATGGACGTGAAGCTGATGCTGATTCCTTCAGTGCTTGTTTGCAGGGCCCAGCTTTGGTGCCTGGCTGTGCTCCAGGAATGCAGGGAAATATCCCTGCTCCTGGTTTTTGGGGTGCCTGGAATGTGCTGGCAGCAGAGCTCCTGGGCCCACTGCTTTTGGAGGAGGCTCCCACCACAATCAGGGCTAATCCCAGCTTTTCCTTTGTTTCCACTGATGCGATCTTTGAAATTTCATAAATCAGAAGAGACCATTTATCTTGTCCCCCAGGCACCACTAATGACTAATTAAAACCCCTAATTAACTGGAGCAAAACCACGAGAAACTGCAAGGCAGCAGGAATGCTGCTCCCAGACACCTGGAGGAACATTTGCCCCTGGAAGGGGCTGACACAGGAAAGAGAATTTTTCCTACCTTAAATATTTAATATATAAAAATGATGATTAATTTTTCTAGAGGAATTCTGGCTCAAAATTCCAAAAGAATGCTGGACTGCAGTTGGTTTTAGTGGAGCTCCAGAGGGAATGAGCAGACCTGCCCTACACATTTACACAGGGGTGGAGATGCTCAATTATTCAAGGATTTCATCCCTCAACAGCAGCCAACCCCCCAAATCTTTTATTAATGAACCACCAACCTTTCCCCACACGTAATCCCTCACATTCCCTTACCAGGCTTTGGAGTCTGAGCTCCTGTAATCCCCCTGCTCCTGAAAGAGCAGGCTGGGAAGGGCACTTTAAAGAACTTGTCGTGTCAGGAGGAAGCAGGATGGCATTGGGAAGCTTTTCCACTCATTCCTTCTCCAGAGGCAATGCCTGGATTTGATTGAGGCTCTGTGGGAGCCACTCAGGGCTGGGTTTTAAAGGAGCAAGGGTCGTCTCTGCAAAGACAAACCTATTTGCCAAGAGCTTCCACAGTGCAAGAACATTCAAAATAAGCATTTGGGAGGTAAATGAGCATCTAAAAGACATAATTCACTCCAAGGACTCTTGGTTGTTGCTCGGGGAAGCCTCTTGGGTGGAAAAATGCAGCAGTGGGGAGGTTTAAATAGAGCAAAATTCCCACTGAAGTGAGAAAGGGAAGAACAGACACCAGAGATGTGGGCAGGGCAGCTCGTTGTGGTGACAGCCAGGACAGGGGTGGGAACGGCAGGACCCTGTTTAAAGGGAAATCAGTGTGGATCTGCATTATTGCTCCTGCTTTTCCCAGGCATTTGTACCCCACAGCCTGGCACTGGACAGGGGGTTGTGCCCCAAAGTGTTGGGTTTACACCGAGACAACACCCCATCACTGCCCGAGTGTGGAACCTGCAGCTGGAGCAACAAACCCCTCCCCGAGTGAAGCAGGAGCACGCTGGGGAAATGAGTTCCAAATTAGTCCTGCTGTTAGAAGAATAATTAAGCAGTATTTGCTTACAATTATATCCAATAACTTTTTTTTTACGCTGTGATTAATTAAATTCTCAGATTTCCTCCCAGTCTCTGCATATATTAAACATGGAAATTAATTTTCTCCAACAACTCATTAAGGTCCCGAAACGCTGCAGATCCCACTTTAATCAGCTATTCTTTGCTTTGCATTGTAAATCTCTGCGTGCACATCAATCAGGCTGATGCCAAACTGGGGCTGAAGCCACTTCCCTCTGCTCTTCCACAGTCAATTCCAGGGAATTTATTTTCTTTGGAGAAAAACCAGTTGCTACTTAAGCCAGGCAAGTATTTTTTTGGACATTGGATGTTACTAATTACTAGGTAGGACTGAAAGGGGGATTTCACACCAGCAAAATGCAGGCACTGAGGTGCTGGTGTGGATGGGAGAATCCAAAGTCACCTCCAGGTGCTTTCATGTCTGAATCCTGTACTTTCCAGGTGTTTCTGTAGGGAATGGTTTTCCCTTAAAATAATTTAATAATTTGGAATTATTGAAATGGTTTTATTTTAAAATAACATGGTAATTTTAGATTTTTAATATAATAACCCAGTCATATAATCTTATGCAAATATACAAAGGCTTTTATCTGATGGATGAAATAGGGGAGTTCTCCATTTCCATCCAGACAAGGAAATCTGAGGGCTGGAAGTGGCGAGTCCTGGAGGAGCTGCCTGGGCAGGACGTGTCCTGTGAGGAAAGGTGGGTTTGTTTGGACTACCTGACCCCTCAGTCCCCTTCCCTGGAAAAACTGGAGCTGATATCCCCATTTTATCATAGAATCAGGGAATGGTTTGGGCTGAAAGGGACCTTAAAGCCCATCCAGTGCCACCCCCTGCCATGGGCAGGGACACCTCCCACCAGCCCAGGTTGCTCCAAGCCCCGTCCAACCTGGCCTTGGACACTTCCAGGGATCCAGGGGCAGCCACAGCTTCTCTGGGCACCCTGTGCCAGGACCTGGCCACCCTCCCAGCCAGGAATTCCTTCCCAATATCCCACCTAAATTCTACCTCCACACAGTAGAGGCTCACTGGGTTTTCCACTCCTCCCTTTTTAGAAGTAGGAGTGATGTTTTCCCATCTTCATGGATGTTTGGAAACTCTTTGCCAGGCTTAAAGTTGCAAGGGATTAGAGGTTCCTGCAGATCCTCTGTGTGAAGACACCACAGCCCTATCCCAGATCCATTTTGTGTTGGAGAACAGAACTGAGAGAGGGGGGATGAGGCACCTCCTGCTTAACACAATATTTGAATGAGGCAGTTCAATAATTGCATTCTTAAATATCTCCGAGTCTGTTCCTGGGAATGTGGGGAGGGCTGTCAAAGCCGCCCTGTAGCTTTTGTTTGGATGAAGGATCCAGGAGTGGGAATCCCACACAGACACAGCACTCAGAGATTGTTGAAAATTTCCAGCAAGTGTTTCCACACTAATGAGCTCCCCAGGGATGGGATGTGAGCACAGGGAGCCAGCTCTGCTCTTCCTTTCCATTGGCATTCAGGGAGTGCAGGGCCTCGAATCCCGAGCTGGAGCTGCTCACCATGAGTGATTAATATGCTGGTTATGGGGTACAGTCTCATCAGTGCACAATAGGTGTGTTTGAGTCAGCCTTTCTGGGCCCAGAAAATCAGATTATACTGACACACTCCCTGTTAGGTGCTGTGCTGGGCAAAGGGCTTAGGCTGTAATGGAACAGCTTGTACAACACACATCCTTCTGGTGGAAGATCTGAAGGTCTGACCAAGGAGAGGCAAGGACAGACCTTCAAATGCCTGTTCTTTGATAGGGGGCACATTGTGCCCTGGTTGTGGCTCAGCAGGAGTTGCCTCCACTGCAGAAGTGCCCTGGAGAAGGGGCAGGAGATGTGCCCAGTTCTGGTCCCAAGGGCTGGGGATGCTGAGGAGCACCTCGGTCTGGCTGGACCACCCCAGTCCACCCCTGAGAGACACCAAGAGCCAAATCACCACAGCTCATGAACCCCAGCAGAGATCCAGTTGAATCCAATAGATGGGATCTGCCCCTCCAGGAGGGCTGGTGAGACCCTCCTGGCCCCATTGCAGCTCAGTGTCTGGAGGTACAGTTAGTGCAGCTCCCAGGCCACGCTGTGTGTATCTTATCCCACTAATTAGCTGGGGGAGAAAATTATTCCTTTAGCTGTGTTAATTCCTGATTTAATTCCTGCCTTTAAGGCTGTTTACAAAAGGGTTCCCAGGTAGCTTGGGGTGAGGTGTGGGAATGCAGGAGCTCCTGGGCTTTGGCTGCTTTAAAATCTGCTGGCTGGGCAGAGAGTGCTCACGACTGAAGGACTGAAGCAGGAATTAAGTGCACTGGAGGGAAGGAACTTGCCCAGATCCTGACTTTCACAGCCAGAGCTCTTTGCATCCTTCCTGCTCTCTCAGGCTCTGAGTGGGAACCAGCTTGGCTTCCTTTCCATCTGCTGTCCCAAGGCCTCCCATCCAACCCTTGCCATGGCTGTGCTGCTGGCCAGGAGCTTTTGGGAGCACAGGAAGAGGCAACCACCTCTCCTGGGATGGGCAGAGAGGGTTTCCTTCCTGGAGAGGTGAGGAGGAGGGGCTGGAGCACAGGAGACAGAGTAGCTTCATGGAGAATTGGGGTTTGGGGGTGTGAGGAGGCACCAAGTGTTGGTTGTCTGCTCTTGGCATCAAAGGAATGTGCTGCCCACTGCAGGAACCACCAAACTTTCCAGTTTTCTTTTGTGCTCAGCAATCAGGATTTCTGGCTGAGAGCAGATGAGTGTGTACCTTGGGGTGGCATCACAGGAGGCAGTTGTGCAGCCTCCTGGTGCCTGGCAAACTTTCTGGGAAAAGGCTTAGAAATATGACAGTTGAGATGCATTTTTTTCTTTACTTGGGGTATAAACAACTTGACTCTTGCAAGGCATCACCTGCAGCACCTACAATGCCCAGCTCCTGTGGTGACCACAGGGCAGAGCAGCATTCAGATTTTGGAAAAGCCAAATTTCTCACTAATTCTTTTATTCTTCCTTTAGACAAATGGGCTGTTCAAAAAAATCAGCATTTTCAGCGTGGCTGTCAAAGAGCAGTGCTCAGGTCAGTCCATAGGTGAGTAATTATTTCCTGTATCACACAGCTGATTAGGAAACCAAAAAACTCTTAAAAACTGGGTAAGTAGGAAGAAGGATAGTCACTGCCCTCACCCCTGAGGGGCTTGGAGTGGGCCAGAGGGCTGTGGGACCCCCAGCGAGGGATGGAGGGAGGTTTGGAAGTGGAAGTGGTCCATTTGAACCAAATGGAGCTGATCTACTCCAGGAAATAGCTCCTCCTTCCCTGAGCTATAATTAGCTGACTCTGAATTCCATTGTACCACAGTTAATTTTAATTTCTGCTAAAAATTGGATAATAAACATTGGATATTTTTCTAATGGTGCATTATTATCTTACAGAGAGAGTAATTCTGCTGCTTAATTATCCCGGGGCAACCTTTTTGAAAGAGGAAAATCCACATTTCTTCTCTTCCATGGTGCTCTTGAGGACAGACTAGTACCAGCTGCCACCACAGGTCTTGTGTGGTTGTATTTTCCTCCAAAGTCTGCTTTGGGATCCCTCCCTGGGGGGATCAGCAGCCTGTGGCCATGGGATGGTGTGGAGGATCCCCAGGGCTCATCCTGGGGACAGGAGCACCCAGCAGCCACGTGGGCCAGTGCCAATGCACCCAGGGCAGGCCCTGTCTGGAGGAAGAAGCAACAAGAATCATCAGCTGCTTAAAAAATCTGGGCTGATCCCAGGTGAAACCCACCGTGGCAAAGCCAGAGGAAAGTGCTTTTCCCTCTGCACGTGGATTCCTGCATGAGATGGCTCATCTCGGGGAGGCAGATGGTGCAAGTTGCTGTTTGCTTTGCTATTTCTTCTTCTAAATTGTTTTTACTTTAATGTGTGAAAAAGGGGTTGTGAACAAGCGTGGTTAAACTCAAATCTCTGCACCAAAGGGTATAAAGCTGAGGGGGGGTTCACATGGAGGGGCTGGGGGGCGGGGAAGGGCAGCAATGCCATAGACCTTGTTTCCTCCCTTTTTTCCATAAGGAAATGATGGAAAGGAGAGCTGGGATCTTGCTACAGCACTTGGCTCAAAGAGCAGCTTTCTAGTGATCTTATTTGAGGGAAAATTGAAACTTGTCTCTACCCAATGTACTCCAGCTTAGAAACCCAGCCTTTTAGGGACAGTGTTGGTATAAAAACTGGCATTTGTGTCACTCATGAATTCCTGTTTGATTTTCTTCCCACAGAGAGCTGATTTATTAATAGGAAGAAAACAAGCACTAAAGGATCCCTCCACTCACTTGGTTTAGCTTGACTCCTCACTGCTCCTTGTTGGCTGAACTCAACCCCCCACCTCAGACCTTGGGGAACCTTCCAGCTCTCCCAGTCTGGAGAGCTGGAACCATGAGGAGCTGCATTTACCAGCCCCTGCCACATATTCCAGGAGTGTGTTATCAGGGTAGGGAACTAAAGAGCTGAATGCAGTCACTCACTCACACAGTTTAACCCACTCTGTGTGGAGCTTTTTTTCATTTTTTTCCCCCTTTTTATGCCAAGGAAGTGTTTATTTACAAATTTCCCCTGAGCTGACATTCCCTTTGCACACACGGCTGGAAGGTCTCTAAACACAGCACATCCCTGAGTCCCAGGGTTGGGCTTCAGGGGGAAGCACCAAAATTAAGCATTTCCTCTCCCAGCATGTAAAACCACACATTCTTGCATTTTCCACAAATTCAGATTTAAACACTTTTTTCTTGATCCTCTTTGCTTAGACTGTAGGGCATCTTTTGACCAATGAAAAATTTGGAATTAGTAATATTTGTGCTCATTATCTTAACTATGGGCATGTTTATTTTTCTTTTATTGCCTGAAAAAGCATAAATATTTGGACAAGTTTAGTCTCAGTGTACCGACACTTTCACCACATGCTCGAAATCATCTGAATTATCGCTGTAAAATGCATTTTAGCTTCCCGGCAATACCAGAAAAAACGCCCAAATAAACTTGTTTATGTGCCTAAAGACTGCTAGAAAACCCTGTGAAGCCACTTGGAGACAGAGTAGGAATCTGAGTTGCCACTGTGTGTCTGTGTGGGTTTAGTACAATTTCCAGCAAGCTGATGGAGTGAGCTATTTGAAGTTTGTGCTGGCACCTTGGCTCAGAGAGATATATATGTATACGTATGTATATAAATAAATAACATTTCCCCCAAGCTGATGGAATGAGCTATTTGCAATTGTGCTGGCAGATATATATACATATAGAAAATGCCCACATATGTGTGTGTGCATAGCCCAGCGTTGCATTCTGGAGGCAGCACTGTTCCGTGGGGAAGGAGCTGCGCCCTGTGTGTGTTTGCAGAGCGGCGCACGCCCGCCCGTAAATCCAAGTTCCCCTTCATTCCCGCGGCTGCGGGCTCGGAGTGACAGCCGATCCATCCCTGCGCTGGAGACCTGCCAGAAGTTTCTCCTCTCGCTGCTGGGGGCTGCTCACTCCCGCTCTGGCTCTCCCCTTGGGTTTTTTTCCCGTCTCTTTGAGGTTTTCCTGGTGCCTACAGAGTGAGCTCAACTCCCCAGCTTTGCAGCTCCCCTCTCTCCTGCTCTTCCATAGGCAGCCTGGGAGCAGCCGGCAGCGTGTGGCCGTGGCGTCCCTGCCTTCTTCCCCTGCAGGTGGCTCGGAAACTTCACAATGCGGCTGGTAATGTATTGAATTCCCTAAATAAATCCCCGCTTCCCTCCCCGTGCTGCTGTGCCGGGTCTGGGCAGAGCGGCTCCCCCGGCACTCGGGGCTTCGGGGCTGGCACCGGGACACGGGGTGGGGGGTTTGTTTCCCTCGCCGGCCGGGGGTGGACAGGCAGATTTCCTTAAGGAATCTCGGACCAGGCAGCACTTTCTCCTTGAGATAAGGAGGCTCGCCCAAAGCGGGTTAGCAGATGCGATTCCCACCGCGTAAGTTTATCGGGGAAGCGGAGGGTTCAGGCTGGGGAGAAGCATCTCAGTGCGATAACAATTCAAAGCGGTGTGTGTGTGCAGAGCTGCCCGAGGCTCCGAGGGCTGTGCTGAGCCGCGGCCGCGCTGCCGTGCCAGGCTCGCTCCTGCCTGAGCAGCCTTTCCCTTCTCCCTCTGCAATTACCGGGGCGAACGCGGCTGCGGCTCGGGGGGTGGCACGGCGGGGAAGCGAGCCCCGGTATTGCACGGGGATCCGGGCTTGGAACAGGCAGCAGATCGATGCAGGGCTCCTGGAGCCAAGAGTTGAGCTGTTTGTGAGCCGGGGGAACCTGCGGGCTGTGTCGGCAGCGGCGCTGGATTGCTATGAAGTCATCCAGGGAAGGCTGCGGGACCAATCCGGGCTCCCACGGTGGGCAGAGGACTGAAGTCATTCAGCTCTGATTGACTGAGTCTTTATTTTTGGCGTTCCTACCATAGTAGTCGTAACAGGCAGAGATTTCCAGATTTCCAGGCTGCATTTAGGAGCAAATTCTGCGTTCTTTCGGCAGCGCTTCCCCCAAGAGCAGCTCACACCGTGTGTTTCTTTATATCCCGAACTCGGCATCCTCTGCGTACAGGGCAGAAACAGCCCACGATGCTTTTCCATCCTCTCCTGCTCCCAACCCCTGCTTGGATGTGGTGCACATCCTTGCGAGGCTATCCAGCAGAACGTGATGGATGGACGTGGCTGGGTGTAAACACCACAGGGTGGAAACTAACCCAGGGTGTTATTAACTCCGAGGAGCCAGAGCAGAGGAACGTGAGACACCACAGGGAGTTAGAGCTGGCTGGGAGCGTTTCCTCGGGCATTCCAGGGGCAGGGATCCGACCCAGACGTGAGGATACATCCTGCACAGACATTCCCTCCCCTCTGCTCCCCCTAACTCAGTGGGAAAGGAGGAGGAGGAGGTTTAACATGTTGGTATTGATGGATCTGACACGGCTCCCAGTTCTGGTGTGGGTGGATGGAAAGAAGCAAATATTGAATTATCATTTCTACAAAGCTGGAATTAATCTGAGCTTTTATGTTTTCCAGGACAACTTGTCAGACAATGTAAACTCATTTGCTAAATTGCACAGGAAAAAAAGGCTGCATTAGGAATATCTAATTTACCTGGAGCTGGATGTATTTTGATTCCTTTTACTGCCTGGCTCAAGTTTCTCAGCTTTCCAATGAGCTGCCTGAGCTCTGTAGGAGTCTTATAAATAAAAGAAAGACATGAAGAATTTGCCTCAGCAGTCGGGTGCTGGGACTCGCTTCATGTTCACAGTGCAGCTCTGAAAGCCTCTGGCTTTGTGTCCAATACTTCCCCCCTGCCTGCACTGTGCATTTCAAAGAACAGATAGAATCTGAGACCTTCCCTTGCTTTAAATCTCTGGCCTCTTAAAACTCTGATTTGATGTTACTTGAGGCTCCTGCAGGTTCTCACTCCTGCAGTTTGTGGACTCCTGCAATCTCAATAAAATCCAGGAGACTATTTATATGCCCAAGGGCTAAATCCTTGTTTTGTGTTCAAAAGCTTGTATAGACCTGAATCACAGGGCTGAGATCAAACGCAAGGGAGGTGTTTGTACTTACAGAAATTTCCCTGGATGCCAGAGAAAATGCAGCAGTAAATGACTTATTGGTTGGCATGTGCTCTCTGAAGGTGAAGGTTTGCTGGTTTGGGGTACCTGTGGCTCTAAGTGGCCTGATTTCAGCCGGAAAAACACAGGAAACCAAATATACAGCACTTTTTACATCTGAAGGACCTGCAGAGGAACATTCTGGAGCAGCAGGCAGGTCATAATTGAGGTGGGCAAGGAGAATGGAGCCCCCAGGGGTTGCCCCAGGGATGTCCCTGAGCAGAGGGTTGGTACCCAAGCTCAGCAGTGATGCTCCTCCTCTACAACAGGCTGCCTGGGTAAGCCCCGTGGGCAAACCCCTCCAGCTCCACCAGAGGTGCCAGGGAAATGTCCTGGGAAACAATGAGGGTGTCTGGGGCTTAATGGAGTTTGTCACGAGCTGAGGGCAGCTCTGCCCATCCTGCTTTGCCAGAACGTGGAGACAGTTTCGTTCAGCAAGGTCAGACCCTTCAGAGTGAAATATATGGAATTCCCTAAATAGGAAAAGATCAGGTATATAAACCTCTCACCCACCTGAAACTCCTGCTTTGAAAGAGGGGAATTGCAAGGAATTATTTCTTAGAGTAGAAGAGATGTAATGAATGAGATGATAAAGACACATTTATGGTGGATTTAGGAAGATTTTCCTAAATTGTTGTAGGGTCCTTTTTTATAGCACGCAAAATAACCCCACCAGGGAGCCAAATGAAATTTCACTGTTCGAGCACTGACAAAGAGCTGTGACCACCTCAGTGCCCGAGGAATGTGGCACATATCACCTTGGGGAACTGGCTTCAGTTTGTTCTTAAAAATCCCTATTAGCGTTCTGTGGGAAAAGAAATTCGTAGTCAAACTTGAAGAAGTTCTTTTCAGAGTTCAATGAGGTGTTTGAACAGGACTGTTAAATTCAGAGTGTTTAAACCCCTGTAAAATGCAGGGGTTCAACAGGACTGTGGAATGCAAAGCCTAACAGAGGTGCATTGCAACAGCAGTCCTTTCTGGCAAGGAATTAGGGCAAGAAAACCGGGAGAACACGGGAAACTTTTCCAGTAATTCCAGCCCGGCATTGAGAATATTGTGTGGGATGCTCCGTGGGATCCGCTGGATGCCGAGTTGGTGTCATCAACCCACCGTGGCCAATGTTAAGTGACACATCTGAAAACAACTAAGCTCCTTAAGAGCAGAGGGATTTGCAGGGAGCGCTCCCAAGCCCTTTTCCTCTCGGAGGGGTGGCGGCACGGCTGGAATTTCCCAAAAGGATTTGTACGAACCCTTTGTAGCATCGTTACACTCCTCAGCGACACAAATCCCCTGCTCGCACCAGCTTTCCCTGCCGTTCCCACCCAGCGGACAGCCCGGGGCGAGGACAAACCCCACGTGTCGGTGGTCTCGGAGTTGTGTCCCTCCCGCCAGGGTCAGGTTTTGCAGGGATTCAGGGTTTTATGGCACGCTCCCATCTCCGTGCCTGGCTGCGGCCTCGCTGCATCAATGAGCTTTCTGCTGCAGGGTTTCTGGCTAATTGCTCTTATTGCTGCACCTGAAATCCCTGTAATTAGCCCCAGCCTGGCAGGCTGTGGCCAATTACTGAGGTGCTGATATCTCCACCCCGGGGGGTGGGAGCCAGAGCCTCCTGGAGCAGGGAGAGTCAAGGCTGCTGTTCCACTGCCCGGTGTCTGAGCTATCCTCTGCCTTCTGCTGCACCCTTGGGCTCGAGTGGTGGGGAAATCCAGGTAAGAGGGTGCTACCCCTCTTTTGGGAGGGCTGGGAAGGGCAGGGCTGTGTGGGATAGGGGTTGTTTATTGTTCATGTTTGCACCTTGAAAGAAGGAACCTTAAAATGTGCTGTGGAGGGAGGAAAGCATGGAACTTGCCCTGCAGAATAACCTGTGGGCTCTGGAGAGAGGTGGCTGCTGTGCTCAGCCTGCCTGGCTCCCACTGCGTCTGGAGAGATGCCTTTCTCTCCACGTTGAGCTGAGGGGGCAATGCCAAAGTTTGTGGAAATGCTGTTGGGCAGAACCTGCATTTCTGAGCAGGTGGGTCCCAGCTCTTGTCTGCGCAAAGCTCTTGGGCTGCCTCTGCTGGGTTTTGGGGCTGTCCTGGAGCCCAGTTGTCTCTGCAGCTCGTGTGTCCCTTTGGCTGGGAGTCAGGATGTCCCTGGTCTTGGCTGTGTTGCTGCTGCCAGAGGTACTAACTGTCCTTGATCAGGTTTTATTTGAGGGATGGCTGGTGTTTGTGCTGTTGTTCTCCTGGTCTCCCTGGAGAACAGGATGTAAGGTTTCTTTTGGGGATGGATAACTACTAAACTCCAGGTTGGAGAGGGAGCAGTTTGCTCTGAGCACAAAGTGGAGAAGTGAAATAATAATAATAATGAAAAAGCCCTCTGTTTTTTCTGTACCAAATGCCCAGGGGCTGTTCTGTTGGAGCGTGTTGGGAATGCTGCTCTGCTCCATCTGCTCTAGCCTCCCAAAGTGGTGCTGCCAGGCACTCCTGGGCACAGGTGGGACTGAGGAGGGTTCCATCTGTGCTCCCAATGGAGCAAGAGCCACCAGGGATGGGCTGTGAGCAGCAATGGCAGGGACCAGTGGCTTAGTGAGGCAAGGGACAGAAAATTCCTGTTTCTTTGTCCAGAAGCCAGGTAGGATTTTGGTCCCTGGAGGTGTTGCAATGCCTGTTTGGCACTTTTATAGTGCAAGATTGTGGTGCTGCTGTTTGCAAACCATGGGTGAAGTCAGAATTCCTGCTGTTGTCCCAGGTAGGGAGGTGGGCTCCAGGTGTGGCCCATCAGAATTCCTGCCGTTGTCCCGGGTAGGGGGGTGGGCTCCAGGTGTGGCCCATCAGAATTCCTGCTGTTTTCCTAGGTAAGAGAGGTGGGCTCCAGGTGTGGCCCATCAGCATTCCTGCTGTTGTCCCGGGTAAGAGGTGGGCTCCAGGTGTGGCCCATTACTTGTGATGCCCATCAGCTGGAGCCCCTCTAGGGCAGAGGGTGGGAACCTCATGGTGGTGACAGTGGCTGCACCTGTGCATGAGGGGGGTTGGTTTTGGCTGTGCAGACCCTCCTGCCAAGGCACTGGGGTGGTGGCTGCATCGTGGTGTCCTTTGTGTCCTTGTTATCCCATCCAGGAGTGTTCTGCTCCAAGCCATGAGCACCTTGCTGTGCATTTCTAGACTAAGAGAGTATCTCTCATCTTGCCTAATGTTGTTTTCTGCTTCTGCCAGAGTGCTTTGGGTTGGAAGGGACCTTAAACTCATCCAGGGCCACCCTATGCCATGGGCAGGGGCACTTTCCATAGCTCAGGTTGCTCCAAGCCCCATCCAGCCTGGCCTTGGGCACTCTCAGTGCTGAAGTTGGCTCCCAGTTCCAGGAGCTTGGCTAATGTTCCCAGCAGCATCAGCTGGGGTAGTGAAGGGCATTAACTGTGCCCACAACTCTGCTCTCTCCCAGGAGAGGGAAAACAAACCAGCTGGGAAGCTGAAACAGGTGCTTTTGTCTCCTCTGCAGTTCCAGGGCACAAATTTCTCCTTTTCCATGTGTGGATCCCTGGGCAGGGCTGAACCTTGGGGTTTCCTGTAGCCATTGGAACTGCTGCTAAACCAGTTCTGGTTGCAAACTGCTCCAGTGCCATCTGAGTGGGGTGGGAAAGGCTGTGGCTCTGGAAAGCCTGACAGACATTTGGGTGCCCTCCTCAGAGTATCACTCCTTGCCCTCCAAAGCTCTGGCTTTCCTGCTGGATAAATGGTACAGGAGCAAATACCTGTTTGCAGGGGGTCATAGTCAACTCCTCCTTCTTCCAAAGAAGGTGGCAGAGCCTCCTGTCTGGATTCATGGCTGGTCAGGGCAGACCTGGGGAGGGTGGGCAGGCAGGCCCTGGCACAGGGTGTCTGGAGAACACATATAAAAAAAATGCAGTTCCCTTCCCCTCACAGCTCTGCTCCCTCTGAGAATGACCAGGAACGAGGAAAATCCTTTTGGAATAGCCTTTTCCCCTGCATTTCCATGAGTTCTTTCCACATGCTCATCCCTGCTGAGGAGCCCCAACTCCAGGGTGTTAATTTGACACATCTTGTTTGTTCTTGCTGAGTGGGAACCGAGCAGGGCTGTGTTGACCCTCCTGGCACCTCCAGCCCACCCGTTCCTGTGGTGCCCAGGGAGCTGAGCCTCATCTTCCTCCTGCCATCCCGGGCACAGTCCCAGAAACATTAGGCTTGGCAATCTGTCAGCAGCAGTGGCTGGTGATTCCAGGAGCTGCTGCCAGCACTGCCGTGCCAGGGAGCAGCAGGAGCAGCGGCCACACCTCCACAAAGGGCCTAACGAGCTGAATTTGCATCCTCTCAGAAACAGGTTATTCATCAGAGCAAAGCAAACCAGCAGCTCTGGCTCTTCCTTCCAGGGCCTTCCTGATGCTCTCCTGTCTTGGCGGAGCAGCTGGGTCTGTGTTGGTGCTGGAGCCCCAGGGCTGATGGCTTTAGTCTTTGGGTAAGGAACAGAAACATCTTTATACAATACTGGAAATAAAGAAAAACCTGCAGGTTCCTGCATCTTCCAGCTCTGCTCTCTCTGAGAGTGAGCAGGAACGAGGAAAATCCTTTTGGAGTGACCTTTTCCCCTTCCATCTCCACAAATCCTCCTGTAATCTCATGGGTGATAGCAAGCCCTAACAGAGGGTTCCCTGAGTTTCCCAGTCAAAAATGGGACCTCAGCTCTTGTTCCTCAGGCCAGGAGGTTTCTCTGAGTCTCTGGTGGGAATCCCAAAGCAGGGTTTAGTATAACCTCATCCCAAAAAGCAAAGCCTGAGGAGGGAGGTTTGATTAAAGTGGCACTTTTTAGTTGGTAGAAATTTTTGCATCAGATCTGCTGGTGGGATCAGATGAGAGATTCTTGATGGCTCAGTGATAGGGAGAACTTGCTGTTTGTTTTCCAGCTCCACATTGTCCCTAGAAATGTTCTTGCTTCCCATTTTTAATGAAAAATTGTGTTCCTGACCTTCTGTGTTTGCAGAGCAGAACTTGCAAATGTGAGACCTGAACAGAGCACAAATATTTGCAGTTGTTCAGAGTAACTCTCTCTTTTTTAATTGGGTTTTGTGACATTTGGTGCTTTGGTTCATGGATTTTGAATGATAATATACTGGGGGTGAAGTATCTTGCAAATCACTGATATTGCACCAGGGTTTGTGGGTTAATCATAAATGGGATAAACCACATGAAAACCACTATTTTTTTAAAAATTGTAGAATTATATTTTATGAATCCTGCTATGAGAGATTTCCTCCCATCTCATAAATTACTTGGAGATTACTTAAGGAAAGAAGAAATAGGGAGTAAAATTGGAATGTTTGATGTTAGTTTTTCTCTGTTTTTCTTTCTCCTCATTTTTATCTCCTTCCCATTCCAAGTCTTTCAAGCAGTGACTGAGGACAGAGTTCCCTGTCCTTTCTATGACATGTAAGAGATGATAAGCTTATTTTTAACCATTTCTACATTGTCTAACTATTGCTTTATCAGCTTTGTGTGTGTTATACTGGCAATGTGCAGTCTGCAGGAGCTGAAAAATCTTCATGGTATTTTCCTTTTTTTTATTTGTTTAATAAATCTGGCCCAGCTGAAGCCCCAGAGTGGTAGATGGTGCAGAGATGCCCCTGTTCCAGTGGTGCCAGCAGGTCACTGATACCCTTCCAGGTGAATTCACCCACCTTGTGGTCCAGAGGCTGAGGTGGGAGTTCATCCTTTGGTGGGGGTCTGTCCATCATGTTTTCCTTCCTCCCCCTGCCCCCAGACCTGCCTTGCCATTAGGATTACATGTCAGTCTAAATGATACCCTCCAGCGTCCTCTGCATTTCCCTTGTTAATGATAACTTTAATCTGCCCTTAATTGTGCCAAAATTCAGCACTTTGATGGCCTTTGTTAGGCTGGCCCTGCTGTTAATAACACCTGCAAGTCTTTCCCCCTTGCTGCTCATCTGTTTCCCTGTATAAGGAACAAAATGATACTCTGGAACTCAGGGAAGGTCCTTTCAAGGTGTGAAAGTTTTGCTCATTTTATCCCTGAATGCTGTATGTACAAATATCCTGATATTCCAGGGAAGCTCAGCTACCCTCCAACTGCTGCCACTCTGTCCCTGCTTCAGAATATTTATGTTTATTACAAAACAGTTGGGCAATATTCAACCAAGTTTGTTTTAAAACAAACTATAAACAAGCTGCTTTCAGAAATACACAGGCAGGGTTTTTATTAATACCCTCTTAATACTTTAAACTGCTTCAATTAAGCTGTATTTAAAGTGTTTTATGTGCTCCAAACTGACTAAATGAGCAGTTCTTGAAGCTCTCTTTTGTTTGCAGCAATCTCTGCGGAAATTCTGGTTGGGGAGGGGAATCCTTTGGGGTGACTCTGCTTTTGTGCTCCCTGGTAAATAGTCTTGGTTCCAGGAGAAGGTTTTAGGCTTCTCCTAAAGCATTTCTATTGCTTGGGCAGGAGCTCGTTGTGCAGAGGTGATTTGGTGCCAGCAGAGCTGCTGGGGGGGAACCTTGGCATTTATAGGGAAGTGCAAGTGCAATGGCATTTCCCCCTTAGGAAGCCTCTCCTGGGATTTTGGGTGAGGCCTCCCTGGCTGGGGCTTGTGGTATGACCTGAAATGCTCAGAGGCCTCTTGGTGCTGCTGCCCTGGGGTTCCTCCAGCTCTGCTGACCTTGCTGGAGGTGCTGCAGGGCTTGGTTTCCTGTGGGAATTGTGCCCAGTTCCTGTGATGTTCAGCTGAATTTCTTGGAATCATGGAATGGTTTGGGTTGGAAGGACCTTCAAGCTCGTGTTTTTTCACCCCCTGCCATGGGCAGGGACACCTCCCATAGCCCAGGTTGCTCCAAGCCCCATCCACCCTGGCCTTGGACACTCCCAGGGATGGGGCAGCCACAGCTGCTCTGGGAAACCAGGATTCCATGGACATGCATGGGATACACAATACAGGGAATATCACCATCATTTCCCTGTCCCAAGGGGAGCAGGGAAAGAAATAATCCTCAAAAGTCAAATGAGCAACAGAACCCCAAAGGGTCGTTCTGTGTTCTCAGTGAAAATCCTGTTGTCATTAATGGTAATGCTCATTTCTGTGTTCAAGACCCTGGTCCTTGTAAGGTTAAATCCCCCTTCTCTGTATTTAAAATATTGAGGTGTTTAAACCTGAGCCCATTTAAACCCCTTCTGTATATTTAAAACAGTGCTGAGTAAGATCTCAGCATCACAAAAACATTGTAATTTTGGGAGGTTTAGGATTTCAGATTTACTATTTAAATCCACACCTAAAGATGCTTGAGGCTGTGATTTCCTGTTCTGGTAGGAGCCTGGAGTGGGCAGCATCCCATTTTTCTGGGTGCCTAAATTTCAGGGTAACACTGAAACAGTGTGCCTTCTGCATTTGCTCTCCCCAAAACATCCCAAGCTTTTAGCCCCTCTTTTTCCTTCTGTCCGTGGGAAATGCAGGAGGCCAGCAGTGCCTGATGGGGCATTTTCCATTGGACAGCAACGCTGTTGTGGTGCTTATTGATCCAAAACTACAGCGTGATTGCTTTGGAATCGTGATGGAAAATGTCCCCTCCCAAAGGAAGGGGTGCCAAAGCTGGCTGGCAGTGCTGGTGGGGTCTCAGCCCAGCTTAAGTGGGGGTTTCATCTGTGGGTAAGCCCCTCTCAGGTCTGTGCTGGGTCAGTGTTTCAGCAACTGCTTCGATTTGTGTCCAACTCCTCATCCCAATAGTCACAAAAATGGGATCTGCTTATACCCCAAAATAAAGACTCAAAGTGGGTAAAATGAAACCAGAGTGTTAAAACTGAAATGCATGTCCTGGGCAGAACAATTGATGTTAAATTAGCCATTTGCAAGCACTGCTGCTAAGTGAAAATGATTCTTAGAGTTCTCAGGGAGTGACTGGACACAAAACACAGGTAATTTTAAAGCAATTGTGACTTTGGGCCAACTTGTCCCTCCTGGAGTCTGAAAACAAGGTGATTTCTCCCTTTGTACAAGGAACAGCAGCAAATTAATGGCACTGGGGCAGAGAATTTGACGGCTGTCCTGCAAATTAAAAGCTACTCTCTCCTTAGGTTTATGATTTGAAGGAACATAATTAAAAGCAGGGCTGAGGGCTGGGGATGCTGGATGTGACCCCCCCATGGCTGCTGGGGAGCCTCTGGAATTTTTCCCTGCCAGAAGGGTGACAGGAGATTCACCATGAGGACAGAAAACCCATCCACGCGGGGCTGGGGGAGGGAATTCAGGGACCTGTCACTGGCAGGAGAAGCCTGTGAATGTTCTGACACAGATTTTAATTTAAACCATCGGTTTAATTGGTGGAGAACTCGGAGTTCACTCCCTGAGGTGATGGATGGGCCCCGTCAGAGGGGTGTTCTCTGTGTGGAGATGGAGTGGCCCAAGACACTGAGTGTTAGTGGTGCCTGTCACAGCCCTAAAAATAACAGCATTAAGTAATTAAGTAATTTAGCATCTTGCATTTATAACGAAGAGTTCTGCAGTGGTCTCTGACAGGGTGAATTGTATTGTAGTCAGGGAGTCCAGACCAGTGGGTGAGATTGATGGTCATATAATGGGGAGAGAAGTCTGAAAACACATTTTCCCTACAGAAATTAAGAGGCATTAATTTAGACATAAGAGGCATAAATGTTTGAAGACATTGGCTCGCTCGGAGTGGTAACATATAATAACAGCACTTTTCAAGTTTATTACTGTTTTCAGTATCACAGATGGCTGCAAATTGTAGGGCTCTCTTCTATTGTGTCTTTCCCCTCTGCCAAATTAACAAAAGAATGTTAAATCTTGGCCAGCCTTAATGCAGTGCATATGTTAACGATGGCAATTGCCTCATTGTGCCACTAAATTGATGGAAGCAAGACAAGATGTGGGGAAATGTGTTTTAGTTGGTACTGGGTATTATTTTGGGATTCAGACTTATGTTCTCTGGAACAGGAATGCATTTGCATTCTGTGTTTGCCAGCACATTTCAGTGCTTTCATGTTTCAGGGTGTATTTGGGGACAGGAACTGGTGCTCACTGTAACCTGGGGCTCTCTAGAAGGTGATGAGCTTCATGTCTGGCAAGAGGTTTGTTGGAGGGGCTGTGTCCCCCCTGGCCCCTCAGACACAATTCTGGGGGCCAGAGGTGACTGTCCTGCTCTCAGCATGGTGACTGGAAGGTCAGGGAGATGATGTTTACTCTTGGTGCATTCATTTCAGCCCCCTGGGAACACAACCTTGTGTTTCTCCTTGTGGGAAAACCCCAGTGTGTCACCAGGAGCTCCCCTTGACCTTGCTCTGGAGCAGCTGCTGCTGGAGTTCACTTTAACCCAGCAACGCTGCTGTTTGGAGCATGTTCCACTGTGAATTATGGCCAGCAGGAAATATTCCTGGATTTCAGCTCTCCCACCTGTGCCATTGCTGAGCCCGGGTTCTCCAGGGTCACCTGTGATCCACCACCCGGAGCAGCACAGGGGGCTGGGAGGGAAAGCCACGGGCTATTGGGATGTGACTTCTGCCAGTGAGCAGATTTAAATTATGGAAATGACTGTCTGCACTGAATCTGCCATCTGGAAAAAGTTATGCATACAGAAATCTGTCGGGGCAACACGAGGGATGAGGAGGGAGAAGGGCTGGTGGGATAAACCCAACCTACTCTGGGAAAATGTATCCCCCTGCTGGAGCCCTGGGGTGAGGCTGCTGGTCTGGAATGACCAGCTTGATGTAGCAGGACTGAGACAATTGTTAGAGCTGCTTTGGGGTTTGAAGGCTTCCTTGGTCTCAGGAGCAGAGGAAATGCAGGTTGGGAGGCAAAGGAGGAGCAGGAGGGAATGGTGGCACATCCAGGGCTGCAGGGGCCAGTCAGCACTGTAGGGCTGGGGACAGAGGGGATGGCATCTGGCCTGGCAAGTTGTGGGCAGAGGGCAAATTCTGCAGCCATCCTACTGTGGTATCTTTGTAATAAATGGAACTGGAGGGTAAAAGGCTATGGCATTTCCTACTTCTCTGGACTATACTTAGGTTGGATCTCAGGAAAGGCTCTTCCCCCAGAGGGTGGTGGGCACTGACCAGGCTCCCCAGGGCAGTGGGCACAGCCCCAAGGCTGCCAGAGCTCCAGGAGGGTTTGGACAATGGGACAGGTCAGGGTGGGATTGTTGGGGTGTCTGTGCAGGGCCAGGGGTTGGACTGGATGATCCTTGGGGGTCCCTTCCAGCTCAGGCTATTCCATGATTCTACATTAGCTGTCCTGGTGTCCCTCAGGTCAGAGCAGATTTGTTTGATTCCTTCTCTCCCAAAGCAAGAGCTCCCATGGCTGGAGGAATGTGCCTCTTGGAGTTGCCTCACCTGCTGGTGCATGTTTTGTGGGCAGCAATCCCTTTCTGGGCAGGGATTGCCTTCCCTTCTGCCCCAGGAGGTCCCAAGGCAGGACCTCTGCAGAGCCACTACAGTGCTGAGGGGTGAAGGACTTGTAGAACCGCTCTGAAAGGAGAGGTTTGATGTTCACACAAGTAGTCAAGGCTCTTGGCCTTTCAACCAACCCCTCACACATTTCAAGGCAGGCTGTTCTGTGCTCCTCCAGCGTGGGGAAGCAGCAGCCCTGGGTGCCGTGTCATCCATCCCACGGTGTGTTAGTGATAGTGCACAAAGCAGAGCAGTAATTACAGGCTGCTCTGGCAGATTTTATTGTGTGGAGCAGCCCTGCAGGAGCTGAGCACGGCCCCAGAGCCTGCACAGCCATCAGCTCTGCGGGCACAGTGCCCCATCTGAACCCCCAGCTGGAGCTGGGGCTGCTGCTCCCAAAACACCAGTGCCAGCTCAGCTCCTGCTGCAGCGCACAAGGGACACAAATGGTTCCCGTTTGCACTTGGCACCCCCCAGAGCTGACTTACCCTGATAAACTATTGTGGCTGGGTTGTATTCCCACGAGCCATTACCAGATCCTATTGAAAAAGCATGACATGATCTCATGTATTTCTAATTATTTGGGAGATGAAGGGATAAACACTTCCCACAGCTATTTTTTATTTTTTTTTTTATGCTTACAATCCTCATAACTTCCAAAGCAGCTGGGAGTGCTTTGCCTTTTTCCACTGCTGCTTATTGAACTGCTCTTTAATGAAGTGGATCAGAAATATTGGGACACGGAGCTTTTACCCTGGGCTGAAGTTTGGATTGATAGTTTTTGGGAGCGGCTGGCTGGACAGTGGAGGAGCAGCATCGTTTTCTGAGACAATAATGCTGCTTCAGTTGAAGATCACAGAGCTGTGAAGAGAAGAGCCTCTGAGCTGGGGGGTGCAGGTGGTTTTTCACAGCATCCCCTCACCTCTTGGAGGATTCACTTGAGTGTTGCTGAGTTAAAGGGCTGCCAGGGCTGGGCTTTGCTCTGAGCCAGCTCTGTGTGACAAGCTGTGGAGAGGACACCAGCCCAGAGGGTTGGGCAGGGATAATGAGGGAGGGGACATGTCCCACCCGTGCTGGGATCACTCCCCCCTTCCCTGAGCCCCTGGGTGGGAGGAGGGCTGAAGGGATAATTCACTGTCAGTGGTGCACTCCTGTGGCTGGGCAGGAATCCCAGCCTGCATTCCCTGCTTTGTCACCTTTGATCCTTTCCAGGGACCAGCAGCAGGGCACTCCAGGGCTCATTAGCTGCCCCATAACTTGTGTGCAGCACAGGTGCATGTTGTGGTCACCCTTTCCTCTGCCATCAGTGCACTTTGTGCTGTTTTTCCTAAAAAAGTCCCCCCCATAATATTTGAGGCTCTGGGTTCTGCCAGAGGGTGTCTTTGGCAAGCCAGGGGTTATAATTCAGTGCTGGAATGGATGGGGGCAATTCTGTGTAATGGCAAGTGAGGCAAAGCAATCAAATGTGTTTCATGGCCTGAAAAATCCAGCCCATGGAACTGCTGCGAGTGGGTGACTTGGTGCTTTGGTGCAAGGAAAAGCAGCTGAGTCAGTCTGAGTCCTGTCCAGGTGACAGCCTCAAACATGCTTTGAATATTGTTTTCAAACCTTCAACTATTTAAACAGAAGGATCTGAGGGGGCATGGGCAGAAGAGCTG
Source organism: Margarornis squamiger (assembly GCA_035222235.1). Lineage (NCBI taxonomy): Eukaryota > Metazoa > Chordata > Aves > Passeriformes > Furnariidae > Margarornis > Margarornis squamiger. The sequence continues at coordinate 1,625,090 of JAWWTY010000010.1, forward strand.
GTTGTGCCTGTGAGAAGAGTCAGTGCCAGAACAAAACTGCTGCCCCTGCTCTGGATGTGGGGCTGTCCCTGGGTGGCTCACAAAGCCACACGTGGGTTTGGAGAACGTTCCTGTGTGATGGCAGGAACGGGAAGGACTGCCATGGATACAAGAAGTATTGGCTGAGTGCATTGTGCTGCTCCTCGGGCTGCTGGAATTAGAAAGGGGAAACACGGGATTTAAATAGAAATCCATTTACTTCCTCAATAGCCCTTACTGCCTCGCTGCTAAATTGAGGGATAATGAAGTTCTCTGGGTTGTACCAGTGTGATTCCTCCTGCCAGTAGCCCTTTCCCTGTGGTCAGTCCTTTGGCAGGAGCACAAGTGTTTCCCAGGATCAGCAGCATTATCCCTGTTATCCCATTGCGTGGGGACTTGTCTGAGACAAATGGTTGAGCAAAATCTTTGCTTCATAGCAGGTTTGGGTTTCTTGATTAGGCAAGAAAACCTCCTTGAGAAGTATCTTTGTTTTCCTCTGAGCACCCACAGGAAACACTTATTCTAATAAATGCAGATGTTTGTGCAGCATCTTGTGTTCTGCTGTGAAAGCAGTGAATTATAAAGGATCCATGGGGATTTGGGCAGTGACCTGGAGTGATGGGGCCAGGCTTTCTTGGGGTGTTTGGCTCTTAAAGCCTTATTTGAGCACTAAGAAAATTTTAGAAAATGCTTCATCCCATTTGGGGTTGTTTTTTTGGCTGTGCTTGGAGAGGAGCAAAGTAAATCTTACTGACCTTGTGAGAAACCACAAGTGCCCACGTGAGGGAGCAGCACAGGAGCACTTTGGGTTCTGGCTGCTCAGGAGGTGCTGCTGAGCTGCAGGCATCTCCCCAACCCCTTGAACTGCCAGAGCCAGGGTTAGGGTGGGATATTGGGAAGGAATTCATCCCTGGGAGGGTGGGCAGGCCCTGGCACAGGGTGCCCAGAGAAGCTGGGGCTGCCCCTGGATCCCTGGAAGTGTCC
>JAWWTY010000010.1:1636367-1651102 GCA_035222235.1 Margarornis squamiger
CAAGGCCAGGTTGGACGGGGCTTGGAGCAACCTGGGCTGGTGGGAGGTGTCCCTGCCCATGGCAGGGGGTGGAATGATGTGAGATTTAAGGTCCATTCCAACAAAGTCCATTCTATGATTCTCTAACTTTCCTGGTGGATCTTTGCAGGCAGTGGTGGGAGCTGGTTCCCTGCCACTCCAGGGATGGGGCAGTGGATGGTGTTGGTACCCAGTGGGAGCGAGGTGCCACCACCAGGCTGTCTCAGAGGTGGCTTCCCCTTGGAGAGGCCAAGGAATAACAGCTTCTCCCAGGCTGGGAGCAGTGCCGGGTTGGTGGTGCATGTTCCCCTTTCCTGAGGGAAGGAATATTCCCTAAGAACCTGCTGTTTGTCAGCCAAGATGAAACCCCCAAACGCCGTTTTACAGAAACCCCTGCAAATTGTGGTGTGATCTCATTGTTTCCAGAGTGATTTAGGAATTACTCAGAACTTCTGAGCTGCAGTGGTGGTTATGTGAACAAGCACTGCAGACACGCCGGTGACACGGCGCCGGTTGAGACTCTTCCATAATGTATGAATTAAAAGGAATCCACAAAATCTCCTGAAAGCTCTGCAGGAGCCTTTGGCTGCGCTGGCACACGTGATGAGCCGTGTGTGCCTCGCCAGGCAGACCCTGCGGCCCTGCCTCTGGCACGCCTGGCTTTTTGGCATGATTTTTTGAGGTTTAAAAGGCAATCCATCCCTTTACTTCCTGTGAAGTCATGTAGCTCAGGGAGGTGGGGATTTCCCCCCAAAACCTTGAATTACAACTAATTGATGACAAATCTGGGTGGGTGCTGGCTATGATGAGTAAGCTGAGGGATGAGTGGGACTGCTGCCATGCAAGGATGCTTTTTTTCCAGAGCCCAAACGTTGCAGCCTCAGTGCCCTGAGGAACTGACAGGTAACATCCTTAATTACAGTCATTTGTGCAGAAACTCAGCTGAAAAAAAAATAACCCACCTCATTTCTGTGGTTTGGGAGCTCATGTCTCCAGCCTTATCTGATAAACTGCTGGCAGCACCCATTGCTTGAAACTCTTTGCCTGCAGGCATGTGCTTAACCAGGTGAGCTGTCACCTAAGGAATTCTGCCTGCTCACCTCTGTGAGGATTTTCCTCCTCCATCCTCCATCCCTCCTGCAAGGACAAAGGCTCTGGAAGGCATTCCCGCTGCCTCACGCCCTGACTTGTCCTGCAGAGTCGGGCTTGCAGCTTGTGCTGTGCACACCGAGCGCTCTGGGCAGCACAGGGAGCTGGTGCTGGACACGCAGCTTTGGGAATGGAGGAGCCCAACACCCTGGGAGCATCTCCGGTGGCCAGGACTCACCTGCTGGGTCTCTTACACCCACAGCAACTGGAGTTTTCCGCTCTGCAGATGTTGACTTTTTTGGTGTTGGTGGCCCTGGAGAGACTTTCCTCGACCCTCCATCCCACCTGCTGTGTTGGAGGCACCTGAGAAGGCTCTTGGTTTGCTTCCTTATCCTTCTTTCTGCTCCAGCATTCGCCTTCCCCTGGCTCACAGGGTGGAGGAGGAGGAGAAGGAGGAGGATTCCAGCTCTGCTCCTTCCACTTCCCACCCGGATCAAAGGGAAAGGAAGGGCTGTTGGCAGCAGCCCAGGTGCTGCGGGGAAGGGACATTTCACCTCCTGGCTGGCTCAGAAGGGGTGTTTGATGCCCCTGTGGTACCTCCTGCCCCTCCTGCACCACTTGGGCTGTGTCTGTAGCACCCAGTGTTCCCCAGGAGCTGTGTGGACCTTCGAGGCTCAACCAGACTGTCGAGAAAAATCTCTGTTTTTATTTTTGTTTTTCCTGCCCTTGACATTTCCCTGCGGTTCGGTATCTTGCTGTTTACAACAAAACCTTGCCTTGCCCTGCTGGAAGCCCAAGTGTTTGTAAACATGGAAATCATGAAACGAAACGAGCCAGGAAGCAAGTTCAGAGGAGATGGACTGGGCTGCTGTGACTGCTACAGAATTTATCAGGAAAAGGGGATTTTCACTGGTATAGGCCATGGCTGGGGTGGTCTGAAATCATCTCCTCACCAGGGATGGGATGTGAAAGCAGCTGCTCCTTTGAGTGGAAGTGTTTCTCAGGCTGGTTTACATTCTCGGGAATCCAGCATGGATGTTTCATTAAGGAAAGCAGAGTTCTTTCTGCTCTCAGTACCTATATTTAATTGCTTTTATCGTGCCCCAAGAGAAGGCAGGGCAGAGGTCACTGCACTGGGACAGGAGTGAGCCATCACAGCTTGGTCTGGGCTCAGCTTTGCTGCCCACTGGTGCTGTGCTGCTCCCCGTGGGGTCACACGTGGGGCTGCGTGACAGGAGAGGGGCCCTGGCTGCTCCATCCCTCCTCCCTGTCCTCGGCTGCGGCTTCCCAGCCTGCTTTGGGGAGTTTCTGGTGATGCACAAGCCCGAATGGCTGTTTTGGGGCACACGAGCTGCCTACAACCCCAATAGGTTGTGTTAGAAGGTTCTGGACTCTTCTGGACTCCGCCTAAGAGAAGAAACAACGTCTTTACTGAAGGCAGTGGATGCTCAGCGGGTTCCTTACGAAGATGCTTGGATCAATCTCCTCACCCAGCTGTGTGAATGCACCCCCTCCCATTTTTTAATTTTTCCCCCTTGCTCGAGTGCTGGCTGTATCCAAAGCAATAGCAAATGTGCTGTGAGATGATTTATGGCCCCGAGGAGCTTGGAGGTGCTCGGGAGGCAGCGACGCTCTGCTCGCCGTTTCACTAATGGCTCCAATAAAATCCAAATCAGCCTTAATGGTTTTAATATTCTTCCCATTGCAGCTCCGAGGATGGTAATTACAATCAATAGGGTGTATTGTCTGAGAATAATATCTGCAAATTCCACAGTCAATTAAAAAAACCCACTCGCAGGAGGGGAAATGGCTCAGGCAGCCGACTTGCCCTTGCACAGAGACCAGGGTGCTCGTGCCAGGCTGGGCAGGGATGGCACTGCCCAGGGAATTGTGCTGCCCACAACGCTGATTGCAGGCAGTGGTGATAAAAGCTCAGCCCTGCAGCCTCCAGGACTTCTGCAGAAGCCTTTTGTATGGGTAAAGTGTGCTGGAGCCTCTGTTCTCCCTCTTCATCCCTAAAGTATTCCTACGTTGGATTGATGCCCGTTATTTGGTCCCTTTGGTGGTCAATACAACAGATCCCACATCAGCAGTGTGTCCAGACACATCACTTGGCCCCAGTGCTTGTGCATTTACAGTGTGTTAAGAAGTTAAATTTGTTTCCTTCTGACTTACTTGGCCCTCAAGGTTGCCTTGAGCCAGTGGAGGTGGGCACGGTGCTCCTGCTCTGCTCAGAGCTGGGTCTGATCAGCATCCAGCTGCCCAGGGAGGTCTGCAGAGCACTCTGGGGGAGGCCTGAAAGGCAGCAAAGAAGATCCAGAGCTGGTGGTGACAGTCCTAAACTCCCCGTGTGTAGGTTGGAAAAGTTTCAGGTCTGCATTCAGAAACTGCTGGAAACCTCCTGGAAGTGTTCAAAAGGCACGTGGATGTGGCACTTGGGGCCAGGGTCTAGTGGTGAATGTGGTGGTGCTGCATTAACAGCTGGAATTTACAGTCCTAGAGGGCTTCTCCAACCTTAAGGATTCTGGACTTGATGGCCCTAGAGGGCTTCTCCAGCCTGCATGATTGCATAGTTCTGTGAAAAGGCTTTAAGGGCTAACCCAGGAGATGCCAAAAGCATGGAAGTTGTCACGGACCATGTAAATGTCTGTTTCTTCTGCCTGTGCTTTTATTGGTGTCTTCTCTCACAGCTGCTGAAAGTTGGAAGTGAATTCAAAGGATGTATTGCAGTGCGGGGTGAAGTTTGTAAATAATTTAATAATTGGACAGGGCAGTGGTCTGGTTGTCCTGGGACGGAGCTGTTGTGGGAGGAGAAATGCATGGAGCAGGTTGGCAAGAGGAAGGAGAGAAACTGAGCCAGGAATGATGTTTCTACATCCAACAGCTGCTCGTTAAAGTGCTGTGAGAGCACTGGTGTAGCAGAACTGTCAGGAAAGTGGCTGGGGATCAAGCCTGGGATCAAGCTACTCTCTTGCTGTCACGCTTTGGTCCATCTCAGAGTGATGTCCCAGCATTTAGGGAGCAAATATGGCCTTGAAGATTGGCAGTGAGTTTGTTCTCACTTCAAATAAGCAGTAATTGCTTGATTGAGCTCTCCTGAAGTGTTGGTTTCTTCATCCCCAGGTGATGTGTGATGTTGTCTTGGCTGGGAGTGTTGGGAGCAGGGAGAAAGAGTCAGGGAAGCAATTTTCCCCAGACAAGAGCTGTCAGTGTGTTAACTTGATTTCCAAAATCCAACTTCTGCCTCGCAGGAAATTGCATTTCTGTCATTCCTACAGCCCCGGCCAGACCTTCTCTGTCCACCTGACAGCTCTTTTACCTTCCTGATCTGACCATTTAACTCTTCCCCAGGCAACTGAAGGAAGGCAGAGTCATGATGAGGGAGATTCCTCAGGGCAGTGAATTTGGTTTAAGGCTTTGACATGAAAACAAACCTTTTAACTGTGGAAAATACTATCATTTCAGGCAAACCTGGGGTTTGTGTATGCCTTGTGCTGGTGTCCCTGGGGTGGGGACCTGCAGGAATCAGTGCTGGACTTTGGCCACCTTCCACCCAGCTCAAAGGTTAGAGGAGGCTGGCGAGCCCTTGGTGATCCTGCCACAGTGTGCCATGGCATTAAGCTGAGAAAAACCTCCAGGGTTTCTCAATTCTTGCTCCTTGACGAGCGTGGGTAATTACACAGGTCAGAGAGATGTGTGTTTGCTGCTTCCAAACCCAGGCCAGGCAGGACCCCCACCATTCATAATCCTGGGCAGAGACTTTATTTCCATCGCTGCTGCAGAGCCTGCCAGTAAAGAAAAGTGTAAATGCATGTGGGGTCTGCTTTGGGGAATGATTCTCCTCTAGTGGAGTGTTCCTGTGATGGCAATTCCTCTGGGTGATGGACCCCTGTGAGCTGGCAGTGCTTCCCAGTCGACTGGTAAGTGGATGGGTCCTGTGGGATGTGGAAATCACCAGGAGAAGCTGAGAAAGTTGGGTTGTTCTCATGCTAATGGTGCTGCAGCAACAGTAAATCTGCCTTGAACTTGCTCGTGCAGTGCTGGGGGATGATGTGTAAGGGTCTGTTTTAACTTCCTGGGTTTGGTATTGGGCACCATAAGTAGCAAATGTGAAGTGTTTCCAAGGAGAGAAGTGAGCCTTTATGCCAGTCAACATTTTTAATGTCTCACCACGTCATTTTGATGGTGAAATCTTGCAATGAAGGGATTCTGGAGCCTCTGCTGTGCCTCCACTAATCCTTCAAATTCCCACTTAAACCAAAGTGTCTGGGGTTGACAGAGCAGCAGGAATGCTTATTTGCCAGCATAATAATTATGTACTTATGCATCTATTTCTTGCATATGAGGTGTGAGAAATGGCAGGCAGTGGGGTTTTAATCCTCCGAGCTGACCCGTGCTGTGTAAAACCTGTCATTTCGGCTGTGGATGGAGAGAGTGGGGGCCTGGCAGTGGGGCAGGATGGGGTGCTTGGAGCACCTGGAACTATGGAAGATACTGCAGAGGGTACTGAAAACCATTGAAAACCATATTCAGTGCAACTCAACCCACAGCTGCAACCCTTCTGAGGGGCACTTGAAAGGCAGGATCATCCTGACCCCAAAACTGGTGGTGACAGTTGTTGCTCGGGGACCTTTCTGCTGGCAGTCCTCATTTAAATATTCTAAATAATGCTCCAAATACCCCCAAAACCTCGCAGAGTGTGCTTCTGTTAGCAGCAGAATTGGCTTAGCAGGGATGGGAACAGCAAGAATTATTGTGATTTCTTTCTTTATTCCTCTCTGCCTGCGTTTGAGGTGGGTTTGCTTTAACTGCTTGGAAAATCAAGTACAATACTTGGTTATTTTCTAAAGTTTGTGTAGAAACTGGAAAGAAATCACTGGATTCTGGCTGTACCCAGGGCATTATTTCTCCTGCTCCTGAAAAATCAGTCAAATTAAGGTCAGTGGGATAAAGTCAGGTCCTCATGTCCTGCTTGGAGCACCTGAGCCAAGCAGTGCTCCTGTGAGAACGTGGATTATTTCACATGGGAAGGTAAAATGAGCCTTCTGAGCTCCAAACCAGTTGTACTTGGATACCACAGATCCCCACACCAAATCCAAAGTTTCCTTTCTCCTGTCAGGAGAATTCTGTCTGGGGACCACTTGATCAAATAAGGTTATAAATGTAGCCTGTGTGAGTTACTGTGTTTAGAGCAAGGCCAGGATGTGGAGGTGCAGCCCCAAGGAGGTCTAAAAGGAACACCATTTCATGTTTTGTGGGGGCAAAAAGGACTTTTATGATGCTTTTTTGAAGGGAAACCCTGTTGTGAAGGTGTATAAAATTCCCTGTCAAGTTGCAAAGGTTTGGTCTAATCACCCCTGGATGTAAACCTGATTTCCCAGTTTCTCCCACTGTCTTACAATGGGATTTTATTTTCTAAACCAAAGAGCTGTTTAAAATAATCACATCACTTGTTCAGTTTGGTGTTCTCCCAGGCTGGCCAGTGTGATCCATGAATTCCTGTGGCTCGGGGGCTGCTCCCTCATCCTCAGCCAGGCAGAGTCACTCTGCTGGGGGGGCTCTGGCTTCTCCAGCACTGCACTTTGGGCTGTTCAGTCTGCAAATAATTCTGCTTTTGTGTGAGAAGCTTCCTCAGTTATAACTAAAAAGATTTAGAAGTGTTCCTCCCAGCTCTTACTCTAACCGAGCACAGCACCCATGGCTTCGTGGAAAATGCCTTTCCCTCTTGCAATTACCAGCAGTCATTGCCTTAGACAGGAGGTGCTCCACAGTCCCTCTTCTCCTCGAGGGTTTCCAGGTTTTTCAAGCACTTGGATCGTTTTGGGGTGTTTGTCTTTCCCTTTCGTGTCACAGAAGTGGTGGATCTTATTTATAGCTCCCATGTGGGTTTGCAGCTCAGCGATCTGCAGTTCTCCTTCAGGTGACAAAACCACACTAAGGACATTTATTTCAGCTGCCCTGGGCTTTGGTACAGTGAAATCCGAGGGTTTGGAGGGAAAAGATGGAAGGGGAGGGAAGGGAAGTGCTGGGCTGAGATTTGGTCCTCTCTGTACTGGTGGATGGCAACGTTAGAAAATAAAAGAGAACTATATTAAAGTGCTTAATTCTGTATGCACACAAAAGCTGCTGGTGTGTGTGGTCTGTAGGGAATCGAGGTGCTTTTAGTGAGTTATTAAAAATTTAATCTAAACTTTTTATTTCATGTAATTCCTATATTGGATTTATTAAAGAGGGACTTGGGGAAATAGCAGGATTCTGTCCCTGAGTCATGCGTGGTCATCCCCTCCTCTGGCTCCTTGGCTTGAGAGGTGTCTGCTGAGCAACTGTTCTTGGGAGCTCAGAAAAAACCAATTAATCTGTGAATCATTTTGCCATCCTGAATTCTTGATGCTGTACATTTGCATTAATGCATAATATCCAACTGCTTAGCATCTATCCTGCCACAATCCAGCTGGCCTTTCCTGTCCTCTGCTGCTTTCTCATCCATTAGTTCTCATTTGAAAAGCATAAAAGCAGCTTGGAGCTGTGCTTGCAGAGAGCAAAGAGGCCTTTCCTTGGGAGGAAGGCTCCCAGCTTGTTACTTCTCCTGGCTCACCTGGGAGCTGTGGGAGCAGCAGGGAAACATCCTGTGGCCTTGGGGAAAAAAAACATCTCTGGGACCTTTTCCAAGGCTCTGCTTCTGGGAAGGGCAGAGGAGGTGAAAATCAGGGTTCCTGCAAACCTGGAGTACAGCCTTGAGCCCTCTTCTCTTGGAATTCCTTTACAGTGCATCCTCAAATGACCAAAATGGCCATTATTTCCATGCAGTAATAACATTTAAATTGCACAAAATAGGTGCTCAGTTTGGCCAGTCCTTCTCCCTGCTCAAAGGCTGGAAGGACTGACCTGTTTCCCAGGAAATACCAGCCCAGGCTGTCCCTAAGACGTGGGGATGAGGCTTTCCCCCAGTTACACATGGAATCGTAGAACATTAAGAGGCTGGAATGGACTTGAAGTCCATCTAGTCCCCTGTCCCCATATTGCCATATAAATATATGTATTTTGCTGGATGTAAAGGTGAAAGGTGAGATTTGGTGGTGCTGCTGCTGCTGCTTGGCCATTCCCCATCCCAGATCTCAGCATGGCTTGGTCCAGCACGGAGCACAAAGCTGTGTTAGCCCCAGGGAATGGCTCCAAGCTCCCATCCTCTCCAGAGCTCCCCCTGCAGTCCCTCCTTCCTTGGTATCCACACACTTTCCTACTCGGGAAATGCTTTGAAAGAGGGATAAGCTGAAGGTTTATGTCACTGAAATTGTAGATGCAAATACTAGATGCTGGAGAGCTCCTGCAGCATCCAGAAACTTCCAGTGAGCCTTCAGGAAGGCTGGAGCTCAGAGCCACTGCTGTCTGCAGTGGCTGTATAACAACTAGCAGTGGTAATGCCTGTTAATTACTCTGATTTTCCTGTTTTGCCCTGCACCAAACCAAAGTGGAATCAACACGGAGTAGTTTGAGGTCTGGATCCACCCATGCCTTGATTCCCAAGGGGCAGTATTTCATCCCGGAGAGGAGGTGCCAGTGAGGGAGGAACATTAGGAAGAGGTTTTTCTGCTTGTTACATGAATCCACATGGAAGAAAATCAGTAAACATGTAACATAACACGGGGCTGGTGGAGCAATAACAGTTTCTTGGGAAATAAACTTTCTCCAGGGAAAGCCTCCAGAAGGATCTGGGTGCCTTGGACATGCTGCTGCTGTTTCCAGCCTGGGGATGAGTATTCCTTGGAGAATGCCCACTGTGGGGAAGCAGAGCCCTCCTGTGCTCCCCAGCACAGTGCCCTGAGAGCTGGGGAGCTTTATGTGGTCCCTTTGAGCTGCAATTGCTCTGCAGTAGCAGCCAGAGTTCTCATCACCATCTCCTTTTCCCCCTGTGCCTCAGGTATTTGGTGTCACCCATTCCCTCTCTTCCTTGTCTTCTGAAAATCCAGTTGTGCCAGCTGTTTCAGGCCAGACCCGGGCTCAGCTCTGTGGGTGGTGTGTCAATCCAACCTCCAGCACAGCCTGTGCCACCCCAGACACTGGGGACATGGTCAGTGGTGGCCTTGGCAGTGCTGGGGAATGGTTGACTCGATGACCTGAGAGGGCTTTTCCAGCCTCAACAATTCTGTGAGTCCATGGTTGGTGGCTGTGAGCAAACCGTGGTCATGATGCTGTGGTTTCAAAGCAGGCCTGGCTGCTGCTTTAGTTTCATGTTGGAAGGTCACTGCTGATCCTCCTGCTCTGGGCTGGCAGCTCCCAGCAGAGCTGAGGGGCAGAGAGGCTCTGCAGCAGAGACACAGCCACCTGCCCTGGGCTTCTTTCCCTGAGCAGCTTTTCCCCAGCTCCTTTTGTGCTGATAGCTTGGTAAAATCCAAAACTATAAGCTCTCATTTCTCTGTAGGGGGAGTCTGAGGCCAGAAACAGCCTCGGCTTCGTGGCACATCCAAAGGTTGTGCCAGCACCTGATTGCTGAGGAGTTCCTGAAGCTTTGCCAAAACAACCCTGGGCTTGTGTGCAGGAGTAGGACTGATTCCTAGAGCGTGCCCTGGCGATGCAGGGCTGTGATGGTGGATTTGATTCCCTGACAGACAAGGTAGAAGTCCAAAGTGACATTAAAAGCAGAGGCTGTGGCAGGGTATGGGATGGGGCGAGTGCTCCTGCTCCCCCGGCCATCTGCAGGGGCTGAGATTGGGCCAAGACACAGCTTTGTGTGCAGCTCTGCTCTCTTTTCTTCTCTCTATTTGACTTTTCATTTGTCTTCACGAGTGTTGAAGCACTAAAACCTCATTTCACTGCTTAATTATCATTATTCCTTTTAAACTTGAAAATTACAGTGGAGCAGTGCGTGGAGCTGGAACGCTTTGTGTGTGCATTAGTTCCTGCTGGAAAAGGGGCTTGGAGACACGAAGGCTGCTTTGGATGAATGTGATGCTCAGAGGAGCTCAGAGACAACCCCTGTCAGGAGAACAAACAGCAATTCTCTGCATTTTAGCCTTGGGAACAAGGAGCCTCTGTGTGCAAATGCAGCCCTGCTGGGATGATGTGATGCTCCTGCTCCCAGGTATCCTGAGAATTCCCAGGCATTTTCACACTGGAGGTGCTGGAAAGCAGCAGGCTGGGCTTCGGTGTTCCTTCGTGCTTATATCACAGAATCACAGCCTGGTTTGGGTTGGAAGGGACCTTAAAGCTCATCTTGTTCCACTCCCTGCCAAGGGCAGGGACACCTCCCACTAGCCCAAGTTGTTCCAACCTGGCCTCGGACACTTCCAGGGATGGGGCAGCCACAGCTTCTCTGGGCAACTTGTACCAGTGCCTCACCCTGGCAAGAATTTGTTCCTTACTAATCCCTCTGTTGTCCTGTGGCTTCATCCCAAGGGAAAACTGCAAGTTGCACCTTCCCCTTTGTGCTCATCCAAATTAATCCTCTGGGAGCGAGCGCTGCCCTTGCTGGGCCCTTCTGCCCTCAGGGACTCCCTCACTCACCACAAACACTCAGTTTGGACACAGAGATGGTGTAAGGGAATAAAAATCCCACCCCAACCTCTAATAACCCCCTCATATGCCTGTCTGTCAATACTGGTCCGATTCCAGCAGACACCTTACGATGAATCACCTTAAAATGACCTTTATTCTGGGTAAGGACTCGCAGAAAACAAGACACTATATTATCAGGAGGAGCCTGAGGCTGCCAGAGCAGGCAAAGAATGCCTGAGGTAGAGCAGGAGAGGGGAAAAAAGGGATTTAAGAGACAAGAGTCTTTTCTTGCTCTTATATGGTGCTGCTCTGCCACCAGCAGCAGCTCCTGGCTCCCTCGCCCCATGACTAATAAGGTTCACTTGGGATCCACCCTTGCTTGTCCTGTTATTTGTAGCTTTTTGCAGCCTCCTGCTCGGTGTGCCTGCCCTGCCAAGGGGGAAAACCCTCATGCCTTGGTTTAAACACTGGGTTTGCACACTGCTGTCAGCACGGGGCAGGAATGGGGTTTCTTATCACTTGGTTTTGGGGTTGTGAGTGATACCTGGTAGGAGTAATCAGCTTTCTGCCCCAGGCTGCTGCAGCACAGGGGGATTATTGGTTTTTCCTTTCCCAAGTGACAGTGGGGTTGGGAGGCAAACTCAAAAAATCATCTTTATAGCTGTTTTTTAAAGGCTGGAAATTTACACCAAGCCTGAGGCAAGAGCAGAGACCTGTGTTTGCCCCATCACAGCCTTCCCAAACCCAGCAGAGGCAGGGACTGAGCCTGTCTGAAGGATTATGGATCTGGGGAGAGTTGTGTGCACAGTGTAAGCAGATACCCTAAAAAAGAGTGGATTCCTGCCAGTAAACTTGGATTTATGGGGCTCAGCCTTCAGAGCTGTGGGAAAAATCCCCTTCTATTTTTGCCCTGACCATGACTCAGAGGAAGGTTTGTCTCTGCAAGCTCACTCTTTTCTTGGGGAAGCATTTAAAGGACACGTCGGTCCCTGTTTGTACCACTATATTCATATTTATGGGGTTTGCCTCTGGGTGAAAAGGAGACTTTTCCTTTCACAGGGAGTTTGTAACGTGGTGTGTTTATTCTTCAGCCTGCAAGTCCCTGTTCTGGGCTTTTATCACCCATTTTGCAATTAAAATGAGTCGTAAAAGAAAGCCAACCCAGAAATAAGCCCTCTCAGCTGTTCCCTCCTGGAAAACACGAGGGGAATGGAAAGGGATAGATGACCTCGAGGCAAGCCATGGCAGGATAATCCCATCCCCAGCCCAGATGTTGCCCTCTGGCTCCTGGGGGGGTCACTGCCTCATTTATAATTGATGACAGCCCCTAATTTTCACTGTAGGAAGAAAGAAATGCAGCCCGTTGTACAGAGCACACAAAAGATTAATTAATCACCTGTATTTAAATGCAGGTTGTGTTGCTCTGCCTGCCTGGAGTTCCAGGGACTTTGCCACAATTAAAAGGGCTTAATATTTCATCCAGAAATTACTTTTGGCCCCAGACCATTAGCTTAATGGTTTCTAAATGCTGAGCATGGGATGTGGGGTTTCTGTCCCTGCTCCCAGCTCAGCAGCACTTCCACATAATTCCTGCTGTCCCAGGCTGAGGAGGGGGAAGGCCACCCTGTCCTTCATCCTCTCAGGGAAACTCCCTCTCTTGTCCTGTCATTTTTTCCCCTGTTCCCTCTTTATCTCATGGAAAAATACATGAATTCTCTCTGCTGCTGTTAAAATGTATGCAATGGGACCCAGTGCAACTTTATTTGTTTCAAATATATTTTCAAATATAGCCAGTTTACATTTGGAAAATGAAAATAAACAAAATAAAGGGGGGAGGAGGGATAGGGAAACTTGTCTGTGAGCTGCAAAGCGAGCCTGAATGTGCTGACCATGGATTGGAAAATGGGTTATCAGGGCAGTTAGAACCTTCTATTAAATTTATTATCAAAGAGATCAGATGAAGATGTTCCTTACAGCTCGCACTTTAATGATTTTCAGTAACTCTCTATCAATATTTATAAAGCTGCAGCCTTGGGAATATTTCCTCTAAGACTTCAGATGGTTTGGGGAGCAGATGGTGCCAGGATTATTCACCCCAGCACAGCCTGGAGCAGAAAATGGGATTTTGAGGTGAAGTCAGGGGGTCTCCTCCATTCCAGGACGGTGTGGGTGCCCCAGCTGGCGGTGCCAGGCTGCTCCTGGTGAGGGCAGGGGGGAGAGGTCAGGCACAGCTGGTGCAGCAGGACTGGCAGTGCTGCTGGGAGCAGCTGCCCTGGGCTGTGTTTGCACATCAGCTGTGGGGAGAGACACTGGGTGAGGTTTGGTGTTGGTTCAGCTCGGGCAAATGCCACCCAAGCCAACCCCTCTGCTGCCCCAGAGGGTCAGGTCTCCTGCAGGGCACTGTGTGCCAGCCCAAAGTGGGGGAATTGGTTGGAGCTGATGGATCTGCTACCAATCCTCTCCCACATGGGGCAGAAACGGTGCTGCCTAGGGAGGTGGGTGGGAATACTTTGGTTTGTTGATGCTGACACAAAACCTGGTGGGTTTGCCTTGTCCTGCTGAAGGGCTTGTGTTGTCCCGAGTGTTCTGCATGCTGGGAATGCTGCATTTCCCAAAGAACTTATTCTAAACAATATAAATAAAATTGCAGCGAGGCAGCTGGAGCTTTTCCATTGCTGTATCCACACACTCCTTAAGTGCTGGTAGGTGGTTCACAGAGACATAGTTGGGGTTAGGAGTGACTAAATGCTCATCTCTTTCCACCCCCTGCCCTGGGCAGGGACAACTTCCCCTAGCCCAGGTTGCTCCAAGCTCCATCCAACCTGGCCTTGGACACTCCCAGGGATCCAGGGGCAGCCACAGCTTCTCTGGGCACCCTGTGCCAGCACCTGCCCACCCTCCCAGCCAGGAATTCCTTCCCAATAGCCCATCTTAATCTACCCTCCTTCAGCTTAAAACCATTCTCCTTGTCCTGTCCCTCCATCCATTGTCCCCAGTCCCTCTCCAGCTCTTCTGGAGCCCCTTTAGGCACTGGAAGGGGCTCTCAGGTCTCCCTGGACCCTTCCCCTTCTCTGATCATTAGCAGTGACTGCTTGGTGGGCTCATACCTGCTCGTCCTCAGACTGCCTGCAAATTCTCTGTTAAGCACATGTGATCCAGCTTATAAATTGTCCAATTAAAAATGAAGCCTGTGTGGTACCAGCAAGCCTTCCTGGATGGGCTCCATGGAAAAGTCTGGTTGTTTTCCATATGTTTTGTCACTTTCGTATCACCAGAGAGTTATAAATACTTGTGTGGCTTAAATGATTCCCTCCAATTCCCTGTAAAGTGTTTGACATCCTGTGCATTGGAGGAATCAGAATGTGAAATTACTGTATCCTTCTGTTCCATGTTTTAAGGGAAGAGAAAATCGTGGTTTGATTGTGTATTATGTATTTTTATCTTAAATCAATCAGCTGGTACTCCTGTGCTTCCACGGGGGGTTGTAAAGGACTTATAAAGGTCTTCCAGAAACCTCCAGGGAAGTAAAAGGGGCATGGAAAGGGAAGGACAGTGGGTTCTTAAACCATTGGAGGTTTATCCCCTTGAAGAGCAGAGTAACACATCCAAAATGATGGAAAACCCCTCAGCATCATCTTCCTTAAATAAAAAAGTAATAGTCTAGAGCATTATACATGGATGTAATCCAAACAAGTACTCCCCTTTCCAAGCAGATGTCTAGTATTAACTGATTAAAAATAATCTCTTTTTCCTTTATTTTTCTTGCTGGATTTAAACCCTGGGAAAGCTTTAGCTTGGCTTAAAGAGGAGCTAAATCCATCACTCCCAGGAAATCATCAGGAAATAAAGCTGAAATCCTGGGATGCTGTATTTAATTCCTGATTCCCTGTGGGCTTGTTGTGCTTGGGCAAGTCCATGGGCACGGGGTCAGCAGGAGCATGTCCCTCTGCTGGGATGGGGGGTTGTCCCAGAGGAGGCCACAAGATCCTCCAAGGGCTGGAGCCCCTCTGCTCTGGGACAGGCTGGGAGAGCTGGGAATTTTCACCTGGAGAAGGAAAAGCTCCAGGGAGACCTGAGAGCCCCTTCCAGTGCCTAAAGGGGCTCCAGGAGAGCTGGAGAGGGACTTGGGACAATGG
>JAWWTY010000010.1:1662557-1676035 GCA_035222235.1 Margarornis squamiger
GAAGCTGTGGCTGCCCCTGGATCCCTGGGAGTGTCCAAGGCCAGGTTGGACAGGGCTTGGAGCAACCTGGGCTAGTGAGAGGTGTCCCTACCCATGGCAGGGGGTGAAATGAGATGGGCTTTAAGGTTCTTTCCACCCCACCCATGCAGGGGTTCTGTGATATGCTGGATAAATTCAGGCTCTCAGCCCAAACTGGTGGGTTTTGGCATCGAGGTGCCCTCAGTGTGTCGGGGACGGGTTGGCTCTGGTGAAGGGCACAGGTGGTTGTGTCTGATCTGCAAACAGCAGCGAGGTGATGGAAACAGGTTGATAAACAACAATAACTACAGCAGGTGACAGGGCTGGCACTGCTGGATCCTCTGTGGGAACAGCCAGAGCTCTCCTGGCACTTTCCCTGTCCTGGGACGTTGCACAAAACCTTTGACATGGAGCAGCCAAAGCCACACATTGTGTTTTCATTCCTGTGCTTAAACAAAGGTGGCCACTGACCTTCCCAGTGGAAGGTCAAGGGTAAGAAGGAAAACATCCACCCCGAATTGTTTCGCCTTAAAAGTAAAATGCAGCTTTTTGTTTCGAATAACGGGGTGAACTGACTCGTCGTCAGCTCTGCACCACCCCCTCTTGCAGAAACAGAGTTGTTTTGATTCTGTGCCAAAACACACATTTAAATAGCACAGGGTTACGTTTTCCTTGTTATTGCTTTTGAAATTTGAGTATTTGGCCCATTATTTTTCTATACCAAGGAAGTATATTTGACAGGCAGAAAAAGCCAGGCTATTTTCCTTCTTGATTTTTAGTTTTCCATCCCCAGCTGTGGATGTCAATGCAGCTGTCAGGTAATTTATCTAAAGCCTAAAGTCCAGTTCCCACAGGTATATTCTATTTCTTAGTAACTGCTCCCTATTTTATAATAACAAATTGGACTCTTGGTTTCTTTATGGTCGTTAGCCTGGGCCTGGCTTATAAAATGGGATATTCCAAGCTCAGTCCTGGGAGCAGAGTTATTTGGAATCCTCAGTAACGACCTGGTGGGGAAAACAAATTGCACATTGATTAAATGTACAGATGTCAGACTGGGAGCAGCTGGGCCTGGTGGGAAATGGAGCAAAATTAAAAAAGATTCCCTGTGAAAGGAGGGAATCTGTGCAACCCTGCCCGTGTTTACATGTGTTTTAATGCAAAAAGAGCAGCTTTTGGTGCCCACAGAGTAGGTGGGGATGGTGCTGGGGAGGGAGCAGTCCCAGCTGGTGTGGAGGCTGGGCAGGAGAAGGTGGGGATTGCTGTGGGCTTTGGATTTCTGCTGGAACACAAGGAAAATCAGATAGAGATGGGAAGGTGTGGGAGGGGATCATCTGAGTTGGAAAAAGGGAGGCTGAATATCCAGGACTTGATGAAATATTGATGTCCTGAGACAGCCACGGGCATCCTGAGGTGGCACCGACCTCCTCTCTCTGCTTTCAGTCCATTAAAACAATATTTCCCCTCATTTCTGCTTAATTTTCTCCCTGTGCTGCCTTCCCCAGCAGGGCTGGCTGTTCTTAATTCTAAATGTGCCTCGGTGTGATCGAGGCATCAATTATTGAAACCTGGAAAAACAAAGGATAAAAATATAGCTGAGTGGTCTGGGTGGAACTTCAGAAACCTGGAGCTGAACCAAAACCTCGAGACCACTTGATGTCACGGGGTTTATTTCTATTATTTGAAGTATTTTAAATAAAAGGAGCTGGCTTATAAAAGAAGGATGTATTTTGCTAAGGGATTGACAATATAATGGGCAGTGTAATAATGTATATAATCAGCTCTGGAGCTGGAATTAAACTATTAGTTATTTTTGGTTAATAATTTGCATTTTGTTGTGCTTCCTTGTATCAAAAAGGTGCTTTATTTTTCCTTAGGTGAGACATGGGAAGCACAGTTCCATTAATTAACACTGTGGAAGCAGCCCAGACTTGCCTGCCATGTTTCCTTTTGTTGTGTATTAAGTGTTATTTTAAAGTGAAATGTTTGAAGGCTCCAAAATGTTCCTTCTATCAATAACTTGCTGCCGTGGATGAGTTTGTCGTCGGTGTTGGCACATAATCCATTAGTGACAGACACCAGGAGAGCACTGAGGCTGATTCGGAATCCAGATCTGTGATTTGCATTTATTACACATTGATTACACAGTTGTCTCCATATTTAATGGTCACTGATTAGTTTCAAATCAGTTTGTTGGTTTTTATTTTAAAAACCCTACATACATATATATATATACACGTATACATGTACATATATATATATATAAATACATCTTTTAAACTATGGATCATTTGATGGCAGTGGTTAAAATTACATCTCTGAGCACATTGGCAGAAGAAGGATTGTAGTTTTGGAGACTGCTGAGGGAAGTGGAAGATGCTGATGGTGCAGGTGTGGCTGGACATGGATGTGGGTGCAGATATTGGTGTATATATTAGGTGTATGTAGAAGTATCTTTATCAGCATGTCCCATGGCAGGGGGTTGGAACTGGGTGGTCTGGAAGGTCCCTTCCAACCCAAACCATTCTGTGATTCAACACGGAGAGAGATGGGATGGGCTGTGGTGGGAATGCTTGCGAAATGCTGGGCATCATGAGCGTGGTGGTGGGGCTGGTGGGACAGCTGTCCCTCCTGCACCCTCCATGAGCAGCAGGTTCATCCTTCCTTGTCTGCCCTCCCCTCCAGGCCCAGAAGAATGAGCGGGAGTCCATCAGGCAGAAGTTGGCTCTGGGCAGTTTCTTCGACGATGGCCCAGGACTCTACACCAGCTGCAGCAAGAGCGGCAAGCCCAGCCTGTCCTCCCGGTAAGGCTGAGACCTCGCAGCCCAAAACCTCTGTGGAGCCTCTAAAGTGGGAGATACCTCCAGTGGGACATCCTGAGACCTTCCCTCGGGTTTTGCTTTCCACCATATTCCTGAATTCCCCTGGTTTAGAACAACGTCTTGTGCTCCAAACACAGTGGTTATGCCTTATGTAAATGCTCGTAAATAATATGCTAAAATACTAATTTGAACTGGATAGAAGAGAGATTTGGATGCTCAAGGGATGAAGCAAATAAAATGAAGTTTCCTGAGTTAGGTTTTCTTCAGGGATTTTTGTGATTTGGAACAGGGTGCCCAGAGAAGCTGTGGCTGCCCCTGGATCCCTGGAAGTGTCCAGGGCCAGGTTGGACGGGGCTTGGAGCAACCTGGGCTAGTGGAAGGTGTCCCTGCCCGTGATTCATGCACAGAAAGCACCAGAAAATAGAAAAAATAACCTTTAAGTTGTCTTCCTGCCGCCCCTTCACACCCACAAGCTCTGCTTCTAGACGTGACTCCATCCCTGGAGCTGCCACTGCTCATGGATCCCTCCCTTGCTCTGATTTTTAAAAGCTCTGCATCAGACCTCCCCCAGAAAGGCTGGTTTGTGTCCATCTGCAGGGGTGTGACCCATGGCACTCGGGGGGCATCCAGCACCTCCCGTGCTGGGGGTGAAGCTCTACCTATTGCCACGGTGTGGGAGAAGAAAGGAGCCTAGGGGGGCCCAGAGCCAGGGGGAATATTGCTGTGCCAGCACAGAGGTGCAGTCGTGACATTCAGTTGAACTGTGAGTCACGGGAAAGGGAAGACAGTTTTGCTGTGTGCAGTTCCCACTGAATCAGAGGCTGCTGTTGTGTAATTAGAGCGCGGGGCTAATTAACGCGGCGCGGGAGGGTCTGGCAGCTGTGCCACCAGAAATTGCCAGCTGTACCTGAAGGCTCTGCTGTGCCATTAATATTCATAGGCAAAGCAGGAGGATGGCCTGATCCAGGACCTACAGGAACCTCTGCAGCACCGCTGCTCCCATGCTGGGAGACAGAATTGTGGAGTAGAATCCAGAGTGGTTTGGGTGGGAAGGACCTCAAAGCCCACCCAGTGCCACCCCTGCCGTGGGCAGGGACACCTCCCACCAGCCCAGGTGGCTCCAAGCCCCATCCAGCCTGGCCTTGGACACTTCCAGGGATCCAGGGGCAGCCCCAGCTTCTCTGGGCAACCTGTTTAAAATCCTAAATGAAAACCTGAAGGAAACCTATTTCAGAAAACTTCACCTCCTTTGCTTCATCCCCTGAGCATCCAGAGATATCTTTCTACACAGTTCAAGTTAGTATTTTAACATATACATACATATGTACACATAGGCATAACATACACATAGCACCACCCTCACCATAAACTATTTCGGTTATTAATGCTGTCTGTTTTAAGGTAATAGTGGCTAACAATTGCACTGAAATAAATGGAAACTAAGAGTTTGCTGTCCCTAAGTGCCAATATAAGCCCCCACCACGCTGGGAATGAGGACTAACAGGCAGCAGAACATGGGTTGCTCAGCAGGAGGTGATGGACTGTGATCCCTCACCTGTGGAAGTGTTTTTCCCTTCCCTCAGCCTGCACTGGGATGCCCCTGCCCTGATCCACTGCATCCAGAAAAAAATCGTTCCTGGGGAGCTGAATTCAAGTGGTTTAATCCATCCAACTCGATCAGTGGAGTGGAGGATCCAGAAAACATCATAATAAACTCTTGCATTACAGGACCGTGTCTTGGCCACAAACAGGCTCCTTACCCTTCTGAATAAATTATTTCAATCATTAGCAAAATGTTCTTTAATACATATTATTATATATGTTGTTACTCATGTCTTTATATATTTATCTTAATTTTTTTTTATTCTGTTTTTACAAACAGTTTATAATTTTTATGAATCAATGCGTTCAGTGTATTTCAGGTATAATTTTTATATTTTGAGATAGTGAGAGAGTCAGTGAGAGTCACTTTGGAGGCAGTGGCTGGGCAGTTCTGCAGTCCATCAGTAGATGGTGGTAGAAGCCTTGTCGCTGAGTTTCCAGGAGCTGCTGCCTCCTGCCCACGTCACGTTGGCACAGCAGGCCAGCCGTGGGGTGCCCATGGCTGTCCCGGCTCCAGGGCCCGTGGTGTCACCTGTCCCTTCCCTCCCACAGACTACAAAGTGGGATGAACCTGCAGATCTGCTTTGTGAACGACAGTGGCAGCGACAAGGACAGCGATGCCGACGACAGCAAGACAGAAACCAGCCTGGACACGCCGTTGTCGCCCATGGTAGGTGTGGGATGCCATCCTGGAGCATCCGTGGGGAAACTGATCCTGTTCAAATAGCAGCACTGAACCCCAGAGCTGCATCTGCAGCCATCAGGGATGGGTTAAGGTGCCGAGGGGCAGATAAATCACCCTGGCTTAGCACAGAGCTACTGTGGAGCAGATGCCTTCATGTGAAGGTTCCTCTTTCCTTCCTTCCTTTCTTCCTTCCTCCCTTTCTTCTTGGCTCTGATAATCATCAGGGCAGTAGTGGATGTGAAATGTTATCAGCTCCCAGCAGCTTTCCTCCCCTCTCTTTAGTGACTATGACACTGCAGCCCCAGATGTTCTCCTCCAGCTTAACCCGTGTGTCCTTTCAACACCTATTGATCTGCTTGGCTCCTCTTTCCATTTAAAGTTGTATTGATAGTCAGGGAGCCCTATCTGGGAATCACTCTGATTTTTAAACACAATCCTGTGCATTAAGATAAAAGGAGAAATCTGTGCTTTTCGGTTTCTGCAGAAGTTACACCGTTTGTAAGTGCACAAAAGTAGGTTAAACCAAGAGCAAATGTCTTTGCTGTGGCACGGTCGGGGTGACAGAGCTGTCACAGCTCCATGTGCTTCCCTAGAGCAAGCAGAGCTCGTCCTACTCCGACAGAGACACGACGGAGGAGGAGTCGGAGTCCCTGGATGACATGGACTTCCTCACGAGGCAAAAGAAACTCCAAGCTGAAGCCAAGATGGCCTTGGCTATGGCAAAGCCCATGGCCAAAATGCAGGTGGAGGTGGAAAAGCAGAACAGGAAGAAATCGCCGGTAGCGGATCTTGTAAGTGGGGGCTGTGGGATGGCACAGGGGCAGGGGGACACCAGGACCCTGGACATCCACACCACTGGTGGGGCTTGCTCACGGGGCTTGTGGACATGCAGAGGAGCAGTGGAGATAAGGACTGGCCTCAGGAGTTGAGGGGTCAACATGGATTGTCTTGTTGGGGCATTACAGGAGTGGGATGGATGAAGGGAATGAGATGGTGAAGTGTAAAGGCTGGTGCTGCCTTGAGGCACCTCTGGTTTTCAGTCTGTCCATCCCATCCCATCCCATCCCAGAGCGCTCCTGCTTCGTTATGACACTGTCACCATCACCCTCACCTCCAATACATCAAGTACTGCTGCTTCTGGTAGACTGAAGCCTTGGGCCAGGCTTTGTGTAGGTGCTTGAACTCAATCTGTGGTGGAGTCGGTGGTGCCTGTTGTGGGAGGGGGATGCAAACAGTGTGAACTGTCCAGAAATACAAACAGTTGGAGAAGACAGTAAAATATTGAGAATTCCTTTGCAGCTGCCACATATGCCTCATATAAGTGAATGCCTGATGAAGAGAAGTTTAAAACCCACTGATCTAAGAGACATGACTATTGGGCAGCTACAAGTGATAGTCAATGACCTTCACTCACAGATAGAAAGTAAGTGAGAATTGTTTAATTATTCTATATTTTCCATGGGAAGGGCTGTCCAGCCCTGGCTGTGGTGGAGTCCCCATCCCTGGAAGGATTTAAAAGCTGTGTAGATGTGGGGAAGGTTGATGCACAGATCCCAGACTGGGGTTCCCCAGACATCACAAACCCTTTCTGTCCTGGCTCCAGGCTTGAACGAGGAGCTGGTGCAGCTGCTGCTGATCCGGGACGAGCTGCACACGGAGCAGGATGCCATGCTGGTGGACATCGAGGATCTCACCAGGTGAAGGAGCTTCCTTGGCGTGTTTCTCTCACCTCACAGGTCCCAGCTTGCTGTCAGCAGCATGCAGGGTGGTTTTCTTTAGCACAGTTTTGGTATTAAAGCCTTTACTATCAAGGATCTTGGGAAGGGGTTCCTGGCTGGGAGGGTGGGCAGGCCCTGGCACAGGGTACCCAGAGAAGCTGTGGCTGCCCCTGGATCCCTGGCAGTGTCCAAGGCCAGGTTGGACGGGGCTTGGAGCAACCTGGGCTAGTGGAAGGGGGTTGGAATGAGATGGTCTTTAAGGTCCCTTCCCACCCAAACCAGTCTGGGATTCTGTGATTCCAGGAAAGGTGGGGGCTGAGCAGGACCTTGCGCTCTCCTCCAAACCAACATATGGAGGAATTGGGTTTTTTGGAGGCACTGGCTGTCCCCATCCCCACACTTGGGAGCACTCACTGTCCCCATCTCCACGGTATTTGAAGGCAAAGGTGTTTGGCTTCCCTGTGGGAAGGGAGAAAAAACCCCAGCTGAGCCAAAACCAGTCCAGATTTTGGAGAAACCCCAAAGGGGCTTTCCGTCCCCTCTGCCCCCGTCCTGGTCCCCTGGCACTGGGAAGGAGCCCGGGCAGAAGCCACACATTCCTTGGGAGCAGGGGGTAAGAGCTCTTTGTCCCCCAGGCACGCCGAGAGCCAGCAGAAGCACATGGCAGAGAAGATGCCGGCCAAGTGAAGGCAGGAGCAGAGCCGGAGCGAGCCCTCATCCTGCTGCTGTCCGTGTCCCAGGAAACCAGTGTTAGTCCTTGACCGTGTCTGAAGCTTTATGTCCGGTGATTGGCCTCTGCTTCTTAATTTATTTTAATTTTTTTACTCGTGCCACTAAATATCAGGCATTTTAATAATAATATTATTACCAGAAGAGAACTGTACAGTACTTATAACATTATAAATCATGGGCGAGAAGAGAGGGTAGTTTAACTTTATTTTTGTTTGGTTAGAGATTTTTTCGGTTGACCGATATTTTCCCATTGACTACTTTTTTATTCTTCACTGTAGTTTTGAAATAAAGAAACTGTACTTGACGGTGCTATACAAGTCAAAAAGAATACATGCCTGCCTCGTAGTGAAGTTGTAGCTTTCAGTAATCTGTATATTTTAATCAGTTCTCAACATTTTGTGAATGTTGACTACCTGACATTCATTTTTAGATGTGCTATTAACACTCGGTCGGGTTCAGAGAGTTGAAAGTTTTATGTATAAAGCTGTAAAATAAAAAGGAAAAAACTTGTTTCATATGACACGTCTTTTTGTTGCCGAGCGGTTCGCTTTGGTGATGTATCCTGCAATGAAGTGTGCAGTCACCAGAAAGAGCCTTTTTGTTTTGCTGATCACATGGAACTGTGAGAGAAGAGAGGATTTTTGCAGGGTTCTTTATTTGGAAGTTCAGAATTATGTGTGACAGGACTGAGAGATCCTTCTCTAGCAACACCGAGCCCTGATACTGTGATGGTTGTTGGAATCAGCAGAACACACCTCAGATGGCTTTTTTCATATTTTACCGTCTGGATTAATATTTCAATGACCTGCCAGTGGCAGAAATAAACAAAATAATCCATGTTAAAAATCTCAACAGCACATTAAACGTAATAAACCTGGAATTCCTCCCCTCTGCCTTTGGGAGCCGAGTGCTGGGGGACTCTGGGACACAATAAATCTGTTTCCAGCCCTCATTTCCCTGATTTAAAGCCCGGCCATCCCTTCCTAAGGCCCAGCAGACCTGTGTGTGTGTCGCTCCCACCAGCTTTTTACCTTTTAATTCTCATTTCCTTGGGGGCAGATTCATCTCAGCAGAGGCTCAGCCTGATGACTTATTCACGGTGTTTCCACAAAGCCTGAGCTGCATTAAAATTTCAGCCCCTGCCAAGAATGTGTTTTATTAAATGGCTTTTTTGCCCCTTTTTCTTTGCAGAAAGGGCAGGTTTGGCAAGGTTTGGTGAGGCTGGGTCAGGGGGTTGGGCTAGTTTTGGGTTGTTTTCCCTTTCCCAGTGCCAGTCCCCATGGGGACCATGTCCCATTTTCCTGCTGGACAATGTCCCCTGATCAGGGAGCAGGGAAAGATGTTGGCATGGGTTAGGCTGGGAGCCCTCACCTGCAGCCCAGAATGATGTAAACTCTTTATTTTCCTTATTTTGAAATTATGCAGAACAAACCTCTCATATATACTGGGGTGTTGGCTTCCCTGTAGCTCCTGGAGGCTCGATGCTGTTGCCTGCATATGGCCACACCTGCTGGGTTTATATTTTAACTCTAAACCACCTTATTTGCAGTGTCTGAACCCAAACCCACCCCCACAGGGTGAGGAACAGCTCTTTGGGAGGTGCCTGCTGGTTCTAAAGCATGAAAAGCCCCAAATACAAAAAGTTTGCTCTCAGCCTTAAGAAAAAAAAAAGAGGGAAAGCAAGAAAGCCCCTGGGTGCTCCCAGAGAATTCCATACCACCCCTGGACCATCCCTGGCACGGATGGGATGATGGGGCAGGCTGCAGTTTGTTCCCGTGCTAAGTGCCTTGAACTTGCTGAAGAGAACTTGTTATTCTGGTCACCCACCACTGGTTTTCCCCCTTGGGAGGTTGGGATTTTTAGGGAAAAGGGAATTCCTGGGTAACTGCAGCTCCTTGGCTCCGTGTTGCGAGGGGTCGTGCTGGGGTGTCTGATGGCAACGCTGTGGGATTGATGGATTAAAGGATGTTTCTAAGAGATGAGGGTGTTGTGTGGTTTCTGAGCTCTGCCCTGGCATGGCTAAGATGTATTTTGTCACTTATTTTGGGGTATTGGCCCCACTCTGTGTCTCCTGTATCTTGGGTGGGGTTTTGGTTCCTTCCCTCCTTGTCCTCACAAAACAAACCATCTCCCCCAGATGCCAAACTGGGAAGTGTTTTCCTTCTGCAGGCTGCTCAGTGTGCAACAGGAAAGGAGCCTCCAGTGCTGAGGAGTCACCCCAAACACCTGATGCAGGCCCAAAAAATACCTCCCAGCCCTGGGAGGAGGGATGGAGGGCCCCAAAGCTCCCCACACTGGGAGCACCAGGGTACTAACTCTGTATCTCCACAGGGAACAGCAGGGTGAGATTTTGGGGAGCCCCATCCTGGAAGAGGATTTGGGGGTTTTGCTCTGCCTTGATTTTATTTTTTTTTTATTATTTTTTTATTATTTTTTTTTATGTTTTCCTGCCATGAATGGGGCATTTACACAGCTGCACTCGTGACTCCTGCTGTCAGCACTGCAGCCCCGGAGCTGAATTCCCCAGTGGAGGCTCAAAGGGCTCTCAGGAAGAAGATCACTCGGGGTGAGCTCAGCAGGGACAGTAATAAACAGCTTCTGTTATGACAGTGGCCTCTGCTCCACCCTGGGGATCAGTGTTGGTGCCTGGAGAGCCCCCGTGCCCCTTTGCCTGTAATTTTTTGGGGAAAAAATACTCATTTGGAAAAATGTTTAAACGATTGGAAAGTCAAGGCTGGCTCAGGGTTGGACGGGCTGGGGCAGGCAAATGTCACCTGCAGGGATCATGGAATCAAGGTCTGGTTTGGGTTAGAAAAGACCTCAAAGCTGATCCAGTTGCACCCCTTCCATGGGCAGGGACACCTTCCACCAATCCAGGTGGCTCCAAGCCCCGTCCAACCTGGCCTGGGACACTCCCAGGGATCCAGGGGCAGCCACAGCTTCTCTGGGCACCCTGTGCCAGGGCCTGCCCACCCTCCCAGCCAGGAATCCCTTCCTTCCCAACAGCCCATCTAACCTGCCCTCTGGCAGTGGGAAGCCATTCCCCCTTGTCCTGTCCCTCCATCCCTTCTCCAAAGTCCCTCCCACTCCTCTTGGAGCCCCTTTAGGCACTGGAAGGGACCTTCTGCATCAAGGGACGAGCACAGTTTTGGGCAGCTTGGAGCAATTTTGGTCCTGGGTTGTTTTTTTTTTAGCTCTTACACCGCTGATTTTTTTATGCTGCCTGAATAGCTGGGCAAAACAGAACCTGCTGCTTGGCATGCCATGCCCTGTCCCCATCACGCTCCCCTTTCCTCAGCCAATCCTGGCCATCCAGGGGAAATTCTGCCTGCTTTTCCTTGCCTGCCTCCAGCTGCTCCCAGCCCATAACATTTCTTAGTGTTTTTAAGTCTGTCTTTTGGTCCCAAACTCACCTGTGCTCGAAAAGCATGAAATGCTCATTGCAATAAACAAGAAATCCGTCTCATGAGATGAGAGAACATCCTGCTGACATTAATTACATCAGCCCCTGGGAACAGGGATGAGCTTTATGAGGCAGCTGCTTCCTCTCAGGGAAGCCTTGTGGTTTGGGTTCCCCTTTTTTGGTTTTCTCCCTTTTTTTGTGACTCTCCCACCCCAGCAGCTCCCGACTGCACCAGCTGTGCTGAGTGTCATCTCCCTGGGCACGTGGGCACCACCATGGCCAGAAGCTGTGGCTGCCCCTGGATCCCTGGGAGTGTCCAAGGCCAGGTTGGACAGGGCTTGGAGCAACCTGGGCTAGTGGAAGGTGTCCCTGCCCATGGCTGGGGGTGGGAATGGGTGAGCTTTAAGGTCCTTTCCACCCCAAACCATTCTGGGATTCCATGATTCTATGAAAACCATACACACAGTGTTTTACTTTTCTAATGTCATCCTTCAAAGGAGAAATCCTGATGAACTTCTGGGAATGAAGTCCTGTGCATGTTCAGGTGGGAAGGTTTAGGACTGAGCAGACACAACCTCCTGTGTGTGTCTCCTGTTCCCAACCCTTTTGTGGATCTTCCCTTTGCTTTCCACCAGTGCCAGGGAAGGGGATTACCTCGAAGGAGCTGATTTTCACCTCTTTAAAGCAAACCCAGCTTTATCTCCGAGGGAGGCTCAGCTTTCCCAAGGGCACCCCCAAGGAAAAGCCATCAGGGGTGGGCTTACGGTCCACACTCGTTTCCCCACACCAGCCCACGCCTGTTCCTGCCGAGTTTCTCTTCCCTCTTATTGTAAAACAAAGTGAAACCCATGTGTGCAGGATCCTTCATGCTCCATCTCCTGCTCCAGGGGCGACCAGGGGCATCCTGCACAGGGCAGGGCCATTGGCAGCAGGAACTCTGGGCTCTCTGCCAGCAGGAACCAAATCTGGTGCTAAAGCAGCATTTCCTGGTCATTCTGTGGGATTAGACCTTCCCCCTTCTCTTATATCAAACATCAGCTCCTTCTTGGAGGTAAAATAGTATTTTAAGGTCTCTTGGCTGTGGAGGGGCAAAAAAAGGATTTATGCAAAATAATATTCCCCCATTCTTGGTGGTGCAAAAGGTTCTGAACCATCACAGCTTCTCCTAGACCGTGGCTTTTAGTATTTGAGGCCAAACTGGCATTCTGGCACTACTGATGATGGAGAAATGGCCATGAAGGACTGGGAGCAGAGCCTGGCCACCACACTGAGCATTGTCACTTACCCACGAGCAGCATGTTTGGGGAAGAACATTCATTTGCCTTCAAATGAAAAGTGAAATAGCCAGGGCTGTGTGAAAAACAGGAATTGCAGCGTTTCGCGTGGATCTCCAGAGCTGACAGAGCCATTTCCAGGCAGCCAGCTCAGCACTCCTCTGCTGCCTGGCAGGGCTGTGGGAGGAGGAATTTTCCCAGGTGTTGTCCCCATCCCGCTGTGGACAAAGGGCTGACCCCCCCAGGAAGGCACAAGTTGGGAAAAATCCCACTGGACACGCAGGGAGTTTTGCTGGAATACCCAGGGCTCACAGCTAAGGGGTCTGAGCCCCAGAGCAAGAACAAGGGCTGGAAAGGGGCTCTGCAGCACCAGAACCACCCAGAGATCCGTGTTTTGGGAGTGGGGAAGGGATCCCCATCACTGTACCAGACCATTTGCCCTGCACCTTCCCTCTGCCTTGGACTGTGAGGGTTAGGGAGAGAAGGGACACCACCCCCCCAGCACATCTGTGCAAGGGTCAAGACCCTGGGCAGATGTTTGGGGTTGGAAGAGGGTTTGCAGTCATTTTGGGGCTGCAGCTCAGCTCAGCCCACTTGGGAATGCTCTGGGTCTCCTGCAGAGCCCAGTAACTCGATGTCACCATGAGCACAAGGAAGCCTCTGGACACACCAAAACCGAGATTTCTTCTCCCCAGGTTTGGATTTGGCTCAAGTGGTGACCCCCAGGTCTACTTTGGGAAAGCAAGGCTGGTTTTGGTGCAGCTCACGGAGATCAGCTCGCGTGCTTGGCAGTGAACCCCCTTTAAGTGTTCTGGGCTCCAGATAAAACCCAGTATCTCACATATTTTTGCAATTGAAGCCCTGAGGGCACATGGGTTGTCCCACACGTCTGTGCTTAGCAAGTTTCTTTACTGGCAGCAGCTTCCCCTCGCAGCAGAGGAAGCCCCAGATGCCACCACAGCTGGTTCCTGACCCCTGTGACAACGGGCACCGACCACAGCAGCACCGCAGCACCCGCTGGCCCCGGCTCACCCCTGGCTGCTCCTCCGTGGCTCTGGGGTGGGGCTGGAGCCACCACACCCATGGACTCATCCCAGAATCATGGAATGGCCTGCCTTGGAAAGGACCTTAAAGCTCATCCTGTTTCCACCAGCCCAGGTTGCTCCAAGCCCCGTCCAACCTGGCCTTGGACACTCCCAGGGATCCAGGGGCAGTCACAGCTTC
>JAWWTY010000010.1:1688766-1710584 GCA_035222235.1 Margarornis squamiger
CATCCCTGAGCTGTGCCCTCTCCTGCCCATCACCCTGGGCCTTTGGGAACCCCATGAGGTCATCCCTGAGCTGTGCCTGCCCTGAAAACACCGGGTGAGTAACGCTGCCGATGCCAGCGGTGCCCGTGGTTTGTGGGCTGCGGGCACTTTCGGGGAGCTCTCTTTCTCTCTCACTTTCAGTTTTCACACTCCGCAGAGTTTCTCTCATCTCTGGGGGTTTTTTTCCCTGCTCTTTCATCCACCTCTTTTATCTGTTGCCCGTGGGTGCAGATGCTGTGGCCCTGACGTGGTGGGCAAGCCGGAGGAGAACGGGGATGGCAGAAAGGGCTCACTGGAGTTTTGCTCTCTCCTTGCTGGTTTTGTATTTGCCCTTTCACTGGGCACTGGTTTTGCACCTGCAGCAGAAAAAGAGAGCTCATATTGGGTGAGCAGCAGCTTCATCAGTGGTTCTTGTTGCAGCTCTTTGATGCAATCTGGTTTTCTGAGTCACACTAAGGATGGATTCCTGCAGCCCATCCCGAAGAAGCAGTGCCAGCTGATGAGTCAGCAACTGAGAATCCAGATGGAGATGGAAAGGTCAGTGTGGAGTTCTTGGGGGTACCCTGAGAGCTGCTGCCATGGCTCAGGGGCAGAGAAATCCCTGGGCAGGGAGGGAGCCAGGCTCCAGGACCAAGGACACCTAGTTGGGAGGGGTTATTCAAACATCAGCCCCCCTGGAATGGCGTTCCCTGCATTTCACCAGTGCTGGTTCCCCACGTCCTCCCTCCCCCATGCTGAGCTCTCTCCTGGCAGGTCCTTTCTCTCCAGGGACACGTTTAATTGTTTTAATATAGCTCGGGGAGGATAAAAAGAAAATAAATGCAGTGCCAGTGAAGTGAAGCTCTGACCAGCAGGACCTTAGATCCCTCAGGGCTTTGTGGGACAGGGGGGAAGAGACCAGCCCTTCCCACTAAACAAGTAATGGGAAAGCTGCAAGGAAGCTGGAGAGGGGCCTGGAGGGGCAGGGAATCCTTCCCAGTGCCAGAAGGCAGGGATAGATGGGATTTTGGGAAGGAATTGCTGGCTGGGAGGGTGGGCAGGCCCTGGCACAGGGTGCCCAGAGAAGCTGTGACTGCCCCTGGATCCCTGGAAGTGTCCAAGGCCAGGTTGGACAGGGCTTGGAGCAACCTGGGCTAGTGGAAGGTGTCCCTGCCCATGGCAGGGGGTGGGACTGGATGGGCTTCAAGGTCCCTTCCAAACCATTCCATGATTCCCTGAGACCCAAAGACTCACGCTCTCGGAGCTTTGCTTTCCAGACAGTCGCATCAGAGTCCAGCTCAACCAGGGACAAGGTGAACTCATCAGGTTTCTCCAAATACACTTCAATGTAACTCTTCAGTTTCAAGAGCGATCCATCAACAAATTCAATTTCCTGCACAACAGAAATATTTGAAAATCAATATTTATCCAAAACATACACAAAAGAGGAGGCAATTGGCTCAGACAGAGCCCAGCTCCAATCCCCCCAGGGTTCTGCTGTTGTAGAATCAGGATTTCATCCCAAACTTTTAGGGCTCTAAGAGTCAGAAGTCTTTTTGTGCCATATTTCTCTGAAGCTGCAATGCACAAAGTGAGGGTTGTTTAAGAACTTACCTCAGGAGTTATTTCAGCTTCTGGCTCACAGACCAATCTATACCTCTTCCCATTCTGGAGCAATTTTTGGCACACAGGGGGCTTGTCAATCTTAACAAATTTCTTGCTTGAATGTTTTACAGCTTTTGTGATATCCTAAAATTTAAAAATACAATTTCAAGGTTGCTCATTTCAGCAAAGGAATGAACATTTCAAACCTGTGTTCATGGGGGTGAAATGAGATAGAAGAGTTTGCAACCCGATTAAGAGGAAGGTTATTTGTCACTGTCCTCGCTGGATTAGGATAAACTGACGTCATGTTCCTGACATGCTCCTGCCCAGCTAGGTCTGAGTCATCAGAACAAAACCAATCTCCTAATTATCCATTGCAGGGCAATACAAGGAATTCTGCAAAGCTGCAATTTTATCCTGGTTTACTTCCATGTCCTCTCTTTTTTTTGTGCTCTGTTCTCCTCTGGGGTTATTTCTGATGTGGCCTTTGGCAGCAGGAAAATTGGTGGCATGTGCATGAACTCACTGTCAGCTGCTTTCCCAAATTCCCAGGTAATTTTCAGTGGGAATGTATGAACTTTTACAGGTCTTGGAAGGCCTCTAGCAAAGGAACTAGCTTGTCTTAATGGTTGAATTGTCTCCAATTCAACACAGATCACACTTTTGTTGCTGACCTGCCATATCATCTTTCAGGTGATTTATATAAAATAGATGTAAAAACCACTGCAGTGGAGCAGGTTATGAGGAGGTTCCTGAAAACCCTCTGGGTTAACAGGCATTTGTGCCAGTACCAGATACTGGAGAGGTTAATTAGTGGAATTTGTGAAATAGCTGAAGCAGGAAAGTTGGCCAGTATAATCTCCTAAATAACATGCCCATTGGCCAGTAGAATTACCTAAATACCGTGCCCCAGCTTGGCAGATCCTAGCATGGAAGTCTCACTAGAGAGAGATGGGTATCTTTGGGGTGAGGGAAGAGCATCCCTCGGAATCCCCATCCCTGCAAGAGTCCCAGGCCAGGTTGCACAGGGCAACCCGCTCAAGTGGAAGGCGCCCCTGCCCATGGGGCACCAAAACCAAAGCACTGCCCAGTTCCACAGCCCACCCTCCCCACGGCCAGCCCCGTGGAGCTCCCACGTCCTTCTGGCCCCGCAGCAGCGCCACACCTTTATGAAGGAGTCGTTGTTGGTGGCCACGTAGACGCGGAAGGACAGAGAGGGATGCTCATCCACGGCTTTGTAGAGGATGACGGCGCCATGGTACTGCACGGGCTCCTGGCTCTGGAGGAGGGGCCCCACGGGCGACAGGGAGCTCACCACCCACCGCACGTGCGAGGCCGAGTAGGCGGCCGAGGGCTCGATGGCCGCGCCGCCGCCCTTGATGTGCAGCACCTTGAAGGCCATGCCAGCGCCATGATCTGGGGACACAGGGCTGCCTCAGCACCTCCTGCCCCAGCAGCAGCGCCCTCGGGGCTCCCGCCCACCCCGGGCACTCACCGGCAAGGCACAGGGAGTGGGGGAACTGGAGGGAGGTGAGCGCGGGCGCCGAGTCGCAGCGCACGTCGAAGAGGGGCCCGCCCACGATCCACGGCTTTTCCACGAGCCTGGCGTATTTGCTCCAGGAGAGCAGGGAGTATGTGATCTTCACAGAGCCCGTCACCTCGAAGATCAAGCCCGTGAGGCTGCACTGGTAAGTGCCCTCCGCGTCCAGCTGCACCCTGGCGTGGGCAGAGACACGTTAGCTCGGGGGCCGCTGCCAAGAAACACCGTGGGAATGGGGCTTGGGAGGGATAACGGAGAAAGGCCCTCCCAGGCAAGCACTGAGTCCTTTATCTGAACAGCACAGGAGCCACAACAATGGGTTTGCCTCTGGTCTCTGTGTTTTAGCTGCCCCTGGGCTGTTCAACACATCCAAAATAGCTGCAATGAGCGTTTGGCAAAGTATGCCCAGCACGAGGCAGCTGCTTTCACACAAAGGGCTCAGCCTTGGTGGCAGAGCCAATGCTGCACATGGACAACACCAACATCCAACACAGAGAACACCAAAGGGTGCAGGGACACCAGCATCCCACACTGATGACAATTCCAAGGCACTGAGAGGGAGAACAAGGCAGGGAGCCATGGAAAAATCAAGGGCATTGCTAACGGGGAGCACAAAGCAGGGCAAGACCCCTCATGTGTGTCCAGACTAAAATTAGCAGATAAAAATGTGCCTGATATTAATTACTGCAGGAAGATGAGGCAGGAAACCCTCCCAAGAGTTTTCTTGGAGCAGGATTTGGAGGCAGCACAGGCTCTGAACTGTTTATTTGTAAGGATTTGGGTGCATCTTCCAATATAGATCCAAATGCATCTGTGCAGCAAAGGAGCCATTTTCCCCCTTAAACCAAAGCCTGAAGCACCTTGGTGAGAACAATGTACATTTATACCCATCATATTAAAAAAAATCCATACACAAACTGTCCTCCAGCAAGTCTCCTGGGGGTCACTTGCTCCTTCTGCTCCTATAAATGGATGGAAAAAAAAAATATACATCTTTAAAAAGGTGATGAGAAAGCGGAATCACAGTTTGCAAATTATCTCATGCAAAATACATGGGTGAGGTTTTTCTTCTAAACCTACATTTTCATTTCTGCAATGCTCGCAGGGTGGCAGGCAGCTCCCTCCTAGTGGGAAAAGAGGAAGATGAGCTCATTAAAAGCAAAGTAATTAAACAGCCCAGCAAAAAAAGCCCTCAGGAGATCTGACGCTACCTGATTCATTGCAGCGTGGTGGCGATTCCTTCTCCTCCTGTTCTTCATCTAGAAGAAAGAAATTGGCAGCAAACACCTCAGTCTCCAGCAGGTTTTGGCTCCCACATTCACCCAAGACAACTTCCCAGTTTAATTTGCTTAAATTCATAAAATTTTAAGGAGACCATTCCTGGGACTAAGTCCTTGCAGGCTTTGCACAGTGTGGGGATGAAGCTGAACATCAGGATGTAACTTTGCCAAAAGCTCAGAAGTTGCACGAACTACTGAAAATTTTCACAGGGGTTAAAAAAAGATTCATCCCCAGGATGAGCCTCCTTGTGCCAAGGCCAAAGTTCAGCCAGCTGGCATGGGAGCCACAACAGCCTTCCCAGGGCACAGGGAACCCCAGTTTGCAGTGTATTTGCCCCTAAAATGATGTGGAAGTGCTTGGATCCTTTCCCAATGTGACTGAATGGAAGTGGAGCTGACACACCAAGGCTTGTAGCCTGGGGGGTGGATTTTGGGGCAGGTGAGTGGCAGAGCCATGCCAAGTGAAAGCACAGGCTGCTTCCCATCCCACCAACATCCCAGGGAGGCTGTCCCAAAGCCATCCCCGGGGCAAACACCCTCCAGGACAGGCAGAGGTGGGAGAGGCAGAGAAGGTCCTGCTGCAGCAGCAGCCTGGCAAACATCAGCCCACGCCACCAGGGCACTGGCTGCTTCCCAAGCCCTTGCTGTTCCAGCCCCTGCAGCTGCAGCAGGAACACCCTCTGCATGTGGAAGCTCATGCCCCCCATTCCCTCCCTTCCTAGGGATGCTCTCCAGCAATCCCAAGGTGTGGAGGTGCTGGCAGGGCCAGCTCCAAACCCCTCCTGCCATCCCACATCACCCCCTCGGGCGTCGTTTATCTGGGTTGGCTTCCTCACAGCACAAATATAAAGGACACAATCAAGCCACACTCCCCCGACCTTCCTCCATCCCACTCCTCCACATCCAACGAGGAAAAACATTGTAATTATTTAACTCCAGACCATCAGTCCTGCACAAAACCAGAAGAAACTGCTGGAGGCATAACCTGGGGAAGCGCAAACCCATCAGCTTTTCATTAACAGCTTCCTTTAATTCTTTTCCTGTCCATCCTGTTTTGCCAGCTTTGCTGCCAAGTTTTAAGGAAATTTATGGCCTCTTGGTGTTTGGACAACTATGGTGCTGCAAAAACATCTGCGAGGTGAAAGCAGCGCGAGCGGCTGCTCTTTGATCACTGATAGGAAATCACTGGCTCCCAAAAATATCACTGGAAAAGCAATCACTGGCTTAGCATTCTACAGCAACTGTGAGACTATTCCCAGGGTAAATCACAAGGTTATGCTCACCTGACTCCTCTTCTGAGCTGCTGCTGGAGCTGCTTTCAGAACTGGCCTCTCCTTAACAAAATAACACCCCATCAGGCACAGGTGGAATGAGTCCATGGATACATCCAGAGGTTTAGATACATCAGGTGAGCCAGCAGGTTACATAATATAACAGAGCAGAAAAAATATTGAGGCAGAGAAGAGCATCAGAGCATCAAATCCCAGCACCAGGGGAGACTTTGGGGACCCCCAGGCCCTTCTGAAGGGTACCTGTGCTGTCCAATATAATAATTTTATGGTTTTATACAACCTGGGATTATTTTAAAGCTTCACCCACAGCACACCCCAGTTCACCGAGCTGAGTTATGGT
The DNA here is from genome assembly GCA_035222235.1 of Margarornis squamiger. Taxonomy (NCBI): domain Eukaryota; kingdom Metazoa; phylum Chordata; class Aves; order Passeriformes; family Furnariidae; genus Margarornis; species Margarornis squamiger. Next base: position 1,694,842 of record JAWWTY010000010.1, read on the forward strand.
TTTCCATGGCATGTATGTAGGGTGGGAGAGGCATCCCTGGGAGTTCTGTCCCACCAGGGATGTGACTCGTGAGGATGTGCCAAACATGGCTTTAATAAATTATTCTCGCAAATGTAAGTTGAAGAGAAGCCAGCACTGGAAAGCAAGGGATGTGCTCTGCGACATGGCTGTGGGGAAATCTGGGATGCAGGGCCAGCCACAGCACCCCAAGGGTGAGGAAAGCCCCACGTGAGCTCACCTGCCGGGGGCTCCTCGGCCGAGCCCTCTCCCTCCGTGCCACTGGATGTCACCTCTGCAAGAGAAAGGCAGTCAGGGGATGCAAGTCTGAAAAATATTTAACTCTTCTCTTGGCAATTTAGTACTCAGGAGCTCTGAGAAAGGGAATAGACAGCAAAGGAATAGGGATCTTAAAAATCAGCATAAACAAGCAAGACTCTTCTCCATTAAACTAAGGCTTTACACTGCAGTTTTTACAGCCAGTTATAAAATCACCATTTCCATTCCACAGGGGAGGGCGTTTCACAGAGTCCCTGTACCTTTTTCATCCGAGGAGAGGGACTCTGCTCCGCTGGAAGACAAAAGGAGACACACATGAGTAGATGTGCCAACCCCTTCCCACGCTTCCACAGGAGCCAGCAGCATTCTCCCGGCTCCCTCTCACTGGCCCTGCTCCCAGCCACTGGCCAGGGAATTGCAGGCTGGAAGGTAACTCAGCCTGGGGGGTCAGTGATTAAATACTAACCTTCTCCAACATCACCCCAGCCCTTTGGGGGCTGCCCTGGCTCTGCTGCACATGATTCCCACCAGCACAAGCCCCCGGCCCCTCTGCCAAGCGCCAGGATCCCGTGCCAGGCGCCGTTGGATTTGGCAGCAATCCAGCGAGGCAGAGCTCAGATAAACACCGTGCCTCGGATGTGGCAGAGGCTCCAACAGCCCCATCACCCGTTTGTGGCCTGTGCCAATTCAGGCCAACCCTCAGCCTCTGTTCACCCTTAGCAAGGGAAGATCTGCTGAGTTCATCATTTATGGATAAAGATCCGGCTCGGAAACCCTTTCCCTGGAGCTCCACAAAGCTGCACGACATCTGTCATGCAGCTCTACCAGAGCTGTGCCGAGGAAGAGAATGGCCCTGGGTGGCGTCACCATAAACCAGCAGGTGACATCCAGCTCTCCTGCACTCTGGAGGCACCACCGATATTCCAGCCCTCCAGCCTGCCCACGGGAAACTGGAACAGCAGCCCTGCACAGGCAGGCAGCAGAAAAGTGTCTATCCCTTTGCTTTTTGGAGGAAGGCGACTGCCACAGTGCCACCCTGGTGATGCCAAGGGATGCTGGCAATGGTGAAGCCAGGCTGTGGGAGCTGCTGTTTGGCAGCTCAGCCCAGGAGGCTGCTTTTGGCCAGCCCAGGCTGCCCACTGTGCATCCACCACCCGTCTCCTTCGGGTCCCAGCTCCTGGGGTGACCATGGGCATCACCACAGGGGTCCCTTTGGCTGTGCCACGCTGGGCCACTCACACAAAAAACTGAAAAATAAATGAATAGGAGCAATGGCAGAGGCAGGAAAATCAATCCCCAATGACTGGATTCCTGAGGGACTTGGGGAAGCAATGCCAGCTGGGGATGCTGGGAGAAGACCAGTAGAGGGGTGTGCTCCATGCTGGAGATGGAAGTTTGTGGGTCGAGGGCAGGAGGAACTGGGAAAGAAGTTCCCTCGCGGGAAATTACACAACAGGGTTTGTGCTTCCAAACTGTATCTTAAAAATAAGCAAAAATAAATAAATAAAAAATTATATATCTCTGCAATATTTGGACAAAGCCTGGATATTCCCCAGGCACAGCACCCGAGCCAAGAGTTGTTTGTGCAACCCTTCAGCCCTTCCACCAAGTGCTGGCTTGCCGAATTGGGTTTGCTCAAATCACGTTTGGCTTTTAACCCCTCGCAGCTGCATTTCCCGCCTCCCGAGCTGAAAAACACGCTCCGGAGGGCAGAAACAGGGAGAGAACAACAACAGGAAAAAAACACAACCAAGCAAACACACACTGCTAACAGTTAATAACTGTTAATATAAACTGAGCAGAGAAAAAGGCGCTGCCGCCCTGCCCTTCCCTGCCGGAGGATCCCGGTGGGAGAGGGGAGTTCCCCGCGCCTGCTGGAGCGTGAGAAGGGCGAGATAAACACGAGCGGTGTTGCCTCCGGTTATGGCAATAACGGGAGCGGAGCCCGGAGGGGTAACAGGGGCTGCGGGAGCAGCGGGGCTGGGGGCTCAGAGCGACCCGGGGGCAGAGGGGGCTCGGGGGAGCGGAGCCCGGGGGCGCAACGGGGTCTTGGGGCGGTGCGGAGTTGGGGGACACAGCGAGACCCCGGGGACAGCGGGGATGGGGGCTCAGCGGGGCTTGGGGGGAGCGGGACCCCGGGGGCAGCCGGGGGTGGGGGATCAGTGGGGTCTCGGGGGCAGCCGAGGCTCGGGGGCAGCCGGGCTGGGGGCTCAGCGGGACCCCGGGGGCTCAGCCGGGGCTCGGGGGCAGCGGGACCCCGGGGCAGCCGGGGCTGGGGGCTCAGCAGGGGCTCGGGGGCAGCCGGGCGGGGGTCTCCGCGGGGATGGGGGTCTGAGCAGTGGCCGGGGCGGAGCGGGGCCGGGGCAGAGGATGCCGGGGGGGCAGCGGGGGCTCGGGGCGGAGCGGCAGCGCCGCTGGCTCGCCCGGCGCTTTTGTCTGCCCGAGCAGAGGATGCGGCGCTGGGGAAGGGGCAGCGCGGGCAGCCCCCGCTGCAGGTGCACGGCCGGGCACCAGAACAGCCGCAGGGGGGATTTTTGGGGAGGGGAAGGACCCTCTGGGCTCGGGGCCAGCGCAGGGCACGGCCCGGGGAGGTGGGGGGGGCGCGGGGTGATGGCGGGGGGTGGAAGGGCGGAGCTCGGGGATGGAGGAAACAGAAGGATGCCGAGGGATGCAGGTGGTTTGGGGGATGGGAGCGGGGCTGGGAGGATGCTGGGGGGATGGGGAGGATGCTGGAGTGATGGGGAGGGGCTGAGACGGCGCGGGGGGGGGACATCGGGAGGGCTGGGGGAGCAGGGGGGCACCGGGACGGGCTGGGAGGACATCGGGAGGGGCTGGGGGTGTAGGGAGGCATCGGGAAGGGCCGGGGGTGCAGAGGGGCATGGGGAGGGCGCAGTGAGGGCAGCAGCGATGGGGGCCCGGGGGATGCTGCGGGGATGGCGGTGAGGAAGGCGGGAGGATGGCGGGGACGGGCCGCGAGTGGCGGGGGGTACCCGAGCCCCCGGTGCCCCCATCCCCGCTCACCTGTCGGGCTCCTGCCCACGGACAGACATCGCGGCGCGAATCCCGCGGCGGGACCGCCAGGGAAGCGCCGCCCCCTCGGGAGGAGGGACAGACGGCCCAGGGAACCGCCCCTGGAGCGCATTATCGCCCCCGAGATCCCGGCTGGGGGGGCACTGCGGGCGCTGGGGCGCTCAGGTGCTGCGGGGATGCTGTAGGGGTACATGTGCTTGTATGTACATCACGCTTATGCACACAGCCTGTATAGATACAGGCAACTTCATAAATATAGATACACGAGTGATATTCTGCACATACTCTGTAGTAGAATAGAATGGGAGTACTATATGTACATACATACTAGATCATCAGAGAATAACAGAATGGGTTGGGTTGGAAGGCACCTTAAAGACCATCTCATTCCACCCCCTGCCATGGGCAGGGACACCTTCCACCAGCCCAGGCTGCTCCAAGCCCTGTCCAACCTGGCCTTGGACACTTCCAGGGATCCAGGGGCAGCCACAGCTTCTCTGGGCACCCTGTGCCAGGGCCTGCCCACCCTCATAGGGGTGAATTCCTTCCCAATATCCCATCCAACCCTGCCCTCTGGCAGTTGGGATATGCAGTGTCTGTGCTATATGTTATTATACACTGTAAAACACCTCCTCTGGTGCTTGGGCACAGCCCACAAACCGAGCTGCCATGCTGGGCACGAGGAGGTGGCAGGGATGGGTCCACACTGCCAGGGGACAGCAGGCTGTGCCTCAGCTCAGGCACATGGGCTGACACTGCCACCAGTTTCCTGGTTGATGCGACACGGGAACCCAGACACTGAACAGTGGTGAGGAAAGTGCTGCCTGCGCCACTCCCATTCCCCTTTGCTAACCCCGAGGGCACTGCCACCCTGATGCCACCCCATCCTTTCCCCTCAGGAAACACCAGGGGCAGCTCCACATGCTGCCAGGGAATTCAGGAAGGGAAAATGCCACATGCAGCCCTCGCAGCTGGCACGTCAGGATCTGCCCCTGAGATGCTGGCAGAGCTAATTAGAAAAAAAAGAGGAACTACAATCAGAGAAAGAAAAAAACCAGCCCAAACCTGCAGCAGCACATTATGTCATTAAAAAAAATAAAAAAGCTTCTCAACTGGAAGCATTTTGATAGTAAAGTGCTACTGGAACATCTCAGGTGCCCACAGAGGTGCAGTAAACCCTGGAGAGCCAGCAGGAGATGGAACCCATCTCAGCTCTGCAGGGCAGCCCAGCATCCCTGGAGAGCCTGCAAAACCCGGGTGGTGGGGAATTCCAGGCCTCCAGGAGAGCTCCAGACAAGGAAACCCCCCACAGCCTCAGTCCCCTCTCCTGCCCTACTTCTCCCATGCTGGAAACATCCAAAGTCACCTCTGTTTGTGCCCAGACAAGCCCTTTGGAAAGGGAGGGTATCAGATGTTTTTTATTCCAAAGGCTCATCCAGCCCCAGTCCATATCTCAGCATCCTCCTCCTCCCGCAGTGCCCACCCCAAAGCAGCTCTGGGATACAGGTGGCTCTGGGGTGCCCCTTTTTGTGTCTGCCCAGGGCACCCAGCAGAACCAAAGATAAGCTTTGCAAACAAATGGAAGTGCTTAAGTAAACACAGTCCCAAAATGCTTCTCCAAGTGCTCTTGAAGTGCTCAGCTCCTGCCTCCTGGGTGTAAATATGCTGGACTGGGAGCTCTCCGTTGCTGCACTTCACCCCCAGGCATCCAGCCAAAGCCCCCTGCCAGCCCCGTGCCACCAAACAATTCTGGAAAATCCATACCCCCAGGAAAACACACACAGAGCTCGTGGGAACACACCGTAATGCTTGGGATGCAAATGGGGTGTGTAAAACGGGTCAAAACCCGACCAAATAAACAAACATGTAATGGGAGATGCTGGAAAAGTGACTTGAAGGGTCGGTTTGGGCAGAGATGAAAATACCAGTGAAGGAAATCCCCTTGTAAGCAACACAGGAACTGGTGAATCCAGGCTGGAACAGAAGAAAGGAGGCGGAAAAAGTTCATGGAGCAACTACACGAGTTTGAAAGTGCAAATATTTGTTCACAATGAAGAGTAAATAAGAAAAGAAAAGCAAGACAGAAGGGAAATGAGAAAGGGAAGGTGGGTGCGTCAGATGTGTCCCAGCCCCATCCCTTGGCTTCCACTCAGAGCTTGCTGAGGGTGGCTGTGCTGAACCAGCATTTCCCTGCTTTTCCAGCCATCTTCCCACTGAAATGGAATAACATATTCATGCAGTAAGCACCCAGAATACTGTGACAGCATCCAGTATTCCTAAACGAGCCCATGGCAGGCCCAGCCCAGGTGGCCTGTGGGATCACAGCAGCTCAGTCCAGAACACAGGTTTTCCTGTAAGGGTCTGGTTCACCACCCAAAGGAAGATGAACATCAACAAGCCTTTCCCAGTTTAAGTGCACTCAGGCGGTGGTGGAGCGAGGCTGGACCTCAGTTTCCCAAAGCACAGCTCCTCTTTCCTTCGAGGACAGGGACGGCACGGGGAGCGATTTAAGAAATAGCTTTACTGAACTCTGTCTAAGCCGGTGCTTCCTGCAGGAAGAGACGCTTGAGGCGGTAATTGCTGCCCCCGCCGCGGGGCTTTCCTGCCGCTCCAATCCCAGGGAGGGCACCTGAATTCCCATCTCCTGGGAACCGCAGGGGCAGCCGGCAAAGCCTCCCCCGAGGACACCGAGGCTGAGATGCCTTCAGGTTCTTCCCAGGGTGCCAGACACTTTTCACCTAAAAATCAGGCTCTGGAGGCGTCCAGAGCGTTTTCACCCTCCTACAACCGCTCCGTGATCGCAGGTACATCCCTGAATCCCACGTCCATCCCAAACGCAGGGCAGGGAAAGAGCAATGCCATGAGAGACCACCCAGGGTCACAATGGGGAGAAATCACAGACCCCCAGTGCCTGTACATGTGTGGAGTGTAACAGGAGTGTCTATGGAGTGAGAGGAGAAGAGCCATCTCTCTTTCTCACTTGGAAAATTTTACCAGGGTTTTCAGAACAGAAGTTGATAATGACACCTCTTCTTTGTCTTCTTCTTTATCTTCTTTGTCTTCTTCTTTATCTTCTTTGTCTTCTTTTCCTCTTCCTTCTTTCCCTTCTTCTCCTCCTTCTCTTTTTCCTCCTTCTTCTCCTCCTTCTCTTTTTCCTCCTTCTTCTCCTTCTTCTTCTCCTCCTTTTCCTTCTTTGTCTTCTTCACCTCCCCCTTATTCTTAGTTTTCTTATTATTATCTTCTTTTTAGTAGTAGTAGTAGTACTATTATTGTTATTATTACTATTACTACTTAGAGCAGGCTGTACATCTCTGTTTTGGATATTATTTGAGCAACTAATGTATTCATCAATTAGTTAAAGAGTTAACAGAAAACGAGAAAGAGCCATAAAGAAAACCGATGTAAATGCCCTGAATTTCCCACTTTGGGGTCCCAGCTCTTTGCCCAAGGCAGCTGTGACAGCACCAAGTCAGGAGGCTGCAGGGTTGGCAGTGCTCACACTGATTGTTCACCTCCTCCATGGACTCAGATTTTTAAAGAAAAGCTCCATCAGTGGCTGGTTTCACTTGCTGGATTTCGCTGGCCATGCACAACAGCCTGTGTGTTCCAGCCGTGGATGGGATCATTAAAATGGATGCAAAGCAAGAGGATCTGTTTGAATGTATTGAAAGAGCAGCTATTCACAGATTCCTGCAGGAATTTCTGAGGGTAGCCTGTGCCAAGCTCAGAGTGTGGGCTGGAATTGTCATCTCAGGACAAGGCACTGTGCAGTTAAATCCTCTTTGGGGGGAAATGGAGGGTTTTCATTCAAATGACAAATGAGTCACATGTGATCCCTTTGTAATTAGATAAAGTATGGAATTAATGCTCCTCTTTGGCCTGATCATGGATTCATAAGGTCATATAATCATAAAGTCATAGAATCACAGTATCATGGAATCACAGATTTGTTTAGACCATCGAGTCCAACCACCTCCCAGCTCTGCCAAGGCCACCACTAACCCATGTCCCCAAGTGCCAGATCCACAGGGCTTTTAGATCTTTCGAGGGATGGGGATCCTATCCCTGCCCTGGGCAGTTGTGCCAGGGCTGGGCAGCCCTTTCCAGGAAAGAATTTCCCCACTCTCCAACCTGCCCCTGCCCTGGCACATCCTGAGGCTGTTCCTTCTCCTCCTGTCCCTGTTCCCTGTGAGCAGAGCCTGACCCACTCCAGCTCCCCACTCCTGGCAGGGACTTGCAGGGCCAGAAAGTCTCCCCTGAGCCTCCTTTTCTCCAGGCTGAGCCCTCCCAGCTCCTTCAGCCACTCCATGTGCTCCAGCCCCTTCCCAGCTCCTTTCCCTTCCCTGTTAGGCTCCAGCCCCTCACTGTTTCTTGTCCTGAGGGGCCCAAAACTGACCCCAGGATGCGAGGTGCGGCCTCACCAGTGCCCACCACAGGGTGGAAACCCCTGCCCTGGTTCCCTGGCACTGCTGACACAAGCCAGGATGCCGCTGGATTTGGGATAACGGCGCTAATTAATGGAGGTGCTTTCCTGGGTGCTCCTGGTCCCCAAACCCCTTAACCGGGCACTCTCCCAGTCACACCACTATCTTTAGCTGTCCACACCAGTATCTTGAGCTGTCCACACCAGTATTTTGAGCGATCCCCGCCAGTACCTTCAGTGATCCACACCCGAGCCGCCTGCAGATGGCAACAGCTGCCCGGCCCCGCCGCTGCCGGGGCTCCGCTCCCGCATGCCTGGGCGCTGCTTACGGCTCCTCCCGGCTCCGCAGCGAGAGGGAGAGAGAAACCCCGTCATAACAAACCCCAATAACATAAAAGAATAAATTAATAACGTAATAAAACAATACAACAACGTAGAATCATAGAATAGTTTTTAAAAGTCAATTAACGGGTGGTTTCATCGCGTTAAGGAGGAGTCCAGCTGCCTCCAGACTGGGAATGTGGGGCTGTGTAATCCCAACCCAAAGGCACAAATGGGCTCCCTGGAAACCCCTCTGAATTCCTGCTTTACCCCTCAGGCAGTTCCCAACACACTGCTATAATGCAGAAATCTGTGGGGTTTGCAGATACAGTTTTTATTTAATTCCCAGCTCTTGATTTTTCTATTGCAGCACATTTCAATGGAAAGAGGGAAGGTTTAGATGGGATATTGGGAAGGAATTGTTCTCTGTGAGGATGGTGAGGACCTGGCACAGGTTGCCCAGAGAAGATGTGCCTTTTATTCTTTTTTTTTTCTGCTATTTTTGGTGAGTGGGGTTTGATATTTCTAAAATAAAAGGCAGGGACTGGCTGCTCCTTAGAGGAGAGAGGAGCACTCTGAGCCAGGAAAGGAGAGGAAGGAAACCAGAGGGAATTAATTGCTGGATGGGGCAGGAAGAAGAGACAAAACCTCTGGCTGGGGCTGGCAGCAGATGGGAAGCACAAGAGAAAGGAAGGTCAGCTGAGCACAAGGGGGATATGAAAATGAAAGGAGGAGAAATGGAGTTTTAGCCTCTGATACACATTATCCTGTTCAGTAAAATACATATTTCATTACATATCATTTATATATATAATACATATAATACCAAATATATATTTTACAATATATATGTTTACCTCACTATGTGGTTTGAGGAGGTGGTGATCAGAAGATCGGTGTTTCCCCTCAAAATGACTTCCAGGGACCCCCAGGAGAGGTGATACATCACAACCACAACAGCCATTCCTGGATTTTAGCTCGAAAAACACAACCACAATCCGCAGGGGACAGATCCCAACGCCTCCATCCACATCCTGCACCACTTCTGAGCTCATAATTGTGTCCAGGCCTTGGTGTCACACACAGGCATTAGCTGGGTTTGATTCCCACCACCTTTTGTGTGGAAGCTGAAAAGGGAAGCATCACATACATTTATCACCACTCGGGATGTTGTGCTGGCACTCAGGGAAGTAACTACAAACAGTCGACTTTCACTTCAAGATGAAGAAGCCAAAATTGTGTTACCAGAGTTCCTGATGCACAAAAATGAGTGAACACCTGGCACCTTTGAGCATCAGCAGTAAAGAGAGTGTGGAAAAGGGTTAGGAGTGAGCAATGTTGCCAAAGAGAGAGGAAATCAATAGGAGAAACATCAAAGGTTCTTAAAAGGCAAATAATTAATTATATACCAAATAGATGGGGGAGGACAATGCCTGTGACATAAAAATATGTCACATTTAAAACTGACTTCCATTTAAATTGGTTTCCATTTACAATTGACTTTAGGGGTAAGTGCCAGGGAATATTGTAATGGTAAATGCAGAGAGCTTGTTCTGCATGGAATAGAAGGGTGATGGTACACTGGAAAACAGGGACATCCCTCTGACCTGTCAGCCTGGCAGGCAGTGACAACCCCCTCAAGAGCAAAAGGTACAAGCAGGAAAGTCCTTCATGCAGGGATGGACAAGGTGCTCCTGGACTCAGCTGCAGGCAGGGAGAGGGTGAGTTGGCACTGGGGGTGGTAAAAATCACCCAGATCCCCCGTAGTGACCCAGCTGCTGGTGGGGCAGATATATTTGTGCTGATTTATCATTGTGAAGTGATGAAAGAAGGAAAGGCAATTTCTCTAACCCAGTCCTTGGGGAATTACCCAGCAGTGGAACCTCTCTGGTGTCAGCTCTGGTGTCTCCCCAGTCACTGGTACCCACAGCCCTGGGCTCCAGGAAGAGGCACTTCAGATCATGTGGATTTGACTTTTTTTTCTGTGTTTTGGCTGATTTCTGTGGAACAGGGGCCTCTGAGGCCATCACACTCCCCAGCCCAGCTCTGCAGCCCCTTCTCCCCCCTGAGCTCAACATCCCTGAGCCCCCAGCATGGAGGGGGGGACATTGAACTTCACAGCAGCCCCCTCAGTTCACGTCACGGTGGGATTTTTATCTTCCACCAGCAAAACCATGACACATCTCCCTTATTTTTATCCTGATTTTCAGGATTTAAATGTCAGTGGCTGAACTAACCAACCCAGCCTGTGCAGGAAGCCGGGGCTGGACACGGCAAATCGGCTCTTTTGGCTTGACTGGACCCACCCACCTCATTTCCCACCAGGGAATATTTGCCCTTCTCCATCCATCCATCCATCCATGCCACCAGTTTGTGGCCATCCAAAAGGGACCCCCCCCCAGGCCTGAGGAGTGGATCCAGGGAGGGTCACGCCAGAGCCTTTCCCTGGTTTTTGTGCCGTCCCCGAGGCCGACACGGTTATTTACGGCGTGTAAACACCACGGTTAAAAATAGCAGGATCAAACCTCTCCTGCCCCCTCATCCTGCCCCCACACTGCCCTCCCAGCCTCAGCATCCTCATCCCTCCCTGCATCTCTTCCTAAGGGTGCTTCCTTATGGAGCACACAGCCCCACACTGCCCTGCTCCCAGAAAAACAGCTTTTCACCCTTTTTCCCCCACTATTTAACAGCCTCCTGCCCAGTGCCCTGGGATGGGGAGTGTTGGATTTACCTCCTGCAAAACCAGGGAAAATCCAGGGAATTCGGGCTGGTGCAACAAGCTGGGCTGGGAAATGTTTAGTTTAGTAAAAATAAAGTCTCATCAGATGGATGGGAAGGGGGAGAGGAAAAGGAAAAGGGTTTTTCAGCAGGATGGTGCTCACTCTCTGCTCCCGGGGCATTGCCCTGCTCTTAGTGACCCCCAGGAAAACCGGGATCACCCGAAATTCCCGTGTGGGACGGCAGGAAAGCAGCCGGGATGTAAACGGGGCGATCCCGCTTGGAATGCGGGAGCTGATGGAGAGAAGACCTTGCCTGGGATGACAGCCCTGCCTATGGTCAGACACATCCTCTCACCTCCCGATGCTCCCGGAGAACTCGGGATGCCCCAAGGCAGCCGGGGCGGGATCATCCAGCTGGGAATTGCTGCTCCGGGCGCCTCCTGACTCATGCGACTCGTGTGGGTGGCACAAAAGCGGCGCGGAGAGAAGAAGGGCTGGGAAAGAATCCGCTGCTATTTTTAACCCGCAGGAATAGGAAGAGGCTGCGCTTTTGGGGCTGAGTTGTAAATAACAGTGAGATGAAATCAGCGCCCAGATCCGCGGCTGGAGCGTGGCAGCCCCTGGAGAACCGTCATGACTAATGAGGACGCGGCTGGAAAAATGTTGCTCCCTGGAAAACACTGAAAATTCAAAAAGAAAGAGAGTTTTGGTTATTCCAGACCAGCATAGCGATCATTTCAGCTGTGACCAATTGTCCTTTATTGCCTTTTAGGATATTTCAGTGTCATGCATCCGCCTCCTCCACGGGTCCTGGGGGTCTCGCTGGCGTCAGGGGGCTTGAATATGGATGGTGTTGGATCCAGGTTTAATCCCGGAATTTAGAAATTAATATCATTTGATTCAAGAGAAAAACAGCCCTCGGAGCAAATCGTCCCTTGTATGGAGAGTTGCTCATTACGTGTAACACTAACAGCCCCATCCAAACTCATTGCACGAGTGGGAGCCTTTCCACAGAGTCCAGGCATTAAAATCCTAATTATAAGGAATTCTTGCTAGGGGACAAGCAGTGTAACCCAATATTTCTAGAGTTTATTTTTACTAGAAGGAATAAAATAGAATATATTAACTGTGACCTGTGAGGTGGGAAGCCTGACAACCCACTGACAGCAATATCATTGCCCTGGGATATTTCCACCTTTTATTTATTGAAGGAAAGAAAATGTTGTTAAATAAATAAATAATTTATAAACAAAAATAGATATATATAAAAATAAATATATAATATATTAATGAATAAATTTTATTTATTTATTAGATTTGATTTATTTAGTCAAGAAAATACATTTCATTTCTGGAGGACACCCAAACTTGTTAACAGCAGAACTGCCCAGGAAGGAATCAGACTTATCCAGGAGTGTTTTAGCCTCTCTCTCTTTCCCTGTTTTTCAAATAGTCCAACAGCAAATATTTGCTGGCAGTGGAGATTTCTGAGCTGTGAGGTAATGGCTATTTTTTTTTTACATATGCAGAGTCATCTCCTTGTTTCTGGAGCCTTATTGCAGTTACAGATGTGCTGGAGAAATGGGAAGCACTGGAGCTCAGCTCTGGGGGTTTCATTCCAGCGATTCCGAGCTTGCCCTGAGCCCTTCTCTGAGCTCCCTGTCCATGGATGGCCTTTCTTAGGAGCTTCTTTACAAGTTTTTACAGAAATATGAAGAACTACATATTCTGGTCTTGGAGGAGGTTCCCACCAGGCTGAGCTGGGTTTGATTATCATGGAGTCATGGAATGGTTTGGGTGGGAAGGGACCTTAAAGCCCATCCAGTGCCACCCCTGCCGTGGACAGGGACACCTTCCACTAGCCCAGGTTGCTCCAAGCCCTGTCCAACCTGGTCTTGGACATTTCCAGGGATCCAGGGGCAGCCACAGCTTCTCTGGGCAACCTCCAACACAGCAGCAATGTGTTCCATCATTCCTACAAAAGCCTCAACTGCCACAAGGTTTGGGTCTATCAGATATTATAAATTCTATCACTGAAGCTATGAGTGCTGAGCTTGTTTTTATCAACCATCCAGATCATCATCCAAAGCTGTGCTTCTCTCCATGAATCCATGGGATTATTCCTGTTATCAAACACTGCTCACCACATGCCAAAAGACAAACCTCAGCTCAATATGTTTTTTCCCTACTGGTTTTCTCATATTTTGAGAGAAAACACATGAGATGAAACTCAGAAGTGAAGCATCATTGTACAAAGACTGTTCTAGGGAGTAGGTTCCCGTGGTGAGGGTTTGCCTCAGGGACAATTCCATGCACTATCAAATGGCTATTTTGCCATGTCAGCACTTTGGCACCACCTGAAAGATCCAGAAGTCAAGTTTTAATGATCTGCTGCTCCAAAGGGATCGATGGGTTCCTGCAGGGGTCATTTGCAGGATCAATAGCTGTTCATCCCCTGCAAAAATGGAGAAAATCAGCTTTGCAGCTCTTTCCCAGAAACCGCTCAGTGGCTCCAGACTTTACCTGAGACTCTGGGCAGCTGCAAAGGGGCTTTCTTGGAAAAGGGCAGATTTGGGGCTGGGGGAGGCACAGTGTGGCTGCTAACGATGGTTTATTCATGCCCAGCAACCACTGGCCCAGTCCCAGTGCCTTGTTGTGCCTGGGGACAGAGAAAGGTCCTCGCAGGCCAGGCTGGACAGGGCTTGGAGCAACCTGGTCTAGTGGGAGGTGTCCCTGCCCATGGAATCCCGATGGAAGCAATGACCCTGCTGCCACCACACTCACACAGGAACCCACAGCCGGGCAGAAGGCACGCTCCATGCATCTCCAAAGCCAGCAGCTGAGGCAGCTCCACCATCCCAAATTCCCCAAACCCGCAGAGGATGCAACACTGACATATGTAGTCACCCCAGGATGAGTCCCCTGGCCCTGTGTTTCTGCATTTTCCCCAGGCAGGAGCTGGGGCTGCTGGAGGGATCACAGCTGCATGCTAGGACTGGAATTCTTATTTCCTCCTGCTGTCACAGTACCTTGTTCCCTCCAGCCACCGTTTCCCTCCTCTGACAGGACAGAGCTGATCCTCAGCCACTCCTGCAGGCTGAGCCCATGCAGGGCCAGCCAAAACTTGCTTTAACGAGCTATCAACAGGCTTTAATATTTCATGGTGCTCTGATCCGAGTTAGGGCTTATCAGAAACGCTGTTAAAACACAGGCTCTGGTAATGGCCAGGCGGGTTTCGCCAGGCGCCTGCTGTTTACTCACCGTCCTGTTTGCCTTAAAAACACCACAGCAGTTATTAGCAGGAGTCTGAAGGGAATGTGGACCCTAGCAGGGCTGGAAGCTGCTGCTGGAGCCACTGCACAGCATCCCAAATCCTGCTGGCCATGGGCAGGATGTGTCCCCAAAGCAAAGGGTCCCTGCAGCCACCCCCTAGTGCTGCCTGGGCAGGTCAGTCATAAAGCAGCCGGGGCTGTGGCTGTGCCCACTGCAGCCACTTTTTCCAGCCCCAGCACCCTTCTGCAGGGAGAAATGCCCCAAAAGTGAGGATACATATGCAGAATAACCCCCTGGATATAGAGAAAGAAGCAGCAGTTCCTCATTTTTTGCCAGAAACCCAACTCCTTCCTCAAACTCTGCCCAGTGCTGTGTCACCACTGAGAACCTTTTGTTCTTCATCTTTGGTCCTGAGCTCCCCAAAACGTGTAATAGGTGTGATAGACATGAATTACCCCGAAGTGGAGCTGGCAGCAGGAGGATGGTTTGCAGATGTCAGCAGTGAAATCATCACCAGTCGAGTAAACAGGACAGAGGAAACAAATCCATCCCACGTGACGGTCACGGAGGTGGGTCAGTGGCTGCCTATCAGATTTGGCACATGGTCACCTAAAAGGAAACCAAGCAGAAAAGTGCTGCTCAGTTTTTGCCATGCTTCATGTTAGTAAGATTTTCCATGACTGGATGGGACCTTTGTCCCCTCTCCTGTTTGCCTGAGTTTTGTGCTTGAGCTGGGGGGAATCAGGAAACAGAGATGAGGGGCTGTGGTCACTGGGGACAAACAATGGGGTGGATTGGGCCCCAGCAGTGTGGGCCATGGTCACCTGTGGAACCTTAATGGCAGCAATGAAAACCAGCAGAAAAGAAGAATGAAGAGCTCACTTTGTGCCTGCACAGGCACCAGGGACCCAGCCTAGCACTGCCCACTCCAGCACTGCAGGTGTCTTTGAAGTGACAAAAGCAGTGGGCTCTGCACCTTGTGTTTCCCCTCCCATGGGTTGCTCAGGGCTCAGGTACCACTTCCCTTATGTCCTTGGGTACCACTTATTCCTGCATCCTCAGGTAGCACTCATCCCTGCATCCTTGGGTACCACTCATCTCTACATCCTCAAATTCATCCCCATGTTCTTAGGTATTGCTTATCCCTGCATCTTTGAGTTCATTCCACATCCTCAGGTGCTGTTTCTCACCACATCCTTGGGTACCACACATCTTTGTGTCCTTGGGTCCTGCTCTTCCCTGCATCCTTGGGTCCCACTCATCCCTGTGTCCTTGGGTCCTGCTCTTCCCTGCATCCTTGGGTCCCACTCATCCCTGTGTCCTTGAGTAGTGCTCTTCCCTGCATCCTTGGGTACCACTCATCCCTGCATCCTCGGGTCCATCCCACATCCTCGGGCTCATCCCCATGTCCTCACGCTATGCCTGTGAGGATTCCCACACTATCCCTGCTCAGGGATCCTGCCGCACGTGTGGCTCAGCGCTAAGTTTCGGGGCACACTCGGCGCTGAGGTCGGTGGCAGGCTGCCCCCTGGGAGCGGGCGCGCCTGGCCGTGTTCCCCATGCCCATTAGCCCGTGGAGCGCCGCCAAAACTTCATCCATATTTCATGCGGGATAAAACGCGGCCGAGCGCGGATAAAACGCGGCGCCGGCAGCGGGAGGTGCGAGGGGATGGCGGGCGGGCGGGGGCCGGGGGGGCCGG
>JAWWTY010000010.1:1710684-1742192 GCA_035222235.1 Margarornis squamiger
CGCCGCGCCTGCCCCGCGCCCCGCCGCCGCCCCCCGGCCCTGCCCCGGCCCCGCACGGCCCCGCTCGGCCCCGCACACCCGCACGGGGGGCCCGCCGACCCGCCCGCCGCGCCGCTGGAGCTGCCGCCGCTGCCCCGATACGAGCAGGTGAAGCACCTGCCCAGCTACGAGGAGGCGCAGCAGTGCCCGCACGGGGACGCGGCCGGGGAGACCCGCGGCTGAGCCCCCCAAACCTCTGAGCATCCCCCGGGGCCGGGGAGACCCGCGGCTGAGCCCCCCAAACCTCTGAGCATCCCCCGGGGCCAGGGGAGACGCGGCTGAGCCCCCCACCCCTCTGTGCACCCGCGGAGCCTGGACAGACGGACACAGTGGCTGACCGGGACCCCCGGGAGACGACGGACACCCGCAAGGGACAGACACCATCCTCAGAGTGTCCCGGAGGGATGGGACGCGGCGGAACATCGGGAATCCCCGGGAAGGCTCCCCCCGGGATGCGCGGCAGGATGGCCCTGCAGAAGGGACGTGCGGGGTTCCTCGGGGATGGCTGGAGCCCACGAAGGGATGCTGGTTCCCACTAGGACAGCCCGCAGGACAGCAGGACTCCCCAGAGGGACACGTCCCAGCCCTGGAGGGACTCCCAGGAGGAAGCAGGCCTGGGGGCATCACCTCCGGCACAAGGACATCACCTCCAGTACCGTGCCACGTTCGCTATGGAACGAGCCGGTTGCGCTTTGGCACAGCACGCCCAGCTCCCCCCGCCTGGGCACTTGCCCTGGGCTTGTGCTCCCTGGAATTTTGGGTTTGCTCAGCTGTGGAAGCAGCAGGAGGCTGTGCTGCAGGGACAGGACCGGGCGACCCTCAGCCCTCCCACGCCCACGGGTGTCGTGGGGACAGCAGAAACACCTCCAGAGCTCGCTACGGCCCCGCGGTTCTGATTGCCCCAGGGCACTTGGGACCCCTCGCGCCCCAGGGGAAGGGCACAGCCCAGCCCGGCACAGGGCACAGAGCTGGGTGCCCCCAGAGCTGGGTGCCCACACTGCCCCGGCTCCTGCCCACAGTGGAACACTCCCAGGAACGGGGATGGGCAGAAGCCACCTCCATCCTCACTGCCATCACACCTCTATTGGCTGGGAGTATCTCAATTACTCCTACGTTACTAATTGATCACGGCTTCCTACAGGATTACCACGAGCTCACCTGAGCTCTTCCAGGAACGGTACTGGTTTGTGTCCAAAAGCTCCATGAAATCCCTTTTTTTCCAGCTTGAAGGAGGATTTGTCAGGAGCTGCAGCCACGAGCCTTTCCTTTCCCTCTTCTGAAGGCATATCTAATTGCAGAGCAACCCTGAGTGTTTATTTAGAATAGAATTAGAGTAGTACCAGACTGCAGGATCTCAGCTACCACAGTTAATTCTTTACATAAAGAAACAAAATTCCTGCAGAGCCACAAAAGACAGAAGTAATTAAACACCCTAGTTTTTGTCCATCCATTTAATTTGGCAGTCATCCCTCTTTCCCTGAAGAAGCCAGCCCATCCTATTTTCCATGAAGGACTTAGTCCCCATCACAACCATTTACAGCAAAGCAAAGGCACCTGAATTAAAATTAACAGCTTGTATTTCAGTATTGAAAATTTTATGGCACTGAATTGGATCAATAAAAATCTACTTTGGAAATAAGAGATTCATTCCTATGATCAATTCATAAGCCCCTTTTTTCTCCCCAGCTGTTCCCCCTGCCCTGCAGAGTAAAATGTCATCTTTGGTATAACAAAAAGTAAGAAATGGAAGTCTCAGAATTTCTAGGTTTAATAAAGAATGTATAAAAACAATTAAAAAAACTATATATCTCATTAAAAATATAAAACCCAATAAACTGTCCCCCACAATTTCCCCTTTATCTCTAGGTGATACAAGATTTATATTTATATACCTAAATATATAGATATTTATATAAATAAACTTCAGAATTACATTTGTTTTAGAAATTTGTTCCAGTTTTTCCATGATTGGTTATTTATAATTTGGACTATTCTGAAGTGTGTAAGGCAACAATGACCAGGGTTTTTCTGCAGGAAACGGTTCTGTGTAAACTGTGAAATTGAATTTCCATGTCAGATGAGTCAAAGCTTCGTCCTGTTCCAGCCCCAAAGGATAAAACCCCACAGATAAAGATCTCTAAGTCTTATTGTCTGAAATACCAGAAAACAAAAGACATTTTTAATTTTTCCTCTCAACTATTAAAAATATGCAATAGGCTTTTAACACTCACCTGAGTTTTTACTCCTGCCTCATTTAAAGACAATTTTTCCATCTCCATTCTTATAACCAGAGAGAATTTACTGTGATCAAGGTAAAAAATCAAGTGTATGAGCTCAACTGGCAAAATTGGGGTTGTACTCGGTAACTGATCCACCACAACAGCACCTAAAAATGGAATTTCAACCATGTTAATCCCTGCTTCTTACATTGGTTATGATGGTTTAAATCAAGCTTAAAGATTTAAATATCTAAGGGACTGTTTCTTTCTAAGAGAGATTAAATCACTGAAGAATCCCTATTTTTGCACTGGGCAATAATGTAACCAGAGCACACCTGAAACATCTGTATCCTTCTATTTCCCTTTATTTAACAGCTGTCATGAATTTTTAAAAAAACAGGTACAAATGCAATGCAGAACTTCAGAACCAGTCCCAAATTACCTTGGCCTGGATGGACAGCCCTTTCCTTGGAATTACAATATATAAAATCCCTGCCACAATCCCAGGAAAGGAGGTTTCCTCCTGAAAATATTCTGAAATTCAGATTTCATACCCAGGGTTGGAACTGTACCAGGTTCCTGCATTTAGACCTGGTGAAAATAAATAACAGTGCTTTTCCAAAATGTTTGTTTGGCTTTACTCTTTACCACAAAGGTGCTCAGGATTGGATGTGTGTGATAAAATATTGATCTGATTAGAGATAAATACTTTAGGGTGCTTTGGCCTGGGAACTGAACAATCTCTCCCACCACCTCCAGACACAATTAAAAGCAGCCAAAATGTGGATTTATTTAGCAGTGAAGATCACCTCCTGCAGCAGCTATCAGAGACATTAAACCTCCACCCTTTATATGGTTTTATTAAGAAATTTATAAACTATGCACAAAAGGGTCGTCTAAGGATTTACAAACCAAAGAAATCTGTCATATGTACGGATATTTTGATGGGAACATTTGAAAAATACATATTATATACAATGTCAATGATGAACAACATGCTCATGTATTTCTAACACAAAGGGTTTCTGTAAAGAACATCTCACATAAGCAGCCACTTCTATATGTAAAATAAGGAAAAACGTATCTCAATGAAATAACACAAGTGTAAAAACAGTATTTGCAAATAAAGTGCTCTGGGCAGAAAACACCCGTGAAACGCATCTTATTTTAAATAGTGTTGTCATTTCTATGTGTCAGGTGCCACAAAACCAATCAGTGCTGTTTGTTACCTCAAACAACCCTAAAAAGCACATTCCAAAGTATTTTAAACAGTTTATATTCTCTCAGAAAATACCCTTTATTGGTAAATAGTCTGCTCAGTGACAAACCTGAGTGGCTGAAGTGATCTGAAATTATCTGATAAAAGAACTTGCTGGTCCATATGTACTGACAGAAAGAGGGATTACCACAGTGAAATGTTCTGTACTTTACAGGCTCAAGCTCCTCTTTAACATTTTCAGTACTTACAGTTGGCTAAATTTGGTTTAGAACAATTTAAACAAGTCTTTGGAGAGGTCCCCCCAGGCTGCGAAGGTAACCAGACTTCTCAACTAGGTGCTTAAACAGAGAAATTGGTACTTAATTTGAGGCAACCAAGGTGAAGTCATTTTAATGGCAATGAAAATTGAACAGCCACTAACAGAGAGCCAGTGAATTTCCCTTTTTTCTCAGGCATTATGGACTAGAGTGGAGCTCCTCACTGGAGCCAGAGCAGCAGAACATAAACCCAGCTCAAAAGGAGAGCAAATAAAGGATTCTGTGTGTCACCCAACCGTTGACATCTACACAAATTCTCGCTCCTGTTGCCCATAAAACTTTGTTGTGGCTCTTTTTGGGTGTTTCTCCAAACATGCCAGTACAAAATATTCCAGAAGAGTCGTTCAGGTGCCCCAAGTGCCAGTTACTGCTGTACAGTGACACTGGTTCTCACGGCAGGACTGGCTGCTGCTCGGTCTCTCTCTTTAGCCATTTCCATCTCGATTTTGGCTTTGATTTTTTTCCAGTCCACTTCCAGCTGCAGGGACAGAATTACAAATACACAGGGGTCAGTTGGAGAGAGGTCAGACATATTTATTCACTAGCAGGACAATTTGAAGATACAAAGTGATGAGTATTTAACTTCTGCTCATGGAAGATATGAAGGCACAGCTGAACTCTAGCAGAGCTTCCACCTCTAAAATAAACCAACTTGATTTGATCTATTTTAACAAAAGCACCACATCTAATTGTGTCTGGCAATAAAACATTAAAACACAAAAATAACCTGCTTCTAGTTTCCATGTCATGACATCAGTGTCCTGTTCCTGAGAATTTATCAATAATAAATAAGGGATGTCTCCTCTGAGTAAGCTCAGAGCACATTACACTAGTTTTATCTGCTACAACAGAAACCAGATTTCTCCTTGAAATTTGCCTTCTGCATCAATAAATGTTTCAGCTTTACCTTGGCATTTCTCCAGCTGCAGAGAATTGGCATTTTCTGCCTGTATTGTGTGTCAGTGAAACTTCAGCCCATCGATACAGCACAATATCCACGGGACAAACATGGGATACAACAGTTGTCTTGCCTTCCATAAATGTTTGATGTGAAAAAAAAATGGATTATGGTGCATTTGATGACCGTAAAAACACATCCAAAAACTGGGCAAAAATGTAACTGTGCAGTTCAGTTTCACTGCTGGAGAACCAACACTGTCAAAGATGGGATGGGAAAAGCATTTCAAGTGCTGCACAGGGAATTTCTGGAGTGGCTGTTCCTCTGTTAACTAAGCCAGGGAATAACAAGGAAGGTCCTCTGTGAGGGAAGAGGGAACTGCAATCCCCACATTCCCAGGTGAAAAGGCTCATACCCCAGTTCAGGATGCATTTACTGGGTCCAGGGTTCTCAGGATATAATCAGGTATTAAGAACCTGATACGTAAAATATACAGATACACCAACTTAGCAGGTTGTTTAAATCAGTACTGAAAAGAAAAAATGCTCCTTATGCCTGAAGGAGTTTTAGGTGGTAGGAGGGAAACTGAACCCCTTTTTTAATCCCTGACAAAGAACAGCAGCACAAACTCTTGCTGCTCTCTTAAACGCTCTGGTGATTTCCTTCTGATTTTGTTTTATGAGTCTTGCAATGAAAATTTAGTTACAGCTTAAAATCCACTTCATTCAACAGGTTCCCTCCTACCCTCAGATCCAGCAGACAAGACCCCCAGCACAGGGATGTGGAAACTTCAGGAACTTGACTCCAGAAATCTGCAGTGTGAGACCCAAGTTGCGAGACTGAGTGTAAGGTGAAACACCACTCTGCTCACACCTGGCTCAGGAATCCTTCCAGGATCTACAGCTTTTAGTATCATCTAAAATGTGCCTTTCAGAAGCCTCAGGGGATCAACCCGGTTTTTGCTCCATCACGGATTTAAAGTGGATAGAACACACACTTTCACAGAGCAGCTGGAAGTGCAGCAGGATGAGAGCGCTGGGCATGTGTGCTGTTGCTTTCCTGTATTTTCCAGGTGAAACCCTGCAGAATGGTTCACTGGGGGCTGGAGAACTGCAGCCTTTTGGCCAGCGAAGGAAACATCCCTGGAAGTGCTAAAAGCTAATGAGTGCCATTAGAAATCCAGCTCTGCTGAAAGCGGGGTGGCCAGTGTCCCATTAAAGGATCCCAGCAAACTGCTTGGGTGTGTTCCCTGATCCATCAGTTACAGGGGATGAAAGGATGTGATAAAAAGGTTTCTTTTCCTAATGCCACCCTCAGAAAGCTGAGGGACTACGAGGGGAAGAGCAGGAAGGGCAGCAGGGTGCACACATGGGTGCCTCTTACAAGGGAAATGTGTGGAAATACTCCAGGGATATCCGAGGTACTTCCAGCTTATGAACTTTAAGTCTGTCTTTAGGATCTGTTAAATGTCAATAAACTGGAAAACACTAATAAACTGGAGTGACCTACTGATGATAGAGGGGGTTTCCAAGGGTTTGATGACAATGTATATTTAACTGTTTATCATATTTGGAGAATGGTTTGTAGTTCACTTAATAAATACCCAGATACCTTCAAAGTTTGTTATTGTTGGTATCCTTAAGAAGACATTAAAATGTTGAAGGCACTTAAGAGAGACACATTCAGCCAGAGCGAGGTCCAGCTCCCTGTTTCCAGAAAACAACTGTGCCTTCTTTTGTATAATCTTTGCCAGATATTAAATACATACATTCTGTATCTGTGCCTTCAAATAAAACACATGCCCAGCCCTTACTGGCCAAGGAGCCACACACCAAACCAGGAACTTGCACTCTGATGTAAAAACTTCAGATTCCAGTTCACATTTGAACCACAGAAGGAAAACAGAAAAGCAACCCCCCCCACCCTCCCAAACTGGCCACAAAAATCAGGCTGCAGGAATAATCCCGAGGAACACTTACACCTTCTGCATACTGCAGAAATCTCTTGTTGGTTTCTTTTTTACCAAAATCCTCCAAGAACTTCTGTCTGTAAGCCAGCACTGTGTCAACATGTGTCTTGTGCTTCACTGCAAGGTCCAGGGCCCTGGGATCCAGCAGACAGGGGGTTGTCAGGTTAAAATTGCCCACTTGATGTAAAATACCCAGCCATTACTTCTGGTGACAACCTCACCACATCAGAAGGCTTTTTATTTCAGGGAAATACAGAATATTTTAGAGTTTAGCCTTCTCAATAAAAAGGGTAAAAGTAATAATGTTTAATAACTTTTTTACAGTCAGGAATAGCTTCTGAACGGTCATAAAGCACATTTATGGCATGTTGCTGTGTAGTATTTACAAATAGGTGGGAAAGATTAATCACTGGATTAATATAAGTCATTACTCTCCCATCTGTTTTCTTCTCAAAGGCTTGAGGAACACTTAGGTTTGATATACAGAGTTTTTACATGATATATAAACAACAGAATATCCTTTTCCTAATTCCCAGCCTAAGCGTCCCCTGACACAGCCTCGTATCAGGCAACAAAAGAAGAAACTCAGATATGTGGGGAAAAAACAACCTTTAGCCCCCAGTGATATGAATACAGCAGAGAAATCAGTAGTAAATGAGCTCAGAAGATTGTGTCAGAAAACGTGGGGTTTTGTTTAAAGGAGAAATTCCTACTTTGTTTTCTCAGGCCTAATTCATATTTTATCCACCTACACAGTGCTGAGAGCCTGAATAGCCACAGCTCTATTTTTAGCAACAAGACATTTCAAAACTGCCCTAATTCCTTCAGGGTCACATCCAGTTTGGGGCATCACTGAGCACTTTACTCTGTTAACAGTAATGAAACAGCAAAATGTTATTTAAAAATCCTTCCAAGTATGTTTTGGGCTGTTATCACAGAATTTCTAAATATGGCACAAAAATGTTCCTTTTTCTGGTTATTGTCAGGATTTGATTTACTTCCTCTTTTAACAGACCTGAGTGATTCAAGACAGAAAATCACTCAGCTAAGTATTAGTCAGCAATAAAGCAACTGATGTAAATAATCACGAAAAGTGTTTAGAAACCCATTTTGTCTGAAGAAATCCTACCTGTCCCAGTTGTAGAGATTAATGTTGACTTGAATGGCTTGATAAACCAGGCCAGTTTGCAGCAGCAGAGTCTCAGCCTCCTGGGTGTTCCCACTGAACAGCAGCATATGAGCCATCCTGGACTCTTTGGATGGAAGATCCTTGATGGAATTGATGTACTGAACCTTGTCAATCTGGCAGGGGCAAGCACAGCAGTTTAATTAGGGACGTTCATTAACAAAATGAGCTCTGCAATGGTTTCAGTGGGAGTTCAGGCCCATCTCCTCACCTCCCCAATGGCTGCGTAGGCGATTTCGGCTGTGGCCATGTCTTTGTTGGCCACTGCCATGGCAGCCAGACAGGCCCACAGGGTCTGATCCTGAAAGGAAAGAAAAACACAGCTCCTCAAACTTCCAGTATTTATTATCCTGTAAAAATGACTCCCCAAAGGAAGTACACAAGTCCTGAAAATAACCTAACAATACATTTCTCATTAGGCATTTTCTGAGTCTCTCAATTATTTCTCAGAATTAGGAATTAGAAAAACTTAGTGGTAATAATATTATTACCCTTTTTTCTTTTTTTTTCTAAAAAAATTTTCATTACTTCTGTTGCTTGGTTGTTACTAGGGTTTTTTTTAACACAACCTTAAGGAAACCCCATGAACTCAGATAACATTTAGGAAGATCCTATAGGAGATTTTGGTACCTTTCCAAGTGACAACATTATGACAAAGACACTCTGCTAAAACATCTTTCTAATACAGTTTAGGCTACCACAGCTGAAAACTCTAGTTCAGACAAGGAAAATGTGATTTTTGACCTGTTAGTCCACATGGAATTAAGCAGGTTTCAGTATTTTTGCTGAGTATGTTCAGTAACAAATTTGGAAATGCTTTGCACTGTGAATGGGTTTAAATCAGATTAAAGAGCCACACTGAGAATGCTCCAGACATTCCCATGTATCCCAACTGACCTCTTCCAGAACTCAGAAATACTTTGAACTGTCTACCTGGGTTGCCAAAAATCAAAACAATCTAATTTGGATGTTTCAAACGAGATGCTGTGAAGACTCTTCACACTGAAAATAAAGACTCTGTTCCAGTTAATTGTAATGAACCCAAGTCATGTGGATGTGCTACAAAAGTACTCAAAATACACATTTAAGGTCATGATGAAAACTCTTTTCTAGGAGTAAATGGGATAAAGGAACTAGAGTTTGGAGAGATTTTGTTCTGCTTTAAAGACTACCAGACTCACCTCATCTGTTGCTGTTGCCTAAATATATACAAAAGCAAGCAATGGAAAAGAAAAAAACAAAAACAAGTGAAATAAAATATGAAAAATAATAGATAATTGTGGGGTTGCAAGTGACTCTTATTTGGTTTTATTAAGGCCCAGTCCTGAAAAGTTAAGCTTATCACTTCTGTGAGCACCTGTGTTCAATCCAGCTATTATGACTGAAAATGAGAATTATTACTTAGAATGAAAAAGGTGAAATCAGGTAATTATGAAAACCATGGAATTTCCCCCAAGCAGCCCAAACCAATTCAGCAACAGAGCAGAAGGACGGGAATGAGATGCAACATGTGACCTGCAGCTGCTACAGGAACAAAGAAGTCTTAAAGAAATCCCTGAAACCTTAAATATCACATGGAATGGCACCTGGACGTGGCCAAGCATTAGCCCTTACCTTGACAAAGCGACAGAGTCTGACGGCATCTTCCCACCTGGAGCCCCTGACATAGTCGTGGAGGATGCTGGGGTAGGGAGACACATTCAGGTGCACGAGGGAACCATCTGCTCTCCTGATGGTTACCTGGTTTCCTACAAAGCACACAATCTGGGGATTCTTGCTGAATTCACTGCAGAGAAAGAAAGGGAAGCTAATGTTCATTTCTTTCTGCAGGGAAGAACAGAAGAGAAATTACCATTGATGTAAAATCTGGTTTTAATTTCCAACACCTAAGTTAAACAACTTCTTGTTTGTTTTTTTGTTTGGTTTTTTTTTTACAAACAACTAAGGCAAGATGTCATGAGATATAATTAAAGCTTTGCTGCTTTGCTTTCAAACTGCACATCATCATTGCAACTCCAAACTTTATGACTGAATTAACCTCTCCCCCTATTTTCCTCATCTCCTAATCAAGAAACATTAACATGAGAAGAGTTTTAAAAGTTGCAACCCTGGCTTCTGCTTCAGCTGAGCACAGGTTGTTAAGGATTCAGTAAATTAGTTAAAACACATCCCTTTTCATCCCAGCATGGTGTATTACCTTGCATCTTTTTCATAGAGGGTCTTTGGCAGCAGATCTTTGTCCACGTAGACCGTGTTGGGGTAGTACCAGACTGTGAACCGGGTATCCTGGATGCCACAGAGGATGTTGGAAGTGTCATTCCAGGCCAAACTCTGGACCATTGTCCCTTCATTTCAAGGCAATGACAGGCATTTCCATGAGAAACATCAAAGCAAAGGCACACTTCTCAAACTGGAGTAAAAGGGTCATTATTCACCAATTCTAGATCCTTTTAGAAGGGCTGGTTTTAACCCCCAAGGTGTAACATCTTAACATTATCACAATTTAGATAAAAGGGACAAAAATTGTTTCTGCCTCTCTCTTATGAAAGCCAAAGGACTGTTTCTAATGGTTTTCTCAAGTTCAATTTCACTATTAATTACAGAGCCAATGTTGTCTCTTGTACTAGATCAAAATCTATTTCCCTCCCAGCACGTACCTAATCACTAATTTGAATTTTTCTTACCTATTTTGACAATCTTCTGCTCTTTCCCAAACCTTTTCACTGAAGTAATGTAGAGATCTCTGTTCTTATCAATAAAAGCTATTTTTCTCTCACTTGTAAGTCCTTTCTGGTCTAAAGCAATCTCCACAATTTCAGTCTGAAAAGGAGAAACAGAATTTCTGAGTTTTATTCTGGACATTCCTGTCACAGAAAGCCCATGGCATTCAACCAAATGACTGTTTTCCTGACAACAAGGCACAGGGCTCTGGATAAACTGGGTTGTGGAGACACTTTGTGTGTGACTTCCCTATTGAATGAAGCATTTCATGGCAGGGGGTTGGATTCAGATGGTTTTTAAGGTCCCTTCCAATCCAAACCATTCTGTGATTTATGATTTTATAAACTGAATTTCATGAGGATTAAAGCAAAGCTGCAGCCCTGCTCTGTTATACAGCAGAAGAGTGAGGACAAGAGTCAGCTAAAGCTGAAAAGCTCCTTCCTGTTAAGATTTTAAAACCTTTAATAGCCCCATTATTGAGGGAAGCCATTATTGATTCTTAATTTCTAAGTATAATAAAAAAGAGCCATTATATCCTCCATTTTACCTTGTGGGTCAGAGGCTTTCCATCACCCAGTGGCTTTCCAGACAAAGCTTCAAATATGTAGATAACTGAAGAAAAAAATGCAGTCTTTTAGTTAAAAGTGACAGAAATGACACCAAGTTGTGATGCAAGTTCATAAATTCATGTGCTCAGTATCAGGTTGACTCAACCCACAACTCTGATGAACTGTCACGAAGTGACAACACAGGATTGAATACCACATATATACAAAGATGTCCTTAGAGCACTTGGGTAAAACCTACTTCAGGAAATTGCTTATTGTGTTAATAATGTAGTGGATTTGGAATTCTTAAGCATATTTCCTTCCAGCTCCTGATGCCACAGTTATGATTAATTAATATTACATATTAATAACTGGCTTCCTCAAAAAAATACCTGGTTTAGCCAGGTATTTTAGATCTCACTTGATATTTGAATTTTCCTCGCTGCTTGATTTTTATATATATAATTCTTGCACCTTCACCACTTGTTCCACTGTCTCTGCCTCACCCTTAACAAAAAAACCCGCCAAAAACCCCCCACCTACATCAGTCGGTTTTTTGGGGCATCCAGTGAGAAAAACTCCAATTTGCAACGTGCCCAAAAAGCAAGTTTCTCTCTTTCTTTTCCCCTCTCTCTACACAGACACACATGCCCGAGCTCAAAGCCTCTTTCCATATATTTTCTGTATCATCTGTGAACACACACACGGACTCTGCTGTGGGGAGAGCATCAAAGCAACGTTTGCAGGAGGAGCTGTAACCAAGCACATGATTTTACAGGAGGCAGGATTCAAAAAACACCCCCCAAACTGTAAGAGCAGGTGTTCAAACCCATCAGAGGAGGCGAAAAAAAGGGCTGAATACACAAAAAGAAAACTTGTTGTTCCTGAGAAGGGCTTTTTCTCTCACTTTTAGGCATGAAATTTGTGTTGATCTACCCAAGCACGTCGATTTGACAGGCACCAGAGCAGCTGGAGGAAGTGAGATTAAGGGAGTTGTAAAAACCCCACTGTGCCTAATTCACAAGTAAAACTGGTGAAATTATCATTAATCTCCAATTGAGGGATTTCACAAATAAGTTTGGGGCTACTCTGGGGTCTGGAAAAACTCCACATCGTTTTTGAATCATTTAAAACCCTAAAATATGCCTTGTTTTTGAAGTCTAAACTGAAAACATTCAAAAAGGGCACTGTCTCCCTTTGAACACACAGAGAACTGTGTGTCTTTTAACAGATGTGATTTATTATCAGGGAATATCACTGAAATACATTTCTGCTGGTTCAAATCCATTTTAATGACCACACAGGTATTTTGGGTACCTTTAATGTCTTGGTGCCGAAGTAATTTGCCTTCAAAATGAAACACACATTACAGTTCTACTCCTGTTCTTGAAAATCATTATCCAGAATGAAACTGTTTGTTCCCACATAAAAGATAGGGATGCACAAGAAAAGACAAATACACAGAAGTTGTACAGGGTAACAAAAATGTGAGGGAAATGTCACCTCCTTTTTCTTCTTTTGGGGAGGGATATTTTGTGGTGTAAAGTCACAGTGCCTTGGGTTTGTCAGGAATAAAAGGGTCTCCCTCCAGCAGACACTTTAAATGCAAATTATTGCCGAGGCAAACTTACATTTTTGCACCCAGAGACAGAACAAAGGAAAAGAACTGACAAAAAAGATGTTCCTGTATCACTTATTAATGCAAAAATTACTCTGGAGCTCCTCTGGCCTTATTGTGTTTCAGAATTACAGAGCTTTGGATACCAAAAGAGAATATTTAAGAGCACCAAAATCTTTCAGGACACAGCACTGAGACAGAACATCCACCAGTTGTATGTAAAACATTTATATATAAATATACAAGTCTGTGAAAGAGACAAACCTATAAAGACACAAATACAAGAGAAAGATACAAATCTATAAAAACTAAAGCAGAGAACATCTGAGAGCTAAAATGAATCCCAGCTAAAGTACTGGAAGCTTCTAAGAGCAACAGGAAGGCACAAGTTGCTGAGGTCTTAGAAAATTCCTGTGTCAGGGAGTGAAAAGCTGGGTTTTTATTATTTTCTGCAACTATTCCCTGGCTCTGCTTCATTACACAGCTGGAAGTCCACTGATATGTATCATTCTCTTTCAGTTTTTGAATCAATTTTAAGTAATACCAATAATTTCACTTCATTTTTATAATGGCTACATGAATTTTTTGAATAAGTACTTACCCTTCTCATCAGCTTTGTCCTTTACTGCCAGGGTATCATTGCTCAGAGATACTGTCTGGGCATTTAAAGTGTCTGTTCTCATGCCTGGGTACTTGGGAGAGGAAATTAATCTCCCTTCATAGGAATATAAATAAAGTCCTCCACCATCTACAAGAAGAAAATGCCTACAAAAAAACCCCAAACAGTAAAAAAAATAAATCACTAAATGATATAGAAAAACATGAAGATATTTTCAACAATGTGAAGGTAATTGTTTAACATTCCACAACTTTCCAGTTCAACCACATCAAGCCAGTTGATGCTCTGGAAGTTCTGGATGGAAAAGTTCACTTTTAATGTGAGTATTATCTCTTTCCAGGAGAAATATTTATCTGAAATACTGATTATTTTAAAATATTCGTTCTGCTTCTAATGATATGAGAAATATGTTAGAAAGATGCATTTTCTATTTCTAATGTTTCAATTTGTGCTTATGCCATATGTTCCCATCTATATATTATATCTGTATGATATTTATATTATGTTCACATCTAACAATGAGCATTACAAGAAGTCACAAAAGGCACCTTTCTGCTTGTAAAATCAAACTAACTGTTCCTTCCTTCAGGTCAAAGATCAGGGGGGTGTTCCAGTTCTTGGTACTGAAAATAAAGAAAAATCAGCATTAAACCCACTGATCCTCACATTGCAAATACAGAGCTGGATTCACTAAGCAAATCATGGGCATTTTCATCAGCTGATATTCCTAAATAAGTTTTTAAAACAGCCTTTAGGAAGCCCAGGAACACTGATAACCACCTAACATGATGCAAAACCACTTGTGCCTTCATTTTTGCCACCCTTCACTCCAGGAGCAGCTGACCCAGGACTCTTAGCAAACAGCAAACTCATATTTATAGGAAATAAACAGATTTTTTAAATATTTCTGAGCTGTTTTCCAGTGATCTGGAGGCTGGAGAAAGCCCCTTTCTTGTGTGCTCTCTTACAGGCTGCCTGTTCAGCATTAATCACTTCACTGAGATGTCCCACTGAATATTTCAATTCATTAAAAAGAAATCAATTCAAATTAATTACTGTACTTGCAGTGCAGTTCCTGCTGCTGTCTTACAACTGTTGGGTAAACCTGAGGGAGATCATTTGCATTTACTTACGAAAACACATAACACTGAAGAGAAGTGGAAACCACCAAATATCCATAGTCCAAGGAGGCCTTAATTACCCTGTCCCGGAATTCCAAGGAATCCACGGCATCATTGATGACATTGTGCACCTGCAAAGGAAAACTGAGGTCAAATAAAGCCATGCTGGCTGAAAGGAAAACCAGTCAGTGAAATACAGTATTTCTTAGGGGGAGAATCATCTGGATGCTTGGGAATTGCCATTTTAAGACTCAGTGCTCAGCTGCTGGTTATTTGAGTATTTGAAATAGAACACTTCAACACTCCCATCAAAACAATGCAGCAATGTACAGGATTTGGAGATGCTGAAGAGGTAAAAATCTCAGGAGGTATCCTAAATAACCAAGTGTTGTGTTTGTTTGTGGGGGTTTTGTTGTTGGGGATTTTTGTAGATGTCACCATTCTGAGGGTGGCAACTTCCTTTCGATTTTCTCCATTACACAACCAATTGCAAAACAAGGACTGAACTCAATTATTCTAAAACCCTGGAAACCATTTCCACAGACACAATAATTGCTTTGTCCATAATTAACTTTGTTATTGTAGCACTCAGCAAAAAAATGCACCTACAACTTTTCTGTAGGCAAGGTTCTCCTACATAAATGTATAAGAATAAAACCACTATAAAAACACTAAAATTAAAAGTTAGTCCTGACTCAGGGCTGGCTTTACTTCCTCAGTTTGCATATTCAAATCCCCTGGAGGTCATTCCCAGAGTCCATCTGTTACGAGTCGATGTCTGGGAATGAAAGAAAAAAAATGGGAATTTTTACCTGCTAATTTGTCCTCTGTGTTCCCAGACACTGACTCACCATATCCCACTCTCTGCACCAAACCAAGACAGCATTCCTGCTGCTCCAGCTTCTCCCAATTACATCTTCAACATGAAAAGAATCAAGGGCAAAAAGACACTCGAGGTCCTAATTGGGAATTTAGGCACTTGACTTTAGTACTGCAAACACAGGCCTGGTGTCCAATAGCAAATGTGCAGTGTGGAAAATGTGGAAGAATGGAAATCTTGTATTATCCCAGCGTTCAGAGAGTGAATGCTCTGAGTCAGTGTCTGGGAACACAGGGGACAAATTAGGCTCAGAACTCCCATTCCGCCTCGAAACCCAGCCTGTAGAACTCCAAACTGTCATTTTACCTTCATGGTTCTCCTCTTAATTAATGTGACTTCAAAGTTCTTCCACTCCCAACGCTGCTCCACGACGTGGGCAAAGATGACATGGCCATTGCCACAGGCTCCAGCCAGCTGGGTGCCATCAGTGGACCAGGAAATGTTAAATATGCTGCCAGTGTTGGGCTTCTCCAGAGCATAAGACCACTGGAAAAAAGAGATTAAAGAGATTAAAGTTATGCTGTTTATTTTTTAGAAATGATTTCTTGCAATCAATAGATTTTCGGGGTTGGAATTTTTTTCAGATGCTTCAATAAATGAAGTTTTTATTCAGTCAGACTTATGAAAAGGAAAACCATCAGGTAAAGCACAAATTCAAATATCACAATAAGCTGAAGTCATTAGGTTTTATACTGACAATACTCTCATTTATAAATCTAAGCAATCATTACATAAAATTAAGTCAACTAGTAGGAAACAATTACATTTTCTCTCCTCTCTGTTATTACTGAAGGGAAGGACATATTAAAAATTTCCTCCAGCAAAGCACTTTTTTCTCAATTCCCCCAGTCTTATGTGCAAGATTCCCTGGAAGTTTAGACCCTTATTAATAAATCCTGTCAAAAAGTGAAATTTTCAGACCAAGACATTTGTTTTCTCTTTGCCACAACCCAGAAATACAGATCACACAAATCACTCCTTATCTCTGAAAAAATATTTCATTTTTTGTCATTCAGGGAAACAATTTTAATGGAATTTTAGAATAAACCAGATTTTAAGAAGCAAGTCTCGTAACTCTGTAATGGAAAAATTAAAACCAAAAAATGTAGTAATTGAAGAACTACTTGAATATTCAAATATTGCTTCTGCACATGTGACAGATCCACTGAAGCTCTGACAGGACACATTTCCAAAAGTACTTCTATTTTTTGTCAAACCATAAGCCTTTTGAAATACTCACTAAAATATTTCCAGATTACAACCCACGTTTTTTTTTAAATAAAAAAAAAATCTAAAGAGCCTTTCAGAGCTTTCTTTTCCAGTTCTTTTTGAAGCTCCCAGTGTAATTCCCACCACTCCAATGATTCATAGCCCCTGCAGATGTCTGGGACATTTATCACGTACATAAAATGTTAGAATAAAAATCATTCAGCTCTCCATTTTTAACACAGAAATAACTTTAAAAACTGGAATAGTATTTCCTAAATACACTGATTTTTTTAAAATGGTATGAATATGACTCCAGGAATGACTTTATGAATGTTGTTCCAACATTACCTGTAATGTTATATTTTTCCTGTGTCAGAATTAATTTTTCACTGAATTCAATGAATTCTTTCAGGAACAAAAGCAGGAGGTAGAAAAGTTCCATTATTTTAAATAAAAACATCAAAGCAATAACTTGAGCTTCCCTTTTCTGATTGCACAATGCAGGAAAAATGAAGGATTACAGCCACTCAATGCTGGGACTTCCTACTCAGTTCCCATTTATGGCTCTTGAGATGAGGGGGAAAATATTCCAATGAGCACATTCCCAGAACTCCATCCCAGGAACAAGGACAGACTCCCACATCTGGAATCTTGGGGCTCCAAGACTCATTAGGAAGGATCTAATTAGTTATTTCTGGACTGAATGAAATCAATTCAGAATATTTTATGGTCTATATTAGTCAATATTCCCCGTATTTTATGAAGTTTTCCTGATATTTTTATTAGGATTTCTAGGAAAATCAGGCACTCCATGGAGCAAGCCATGGAATATAAAAAGGTGTAAGAGAATCAGTTAAATATGCAAATATTCAAACTGCCAGGCTAGTAAAGTCTGGTCTAGTAAAACTCTATTATTCATTCTGTAATAAAAGAAGAACTTTGTAGAATGTACATAATCATTTAAAAACATTAACTTGTGGCTTTATGGAGATAATTGCTTTAATTACAAGAAAATTAACCATCATAGTGACGAACTCAAGACAGGGGTAAATCAAAGGGCAAGATTTAATAGTGAGACATCAATTTATAGATAAACACCACCAGCAAAAAAAAAATGCTCCACCAGAGCAGCACAATCAATTTGGAAAACAACCACCACAAATCCAATCCAACTGATCCATCCCCATTAAGTGCAAATTGATGGAATAAAATTCAACAGATGCATAAACACATTCAGCATTACTGAGAGATTTGATGTCCCCATTCCCTAAAAGGACTAATGTCACTTTTAAGGGCTTTTATCAATTATCCCTCTCCAGGGCCCTGGGAAAGGAACTTGCCTTTGGAGCAGATGGATATGGTCCTTTCTCCAAGATCCTTCTGTGGGAGTGCAGTGGGGAAGGAGGAAATCAGGGAATTTCAGTCATTCTTACCACCCCTTGCTGTGTAAATATTTTGACCTGCTCAGTAATGTCAAGGGAAGCAGCAGAGCCACAGGAAATAGCTGACATAAATGAACTTTTTGAGCCCTCCATCCAAGTGATCAGATCCTGAAAAGCTGTGAAGGCTGAATATCCATCAATACACCCAAGTTTTACATTCCAACACTTATATTTGAAAACGAAACCTGGTGCTCTCTGCAGGATTAATGAGCATTGGCATTAAAGGAGGCAACGGATTTCAATATGAAATGTATTTTGTTTGGTATTTTGTAGGACATTATTATGTATATATATATAATTTCTAATGCTACAGGAACAAAAGTGATTTTTAAATGATGAAATAAAGCTTCTAAAGTTGCTGATAGATCTGCAATTTTCATTTTTGCCATGAGAACAAAGCCAGCAGGTAGAAAGAAAATGAGCAGAGCACAGTGACTCCCAGAACCTGGTGCAATTGTGCCCCAAACTGAGCTAGAGAAGAGTTAATAATATGGATATTTATTGTCCTGAGGGCTCCCTGGGGAGCAATTTGCCACCACAGCCCCATTACATCAGGCACAATAAAAATGTCTGTGCTGAGCAGTAAAGGGCAGGTCTGGTTCTCTTCAAACCCCCTCACTGCTGGGATGGGAATCCATCCATTGCTCCTTTTCCCTCCATTCCAGCCAAGCTACTCCTTTAGGAACCATTTACACTGTGGGGCAGCCCAGGAACATCCAGGAAAAATCAGGGGTTGGCAAGGAAGAAGCTATCACTGGGAGCTGATAAAGCAGCTGCCCCCAGCTACTGTTTGTTTTTATTTTAATTAACATTCATTTTAATGTTGCTTTTGTTTCTTTAAGAGTTGAGGAGTAAACCAGGTAAAGAAACTTTGATTTTAAAAGAAATAAACCTGTCTGCATTAAAACTTCCAATAAAGTCCACATGCCTGTACAATAAATACTGCTTAACTACGTGGATGATGCCAAGATATCAGTTTAAAAATAACTGAAATGGATTAAATAAGTATCTCTTAAAATAAATATTCACATCCTGATTAAGTAAATGCTGATTGCTGGAGTTACAACCAGACTTATACTAAACTATATAATATAACAAGTACTAAGAAATGAGTTAAATGCTACAAACCAGCACATATGGGACAGAAAAGAAATCTCATGTTTTTCTAAATTTTATCTAATTTTTCTTATTTCATCTAATATTTTTCTAGTATTTTCTCCTATCTGAGAACTGGGATCACTGAGCCATAAACTGAAATAAATACGCCCTTGTGTGGGTGAGG
This sequence comes from Margarornis squamiger, assembly GCA_035222235.1. Lineage (NCBI taxonomy): Eukaryota > Metazoa > Chordata > Aves > Passeriformes > Furnariidae > Margarornis > Margarornis squamiger. The sequence goes on from JAWWTY010000010.1 coordinate 1,729,972, forward strand.
CCAACAATTCAAACTGCATTTTGCACTCAGGATAGAGATTTAGACTTCAGTGTCTCAAAAGCTGGGGCAGTGGAAAGGGAAGAAAAGTTTTAGAAAAGGTTTTAGATCAAATCAGAAGAACATTATATTTCTTTTCTGTTCCACACACCAGCCTTCCAAGAGATGCTTGTGAACTCTTTGTGCCTTTAAGGAAAAGAAAGCTAAAAATTGACCAGAATAATTCAATGTGCTGAAAGGCAAAGTATTCATTTTTCTATTTAATGTTATTGTAAAGCTTCTCCTGGCCAGCTTCAGGCAGTAGGACAGTGCTGGATTTCACCCCTAGTGTTTGCCCACGAAACCCTCCCCATGTGCCCAGGGATTCCCTCTGGAATCTCCCTGAGCAATCCCTGAATTCCTCCCGTCCCAGACTCACCCCAGTTTTGTCACAGAGGCGCAGGGTGTTGAAGGAGCCCACAGCAAAGAGCTCCCCATCCACAGCCCAGGCGATGCACGTGATGGGATATTCCTGGGGCTGGGAGCTGTACAGGGCACGGCCAAAACTGTCCCACACCTGCACAAGAATCGAAACACCACGATTTAGGATGGTATTTAGTCCATTTCTTTCAGTTCTTTATTCCATTTGCTCTCCTGGCCACGGGAGGGGCAGAAATAAATCTCCAAGTTATTTCAGTGGAACTGGAAAGACCACCTGTAGTGCAGTTCACTTTTCATCAAAGGTTGTTGCTAATCAAATACTGGTTTGTTTAATGGGACAGATTTTGATTTGCTGTTGTGGAAAATGTCACATCATTCTGTATCAAATATTTCCTCTAAATTGCCCCAAGTCCGTAAAATGAACACAAAGTTTAGTCCTTTTGCACTCCTTTCCCAATAATATGAGGCTCCTCTCAAAATTTCCAGACCAAAGAGGTTTGCTTTTTTTTTTTAAAACCAGCAGAATACCAGGAATCAATTCACAAAATAGTTTGATTTAATTTATTTGGGTATTCTGTACAATTTATTTGGGGTTTTTATTTATTTATTTGGGGGTTTTTGGGTTTAATTGTGTATGTTTTCTCACACACTTTGATGACAGGACCAACACTAAAAACACTTAAAAATAAGTTTCTGTTTAAGGGAAGAGACACAATAAGTGCTTTTTATTTTGGATACAGAATATACCGACCAAAACAGTTCCAAAGGGTTCACTAATACTCCTGTAATAGAAAACAGCAGCTTGATCTTCTTTGATATGTCATAGCTGATGCTATTTCAAGCAATCATTTCTATTTTTCTCTTTTGTTTCATTTGTATTTTAGCTACTTTTGTTTCGTTGTATTTAAAAAACATGGTAATTTTCTGCTATTACACAGAATGAGGAGTATTTATAAATAATACAACTTTTTCTTGAAAACTGAAAGACTCCTCATTTAATTTTGACCTTCAGGTATTATTAAACTTTTAAAGAATTCTGTCTAATAACTTTTTGGGTCCTTTAGTTAGAAAGTTAACCAGGACTCACCTTATATTTACAATCTTCACCTGCAGAAAGAATCAGATCATTAACTGAATTCCAGTCAGTTTTTAAAATCAGTCCATCGTGAGCTTTCCACTGAAATGGAAAAAAACCCAAATTAAACACAGTCTGACAACTCCTATTTTTAATATTTATTATTCCTTGACCTCGAAGATCCTGGAGGTTTTGCCCAACATTAATGATTCTCTGATTCAGCAGAACAATAAATTCAATAAAGCCTCATGAACAAGGCAGACTCTAAGCACACAAAAAGGGAAAGGCTTCTGCATCTTTCTTTACAAAATTAAATCACAATTAAATTAATTAACCCCTTTATTAGTGATACCTGCAAGACTTTAGCATTTGGCTGAAGAGGTTTGATAATCAGCTGCTTCCCTGAGGTGTAGAGAACTTTCTCAGAGTCAGGTCCCCAGGCCACGGAGTACACGGGGCTTCCTGGGGACATGGAGAGCAAAGGGCAACAAATGAAACCGGCCCCAACATTCCACAGCTTTCTCCCAACCCATTCAAACCTTTTGGACTGAAAACTCCAGTGGAAAACCACGTAGCAATGTTGAAATTGTCTTTTTTGAAAATAGAAGAAAGCAAAAATTAGCTGGCAAAAGAGCCAGGATAAGGAAATAAGCTAAAAAAAAAAAATAAAAAAAATCAATTGCCAACTATGCAAATATTTTCCACATTATTTGAGAGGATTTGTCTCCCCTGAAGAATAATCAAAGTATTTTGTTATTTGATTTCTTGCAAACACAACTAAGAAAGTGAAGAGCATCTCCAAGCATGAAACTGAGCAAATGAATGAAACTGGTTCAAATAAACCGTTTTTCAATATAACTTTAATTTATGGTAATTAAAAAATCCTAAGATGCTTAAGAAATGCTCTGGCTCAGGAACATCTTTGCATGGGAATATCTTGATGAGCTTTAGATACTTGAGTGACTGAACTGCTCTAAGAACTGTCCTAAAAATCTAATACCTTACCACTCAAGCCTTTGAATACTTTTCTGTGCAAAAATCTGATTTTATTACAGTTAAACTTGATTTGAGCTTCCAAAATTCAAACTCTAAACTGAGACCCGCTGCTGTTGCTGCTGAAAATGTTTGTATTTCATATATTTTCTTTTAGGAAGGCATTCATTTTATATTACTTAGAAATACAGAATTATGCAAGGTTTTTTTAGCTTGTCAACCATCACAGGAGACAACTCACAGAAACACACAACATAGATATGAAGGAAATCTGGCTATTTTCCTCCTGTTGAAAATGATATAAATTCTGTCACCAGCTGTAAGAGAAATTCTAAATAAACTCCTTTTTTTTTGGTCCTGATTTAACAATCAGAAGACTTTTCTATTTAAACCAAATGTTTCCCTTTTTTCTGCAGGCTGACTACTTAACCACAATTTCCAGGGCTTAACAGCAGGAGCTGAGTTAACTCATTTCCTTCTGCACTTAACAAGGACTTGGTGGGGAAAACACTGCCAGCACTGGGAAGGAGAATTCTGTACAACAGACACAGCAGTGAACGGTGGTGGTGACCAAGAGCTGCAGGAAGGAATATCCTGGGAGAAAGGCAGAAAAGGGGGGATTGGAAGAAGGAACATCCCGCTTCTTCCCATCCCACAGGAGCCACAGGACAAACTTTGGTAATTCCAGCTGTTTGAGTGAGACTTCTGCCAGTGACAGGAGTAACACATTAACCCATGGCCAGGGACACTTCCCACCAGCCCAGGTTGCTCCAAGCCCTGTCCAGCCTGGCCTTGGACACTTCCAGGGATGAGGAGTCCACAATCCCTCTGAGAAACCTTTCCCAGTGCCTTCAAGTCCTGAAGAAATATGTTCTTAGGAAGAGCAGATGACCAGTTCCATTTGAAGAAAAGGTGACGGCAACCACCTGCAGAACTGGAAATGCACCTGAGGCAGATGCTTGTGCTGGTAGAGCCCTCTCTGCTCTCACGTGGGGACTTCCATTACTTTACACATCCTGCTCTTCACAGTTCTTTGGGAATCTCCAAAGGAACACAGAAATCCTGCCCTGGGAGGGTGGGCAGGCCCTGGCACAGGGTGCCCAGAGAAGCTGTGGCTGCCCCTGGATCCCTGGGAGTGTCCAAGGCCAGGCTGGACGGGGCTTGGAGCAACCTGGGCTAGTAGGAGGTGTCCCTGTTGGAACGAGATGATCTTTAAGGTCCTTCCCAACCCAAACCATTCCAGGATAATAATAATCTATTATAATATCCATTATATTATTATTATATATTATTATAATAATCCATTATAATCCATAATAATCTTGTGGGTTCCCAAGATTATACCAAATAGATCCATGGAAAAGAGTAACCCCATCAAAATATATCAGTGCATTGTCTCAGCTGGAAGAGCAAATACAACAGTTCAGTGTAAGGAGAAGGAGGAACAAAAGGGAAAATATTAGGGGAATCTAAGGATAAGGAAGTGGCTCAAGGATCAAACAGCCACAAGAACAACACTACAGCAGGAGAGGCCATGGGGTCCCACCAGTTTTAGAGGGATGCACAGCTGGAGTGCTCCATGTGAGAAAGGTAAAGAAGAGAAAAATGTATGTCCATGTTTTTGGAGTGAATAAAATCCAGAGAGAGACCAGGCAGGTGGACCATCATCCAAAGAGAAGATCCTGAAAACAGAATTCTAATGCAAAGAGTGGGATGAGTTGAAAGAATGTTTGCAATGGGAATCCTTTCAGTTCTCAAGGAGATGATAAAGGAAGTGAAAAATGAGCACAAACATGACAGATCTCCCTTAAAACCCCCACAATTTCTGCAGAATCCTACACTGCCCCAAGGGATGGCAGCAGCTCACAAAGGGGTCTGTGGGGCTCTCATTCTGCACATTCAATGTAAAAGGGTTTGGGGTCTGATCTTAAAAACACAAATAAAAAACACAAAACCAAAAAACAACTGCACCTTTACACTGCACCAGAAAGCAAAGAAAATTCCTATTTCCAGCTGGAATAAACCTCTTCCTTTATAACCTTTAGCAAATCTCAAATAAGCTCAATTAAGCACAAACGCCTTGAAAACGTATCAACTGAAAAATAGTAAAGATTGTGTGCTTCAATTTTACTTTTTTTCAAGAATTCTAGTTCAGTTGGCTTATCTTTCTCCACTGTGAGCATGAAAAACATGACATCTGCACGTGAACTTCCTTAAAAGAGCTGAAATACACTTTACATTCACTCCTGTGGTTAAAATGCCTTCGACAGGTTGAAAGAATTTAGATAACTTGTTTTAGAAAGAGATAAGGGGCTGACATTTAACCCAAGCCCAGGTGCATGTGGTTTCTTCAAAAATGTCACAGGATCACATGGTCTCAATGTATGAAGTCTGAAAAACAAAATTTAGCTCAGTATCTTCACTGAAACAGCAGATAATCCTTGGGGTGGAACTGAGACTGCTGTCTAAAAATATTGCAGTAAGACTGTTCATTTGAAGAACTCTTTTCTAAGATTTTTTAAGGTCTTATTAAATGCATTTCCCCTTGTATTCAACTATGATTTACATCTGATTTTCTTTAAGTTTATTTAGGCTTTAAGACCCTTAACCAAACCATCACGGTCAGATTTAGGGTCTGTTACTTTAAGAACATTTCAGAACAAGCCAAATTAAAAAGTTCTAATGGAACTTTAAGAAAATTATCTTACCTTGCTGAGCTAAAGTGGATCTCAGCATTCCACTCTTAGACCAGATTTTCACTTGGCCATCTTCACCAACTGAAAATTAGCAGAGAAATCATCACATTCAATGCAATAATTAAGTCAAACAAACATGGTGCTTGTATCTACCCAGGCAACACTTGAGTAGAAATAAATCCATGTCTTCTTACAGGTAAATCCCATTTATTTAGTCTTCCAAATATGCAAATAGAAAGCATGTTGAGGAAAAAATACATCAGGTGGTGATTTTGCTATTATGAACAAGTCTCTTCTGTGATGCTGTGATTAAAAGCACAGATTTCCTGGTGTGCTCTCATATTTAAAATGTACAGCTGTGGCCCTGCAATTTAAGTCTCCCAGATCCAATTAATGAGGAAAAAGGTGCTCCTAGAAACTTACTGGAATTCTTCCATTCAAAGGTAATTTACTTACCACGTTTCAGGTTTTTACAGCTGGCCAATGTAGCTTTGGAGTGTTTAAAAAAACATAAAATAAAAAGTGACTTTAAAATCTTTTTTTTTGTGCCCCTTTGATGCTGTAGAAACAGGGCCATGGCAGTGTTTTAAGTGCTGCAGGATCAGTGATTTGCTCTTCTCCAAAGCAGAGCTGTGGGGTAAGAGCAGCTGATGATCTCCGACTAAACCGGAAATGGTGATGAATTCCCACACTCCCAACAAGTGTCGTGCAGCCTCCAAAAAAATAACAAACTAAAGGATTCAAAAGGGCATTTTGAAAAGGCAATTTTGACTTTTCCTTTTTGGAGAAGCTCCTGAGGCAAAGCTGTCTCTAAAAAGAACAACATTTCTGTCCCTCTGGGATTTCAGAGGAACATGCCAGCCAGAGTTCCTTGAAGCAGCATTTGCGAGTCAGAGCGAGCCTGGAAACGAGCACATCCAAAATTATCCTCAGTCCTGTGGGCTGAGCTGGAGTTTGGCCAGAGGAATCAGCTGGCCCAGATCAACAGGAGGCTGCAGACAACTCTGCCACCAACACAAACCCCAGCAAGGAGCGGGTCTCAGGGAATTTCCTTATTCCCCTTAGTCAAGATAGAAGGTTTGGACAAAAAAAGGGAATTAATTACCATAAGATTCAGGACAAACAGAGTGTAGAGATGGAGGCATTGGGAGATCACTCTCCCAGCACCAACAGAGAGCACAGGCTGATAATTACACCACTCCTGGTAATTAAGAAAAGCACAGGATGATTCAAAATGCTCATGAGGTTTGAGTAAATTTTGTTAGCTAAAAGAGTCCCCAAATGTGCAGAGATAGAAATGTCCCAACTGAGCAGCTTTTCTTTGGAAAAAGACAGAAAAATAAATCAAGTATTCTCCCTTAAGAAGTTCAGAACTGCCACAAAACCATCTAAGCACTCTGTTATTGAAACATTCACTTTCAAGTAAACAGGAACACATTTAAGAAATAGGAGCTCTAAAAAAGAAGAATGTTTTTACTAGATCTTCTATTAGTTAAAATAGACATTAATCTACAATAGCATTAATTAGTGCAAAAATAACTTCTGTTAAAGGTGGTAACAACCTCAGTGCTAATTAAGACCAAAAAAAGTATCTTCATTTTTATTGTTGATTTTGTGTTTCCATTTTTTCCCTTGTCGCAGAATTTCAAGCAGTGTGTGAACATTTAAGATTCAGTTTTATTCAGTCAAACTCAATGTAATTACAATTTAAACTGTGAAATTCAGGATTACATCTTCTAAATATACATCAAGGATGAAATTATTTTTCCAAAACATTCTATTGTATTTATCCCATAGAATAAAGTAGTTAAATTCTACACATTTTATGGAAAACACTTACTTTAACCTAATTTTGTTTAATATTGTATGTTGTACTCTTACATTTCTGATGGCATGTCAACTTTGAATCTTAAAAACCCATTAATGTACAAATGCTCACCTGTAACTAGTGCTGTTCCTTCATAATTCCACCTTCCTGCAAGGACAGCCCCACAATGTGCTTCCACACTCTTCTCCACTCTTCCTAACTTGGAAATCAAGTGGAACCTCCCTAAAAAAGAGAAATAAACTGAATATATCATTTATATAAATTATATATTTATGTGTGTGTGTGTAGTTAAATATAATTATATACAAAATTTTAACCATTATAAAGATATAATCATTAAATATATATTATTAAATTATATATACTATAGCAATAGATATATTAAATTATTCTTGAAATTCTCTAACATCACTTTATCATTACCTTCTGTTAAAAACACACAAACAAAACAAGAACCCACCAAGAAAGCAAAGAACAAAACACACAATTGTTCACAGCTCTGCTCACCCCAGACAAATGAGCTCTTGCAGAACACCCAGCCACAAGGCTGGACTTATTTTCCTTCTTTCTCTATAATTTTTGTTTTATCTATTTTACTTTTCTCACATGCCCCAAAGGTTTGCAGCTCCCTCTGGGGAGCTCCACATGCACAGCCCTTGGGTTGGTTTTGGGAGGGTTTAAGATCCAGTCATCATGTGAATCCATTCAATACCAACACATAGCTGAGCCACTGGTGAGGGAAGTGTTCCTGGAAACTCAGAGCAGCCACAAACAAAGCTATTCATGATTTCAACAGAGCCACGAGGAAGTCTTTCTTTCCAAATGAGGGATGTTGCTTAAAGCCAGGAAGATCAGATTTAAACTAGACCAAAGAGCAGACAAGGGAGGGCTTGGAAACATGTGGCAGAGCAAATACATGGCTTAGACCAGTCCACTGATTCAAATTAACTGGTTCAAAATCAAATTATTTTAATATTCTTCAATCGAACCTGCCAGCCAGTGAAGCGCTAGAAGGAAGTTCCAGAGACAAACAGAACATTCCAACAACAACAAAGAAAGCCAAATTAAAGTCAAGGAAAAGCAATCTGGTAGATCTGTCACTAATTCACCATAAACAACACCAGGGCTCTCCACAGGATCAGCCAAATTAATACAATCACACTTTTGAGGACTTGAAGAAAAAGGCACAGTCATCCAGCCAAATCTGTGTCAATGCAAGGAAAAGACTTTTGACACAGATAAAAAAGTATGGCTTGGATAAATCAGTTTAATTGAACAGGCCATTTAAAATATCATAGATTTAAGGGGCAGTTTGGGTTGGAAGGGACCTCAGGTCTCACCTTCCACTAGCCCAGGTTGCTCCAAGCCCCTTCCAACCTGCCCTCTTCCAGGGTGTTCATTTAATGCAATAAATTATTTTACACTTATATATCTTATCTAGTTAAAGCATCACTTATGGATCATCTCTCAGGTCTGAGATGCGCATTTTTCATGAACTGGATTCAGAGGAATTCAGTGCTGTTTTCTGCAATTAAATCACCCAAATGGCCTTAAAATAATACATTGCAAACATGTTTTATTTTCTGTTTTTCCACCCATAGTGTACTTGTTCCACCTGTAGCCAAGACCTTTGTCATGGCAGAATAATGAAACTTCCTATCACATCAGTGTTCTCATGCCATCACCTACAGTGCTCAAATGGCTTGAGCTCTCCACAGCCATTACTTTTTTAAGGATATAAAGAATTCCATGGCATTTTATATATTGAAACAACAGCCTTCACTGACCTGAGCAGAATCCCTGGGACCTCAGTACTTCTTTAAGCAACTCCTCACCACATAAAACTAAATTCAGATGGAAGAACAGGCAGCTGGCAAAGACTTGAAGGCTTTGGTGAGGCCAAATTATCATGAAAACAATGGGCATGTCACAGAGTATGGGATAAAATCCTCTTATACAGGGAAACACCCAATTTCTTGACCAATTTCTTGCACCCTTTCCCACTCCCCAAGCTTTTAGTTCTTTCACGAGGCACCTTTCAAACAGGGAAACAGAGCAAACTGAAGCCTTACAGGCATGAATATGTTACATATAAAAAAAGCAGGTCCACCTTAGGCACTAAGAATTCATCTGGAAAAACGTGATCATCACTTAAAACTGCAGCATAATCCTTCTGCAGAACAGGGCCAGATCAAGTTTTCATGGATATCACCTTTACTTCTGCAGCTCCTTTACTTTTGCAGCACATGACTTTGTAACTGATGACAGTGAAAAGGTTTTTTCATTGCACTCACACGTGGAGGTTCCTCCAAAAGCAAGATTAGTTGCCAAGGATTTCTGCTCTTCAGCTTAACACTGAGGGACCAGACACTTTCAAATGACAATTTACTGCCTTACACACACAAAAGGGAAGATTGTAGCCACAAATCTGGAGTAGGTAGGAGTGACTGGGCTTAATCTTACTTTACATCTCAGATTTGTAAAATACTGTTCCTTTATTTTTATTAAGTACTGAAGGTAGAACTGTTCTCAACCTGAGAGTGCCTCTCCAGTTTGGGAGGAATTTCAAGTGGGAGATTCACACCCTATTAAAATACAGAATATAAAACAGGTATGTTTCCTTTGTTACTTTTCATAGACTCTTAAATGCTGACTTAATGTAAAACTACAAATAAAAAGTGAAAAGATAGGTGTGATCACTTATGATTTGTGCTTAATTTGCAATTTAAGCTGAGCACATCCTCTATTTTTGCAAAAAAACAGCAACCAGATCAATGTAAGTAGAAAGTAAAAGAATAATATCCCCCAAGAGAGGCATCTCAGAAGAAAACCCAAGAGGATTAAATTTACATTTGCTCTAATTTCACAAACATCTGGAGTTCAACCAGGATTTAATACAACCCTGCAAAGACGCTATACCCCTTTTCCATTGGATTCAGCAAGTTTCCAGGAATCCTTATCACAGAGAGGAATTAGCTGGTGCAGGCAAATTGCAGGAATAAGCTGGTGCAGGAAAATTCACACAGCAAGAAAAACCTGGCTGTGAGCAAAGTCAATTCCTAATCTTTTTGAGGAGCAGGGAAAAGGAATTCCCCAAGGAATCCTCCAACCTCCCTGCTCCTAAAATAACATGTTTTTGAGTGACATAAGCACCAAGTGGTATGAAATGATAAATATTTTACAGGGACTTACCATCAGAACTTGTTAGAACAAAGCTCTCAGCATGGGATTGTTTCTTCCCACCGACACTCCTGGGAAACCAGTGGAGATCTATGGGATAAATATCATCTGGAAGTTTCACTACTCGAGTTGTCTCACTCGTTAGAGGGTTCCACTTCATAATCTGGTGATCATCACTGCAGGAATAGAGTTCATCAGCTGTTGTCCATCCCACACAGCTCACCAATTCCTTATGTTTGATTAAATTAAGGAATCTGTACACTTTAACTATTAAAAATAAGCTTACAAAATACCTAAGCTGTGCAAGACTGAAGGAACAATACAGGAAGATTATTCTCATAAGATTATATGGAATGTTTTACATCAATAATATGAGTCCCCTTTCTGGTTTTTTTGCTCTTTTGTGCCAAGGAAAGAGCTGGTAGAAATTCAGCCAAAAATAAGGCTAATTATCGTGTAAAAATGTAATTCTTCTTATGATGCAAAGTTATTGAAATGGCTGAAATGTTGGATTACACCTTTAGAAGGGTCTTAGTGCACAATGCAAGTGCAAGACACCCAACTGTCATTGAAAAGAGTTGGTTTAATAACACATCATATATAAATTACAATATATCCAATATATTAGTAGGAAAACCACAGGTTTTTAAGTCAGGTAGATAAATCTCTGCTCTTGTCTGCTGTCTGGGAAAGCTTTCAAATTACCACTACAAATAAGAAGGAAAATTCAAAACTTTTGAGCAAAAGTATTGAGATCCTCTGAAGTGCAGTTATTTTACTCCAAGAATGTTCAGTCTCTCTTAAAACACAGTCCTTAAAGGCTGCACTGCAGGCCAAGGTGAAGAAAAGAAACAAAAAGCCACCTGCAGTTTACTAATATTTGGCTGTAACTTCTATGCTAAAGAAATGTTTTCTGGAAAAGTGCCTCTTCAGAATGAACAGGATGTTCTATGTCTTTTTTCTGTGACAAAGGATATGTTTTGGTTCCTTTAAAAGTGAAGTCTTCAGCCTCATCTCAGCTGTTCAGGTGGAGCATTAAAAACCATGTGTTAGAACTGTAATACAAGAAAACAAAATTATATGTAAGTAGCATCACATATATGCACATACAAGCAGCCAAAATTAAAAAGGAATATGCTAACACTAAAATAAAAAGTTTTGGAGTAATTTTACATTAGTACCATGGAAAAACAAGCACCAAAACAGACCTTTTTCATACAGTATACAACTGTAAAATCATCTTATTGTTTAGTATGCACAGAGTGGGCAATTTAAAGAAAAGGTGATACCGAGAACAGAGAACCCCTGAACTGTTAAAGTTGGAAAAGACCTTTAAGGTCCTCAAGTCTGAAACATTACAGGCTGAAATACTGAAGTTCCCTTGTGCTGACACACAGCCAGGAGGGCGGACAGAAGGGAAAACCTGTTCTTTTCCTTTCAAAGACAAGCCCAGAGCTTCACTGTGATTTTGGTTACCATTTAATCAGTCTGTGTGTGCCCCTAAGAGGCCCCCTGGGGGTGGCACAGCCACTGCCCTCCCCTGGCACATCCATCCCCACCCATCCCAGAGAGTGCTACATGCAGCTCCCAAGGGATCCAGAGAGGGGGCAATAACCGGGAGTTATTCCGGCCGGGAGACCGCAAACTCCCGGACATCCTTCGGGATGCTGGAGGGGAGAGCGGGATCGGGCACGGCCGAGGAGATGGAGCAGGAGCGGGATGGGGAGCGCAGGGAATGGCAGAGAGCAGGGCGGGGGAATGAAAGCAAGGAATGAATCCCAGAGAGAAGGATGGGGGAATGAGTGCAGGGAATGAATCCCAGAGAGAAGGATGGCGGAATGAGTGCAGGGAATGAATCCCAGAGAGAAGGATGGCGGAATGAGTGCAGGGAATGAATCCCAGAGAGCAGGACGGGGGAATGAGAGCAGGGAATGAATCCCAGAGAGAAGGATGGGGGAATGAGTGCAGGGAATGAATCCCAGAGAGCAGGACGGGGGAATGAGAGCAGGGAATGAATCCCAGAGAGAAGGAT
>JAWWTY010000010.1:1743540-1803142 GCA_035222235.1 Margarornis squamiger
GGAAGGTGCTGAGGGGGCAACATGGAGGTGCTGGGGGGAAAGGCTGAGTGTGCTGAGGGGGGAACATGGAGGTGCTGAGGGGAAGGGCTGAGTGTGTTGAGGGGGAAAGGCTGGGGGTGCTGAGGGGAAGGGCTGAGGGGGGAACATGGAGGTGCTGAGGGGGAAAGGCTGGGGGTGCTGAGGGGAAGGGCTGAGGGGGCGGCGGGTTCTGCCTTATTTTCGCCCCTTCCCCGCTCGTCCCGGGGCAGCAGCAGCGGCCGCAGCGCCCCTCCCTGCCGAGGGTCCCTGAGGGTCCCCCGAGGGTCCCCTGCTGTCGGCAGAGGGTGTGAGGAGGGACGGAGGGGGCTCCCAGAGGGCTCGGCAGCCCTGCGGGACCCCCGGAGACCCGGCTTCAATCTGCTTCGAGCAGAGACCCTTGTGCAGCCAGCCCAGCTCTGATGCCCGGAGGGTGAGAGAGAAAGCCCTTAAGGACTGGCCCTTCACTTGAAAGGGTTGGACTGGATGATCCCTGTGGGTCCCTTCCAGCTCCGAATATTCTGTGACTCGCGAAGAGCGTGACAAGGGTGCAGCCTTAGGCTTAATAAAAGCCCCAAGTTTGTCACTGACAGGCGTCGTCGCGGTCAGATTTAATCGGCTGCTCATAAAGAAGCTTTTCTGTCCGTCTCTGGCTCTTTTTTTCGCCATCCCCGTAAGAAAAACGGCACTTGGCAGGAGACGGTGGAGAGATGCTTTTTACCAAACACCTTCGAGCTGGCTCGGGGGAGGGGCTGGGCACGAATTTGTTAAATTTGTTACAGACTATGTGGCAGCTGATTTATCGCGATTTAAAAGCTGGGGTCAAGTGGTTCGGCTTGTTCATTCTGTTGAAGGATCTGGTGTGCGGGGGAAGGGTTGGGAAGGTAAATAGGTCTATATTGCACAATTCTGTTGGAGTGGAGCAGTTCGGGGAAAAAAAATAATAAATAAATGTGGTGCTTTGAGAGGCTGTAATTGTCTGAGACAGCCATTGCGGAACATTGCTGAACGGGGCATGGACTGAAATTGCCTGAAAATGAGTTCTGTCTCTCATTTCCCCCCTCCCCCATTGTCCCAAATGAAGGACTCTCATGAGAGTGTGGGTTGGGGGTAGGTCTGAAAACGTCAAATGATTGGCACCAATTGTAAGATGACTTTCTAACCACGTCAGTTTTTTTTTATCTTGTGAGAAGTAAACTTTCTCATGTCTGCTTTTCTGCGAGCTCACTTCGCCACTTGCTGCGATTTCAGCTCTTTGGGCAGAGTTTCGCTCCTGCACTCGTCTTTTCTTCTCGTCGGGTGCTTTCTATTTATCCGTTCTGGGAGCTGTGCTGAAGTGCCAGCTAAACGGCTTTTGTAATGCTCGTTCTTGCTCAGTTAACTTTAACATCACAACTAGATGAAGGTATTTCGTTTTGCTTTTTCTGTGAATGTTGAATGCTGGCAGGAGTGGTTGTGTTGTATTTTGTGAGATGAGTGTGCTGCTTTAAATTGTTTAAGAATCGAGTCTTTGCTATAATTATGCACGTCTTTTGTTTATCTGTCTATCTATGTGTAAATATTTAGCACGGATTATTGAAAGTAAAACGAGCGTCGGGTCTGAAATGTAGAGTCCTTCCAGGAGAGGACAAACATGTGGCTGCTCAGTTTGTTATTCGAATGTGTCTTTAACTCTTTTCCCCCCGCACCACGGTGACTTTCTCTGACCAAAGTCACTGCTCTGAGCGTGTCCCTGATGAGTTTTCAGCAGGTAGATTCTTGCTGTTTTTACACGTTAGGTTTATCCCGTTGATTTTGGGGGGTGACGTATCTGAAAATATATAGTTATGAAGCTTATCTTGATATTTTGTTTCATGTGTGGAATTTTTTTTGTCTTCTGAATGCCTCTAGTCTTTAGTTTCTAGATGAGTCAAACAGCTGGGCAGATGTGTAGGTAAATTCCTTAGCGGGCTGTAGTTCGATGCTTAGTTCACGGGGGTTTTCTTGTTTGTGTTAGCAAAGGAGATAGATCCCTTCAGTAGTTTGATTGCTTGGAGTGGAAGGGGAACGGCCAACAGGGATCATGGCAAGCAAGAGCACCAAAACCTCCACAGCAGCCCGTCAGAAGGGCAGAGAGCCCTTGGAGGACTCCTCCAGTGACATGGAAGTGGAAAATGAAGGCAACAAGCAGCCTGACAAAGATCCTCCAGAAGGTAGGTCTGGCTGTCGGTGCTGATGGGGAGCGAGGTGCTAGAGCCTTGTTAGCAGCAACTGAATTTACCAACTGTTCCAGATGGGATTTGCTCTTCCCTTTTACAAAGGAATGCTGAAAGCCCTGACTCCTGGCGAGGCTTGAACTGCTTTTAAAATGGTAAAAAGGGCTTGCAAAGAGTTAAAGGGTCTGGCCCAGTACAAGTGCAAAAGCAATTTGTAGGCTTTCTCCTAATAAAGCCTATTTCATATTCCTGATCTGAAACATTATAATTAAGATTGTGGTACAACAGCAGGATTTTTCAAATTTATAGGCAGCCAATGGTATGGGATTTCTTGGAATGGAATAAATGTCAAGTTTATTTACTTAACTCTTAAAATGATTTGACTTTCTTTTTCATGAAGCAGTGTATTTTACTTGAGTTCCTCGAGCTGAGTTTTTGCAGAAAATATCTGGAAAACCAGCAGCTGTGTGACTTTTTAGGTAGCCAGATGTGCAGTTATTAAAGGAAGGTATTTGGCAAATAGATTAATATCTGTAATTCGGTGGCAGAAAGTGCTGCCTCTTTGAAGAAGAAGTTGCTGGTGCCTGTTGAAAAGCTGCTTTGCTGATATCCAGGGGGCCAGTTTGTTTTCGTAACAAACTTCCTGTCTTTGCAGAGCAGTTGTGCTGTCATTACAGCTTTCAGAGCCTCGTGCAGCGATCCCCAAATCTTGCAGAGGGACTCGTGAGCACGCCTGAAATGTGGCTTTGCACTTATTAATTAGAAAGACTTTGCCTGGTTCGGATTTGCAGGCTTATTGTGATGGTTGTAGCTGCTGGAATTGCAGAGTGCCTGTTAAAGTGTGTTGGAACAAGAGTTACATAATGAAGGAACAGACCCACTAGTGCATCGATGAGACATCTTAAGTGTCTCTTAAAAAAGAGTCAGTTGGTGGAAAGAAGGATTTTAATTCCACTTAGCTCATGTTAATAATTACAGGCCAGATTGTAGGTTTGGTTCGTATAGAAGTGGTGTTTGCTTTTTGGTTGAACATTTTAAAAGGTGTTAAGTCATTGAGAGCTTACAGTTGGTGTTTTTTTTTTTTTCCTTTCTGTTTAATTTGGATGGTTTTTAGCAGTCTCAGATGAGGTGGTGGATAATCGAAGTTTAGAAGAGATTTTGGGTAGCATCCCTCCTCCCCCACCTCCAGCCATGACCAATGAACCTGGTGCTCCTCGGCTCATGATAACTCACATTGTAAACCAGAACTTCAAATCCTATGCAGGGCAGCAAACTCTGGGACCTTTTCATAAGGTATCTTTCTTTTACCTTAAGTCTTTTTTAAAAGAAGGTAAGCCTTTGCTATATGTTAGTATTCCTTCCTGCATTTTCATGTAAGCTGACCTCACAATAACTGAAAAAAAATTAAGTTTTAGAAATAGTTCTCCAGCGATATTCTAAATTTTCATTATTGGACACTAGAGAAAACAGTTAAGTGCAACTTTTTGATCCTGTGCAATTTTCTTTTGTCACTACAGCTTAAAAGAGCACACTTTTCTCTTGATTTCGTTTGCTGGAGAACTTTCAGGGCTGTGTTTGAAGAATGAGAATATTTTTTAGTGCCCACAAGAGACTTACGTGGCTAATCATGAAACTTTCCTTGCAAACATGCTGGCGAAGTGCAGTTAAAATGCAGAAAGCTGAGCTCAATTGAGGTGTGGAGTTTTTTATGAAGTTGTGCTGCTTTACCTTTGGCAGCAAAGCCTGAGCTATCAGACAGTCAGCACTTGCATGCACTGGGAATAATTGTGTTTTAAACACTCACAAATGTAGTGGGTGATGTGCACTGGGCAAGATCTCTTTCCCTTTGAATATCACTTTTTTTTTTTTCCCCCTTTCATTATGCAGCGTTTTTCCTGTATTATTGGGCCAAATGGCAGTGGAAAATCCAATATCATTGATTCCCTGCTTTTTGTGTTTGGGTACCGAGCCCAAAAAATCCGATCCAAAAAACTCTCCGTGCTGATCCATAACTCTGACGAGCACACGGACATCCCGAGCTGCACGGTGGAAGTGCACTTCCAAAAGATCATTGACAAGGTAGGTGTGTTGCCAGGCACAAGGGCAGCCTTTTTTTGTTCCTTTAAGCAGCTAAAAACTTTTCATATCTGCTTGTTTTACTTGGAGCTGGGGCAAACTTCATAGCATGATTAGTTTACCTTTGGGATATAAAGCATCAGTGTTAATTAACTTTAAAAAATCCTCTATTGGGTAGTGCAGCTCTTAAAATATTAGTAGGGATTCTGTTTGTATTTTCTGCAGGACTAATATGTGGTACATGTCTGTTTTCAAGCTGTTTAAAAATATGTAGTAACCATTTTAAGAAGAAGTTGTTTTAGAGTTGTCATCTCATTTCCCTCAAGTAAATAAAACTCTTTTCTGCAATTAAAAGGAGCCCTAAAAATGTATACATCTATGTTTAGGCATGTAATATATTCTTAAATTTATAATATGAGCATGTGTATTAATAAATAAAACCTACTTAAGCAAAACTTTTCAAACCAACTAGAAACTATTTTAGGTTATCTAAATTTATAAAAATTTATAATGAATCTGAAACCTATTTACACTTTATGTACTGTAAACATGCCTGCAATTTTAAAACAGATTTTGCATCAACAATTCTGAACCCCACATCCTACCACTAAATTTTTTTGAACCTGATATTTTGTTTGAATGAAATAGAAAGTGTTGGCAGATAAAAAAAAAAATATTTTGCTTGTCACTTCGTGTATTGATAAAAATTCAAGGGCTTTTTTGGTTGATTTATTGCAATTGCAGTACAAGGAATTTATTTCTCTTAATTTAAATTGAATTTTTGTGCACACATCCAAACTGTTAAATTTGGGATCAGTCAAAACAGTGGGAAGTGTACATTGAAATTTCAAAAATTGTGTTAATAAAGTGACAGGATTTATTGCTTTTGAGTGAACTGTTTTAAAGACATTTATTTTTTTCTTTGGACTCGATACACATAAGCACACACCTTTTGTTTGTATTTATAAGAACCAGATTCAAAAATTAAGAACCAGACTCAAAAATTATTACATTTATTCTTTTTTCCCTCCTCCCTTGCCTTTGTATTAACATCTAGAAACCTAGTTTATGATCTAAAAACCCTCTGCATGTGCTAGAGAGCAATTTGATAGCTCTTGGGGGTTAATCTGGGGAAGTGGGAGGCCAGTTTAAGTCTTTTACAAGCAGCTTGCATCAGTTTTAACTTTTTCAAGTCTAGTCCCAGCTTCAGTTTGGTGGCTGCTTTGTAGGTAAATAGAAGATATCTTCTGAAGCTGATGATGTCATATTTGTCACATCTTTAATGTTTGCCTTTTTTATCTTCTACAGTTTCTCTTTAGAGCTGCTCAGCTCAAAGCAGCTCCTTTTCCAAGCTCTAGAAAAGAGGAGCTGAAAATGCAAACAGCAGTCAAGGCATTCAGGGCTTCCTAATCTGCAATGTCCAGGGAGGAACAGCACAGCCACTCTAAATTTGAAGGAGGCCTTTTTTCTTTGTGATTTGAAGCAGTAGTAAAGAGAATAAACGAAGCATTTTCAGAGCAATAGCTTACACTAGAGGTGGGAAGGGCATAATATGAAGGCAATTCAGTTTAAACAATTTGGGCTATTTTTTGTCCAGTTCTCAAAGGGGTTTTTTTTGTATTTTTTTCCCTTTTTCTTTTTTTTTTTTTTGAGTTGCAGCTTCCCACTTCTACTACATCTCAGAGCCCAGTTGACTTAAAACCTGACCATGATGAAACTTCTCTGCTTAATTGTGAAATATGAGGTAAATATACTGATAGAGTAATTGTTTCTCTGGCTTTGTGTTTCCTCAAAACAGGAAGGGGATGATTACGAAGTCATTCCTAACAGCAAGTTCTCTGTGTCTCGGACTGCCTATAGAGACAACACCTCTGTCTACCACATCAATGGCAGCAAAAAGACATTCAGAGATGTTGGAATTCTCCTTCGAAGCCATGGGATCGACCTGGATCATAACAGGTTCTTAATTTTACAGGTTGGTGGATGAATAAAAACAATTTTCAAATTAAATTTCCAGTTATAGCTGTATATAATAAAAATAAAATCCTGTCTAGCTTTGCAGTCCTGTTTGGGAGGCCTTAAAGTCCTGTAGCAGCACATCATGGTTTGCATGCTCTGCCAAAGATGCGAATCATTATTTGCTGCTTTAGAAATTTAAGGAAGAGAAACAGTTGAAGATCCTGCTGTCAATTTTTCTGTTAAGAAATGTGTGTTCCTGACAAGTGGATGAATAGAAGAGTTGTGCTTGTTCCGCCCTAGCAGCACGTAAATATTGGTGTAGTAAAATAAACCTTAAACCCCAATATTATTGTGCTGCTTAAGCGTGGCAGGGATTCAGCAACTTGTTTATGCTTTTAGATGAAAGTGCATCAATATTAACTGAAATCTTAATTATACTACTCTCATCTGCAGCTCTTATATAGAGACATGGTTTTACTGAGAAGTAAGTATGGAAAAATGAACTGTGCATAAAAACTGAGGGCAAGAAAAAACACATGCAGTGTGCTTGTTGTTTACACTTGTTTAACTGCTCTAGAGGACTCAAGGAATGGCAGGTTTGTAGCCAATTCAGGCTCTGTTTTTAAAAGCCACAGTTTACAACCCATACTGGAAAAATAATCACAGAACTTGTCAATATAATATCATTTATATTCATGTTTGACCTTAAAATTATGAGGCTTGCTTGCATCTGTTTGAAAGACAGGCTGAAGAGAGCCACACTGGTTTATTTTTTTTTTTCTAATTTATTTTTTTTCCTAGCTTTTATATAATGAGCATTTTTCTGTGTGCCACACAATTACTTAAAATGTAAATTGAGTTGAAATACATGCTGGAATTATTTAAATATTAATTCAATTGAATAACTGTTTCTGCCATTACCTGTAATTATTTCCCCACTATTGCTAACAGGTCCCAAATCTCCTCTGACCTAGAAATTAGTGATCAGTGGGAGCTTCCCAAGGTCTGAAATAATTTAAAAGAATTTATTTCAGGCCTGTTTCTGTCAAAGGAGCTTCCAGTTCCCCTCTTAGAAAAAATGTGTAAGAAATTGTAGCTGGGTCGCTGTTCTTGCTTCACTTCCTCCAGCCTTTCTGTGCCGTCCTTTCTTACAGCTACACCCACAAAAAGAGGATATCTCTGTTTTCAAGTCTCCATGCCAATTAATTATTTCCTCCACCACTTTATGCCTGTATTTTCTCTTTCAAGATGGAGCAAGTAGTACCTCCAGGAAAACATCTATAGTAAATACACCCTTTATTCTTTTCAGTTGTTCTCAAGGTTAATTTTGCCAAAATGTCTAGAAGGGACAAAATGTGAAGTAAAAGATGAAGCTGGACAGAAAGGATGGTGCAGAGATAAAGCTCAGTGTTAGAGAACATTCCCCTGGGCCACTGGGAGCAGGGCAAAGGAGCATTTGGGAAGGAATGCTGCTTTTTGAATTTATTTTATATTTCCCCCCCCAAATGGGATTTGTTTGCTTCTCCCACTTGTTGTTTATCAATGAGGAGAGCATACCTTGCCCTAAAAGCTGGAGTTTCATGCTTTCCCCCCAAGAAAGGGAAATAAGGGGGAGGCAGAGCCATTATTAAGGCATAAAGCAGTGGTTCCCACCATTATTTTTTACTTTCATCCCCCCAGACTCTTTGTCTCAGGAACTGTGCAGAGATTTTCTGTTTCTTTAGTCTTTCTGTCTGAGGCAAAGTTCTTTCTCTCTGTGCATCAGGTTCTGTGCCTTTTTAATGTGAAATCCACTGATTTGATCACTCAAAATTGAGTATTTCCAGTTGGGAAATGTAGCAATATTTTCCACAGAATAACAGCAGAACTTCAAATCCCCAAGCCTAAAATTTATACTTAGATTTGTGAGACCATCTAAGCCTGAAGTGCTGTCACCAGAATTGCCCTTTTTTCCCCCTAATGTTTTTGAAATTATTTAAAACTGAAGAAAGAAATAACAGGTTTATTTGGCTTTTACTCTTTGTTTTTTAATAGCAAAAATGATAGTTGAATTAAAGTAAGTTTAATACCAAGTATTTCACATTTAAAGTCAGCTATAAATCTTTGATTTTTGATTCTGTCAATAGTCTGTGGCTAAAATATTTCACTTGTGCTATAGATTTTGGACAAAAAAATGTTCCTTAAGGATTACTAAATGCTGGTTTGGGTGTGTGACAGAATATTCACTGGGTACTACTAAAGGAGAAGTTGTAAGAGAACGTGTCCTACATGTAGTGACACCACCTTTAGAGACTTGATTTTATCTTGCTAGCATAGTTAGCATTACTCAATGGAAAATATTTGCTTTTCAGAAGACTGCTATTTTTTTTTTTTTTGCATCCTTCTCCCCATTTCACCCCCTATTTTTCCATCTTTTTCTGCTGATTTTGGTGTTTTTATGATAAAATTTGAAAGTTTAGGCCAAACTGAGTGTTGATACAGGTATTTCTCCTGATGGCAAAGTGAAAATACTAAAATCAAACTGCTGGTGACTTCTGTGAGTAACATTACAAAAAACACTTGTGGAAAAACAGAAAATGTGAGACTAATTGTGAAATTCAGTGCCTGAACTGATTGAAATAAATCTGGTTTAAAAATGATTCTGGTTACAGGGGGATTTTACCAACACAGAAGAGGAGGAGTTTGTCACTTCTGTGGTCTTAAGGTTCTAACTCCATATCTCATGTTTTTAATAAATTGTTCTGTGCTTTTAGTGTGTTAGGAATAGACAATTATTTTGCACTATTACAATAATATTATTTTTATTATTATTATTATTACAAATAGTATGCATATTAATGAGCTTGCCACAGCCTGAAACTGCAACAGGAAAAAGAGCATCTTGTCCCTTACAAACCAGTGTCTGCCCTTGCATCTCGCTGCTCTTCTTTTTGTCTCCCACACCTAAAGCCCCCTCTGCAGTAACCTGTAGGTCTGTAAAGAACCAAATACAGTTATTTAACCTACACTGAAAGACTTGGAGCTGCTCTGACTGGGCTGGGCAAAACTCTGAGTAAGTATATTTGCTCTGTGGTGACTCCTTTGAACAGGTTAAGCTTGAGGGGAGAACAAAATCTCAGGCTCTTGGTCCTGGCTGGTTTTCCTCTGAGGAATTAGGAGAGAAAGGGGAGCACTGGAAGGACTGTCAGTTTGGGACATGGAGGGATTTCCATGATTTTCCAGATTTCCATGTCTGGGAGCAGAGGCAGCACCTTTGGGATTGGCTCCTGCAGCCTGGCAAGGGAAGAGAAGGAGAGTCCATCCCAAAAGAAAGTGGAACTCCAGAGGGAACTCCATCCAGCCCCTTTGCAGATAAATATTAGAGAAATGAGAATAACTGGCACAAGACTGAATTAATGTTCTATTAATGGGAGCCCACTGGAGGTTGATTTCAGTTTACTTTAGAAGCTACTTGCAAACAAGTTGAATCTGTTTTGGGTAAATTCTCTGCTAATTACAGTAGTATTTCACTTAAATGTGTTTGATAGACTTAATTAAAATAGTCTCCTGTAATCTTAAGCAGGTAGAAACAACTCCAGTGATTTTCTATGTCTGTACTTCTCTAACTGATTGGAACTAAGTCTTATCCCATGGCAAGATTATGTTGCCAGAGAGGAAGTTACATCAAGTTTTTCACCTGCTGCTTTGTAGAAATAATGGAGGAGTCACTTCCAGTGTATTGGGGAGGAAATGAGGGAGAGCAGATTTTCTTCTCCCTCTGAGATAAGCCAGAAATTCCCCATTGTTGAGGTCTGTGTTCCTGAGGAGACACCAACACTGGGGCACAAGATGGGATCATGAATGGGATTATAAAAAAATCTGTGCTGCCAGCATTGGTGGGGAAGAGAGGGTTGTTCTAGTAAGATTTCTTCAGAAAAACAGGGAAATAAGGAAGGGAGAAAAGCACTTTTCTGGGGGCAGCGTGGAACTGAGTGGTAATCAAATAGCTTCATTAGAACACCCCAATAATCTGAAATCAAACACTGCAGGTTGAGTTTGCCAATTTAATGACATAAATTCTAGAGTGACTCTAGATTTGCACTTAATTTGTGTTCATGTATTACACACAAGAATGTCCTTAAAAAAGCTAAAATTAGATGTGCAAACAGCTCGACAAAGGCTACTTTTAAATTATTTCCAGAATCAGAATAGTAGTTTTGTGCAAACAACTGAATAACAGGCTCATTTTAAGTTTTTCCTAATCTTTGGACAGTAGTGACATTGTAGGTTTTTATATGTGCATTTATTATTTGACTTTCTTATTTCCCACTGAGTTTATAACACTTTTTTTTGAAGGCAGAGCATAAAGTTGAGTATTTGGTACTTTTTCCTCTCCTGTATGCTAACCATCTGGTAAAACTGAAGGGTAAAAATGAGATATGACTGCAAGCATTTAGAAACAGCAGAAATAACATGGAATTGTGGAAAAAAGTCCCAAAACAACGTGGTGTGGCTCACAAGAGCTGTATTACAGTCTTGTTTACAGGAGAACAATGAGCTTTCAGGAATACTGGTTATCTCTGGCCATAGCTTCCAAAATCCATGTAGGTAGGATTGGAATTCACAGTCAAAACTTTGTGAGGAGGAAATGTGGATCAAAATAAAGTTCACTTGAAATTGCCAGTCTGGAAAACTGAAGATACAGCAATTTGGCATTTATTTTTGCCATTCCTAACTCTACTCCTGCTTAAAAAGTGAGAGCTCCTATTTTGGTAAAGTAGGGGGAAAAAAACCTCACAGCCAAGTGTCATTGAATTAAATTAAAAAAAGGGAGAGAGGGTAAAAACACAGTGAGAGTTGCATACAGGGAAATGGAAAGACTTCTCTCACTAGGGGCTTTTCTAAGAGAAAATGCACTTTGGTGCCTTTATGTTATCAAGAAATTGATTGCACAAAGCAGCCAGGAAATCAAACTTTAGTGAGGGAACTGGTGCCTGATGCAGCAAATCAGGCTACCCAACTTCCAAGTGAGCACTTAGCAAATGATGTGGCAGGGTGACACTCAGTGCTACTTTTCCTCTAATTTTCCTCCCCATTTTAACTTTTCAGTCTCTGTAGAAAACCAGCTTTTATAATAAACGTTCCAGATGTTTTAATGTTTCTCCTCCAAGAAACTCCAGTGTCACTGTGTCATTCTGGCTGCCTTGAGCCATTGCTCTTTGTGCTGATGATGCTGAGAAGTTGCATGTGCTGTTTTCAGCTCCTGTCAAAGCACTTGCAAAATCTCTTCATGTTTCACTTGCTTCACTGTTGGAGAGAAATTGAAATATTCCGTGGTCTGTACAGTAAACTAAAAATTCTAAGCATTATTATTTTATTAACAGAAGTTTGCCTTATGCCAGGGCACTTCTGTCCAGATTTCCATGCTAAAAAGTTAAGGAAGTAATTGAAATTGGGTTATAATTTGGATTGATCAAGGCAGAGTTGCTTCAGGAGAACAAACAAAGAACAGACTCAGCTCTGGCTGCCCCAATCCTCCCCAAAGCTGTGAGCTAAGGTGGCTGTGAGAGCTGCAGCCCCTGCTTTCTCCATAAGAAAACTTCCTTTTATGGTGTTTTAAAAGCCTTAAAAACTTGCATGCTACGAAAATATATGCTATCACTACACTGAAACTAGTTAAATATTCTTAAAAGTACTAACTGTTATAGCTACACGTGTCATATCTCAAATGCTGTGGTGATTTCATGGGATTTTGAAACAAAATGCTCTGTTTTGACGGGTCCCCAGGCACGGAAGGGTGTTCTGATATACAGGGTTGCCTTTTCCAGGCAATGCTTTCTCTAAAACTCTTCCTCCCAAGCAAAGCAGAGTGATTTTCAATTCAGTCAGAAGTCACCTTACCCTCTGTTTGAATTTGTCTGGTGCTGAGCAGCTCCACTAACAAAGAAACATTTAAAAAAATAAACCACAGCGACTGCAACTCAAAATTCCCCTCAAAAACCACCCGAATTACCCCGTGCTCTCCCCCTACAGAGCAAATACATTTCCAGCTACTGGGTTCCAATCTATCCCAAGGTTTTCAGCACTTTATTTTAAAGCTTCAGGTTAAGACACCAGAGATTGACAGCCCCAAATTCTGGAAAACTGCTTTTACCTCCTCACTTCCCAGAGAAGCTGTGGCTGCCCCATCCCTGGGAGTGTCCAAGGCCAGGTTGGATGGGGCTTGGAGCAGTCTGGGCTATGGAAGGTGTCCCTGCCCATGGCAGGGGGTTGGGGTTTAAGGTCCCCTGTAACCCAAAAAGTGTTGTTTTGTTTCTCATGAAGAGTTTGAAGGTTGCTGTCAGTAATTTTTGCTGTCCCTGTCTGGTTTCAGATCAGAATCTGCGAATGGAAATACATATTTTCAGCTATATCCTGAAACTCCCTAATTCCAGCTCCAGCACCATCACAGCATGCACTACTATGGGCAGCACAGGTGACCAGCAACCACAGTCCTGGCATTGGCACGTTGTGCCATTCAGGCTCCTTAGCTTGGGGAAAAAGTCCCCAGTCCCAAATGTAAGGCAAGGCTGGTAGAACATAAACAGAAATATCTTTTTTCTAGACTAGTGTAAGTGGTGCAGAAAACTTGCCCTTATCAAGCAGTTTCATAACCTTGTTTAAAATCCAGACCTTTTTGGGCCAGAAGACACTGGGTAAACTCCGATTGAAGCTGTTCTGGGGGGCTCAGCTGTCTTTGCCGAATTGTAGAGGAAGCAGTGGTTGTAGGGCAGAGGGCAGCCTCAGGACATGAAACCAGTGCTAGAACCTGCTGCTGATGTTGCCACTCCTGCTAGTCCTTAAATACCTTTAAGGGCATCCCCTGGAATCCTCCTGGTCTTCCACACAGTGGGCACAGGGCACCCCTTGGCAGGGCTGGCATTGCTGCCTCACCCCACCCTGACCCCAGTCCTCGACTGAGTCAGTGATTTTAAATGGTGGTAATAGTATTATGAGCAATTCTTACACTGGTTCTTGATGGATTTTACAATTCACTTCCTTTAAAGTTTCTGCTCTTTCCTCAGACACAATAGAAATCTAAATTGATGAAGTGTCTTAAACAATAGTTCACCTCCTCAAGAGTTCAGCTGCACAGAGTCACTGCTGGTACTTTTCACCAGAGGAAATCACTTTCAGGTGAGAAGGGCTCTTGTCCTTAGGATCTTGCAGTCTGGTCTCAAGCAAGGTTTCTCTTGATTTGCCACCCTTTCCTTAGAAGTGTCCAGAGGTCAGGTTGAGTTTCGGAATGTACCAGTTGTTTTCTGGTGGCTACTATGAGATGTGTTCATTAGACAGTTTGAATTTGCCACCTCTAACTGGTGCTGTGCCTGCATCCCAGTAGATTCCCACTGATGCAGACAGCTCCACCCACAGTGTAGGAGCTGAAATCAGGTCTGGAATTCCCTTTGGAGCTCCTGGGCTCAGTGTAGTCTTCCCAAAGGGCTTGGCGGATTTAGAAACCCAGAATCCCAGACTGGTTTGGGTTGGGAGGGACCTCAAAGCCCATCCAGTGCCACCCCCTGCCATGGGCAGGGACACTTTCCACTAACTCAGGTTGCTCCAAACCCGGTCCAACCTGGCCTTGGACACTCCCAGGGATCCAGGGGCAGCCCCAGCTTCTCTGGGCACCCTGTGCCAGGACCTGCCCACCCTCCCAGGGGAGGGATTTCTCCCTAATACCCAATCTAAACCCACCTTCTGTCAGTGGGAAGTCATCCCCCCTGTCCTGTCCCTCCAACCCTTGGAAATACTCTCTGTCCATATTTCTTGTCAGCTCCCTCAGGCACTGCAAGGCCACAGTTGGGTCCCCCGAAGCTCCTCTTCTCCAGGCTGAGCAGATCTGGTGCCTCTCCATACAGTGGTTTCTGAACTTCTGTAGCCATTTCACTCTTCGTTAGCTCTGCCAACATCACCAAGGGCTTGGTGTTGCCACCCATTTTGATTGTCTCAACACAGCATTTATTTACTTTCCTTTACACATTGCTCCCTCTCCTGAATCCACAAACCAGAGGGAGGCAACTGAGGGAAAGAATCTGGAGATTTCCTGGGGTTCTGTTTGAGACTTTAAACTGTAAGTGTGTGTTAACTGTGCCCAAGGCTGTTCTCAGCAGCTCTGCACAAATGGCTGCCTGTGCTGCCTTGGTTTCACTTTCACAAGGGCTTGGCCGGGGGTTGAAAGATCCTCCACTGCAGAAACGAGCACGGTTGGTCTGGGGGTTTGAGCCCAGAACTCAAGGAAATGGGGCAAGGGATGAGCACAGTTCAAAGGGTAGGAAACAGTTACATTGAATTTTAACAGTGCAGACTTGTAAAATCTGTTTGTCTTGTTATGGCTACTTTTTCAGTCCCTTCAGCAATTCAAATAGCTGGAAACCTTGTAGTTTCTGAAGTATTTTAACTATAGGGGTGAGAGAAACAGATTTCTTTATATACTAACTTGGTAAATACTATAAATGTTAATACTTAAATATAGCCCCTATAATTCAGGTTCTAATTTCTAAATATTTTTACTCTTGATAAGAAAATAATCTAAGTATTCATATTAGTGAGCTACAGAGAAACCTCACAACTGCATCATCCTCCTTGAGTGGTTGTGGCTTAGAGAGGGTTAATTATATTTAGCTAAATCATTAAAAATCATTCCTTGCTTGTCCAGAATTCCTGATTTTCCCTCTTAACTCCAGGGTAGTTTTGTGGTTTGCAACACCTAAAGGAGGGATATGTATCCAGTGTAGAAGATTCTCAGTCTTGATGCTCAGCATCTGAATTAAATCTTTCCTGTGGTTGTTTTTTCTTGGATGTAAACAGAGCAAATGCTTTAATGCAAGAAGGAAAAATAGAGACTTGTGACAATTCCACAGAAATTTGGGAGCTTGCAGTTTCCTACCCATAAGCTGACAGGCAGTTTTTGGTGTAGAAACCATATTTTTGTGGCAGGGGAGCAAACATGTAATTGGGATTTTATGTAGTACAGCAGCAGTTATTAGGGAACTGATTGTTTGGCTTGTTGAGATGTGTAAGAAATAAAAATAAACAGTTGGGTTTGGGCTTTTTTGCTTTGTCAAACCTGCTGACACTTTAGCCACAGCAGTGACCAGAAAATAAAAACTTAGATGCCTTTAACATCCAGCATTTCAAAATAAAAGAAACCCCTCTGTCTCTGTTTTACTCTGACAACAGAATTGCTTACAGGAGAAGCTGACCCAAGTAAATACCAGCTCTGAATGTTGCAAAATTTGTAAAAATTCACTTTGTTCTGTTCTACTAAACTGAATATTTGCTATTTGGAAGAAAACTTGGTGCCAATAAGTGTCATTGTGGACTGTGTGCAGCTAAATCATTTGGGCAAAAATGGTTACTCTGTCCTGAGCATAAAACATCAGTAATGGAGTGTTTTGGTGGCTTATGCCAACATCAGTAACACAGACAGTCCTTGGCACTGGCTCAATTTAATCCTTCTCATTTTTGTTTTAAAAAATACCAAATTATTGTTACTGTTCACCTCAATAATGTAGCATTAATGCCATGCATAAAGGGAAATTAAACAAAGGAAGCCTGATAGTTAAATAACCTTTTTCTTTCTCCAAGAAGGAAGCCTCAATTATATGGATTACAATTCCAGGTCAACCATCAGATGGGATTTTATGGACCTGCTGGTTTCTAAACACTTCCATCCTAATTAAACTGCCTTAAGGCAGTTGAGAATTTCATGACCAAGGATGAGCTTTATTCTCCTCTTCTCTTTTTAGGTTGGGGAAATACATTTTGGGTCTTTAGAGAACTGAAGGAATGGTCACACCTGAAGGTTGGCTCCAGAAGAGACACATCACCACCTTGGAGGAAACTTCTATTCATTTTGATCTTTTGTTTTCCCAAATATATGTGAAGGTTGGGCTTGATGGTCGTGGAGATCTTTTCCAACCTTAATGATTCTGTGATTTTTGCCACTGGCATAGTTTTGATTACTGCCATACTTTGTTCTTTTCTTAGAATGTCACATCCCTCATTCCACAGATGTTTGTATTTTTCCAGAATACTCTTTCCCCCAGAAAAAAAAGCCCTTAAGAAAAGAAACCCTCAAACTTTTCTTTTCCAAGGGGGAAGTGGAACAGATCTCAATGATGAAGCCCAAAGGGCAGACGGAGCACGATGAAGGAATGCTGGAATATTTAGAGGATTTAATAGGATCTGCCCGACTGAAGGAACCCATCCAAGCTCTGTGTCGCAGGGTGGAGCTCCTGAACGAGCGCAGGGGGGAAAAGGTGAGGCCTGGCAAGCCCTCTGGGTTCTAAAGCAGAAATAATACTTTATTTCCTAGGAGATTCTAGAGAGGCAGAGCACTGAGGGCTGCACACACAGCTCTGTGAGGAGATGTGTTACAGAACCTGCAGTCAGCACATTTTATTGATGCATTGAGTTCTAAAAGTTCTTTTATTTGCTGTGTCCTTGGTAAATCCCAATATGTTGTAGACTTATTTTAAAGGCTGAGAAGGAAAACAAAAGATGTGCAGTTGCGGAATTAACTTACAAAGGGGGCAGTGAAAAGGCTGAAATATAGAAAACGAACATAATAGCTGTTATTTCAGAAAGCTTGTGCTGAATCCCCTTGCAGAGTTGACTCCTGATCTCCAGCTCTGCAGAGCTGTGTCCTGCAAAGGCTCTGGGGTTTCTCCAGGGTTTGCTCCTCTAGTCCTGGCTCTGACCCAGTTCTGACCCTCTGTTTTGTTTAGTTAAACCGAGTGAAAATGGTGGAAAAAGAAAAGGATGCCCTGGAAGAGGACAAGAATAAAGCCATTGAGTTTCTGTGTTTGGAAAACAAAATATTTAAAGAAAAGAATCTTATCTGTCAGTACTATATGTAAGTTATTCTCCAAAGCTTTGGGTTGGCTTTAACGTGGTGGGAGTGGTGTTAAACTCAGCTTCCATATCTCCAGTTAGAATCTGTTGCATTTCTTGGTAATGGATATAGTTGAGTACTTTACATAATCACGTTGTTACACTGAGGGTTGGAAATATGTATTCCTTATGAACATCAGCTTCAGGGAAAGAAATGGAGTTTGGGGTTTATTGTTGCTTTTTTTTTTTCCTAGCCATGACCTAAAGAAACGAATAAAAGATCTGGAAATGCAGAAAGAAAAAATTACTGAAGAAACAAAAAGTATCAATGAGAAAAGCAGTAAACTTGCAGAGGAAACAAAAACCAAGAATAAAGCTCTGAAAGAACTTGAAAAGTAAGTTCTTTAGGGATATATTAATGAGTAAGGTGCTTTACATGTTCTCCCACCAAAGACTTAAATTATCTGATGAGCAGAGTCACTTCTGCTGTGTCTAAACATTCCCTAGAATGCATTAAATGAACTTATGCACAAAAATAAATCAAAAAAGATTTACATTGGTCTGATTTGGATCTGCAACTTGTTTCTCTCAGAGAACTCTGGGTAATATTCACAATTGCAGTAAGAAAATATCTGATGTTTTGAATGGATTTTAAAGTACTTATTCTTTATACTGACTGCACAAAAAATAAGTGGGCAATGGTTTTTAGATTTACAACCATGATGTTTAGGTACATGGATTTAGGTATTTTTCCCTGGTTTCCTTCTGAATTATTTATACATAAATTGAGTTTCCTTAAAATTGATTTGCCTGGGTGCTGATCTGCAATCCAGCTGCAATATTGAGCTGCTCATTCTCAGTGGGTTATTCGTGAGATGGGAATTATCAATCCTATCAAAGAGAAAAATTAGCATTTCTGAAAATGTTTAATATTGCTGTGGGAGTTGATCTCTTTCTCATGAAACCTCACTTTCCTAGGGAAAATACTGTGAATATTGTAAATATTGGATGTTGTTATTCACAGAAAGTGAGTAATATTCGTTTAAATTCTCTACACTGACATTATTTTTACACTGCATGAACTGCATCAGTCTTTTTGTTTTTCTTCAGGAAATTCAATAAAATTACAAAGTTCATAGAGGAAAATAAAGAAAAATTTAATCAGTTGGATTTGCAGGACGTGAGAGTGAGGGAAAATCTAAAGCATGCTAAAAGCAAGGCTAAAAAACTGGAGAAGCAGCTTCAAAAGGATAAAGAAAAGGTAATGGAACCACAACTTGATTTAGCTGGAGGAGTGTAATCGGTTGCGAGAACAATTTTGTGCAGTGGGAGAGAACAGAAAGACACCAATTGCACTGGATACGACAAAGAAGATGGAAAAATGGGGTTACATTTTTTAAATCAGATATTTTGAGTCATTTAAATCAGCCAGAGATTTTGCTTGCAAATCACTTTCTGCAGCAGTGCATGATGTCCCTTAAGTTAGTGCATTTAATGAGCCTGTGTGACCAAGCTGGTTGTTGCCAGCTGTTGTAGGTCTGAAACCACTCTTTGGGTCAAATGGGGATTTAAGAATTGTGTTGGTTTCAGGGGCAGAGGGTTCAAATCCGTTCCTTCTGTAGGTAGAAGAACTGAAGAACGTCCCCTCCACGAGCGCCAAGGTGATCGATGACACAAAGGCAAAGAGGGAGCTCCTGGAAAAGGCAAAGGAGAAGGAGGAGGCAAAACTCAAGCAGGTTTTGGCCAGTCTTCAGCACGAGACCAAAGGAATTCAGGAGGAAAAAGAGGTTTGGACAGTTCTGACTTGGTGCACCTGCTGTGTTCGCTTTACACTTCTGAAGGAAATGATCACAAGATATTTACAAAATGCCATTTTGCAGCACAATCCCAATGTTTCCTGTGTTACTTCAGGGGAGCCTCACTGGGAAATCAATCTTCAATTTATAATTAGAGTTAAATCTTTCTTGCCTGCTTTTATAGTGATAGGTGTCATCAAGTCTGTCATTCATATATGTATATTAAATAATCCTACATTTCCATCATTTCAATGCACTTTCATCTTCTCCCACCAAACTGTTTAACCCAATATATTGCTTAAATAAATATGTTTTGAAATGGGATATTCCAAGCCTTTCCCACAGCTATAATCTGTCTTTGAATTAATGGACAACTGTCTAACACCTGGTTATTGTTGTGGAAGCTGTTCAGTCACTGAGGAGGTTGGAAATTTATCCTGTACATGTGGGGGGTTGTTTTCTGTCCTTGAAAATGTGGATTCTCCATTTGAGCTGTAATTTAACACAGTGTGTAGGGCTCCTCCCAACTTGGAGAAAGTGATATAAAGCTTACAGGGAAATGTTCTGTGCTAATTTCCTGGAGTTTTTTATAATTAGGAAAAACGCCTTGTTAACAAATTAAGAAATCCTGGTTCTTCTAGAGCACAGAACTGTTTTCTGCTGATAGGAGAGCTGTAAAAGAACATCCCATTTCCTCTTTTTCCTTTCCCACAGTGTGAGTGATGTACCAAACCCCACAGTTGTCTGCTGTGAGTTGTAACCTGTGGTGTTTTTGCAGGGCAAAGAGAAGGAGCTCATGGAGTTCAGTAAGGAAGTGAGCGAGGCACGTTCCAACATGGAGATCACGCAGTCGGAGCTGGAGATCTACCTGAGCCGCTACAACGCGGCCCTGGCCCAGCTGAGCCAGGCCCAGGAGGCACTGAGCAGCACGTCGGAGACCCTGAGGGACAGGAAAGCTGCCATCAAAGACATCTCTGTGAAACTG
Source organism: Margarornis squamiger (assembly GCA_035222235.1). Taxonomy (NCBI): domain Eukaryota; kingdom Metazoa; phylum Chordata; class Aves; order Passeriformes; family Furnariidae; genus Margarornis; species Margarornis squamiger. Next base: position 1,763,421 of record JAWWTY010000010.1, read on the forward strand.
CCCCAGGCTGAGCAGCAACTCAAGGAGGTGGGACTCGACTGCCCTCTTTAATTTCTCTGAGTCACATGACACACAAATCAAAGTCCCACTGCTCTTTTTAGCAATAATTGTGGGGAAAATAAACCAGAAAATTGCCAATAAAACAACATTTAAAAGCTATATTTTAACAGTCAGTTCACTGAGGAAGGAAGGGTTTGATTTCACACTTATTTTGTGTTAAGCCAGTGTTAACATTAAACACTGGAATTGCATCCTACATATCCCTGCAAGGGAGGCAGATTAAATATCACACTGAGACACATTAAAATAAATAACTGGGTGTATTTCTGAACCTTCTTCAGGGTGAGCAGGCCCTGGCACAAGCTGCCCAGAGAAGCTGTGGCTGCCCTATCCCTGGAAATGTTTAAGCCTTGGAGCAACCTGGGCTAGTGGGAGGTATCCCTGCCCATGGCAGGGGGTGAGACTGGATGGGCTTTAAGGACCCTTCCAACCCAAACCAGTCTGGGATTGAGTTTCATTTCCTGCTCTTCTCTCATTCCCTAAAATAAAAAATAACGCCTGACTCCAGTAGTTTTCCTGAGGCTGAGACAATGTCTGTGTTCCTTTTAACCTGCAGAAAGAGCAGGCCCTGGAGAAGCTGGAAAGGGAAGAATCGGGGGCCAAGGATCTCGTGCGAAACCTGCGGCGAAAAGTAGAAGAAGCCAAAAGTTCTTTAGCACAAAGTCGCAGTCGAGGGAAAGTGCTCGAGGCTCTGCTCCAGCAGAAGAAATCTGGGAATATTCCTGGACTCTATGGAAGACTGGTAAATTTTAGGAGGCTCTTACGCTCTTAGTCTCTAGAGGAACCGAGTAGTGTTTCTGTGACTGAGTAAACGTGGGATGCCTTGCTTCTCTGGGGCTGTGAATTCACAGAGCAGACTTGTAAATCCTGTGCAGTTGCTGTAAAATAAACCATTTTTCAGTTGTGTTGGTTTAAAGTTCTGAAAATTCAGAGCTGGGGTAGTGTTGTTCATTCCTGCTGCATATCAGTGTAAATGTACATTTTGTATTCTGAAATTTACCCCCCACCTGTTCATCTCTGCTTCAGAAAAATCAGTCGGTTCAGTATGTGTGCATTTTAAAAAATGCCTAGATTTATTTAAAAGGCTAAAACTCCAAGAGCAGCCCCAGCTGCCAAGCTAATCCCTGTGCTTCCACCTCACCCTCCATCCTCAGGGAGACTTGGGAGCCATCGACGACAAGTACGACGTGGCCATTTCCTCGTCATGTGGAGCCTTGGACCACATTGTTGTTGACACCATTGACACTGCCCAGGCCTGTGTGAACTTCCTGAAGGCACAAAAGGTGGGAGTTGCCACCTTCATAGCCCTGGACAAGGTGAGTCCCAGGGCTTGGGCAAAGCATGTTGTTTCCCTGTTAATGACAGTCCCATTGTGTTTTCTTTAAAGCCTTAACACACCTCATCATTTACCCTAAAGGATGTCTCATTCCTTTGTTTCCTTTGTGGACCTAGATGACTGTATGGGAAGAGAAAATGGAGAAAATCCCCACTCCTGAAAATACTCCCCGGCTGTTTGACCTGGTGAAGGTGGAGGACAAGAAGATCCGCCTGGCGTTTTACTTCGCGCTGCGGGATACCCTGGTAGCTAAAAACTTGGAAGAGGCTACCAGAGTGGCATTCCAAAGGGATAAAAGATGGAGGGTGGTGACCCTGCAAGGACAAGTCATCGAGATATCAGGTACTGCAGCACAAACTTGCAGTTCCATCTGAAGCTCTTTGTAGGTGATACCAAACCCAGCAGGTTTTCTGACCTCTTAATCCTGTGTGCTGCAGGAACCATGACTGGTGGGGGCACTAAAGTCATAAAGGGCAGGATGGGATCCTCGGTTGTGGTGGATGTCTCAGAAGAAGAGGTTAGTACATCACCTGAACGAAGAGGGGCATTTCTTCAGAGTTCCTTTTGTTTTGGCAGTTCATACACATGTGTGCTATGGCTTTTTAAATCAGCAGGGAACAATCTGGGGTGTAAGATACACTCATGATGGTTTATAAAGCCAAAACTCACAAGGTTAGCAGAGGTTGCCAAGCACTGGAAAGGGCTGCCCAGGGAGGTTTGGAGTGCCCAGCCCTGGAGGTGCTCAAGGCAGGACTGGCCGTGGCACTCAGTGCTCTGGGCTGGGGGACAAGGTGGGCATCGGGCACAGGGTGGGCTCTGTGGGCTGGGAGGGCTTTTCCAACCTCAGGAATCCTGGGATTGTGTATTTTTTCCACAACCCAGCTGTCACAAGCCCATTATTTAGTGTTTAGTCTCACAGTGCTACCTTTGGTACCTTGGAAACTGATTGGAGGTAGGGATGAGAACATGGAAGACAGGGATCTTAAGGAACCTTTTCCTGCAGAGCGGCACAAGAGAAAAGACACTCACTCATGTCCTTCCTGGGTTTGTCAAGTTTTATTCCAATTTATATTACAGGAATATTTTGGCACATCAGAATCCAGTTTGCTTTTTCCTGAACTCTTTTAGGTTTTAGTGTGCTCTTGTTTTTCCCTGTTAGAGTTGATGTTCTCAGCAGTCAGACAGCCAATTGTCACATTTCTGCTCCATTTTGTCCCCTTCAGAGCTCACAGACCGTCGAGCACATGAATGCCCTGGTTTGTGTGTGGCAGTGAGGGCAGGTAAATAAATGATGCCCTTGTTCTGTGCAGGTCAGTAAAATGGAGGCCCAGCTGCAGAGGGACTCCCAAAGAGTGGTGCAGCGTGAGGAGGAGAAGTCCCAGCTGGAAGAAGCCATCAGGAAGCTGCAGCAAGGCGTTCGGGAGATGAGGAACACGTTGGAGAAGTACACGGCGAGTATCCAGGTGAGCAGCCCCGAGCTGGGCAGGGACACTGCCCAGGCCACCCCTGACCTGGGCACAGCCCTCCCACCCACCCCCTGTGTCCTTGGCAGAGCTACTCAGAGCAGGAGAGTCATCTCAGGAACCAGCTCAAGGAACTCGAGGCCAAGGTTGCCGCTGCTGCTCCCGACAAAACCAAGCAGACGGAGCTGGAAAAAACCCTTGATGGTTACAAAAAAGGTACTTTTTGTGGAGAGGGGATGAGACAGAAATGATGCTCAAGAGAGGAAGGACTGGGTTTGGGTTTGGCTTTGTGCTTCAGTTCTTGGTCTGGGACCCTGTTTCTTCTAAGGGGGAGGAAGGTATTTCTAGAGACGAAAGAGTAAAAACCTTTTTTTTTTTTTTCTTTTTTGCAAGTAACCATTAATTGTAGTATTTTGTTTCTTTGGTTAGATTTTTGTGGCTGTATTGCATACATAGGGAAGCCTAGTTTAATTAGAATCATTACTGAGGAGATAATGATATTAAAGTCAAGTGAAGGATTTCCCATGTTCTACCTAGAGACTATTCCTTGACTCTCAAATAAATCCCCTGCATTGTGTGGTGGGCACATCCTTTTTGTGCAGTAACCCTGTTCAGCAGGGATAGTAACTGCACGGGAACACCAACTCCTGAGCAACAGCAGGTGGCCAGTTCTCAAAATGTACCCCTTGAGCCTGCGTGCCTTCAGTGCCCATGTCCCTGCAGTGTGTCCCAGCAGCTGCAGTGGTTCAGGACCCCTCCCTCTGTCCCTCTGTCCCTCCCCCTGTCCCCTCAGCCCACGAGCGCCTGGCCACCAAAGCCGCGGCGATGGAGAGCGAAGTGAAGCGGCTGCAGGACCTCATCATGGACACCAACAGCAGGAGGCTCAAGGCACAGCAAGACAAGATCGATAAGATTGACAAGGAAATCGATGAGTGTTCCTCAGCCATCACCAAGGCCCAGGTGGCAGCCAGGACTGCAGACAGGTACGGCACAGGGAGGGCAATGCTAAACGTTGCTCAGGGAGGTGAAGGGAAACATGGTCTTGTGCTTTCCAATAGTCAGTGTCAAAGTCACGTTTAATCAGCATTTCTCTAACGTTTGCCTGGCACTGAACTGCCACATTTCGGGATAAAGATCCAAAGCAGCACTTAATTACCATGCACTGGAGCAGTTCAAATCTGGAGGGACTGATTTTGTTATGAGACCTGTCAGGAAATAGACTGGGATCTCCTATTTATGTTAGCTTAGCAGTCCATAGTGAATACTTAGAACAAATGTCCAAGCTGTCTCTGAAAGAAGAAATTAAGTCATTTAATGAGGGTTGGCTGCTCTGTGTTTAAGGAAGACTACTTTGTTTTACTTGGATCCCTCAGGAGTGTGGGAGTTCATGCCTAAACAAGCACTTCCTCCTCGGTTGTCAGCAAGATTGTGTCTCGAGATTGTCACATTTCCCTCATGTGAGGTGCACAAACATCTCTGTCCCCATGCAGAAACCTGAAGAAATGTGAGGAGGCTCTTCAGCGCACTGAGAGGGAGAGGGAGGAGAACGAGAAGGAAATGCAAAACCTGACAGCAGAGCTGACCACGCTGGAGGACAAAGCCACGGAGGTGATGAACGACTGCAAGCAGGCTGAGGTAAACCAGGGTCACGAGTGAAATCCTCCCTGTGTCCCACTTACACCCCATTCTTACCCAGATGTTGCTGTCCAGCTGCAGAGTCACATTCCAGGGAATGGGAATGGTGTATTTTTATTTTTCATACTCACCTGGAAATTTATCTTGACCCAGTTTGCTGAATGTTAGAAAAAACATACACCAGGTTCCCCCGTGAAAATGATTGAGTTTAAAACTTGCTTAAAAATAGAGTTTTTCCAGTTCTGTGGGATTTTAGTTTCCCGTCTAGATTGGTGTATGTGAGAGGGAAAACAACCGGGATGGCTGAAATTCTTCCAAATAAAGCTGGGTTTGAGACTGTCTTTCTCTACAACTGCCTTTTAGCTGCAAGTGTGTGAGTGTAGGACTCAAAAGTGTGGTTTGATCCAGATCAGGAATGAAAATATAAACTGCAGCGTTTTTTTAGTCATTCCCCAATTTCAGCAGCAGGTTATAAATCCCAGGATGTGTGTTTGTTTCCATCGATCCCTGTGAATAAATAAATACAGTAAGAACAAGCCTGTAACCCCAGAGGGGGGTGGCGTTTCTGCAGGTGCCTGGTTAATGCCCTTTCCTGGGATCCCTGTGCAGGAGGCGTTGCCAGCATTGCAGGAGGAGAAGCGGAATTTACTGCAGGAGCTGGAGACGATCCGGGGGGATGAACATGCACTGCAGAGCGAAGCTCTGAGCATCAAGCTGAAAATTGATCAACTGGACAGTCACATCTCTACCCACCAGGGAAAGATTAAGTACTGGCAGAAAGAGGTAGGGAAATTATTTCATTCCTAAAACTTCAGTCATAGAATCTTGGGATGGTTCGGCTGGGAAGGGACCTTACAGCCCATCCAGTGCCACCCCTGCCATGGGCAGGGACACCTTCCATAGCCCAGGTTGCTCCAAGCCCCATCCAATCTGGCCTTGGACACTCCCAGGGATGGGGCAGCCACAGCTCCTCTGGGAATTCCATCTCACAGCATGAACACATTAACGTTTCGTTAGAAAACAGATAATTTGGGAGAAAAATTCCTCCTCAGCTCACAGCTTATTGGTGTTTATGCGGGAGCAGAATAATAGGACAAAAGGATATTTATTGTCCTTTTCACATCCCATTTAAAGGGAGTTGTGAAGAACCTTGGAGTGTTTGGAGCAGCTTCAGTGTGTACTAACACCAGAAATGCTTATTGTAGACCCTCATTCACGTGGTCACTGGAGGGTTTTTCAGGCTGTGCCCTGGCTGGTTTTGGTTGCAGATCTCCAAGCTGTGCCTGCACGCCATCGATGAGCAGCCCCCCGAGGAGCTGCAGGCCCTGGGCGAGGAGGAGCTGCAGGCCCTGCCCGACCCCGACAGCATCGCCCAGAGGATCGCGCTGCTCGAGGCCCAGCGGCACCAGCTGAGGCCCAACCTGAGCGCCATCGCCGACTACAGGAAGAAGGTGCAGCTTGGGCGTCATCCCCGGCCAGCCCGGGGGGCCATGGGAAACTGCAGTGGCTCGGCCTCAGTGTTGGTCAGCTCCACCTAGCCAAGGGTGCAGGTTGTTTCTAGGAGCTCCCATAGCCTTTGGTATTCCGTGTGAGCCAGGTGTGTCAGGAAAAGCCAACTTCTTGATGATCCTGGAGCTCTTTTCCAACCTAAGTGATTCCATGAATGTTTATTTAGAGTCAAATCTTCACAGCTGAGACAGACACAAAACACTGGGTTTTTTTTTCTCCTTATTTCAATAATAGTAAACTATTCATCAGATTAAATAATTTGTTATGATTTTTCTCTCAGCAATAGAGGGGAGAATAATCTGGGGTTTTTTTTTGTTTGAGGCCATGCTGGGAAGAAGGAATGTTCCAATGGTAGGAAAAGTGGTTGAATGTGTAAGTGGAGGAGGCAGCTGCTCAGTGTGCAGTGCTGTCGTGTTTCCCTGCAGGAGGAGCTGTACCTCAAACACGTGGGAGAGCTGGACGACATCACCACTGAGAGGGACAACTTCAGGCAGGCCTTTGAGGAGCTCCGGAAACAGAGGCTGAATGAGTTCATGGCGGGGTTTAATGTCATCACCACCAAGCTCAAGGAGAACTACCAGATGCTCACCCTGGGCGGGGATGCTGAGCTGGAGCTTGTGGACAGTCTGGATCCCTTCTCCGAGGGAATCATGTTCAGGTTTGTCAAAATACTTCATATTCTACTGAGTCTGAATTTCTGTATTGCTTTTTTCAACCTGTTCATTGATCATCAGTGAGGCAAGACAGGCTCAGTGTTGACAAGGTCCTGACAGAAACACAACCTTTTACTCTTGAGATCTGTTTCTCCTGGAGAAATCAGGAACGAATCAGGCAGCTGGAAATGAGCTCAAAGCTTTCCAAGTGCTTCCTAATTCCCAAGGCTCTTCATTCTGCTGAGGGAATCATGGCAGTCACCTCGATCCTGCCACAGCTGCTCTGAGGAGCGTGTTCATTGTGTAAGAGTTAGAGAGCCCGGGGGAAGGAGTTAATGGGAGCTGAGGTGTCCCAGCTCCTGAGGAGCAGCAGCCTTACAGCAGGAGGCAGGAACAGCTCACAAACCAAACTCCGTGTGTTGCAGTGTTCGGCCTCCCAAGAAAAGCTGGAAGAAGATCTTTAACCTGTCGGGAGGAGAGAAGACCCTGAGCTCCCTGGCCCTGGTGTTTGCCCTGCACCACTACAAGCCCACCCCGCTCTACTTCATGGATGAGATCGACGCCGCCCTCGACTTCAAAAACGTCTCCATCGTGGCCTTTTACATCTATGTAAGTCCCGCACGGGAACACCTGCAGCACAGTTTGACACAGTAGCAACAGTTACAGCCACGTGTCAGATCTGGGATGATAGTTTTAAGGGGCAGCTCTAGAGGAAGGAGATTTCCAGAAAGCTGCTTGGAATTTTGCTTCCTGCGTGTTTTCTCTAAGCTCCTGGGTTTGATGCCGTCCCAAGGTGAGGTGACCAACCCAAATGCTTTGTGTTTCAGGAGCAAACCAAGAACGCCCAGTTCATCATCATCTCCCTGCGGAACAACATGTTCGAGATCGCAGACAGGCTCATTGGGATCTACAAGACCCAGAACACCACCAAAAGCGTGGTCACCAACCCCAAAATCATCGCTGTGAAAGGACTGGCAGAACTCGCTGCCCTGGGTGGGGAGCCTGGAAAAGGGGATGGAGCCCCTTCCCTGCCCCTTGGGAACAGGGAGGGAGCCCCTTCCCTGCCCACTGCTGCTGTTTAGTTTGGTTCAGTTTTGTATTCGTTTGTTCCTTTTGTAAATTTTCGTCAAGTTTTGTAAAAATTTTGTCTTGTTAATATGAACTCGGCCTTAATAAAGGCCAGTTTTGTAACTGGGTAGAGTCATGTAAAAAGTGAGGAAAGGGAGAGCTCTTTGAGGGCAGGCAAAGGTAAGGTCTCAGTGCTGGGGAGGAGGAGCACCCTGGAACTACCCCGTCCAGACCCTGCTGGACGCTGTCCCAAGGCACAGGGGCCCTCGGTGGAGTCACCGTGTCAGAGCACGAGGGAGGAGCTGCTGCTGCCACCTCTGGCCTTCTGTGAGGCCTTGGGTGTGATCCCACCATCCTGTGGGCAGGAGAGCTGGATTTGATGGGTGGTGGAGCAGGGAGGGGCTGGAGCTGGAGGTGCTGGTGGGGGAGAGCCCGGCCATGGCCTGGGCTCATCCCACAGGAGCAGAGGGGGGATCCGGGGATGGCTCAGGGGAGGCCCCACCTGCAGAGCTGCCCCCAGCTCTGGAATCCCCAGCACGGGAAGGACCTGGAGTGAATCCAGAGGCCACGGAGATGCTCCAGGGGCTGGAGCCCCTCTGGATACAGGCTCACTGCTCCCTCCCCTCTCCACAGTGTGTGCCCTGAGGGAATCAAGGTGTTGGCCAGTCCTGCTGTAAGAATATGCTTTATTTGTATGCAAATCTATGAAAATACAGAGTACATTGTAAGTATTACATGTTTCAATCAGTGGTAAAGGCGTTTTACAAAATCCTGTAGTCTTGAAAAATAAAGTTGTATTAAAAACTCATTTAAAAAGGAAAATAAAAGGCAAGAAGGTGGATGGGAAAAGCAGCGTCCGAGGGTAGGAGGGAGACCACCAGGATTGGAGAATGATGTGCCAGTGCAGCGTAGCAGAAAAATTCCCAGTTTTACTGGGAAATTGGTATGAGAGCACCTACACAGTCCCTCACACACCTGGAACACCATTCCAAGGCCTGGCCTGTGGGATGACAGGATTTGCCCTTGAAACTCTGAGGGATGAGAGAAAACTCAGGCACCCTCAGTGTCTGCTGCTGGCAATGGGCACGTTTGGGGTGCAAACACCCCAAGGTAAGGCAGTGAAAGGCAGCTGAGGCTGTTAAAGGGCAGCTGCAGAACTCAGTCCCTACTTAACCCTTGCTTAAAAAACCCAAGAGCCAAGGACTGCTGCCAGGCTGGGGAATGGCACTGCTTTTATCAGGGCAAATACTCACTCCTGCTGTGTTTGTCTCCAGCCACCAGGGAGTTGTCACTCCTTGCCCTGTGCTGGTGAATTGCAGCACTTGGAGTCTCTCCCAGTGCTCGGTCCCGCCTGGCAAAGGCTAAAAGTGGCTCAGTTCAGTCCGGAGCAGCAAAAAAGCAGCAAAGGTGAGTGCAGAATAAACCCCAGCGTGTTCCCTCTGTCCAGGGCCGGCTCTGCTACCTGTGCTGAAAACAAAGGAGTTAAATACAAACTTACATTCCCTGACACACTGTTTAAGAGCTCCCGACATCTGAAATCCTGCTCCCCTGACCCCAGCAGGAGTTCTGCCGCTTCCTGCAGCGGGTCTGTGTTTTCACTACATTTCCAGTGCTTTGGGTTCAGGAGCAGGGGGAGGTCCCTGCCAGCCCAGACACCCCCTGCGTGGGCGACGCTGGGGCTGCTCCCTGGAGAGGAGAAAACACAGCACAAAAACATGGCAGAAAGGATGAAATCATGCCCTGCACCAGGACCCAGAACCAAAAAATGAGCCCAGGCCATGGCACAGACCTTGAAGAGCACAAATGTGTCTGTTCACACAGTCCCAGATCAGGGAACAAAAAATGGGCGGTTCTTGTACACCAGAGGCAGTGACTGACCCCACCAGTTTAGAGCAACATGCTCTGATCACCTTTCATGTTTGCACTGAAAAACCAATTTAAAAATATGTGATTAAAATGAAGATAGTACATGTAGAAACAATTTTTAGAGCTGAGACTCCAGATTCCCACATCTAAGCTGGTTACAGCTGCTGGTCCTGCCTGGACCCCAGCTGGAGCAAACACCCCTGAGTGGGACAGAAACCTTTCTGGTGCAAATCTCAACTAGGAGTTAGCTCAGAGGACATCCAGGCACTAGGGAAAAGGAAGGGTATGGAAGTAGAAGGGAAAAGTGTAGAGCTTTAACAATCCAGCTTTTCAGCAGAAATTACAAACACTCCTGGCTTCCTGCCCTAGGTTTTCATCTAACCCTTGAAGCAGTCGAAGGGAACAATTCCCGTCAGGGAGGTGACCATGTGGCACAGCCCCTGCACTGCCCTCTGCACGTGGGTGCAGGAATCCTGGTACACGTGGAGCAGGAATTCCAGGAGACACCCAGGAGCAGCCTGGATGGCACTGGCTGCCAGTGCCTTGTGCAGGCAGAACGCAGCCCCTGCCACCCCCAGCACCCCCAGTGTCCCCAGCACCAGCAGCAGCACCGGGGGAAGCTTCACGGCCCGGACTTGTTCTGTGGATTCTCTGTTCCCCTTCCCAGGGCATTTGCTGCATAATTTCCTTTTGGGAATCAGCTTTAGCTTTGGAGGGAGGATCTTGTGGATCTGACCGATTTCGGTGCTAGACCACACGTTCTTCAGCAGGTCCTCCATCCTTGGGTAGATCTCCAGAGGTCTGACATCCGGCAGTTCCTTCTGCTGCAGAGCCTTGACGCGCTGCTGCAGCTTCTCCAGCTTCTCCAGGCACAGCAGAGGGGACTTTTCTTTGCGAATAGAGGAATTCAGGTACTTTAATTCAATCTCTTCTACCTTCATTTTGCTCACATCCTTCATGAGGGGCTCGTGCTCCTCCAAGAAGTGCCTGTTGAGCTCATCCAGTGCCCCCAGCAGAGCTTGTTTTTTGCTCTCCAAGGTCTCGCCCAGTTTGTTGAAATACTGCACCACGACGTCCCGCTCGCTGCGCAGCAGCTCCTCGCACCGGGCCTTCTGCATGGTGAGCTTCACGTAGCACAGGAGCACGTCCCTCCAGTAGCTGTGGCTCAGCTGCTCCTGCAGTTTGCCAGCTGCCTCCCTGGCCCTGCTGTGGGCGCTCTGCAGGTCGTCTATGGGGTGGCCGTGGTGCTGCCCGATGGTGAGGCACTGCCCACACACCAGCTGTCTGTCCTGCAGGCAGTAAATGTTCAGCGGCTGCCGGGGGTGCTCCCGGCACAGCCCCGCGCCCGACGGCTCCTCCTGCTGCCACTTCTCAATCACGGCCTTGAGGGCGAAGTTGGTGGGCAAGGACTCGAGGCCGGCGGGGGGCAGCTCCAGCCCGGCCCTGCAGCTGGGACAGCGGAGGCGCCGCCGAGAGCAGGAGAGGCTGTCGGAGCGCTGGAGAATGCCCTGCAGGCACTCCCTGCAGAAGGTGTGGGAGCACGGCAGCACTCGAGGGTCCTGGTAGATGCTGTAGCAAACGGCACAGGTCAGCTCCTCCTCCAGCCTGTCCATGGCCTGCACAAGGAAAACAAGCACAGGACAAGGAGTTCATCTCACTATCATTTTAGGGACCCCAACGGCACATTTCCTGACTGGGAATTCCCTGTCTCCGTAGTTTGTTGCCAAGGGGAAAAAAAAAGGCAAAAAGGGAGTGGAAGTGAGCAGTGGTTCAAGGATTTCAGCAAATTCTGGGCTGCAGTCAGGATCGAAGCAACCAGGGTTCACCTCTGCCTTAAAAAACCAGAGAAACCAGGCACCTGCCACTAGATGTTCCTAGTAGGAAACAGTAGAAAGGAGTGGTAAAAGTAGAACCAGGATTTCTAAATAACCTCAGAATTATGAACCATTTTCTCCCACCAGGGGTAACACTTTCAACATAAGAATAGAACAAGGAGCACACTTGTTTTCCTCCCCTCCCTTGTTTCAAGTATTAGTTTGGCAACATGAAATAGTCCTGAAAGCATTAAAATCAAATTTACTACAAGTTCTCTCGAGGTTCTGGCACAAACAGTCCAACTCAACAGCCCTTACAGCCACCACACTACCAGGAATTACTCATGCTGTTACTCTTGGGTTACTTTAAGCACCAAACTCAAAAACTAACTTTCACTTTCCATCCTTTGTGATGTTGCCTTGTTTTTCTTTGCCAGCTTAGTGAAATCACACTGAAGTCCCAACTATCATTAACACTAAAGCCAGTTTTCCTGATAAGTCATAATACTGGTCTCATTCTGCCAAAACCCCCAGGGCAATCAGTACCCACTGGCCTTCCCTTTGTGCCACCTTTTCCTGTGCCCTCAGCAGTTCCAGCCAGCCCTGCAGACTTTGCTGCCCTGCAGAAAACGATTGTCTGAGCATTCAGTGCCCAAGCCCACCCATCTGGGCTCTAAGACAAGTCTGCAAACACTGACCTGCAGTCGGACTCAGGCTGAGGGAAGGCCGAGGCTGAACAACCAGAGCCCAGTTCTTGGAGGGTTAAATCAGCTCTGAGCACAGAAACCTGCTCTGGTGGCACAGAAATAAGCCTGGCTTATCTCTCTGGGTTAGCCTGGCTGGTGCTGGGTCCAAAGGGCAGTGCTGAGCTGCTGACACAGACCCTGGGCTTCAGTGAGGGCGAAACAACGCCAAAGGATCAGCTAGAAAAGTTTAACTTCTGGCAGCAGCAGCAGTTCAAACTTCTAAGGAGAGGAAGAAAAGAAGGATAGGAAGGATAGGAAGGCAGAGGCAAAGCTCGGGATCCCCAGGCAGTGCTCCAGCCCTGGGGGTGCACACCCAGCCAGAAAAAAAGAACAAAAAAAAATTACCCAACACATTTCAGGTCATTTCTCAGCTAATCAATACAAAACTTGGTTCGTTTCTCTGAATTCTTTTTAAAGAGACCTCGACAACAGCTGGGAGAAAATCTATAAGAGTGGGGCAAAATTCCATGTAATTCCTTGGAAAGAAGAATGATAAAGAGTGTCAGCATTTATAACCAACTGCTGCATTCTCAGTCAAGAGAATTTAGATCAAGTCCAACAGACATTTAACAACAGACCTTCACAACACTGACACTAAATCTCTTTCTCACTAAATAAAGACCATGAGGTTATTCCTCTTTTCACTGGGAAGCCACAGGCCTGTATTTTCCAGCTTTTCCAATCAGCCACTGTGGCAGAACTGGGTTCTTTGGGTGTCTATGTTAATAATTTTGTGATTTTAAGTGATGCTTCAGACACTGGAACTAAAGAAAGGTGTCTATAACAAAGGCAAGCTGAGCAACAAATAACTTCCACTGTTTAGATAACCCCTTTTTATTATTAATTCCCACAGGAAATACATTTAAAGGTTTAATTCATATATATATAAAGTTATTATGAATCTTGGGAGAGTTGCTTCCACCGAAACCAAAGAAAAAATATCTGTTAAACTTTTGCTCATGGTTAGAAAAGAAAGAATCCTCAGCAGATATTCATTATTTTCCCTTATATATATGGAATTCATATAATTTTAAACAAAAATCTCCTTGTTTAAAATCACCAGTTCTGCCCAAATGCAGAGCTGTATTTCTCTGCTGCAGGAGGGAATTTCCTTTCTAAAGAACAAACATCCAGGTCATTTGAGCTACAGAATGGGTGAGATAAAATGAACCTTCAAGCAATTGTTTTAAGTGCCAAGGAGCTGTTTGCTACCAGAAAAATGAAGGAAAAACTTCCTTACAAAACTTTCCTTGGCTGTCTGAGGGATCCTCTCAAGGGCTGCAGGAGGAATGTCCCTCCCAGCACACGGAGCTGCTCCAGGGCTGTTTCATAACCCTTCCAGCTGCCAGCCAGAGGGAATGACATTCCCATTCCCACAGAACACTCTGCTCTGCTTCCCAGGCAACTGAAAAGCTGGAGACTGACAGGAGGTACCAAGAGCCAGGTCAATGCCAGGGCAGATTTGGGGCCAAGGCTGTGTGGGACACCCCACTGCAGCCTCCTGGGCACCTCCAGAGGAAACAGCACTTTTAGTATAATTTTTATGTTATTATTCCTCAATCTCCTAACAGCATTTAGAATGCTAGTGCTGATGTGTGCTATAGGCACCCTGTGTTTCCCTAAGTTGTTCTAGACAATTACTAGGAGTTGCAGCAGGGAGGTAAAAGGTGGAAATCCCACAGTTCACTGTCACCCAGCACTGGCAGCACAGAGGAAATATCCATGCACTGATTTATTTCCAGTGGTGTTCACCTGCAGACTATTGGAAACAGAGACCAGGAACGGCAAGGGATGGAGACATAGAGAAGGCCCAACATCAGAGAGTGAAGCAAAGAGAAAGTAAGTTTTTCAGGAAAAAAAAAAGCAGCAGGAAGCTGGGAAACGCTTTCCTGCACAAAGCAGACACTTTTCCTGCCATGCTCCAAACAACTGTGGCAGCAAATACATGGACACAAATATGCAGATTTATTGTGAGAGTCCCTCAGCATAAGCAAAGCACAAACTAGAAGGTGTTTCAAAATTCAAAAGTGCAATTTGTGCCAGGGACACGGTGAGTTTTGGGCCCAGCACCAGGAGGCCTGCTAAGGACTGGGATTTTGTCCCACTCTAATCAGGGATGTTGTAGAGAGGTGTAATGAAGGCAGCAGACCTGTAGGCAGCTTTCAGGGAAGCAGATCACAGGAATGCAGTGCATTCCTTGATAAAAGGGTATTCCTCTCCTAGAGATCTCCAGCTCATTATGCCCGCTGCTGTTTATTAACAATTATATATATATTTTCTATTCAAATGCACAAGCTGTGGAACACAGCATCCATCAGTGTTTAGGTAGATAAATAACTGGTTTACAGGACAATCCCACAGACCCCATTCTACTCCCGAGGACTTTAAAAGGTGAATTTGGCATTGGGTAACAGCTGTGCCAGCCCATTCCAAGGGACACCCCCAGGAGTGGGAGCTGCCAGGCTCCCTGCTCCTCCTCTTGTCAGCAAAGGGAACATCTGCTTTCTCCTGAAGAATTGCAACACTTGATTTAAACTGTGCTGACCTTGAACCAAATCCACACAGAAATGTCCAATCCCCATCCCACAGAGGTCCATGGAATCCTCTTTTATCACTATTACAGAAATTCAAGTTCATGTTGTGCAGGAAATAGACACTAAATGACATTTCAGTGTTATAAATCACCTTCATGGTAAAGAATGGGGTGTTTTTTTGAAATAAACCCACCAGAGGCTGAGGTGCAGGTCTGGGGATTGTCAGTGCATCCCAAGCACTGGATCCTCCCACAGCTGCCAGGTTTGCTGGGTCTGGCACTCCAGGAATCACAACCAACCTTAAACCTCCCTATCCAGCCCATTTCAGCCTCCACACCCCGGTCACAACAATTCTCAGCCAGGGATGTTCAGCCTGTACTCCTACCACAGCTACTACATCACTGTCACAGAGATTTGAACTGTTTGGGGGGCGTTTTTTACACTATTTTGGTGTTTTTAATGACCTGAAAGGAGATGACCACGGCTGTGTGGTTTCCCCACGGAGCTCCCTTCTGTGCATCGCTGTGCTCACAGGTTCACACAATTCCACACATGCAGAGACCCCAGACTGCCCCTGCAGCCACACCTACAGAATCCCGGGCAATCTCCACCTCTGGCAGGGAGCCGAGCCTTTCGCACATCTCATATTGGCTGTTACCTTAAAATATCGGGTCTGAGCCTCGGCTTGTGTGAAATCCACAGCGATCTTCACCCAGCTGGAAACTCTCACGCTCCACCCCAATCTCAGGGATCCTTCAGGACCTTCAGTACAGGCGTAAGTTCAATCAATAAGTTTCCAACAGGAACTTGTGCCGGTAGTTTTAAAATCAAACTGCAAGGGGGAGAAAGGGAGAAGGTATAAACGAGGGCCAGGACTGTGGCGATCCCTGTGTGTCCTTTCCAGCTCTGGATACGCTGCTGTGATCTCATATTCCCCTCCATCCCGTCCACGCTCCATTCCCTCCCCATCCCTCAGAGCCCTGGAAAAGCTCCTGCTCTGCAGGATCTCCGTGCCATTCCCTCACAGCACCAGGGACCGGGGCAGGACCGGGAGCACAGCCCTTACCTGCACACGGATGGAGCCGATCCTGAGGGGATGGAGCCGATCCTGAAGGGATGGAGCCGATCCCGAGGGGATGGAGCCGATCCTGAGGGATCCTGAGGGGATGGAGCCGATCCCGACGGATCCTGAGGGGATGGAGCCGATCTTGAGGGAATCCTCAGGGATGGAGCCGATCCTGAGGGGATGGAGCCGATCCCGACGGATCCTGAGGGGATGGAGCCGATCCTGACGGGATCCTCAGGGATGGAGCCGATCCTGAGGGGACGGAGCCGCTCCCGAGGGCTCCCCAGCTCTCAGGCCCCCCCCCCCCCCCAGCCGCAGGCGGGGCCGCCCCAACGGCCGCGCGGTTTGAATGTAAACGGCGGGAGCGGGCGGGGCTGAGGGCGGGGATGGGGCAGGGAATGGGGCAGGGAAGGAGGGAATGAGGCAGGGAATGAGGGAATGCAGGAGCCCCCAGCGCCCCGCAGGGTCCCTCGGCCGGCAGGGTGGGCAGGGCGAGGGCAGGGAATGGCTTTTCCAGGCGGGGGATGCACGGCCGGTGTGACGGACCGACCCTGCTGTGCAAACAGCGCTCACCACCCCCTTTCCTTCCTTTTCCCTTCCCCTTCCCTTCCCCTTCTCTTTCCCTTTCCTTCTCTTCTCCCTTCCTCTTCCCTTCCCCGTCCCTTTCCCTTCCCCCTTCCCTTCCCATCTCCTGGACGATCCCCCCTGCAGCAGCACCCCGGACACAGGACACCCCCTCCCTGCCTCCCACCACTGAAATTAAGCACATTTATCTGCTCTGGGCACTGCCAGCTGTTCAAGGGCTGTAAACTGGGAGAAACAGGTTTAAATCGGTGTTAGGAATAAACCCCCCACCCCTGGGAGGGTGGGCAGGCCCTGACGGGGTGCCCAGAGCTGCCCCAGCCCTGGGAGTTTATCCACAGTGCATTAAACTCAACTGCAAAGTTATTCTCAGCTGCTCCGTCTCCAGGGGATTTGGAAGAGAAATGAAATTCATCTAATACATCATTCAAAACTCACCCCAACATCTGCCTTCAGGCTGGCATGCAGTGGATCTTATATACGTTATCTGGCAAACACCTGGAATTATGTTTTAAGTAATAAAACCAAAATCTCATCCTCTAACAAGCCACCCACCATAGTTTTGCCATGTATTTTTCAACCCTCACTGTTTCTGACTTTCATTCCAAAATGCCCATTGGCTGTTAATTACTTTCACTCCTGAATCTAATTACAGTTTCTAATTACAGGATCCTTGTGATCCCAGCCTGTGTACACTGGCTTTCAACACAGTCCCTGCCGAGGGAGGTTGGGAAAAGTGCTATTTTTGCTTCTAAAATGGGCAGGGGAGGAAAAGAGATTAAAACCAGACCAGAGAGAGCAGGTACAAGGTACATATTTTTCTTTTTTTTGCTTGGAATGAGATAAAAGATGAGCAATCCAGAGCTGGTGTTACTATTTTCCTATGTAAATAATCAGTACATCTTCCATTTTTAGAGTTTGGAGTAACTGAGGAAATTCTCTCTTTGCTTTCTACCACCTTGAGTTTTTATTGTGTCAAGCCAGAAGCCTTTTGCCTTAAATTCAACACTGAACTAGCATTACAGTTACTGGTTCCTCCTCTCCATATATTTGAGACAACCATATTTTTCTGTTTTTCAGATGACAAGTCTGTAGCTGTCCATGGTATCGTACCACTCCCCTCCCTCTCCCTTCCCACGCTCAGGAGGTCTCAATCTTTTTAAGATTTCTCTAAATATGCTTCTCCAGCTCAACACTCTAATTTAAAAGTACATCCAAGGTATTTACGTGTAACAGTTCTAATGACAACCTAAGGAAAACTCTTGCTCAGCTTTGGGTCACACCGAACCAGCAGAGTAAACACAGGACCCCCATTTAGAATGGATTTACAGGCAAAAATGGGAATTCCTCTAGGGAAATTAGGCTTCCAGTCACTTTTCTGTAGATATTGAACCAATATTAACTTTTCCAATCAATTCTTTGTGCCATCTGAGTTTCACTCCAGCAGTAGCTAAAATTGACTGGTAGAAAGAGTTTGTAAACTTTACACGTTTTCTGCTACTAAGTTTCCTTTCACAAAGTCTATTTGATCCAGATGGCAGGACCTCCCTAATTGTTTCCAGCCTCACGACCAGCTTTCCCACCAGGAATTTGGTGAGGAAACATTTATAGTTAAAAGTGGCAAAAATCTACAAGTATTAATCTGAAGACATTCTCAGGTTATAAAGCTGCCCTTGCCAGCATTTCATTTGAACATAAATACTTTTAATTATCTTGACACCCCATTCATAAATTATTATTTTTTAAGTCAGACTAACCTGTTCCACTACCAAACCAGCTCACAGCTTCCTGGGAACGCCTGGGATCCTCTGGAAGGTGGGAAGTAGGTCTGTCCAGGGCTCCACGATCCAGGAGATGGCTCTGAAATGCCACACACAACCAGAGGCAAGTCCACTTCCAGCAGTGGGAAAGAAAGAAAGGTGGTCAACTTTTTTCAATCTACCCCTCTTGATTCAGCATCATATTCTACTCAGATCCTAAAATTCCAGGGCAGTTGTTTGGTCCAGCAATGCTGCTCCTTGGGATAAAACCCCTACCTGGCATTGTTTATTTATGGATTAATTTTTGCCCTTCTAATGTTTTAAATCTTTTTCTACTCATCTGCTGCCCTAAGTTCAGCTGAAATGTGAATTCTTTACTCCAAAATACAGAAAGAGTTGATTAATATCCAACCTCATATGATCAGTATTCCTAAAGGCAATCCAAGTTATTTCTTGTTTGTCTCCAAGGCTCCCAAACAACTCCCTCTCCCCAACAATGTAATGAAGTGCATTACCTCAAACTGTAACTTTTGGGGAAAAAAAGGCATTGAACAAAATGGTTTCAGTTTTGCTCCTGAAGAACTCCAGCAGCGCCACCCTGTGGAGGCTGGAATATTAAAGTTAGCCAGATTTTGGTGAACAGTGACAGCTGTGAAGCAGTGCAAGAGAATTTTCCACTTAAAAACCCACCAAAAAACCCAAACCCACCAAAAAAGGCAAAGGGCTTGAAGAGCACCAGCTTAGGGTAATTTTCCGTAATGATTCCGTAATAATCAGGGAAGTGCCAAAAAAGGGCATTTTTGAGCAGTAAATACAGACTTCGACAATGTTCTGGTGGGATCTTGGTTTAGAAAGTTTAGAAAAGTTGCCACAAACATCTGTTCTTCTCTCCCCTCCCCCCCCCCCAACAAAATAAAAGAATTTGAATAAAGCAATTTTCTACAGAACATTCTCCACAAAGGTGTTTTAAGTGTGAAGATGGTGATTTACTGGGTAACATTTTCCTTAAAAAGCATTTAATTTCCTTCCTGTACAAGTTCCCTACATTTTACATGAAAACAGGCCTAATTTATTTAGTGAATACATGCAATGCAATGAGGTAAATTAGTTACACCTTAATATTTATACCAAAATAATGATGTGCCTCCACGTGACAGACAGATCTTTGACAGGTAAAAACCTCCCACCAGAGACTCTGGAAGTCCCTTTCTTCAAATACTCTGCACCTTTTGATGAAAAATGAATGTATTAAATAAAGAAGCACCCAAGGCACCAGAATTGCAAGTTTTAATGTTTATTTTCCCCAAGACAGCCTAGCCTGCACTCTACTTGGATAAATTCACAAGCTAGTTTCCGCTGCTTCTAGTTTTAAACTTTTAACCATGTTTCTGATGACAAGGAATGCTGCAAAAATACTCTAGTCCAACAAAGAGTTATGATCACAAAATAATCTTTATCCATTCTACAGTGTTTCAGAATTACCAGTTGATTTTAAAACACAAGGTAGATATAGATGCTAATGGTGGCTAATCTGGTATGTTTTATTTATTATAGCAAACTGTTGTTCATGCAACACTTGTGCTCAAAGGGGAAGGCACAGCATTTCCTACAATGAGCCACCTTACAAAGAGTTCAGTTTGTACAAATTTGTAACCTCACCTTGAATTTAGTGTGCAGGACCTCAAAACTGAGGCATTCCTCCAATTATAAAAACACTTGCATCCTTTTTGTGCAAGTTTTAAAAATACAAAGTTTTCTCTCTAAAGTGGCTCAAAATAGATTGTTCATGGCTGCCTACATCTAAGATAAAAAGAGTCTAAAACAATTGGATTAGGCATATTAAAGGTGTTCAAACCATGACTTGATTTGTACATCTATTCACACCTCTTTTTTCGGTCTTTATTCGGCAGTACATATGCACCAAATTTCATTTTTAGACGTTTCCATATCATTTTCATAGAAAACAAAGTTTGAAAACAAGTAACATTGAAACACAGCACGGTATCCTACCACAACAGAAACATTTTGGTTACAGGACTCAACAAAATCTAAAAATGAACTATGCTGTAGATTACCACATGCAAAGGTCTTCATGTTATCTTTGAAAATGAAAAGGATGAGATTTTATTACCACATTTTACTGCTTTCTACTATTATGGCAACTTGTGTACTGCAACACAGTCTAGTTTGAAGGGAAATGTATGATTTATTTTTTTTTCCATGCAAAAATCTACAAATTAGTTTTGATGATATGGAAAAGCTTTTCATAACATCAAACATTCATCTGGTGCAAATGCACAGGGAAGCCTTCCTGAAATTCTGACTTTTACAAACAACTAAAGAAGCCATACAGAAAAGAAATTAAAAATAACTCCAAAGAAAAATAAGAGGGGGAGAAAAAAAACAAACAAAACAAAAAAAAATAAAAATAAACCAAAACAAAACAAAAAGAGAAACACAGGCTGCAGGAGTAAACCAGAGTCTGCTGCTAAACCGGTCTGGTGTCCAGTGTAAGGTGACACTCGAAGTTGGGATGGTCTCTCCAGCCCTGAAGGCGACTCAAGCTCCATGCGCTCACAGACAGCATCACACCCACTCTCTCGCGCACACGGGGCCGGGCGCGCCGCAGCCGCTGGAACCCAGCCTGGCTCCTCGGCAGCCAGGCCAGACATTCACTCAACGGGGTCCATTCACACGGTGCTTCATAGCAAGGCCTGGGCTCATTCTCTTGGACTTATGTGGGCATCCTATTCTCTTATGCTTACGAGGCTTGATGATGATAGTACTGCATTTCCCCCCAATTGCTCTAGGAAGTCGGTGTTCCTTCTCAGGCACTGAAGATCTGTGACCTGTAGCCCTTTTTTCTTTGAACAATCTAAATAAGCATTCAGTGTGAAGTTTTTCATTACATTTTGCCACTCATTCTCACTCGCACCCACTCGCCATCTTGACTTCATTTGGGCTTTTCTGTGATTCCAAATGAAATCTTCACATTTGCTTTCCCGATTTAATGCAGCAGCGGATCCCATGAGCCAAGATTGATGGATCAAACCTTTTTTTTTTTGTTTTATTCAGTGCTGCATTGTACCTAACTTCCAAAATACCACTCTAAAACTGGAACCCTTCTGCTGGTACATTGGCAGATGAATTGAAACCAAATGTTCCACCTTGTATTGCTTCTGGAACAAGGCTTGGATCTTCATCAATCTGGAAAGCAATGGGAACACTGTGAGTGGGAACAAACACAAAACCTCGCTAAAACGGAGCTGCACAATCCAAAAAGCATCTCTCTCTCTCCACCTAATGTACTTCCTTGCATTGAATCTTTCCATTCTTCTCCCCAATTTAGTAGAACACTAAAATGAAGCAATTTAATCTGAAATATTTTAGCTTTTACTTAGCAGGGAAGGCCACATGGCACCCAATAATATCTTGTTTATGGAATTTTCACTCCTGCAAAACTATTCTGTCAACCTTTTAAAGCCTCACAGTTCTTAAGAGAAGACCAATACCATTAAGTCAAGTAAGGATTAAACCCAGACTGCAGTCTCTGTTTAAACTGGGTAAACGTATTTGGTAACAGAGGTTACCAAACTGACACTGGATTAAACTCCAAGTCCTGCTGTATATGCAAAATGTATGTTCTGAACAAGACCTGGATGCTATTGCTCACATAAAAGTGAAACTCTACCACAAAATAACCTTCCAAATGAAACCAGGCCATGAATGCAGCTGAGCTTTATCATTTCTGCAGAAACCCCTCTCCCTGCCTGGCACAGACTGCCAGGACTGCATTTCCTTTCTCTGCAATTACGATCTAAAGTGCACACAAATCCAACCTTTGATTTATGTTACATGTTTGAAATGAAACAACATTGTTGATAGCACATCCCAGCTCTGAAGCTGTTCCAATATTCCAAGCAGTTTGTGTCTGCAGCAGCAGAACCTGTGAGGCAGCACTCGAGGCAGCAGGGAGCTTAGCAAATCAGAAACATCAGGCTCAGGCAGGGGCTGAGTTAAAGGAACTATTCAAAGCCTGGGATTTTAATCCCTAGAGATGAGGCTTAAATTAGGCATCAGATCTTCTTTAGATGCTTCATCATGAGGAATGGGAAGATATGCAATAGGTTCAAACAAGGGCTCATTCTGCACTGAACCAAACGAGTGTCCCAGAGCAGCTCTGGAGCTGCTGCCTTTGTCCTGAGCTGTATTTGTAAATATAAACGGGCACAAGAGCAGACTGCAGAGAATTCCACACTTACATCATCTGAAGAGAAGAACTGATCAATGATCTCATAAGCCAGTTTGTAGATGTCTTCATTTTCATGGTTTTGTAGCTGTTCAATTTTCTCCAGGCCTGCAACAAATACACAGGACACGTCAGAACACCAAGTTCAGGCAAAACAATTTTCCAAGGAAGAAATTTAAAACAAATCTGGGAACAGAGTGACTATGAATAAGGTGCTGTAAACTCATACCTGACATATTTATATATATTTTATACATATTTATATACAGATAAATACATGTATGTGCAGCACATGTAAGTACTTCTGAAGCTCTGACAAGCAGAGTTTTGGCACAAACACCTCTTTCCTCCTCCCAGCTATCACAAATCACTTGATCTTTCTGCCCTCCCTCAAGATTTTGTATTTTAAAGACTATTCTACTCCCTCTTAACAAATCCCACTCAGGTTTTCACCTGTGCCCAAATTTAATACCACTGTTCCTTCATCTCTGAAAAGTGTCAGTCAACTTAAATAGCAACCAACATGGAGAAAGTGTCAGAGCCATTAGGAAATTAAAGTTATCATAGTTTACAACCATTGTATGTAGATTTAGTTTTCCCATGTTCACCTGGACAGAACTTGTGCATGACTAAGGTAAGCACACCACCCCTGCATTAGCAGAAACTAATTTGCCAATTAGACTGATTTGTCTGATATGTAACACTGCTCCAAAATCAGCACCTGGTAAGTTATTTCCATTCTCCAGCTCCTCTGCATTTTACTTGGTTAGGAAAAGCTGTGTATATGCACCTCATAGGCATGGAAATATCACTTTAAAAAAGGTTTGCTTAAGACATCTGTGCTAACTCACAATGAAACCAACACACAGTAGAAAGCCAAAGCATAAATTTCTGAAAAAAACTCAAAATATTGATCCTCCTACCTCCACACTCTTCTATAAGATTGGCTATGGTTTCTGCTTCATCTTCAGCCATTTTTAATATATTACTTAGTCCATCCAGAACCACTTGCACAACTTGTGCATCTTTTACTGTCAGCAAATTGCAAAATGGAGGGATTACATTTTGCTGGATTAGGTAAGCCACCTGAGGGGGGAAAGCCAAGAGTTACACCAGGAATGTGGCAGGAAAACAGTGCAGCACAAACACATCTGCAAACAAGCTCCATGAAGTCCAAGGATTCAAAGCTACCCAGCCAGCTAAGACTATTCTGTAGTGGCCACTTTCAAAAAATCCCCTTTTAGAGCATTAAAAAGTAACATTTATGTTAATTATTATTATATAATTATTACTAAAAGTTATACATTTATGCATTAAGTTGTAAATATATTTAAGGTCTACAACACACAAGTAGGAGATACTGTGAATTTTTCAGTATTAGATAAGGAGCTTCCACATCATCTTTGCAGAGTGACAGCATCACCCCAGCACTGCCACTAATCTGGGCTTACAAGGAACTAGTGCACTTCTACTCACTGGCTACTACCCTTGTAATTATCACATCCTTTTAATTGGGGAAAAAGGGCAAAAGGAGATGTGGAATGCCCAAGAATCACACAAGAGCCTGAATGAAGTCACTCATAGCTCTCAGGCCATCCTAGGATGTCATGTCATTCCAGAAACAACTGAAGCTCACTCTCAAATCCCTTGTGGAAAAGGGAAGAGTTCCTGAGCACTGGAGGAATACAGACATTATTAGTGCCAATAACCCTGGCACTCCCTCAAATGCACCCAAGACTGGGAGTGGACCTCAAAGTTGGACTCACTTGGTCTTTCCTTCCGCTGATCGTTAAGTTGCTTATTGCCCAGGCAGCTTCTTTCTGAGTACCAAAGTCACCCTACAAATACAACCACAGAGAGAAACAATCATTCCAGGCTTTATGTTGTGCAGCATTCCCATAAAAGCTGGTATTTGCCACAGTCCATTCTGCACAGCCTCACTGTGTCAGTTTCCTGTAAGCAGGGAGAGTAACTCATAAATCCTGCAGCTGGTCTGAGTCTTTTCTGTGTTCATCCCTCCCCTGCAACCTCATTTTCCAATCGATCTTCCAGAGGAAGGGAAATTTGTTTACATCAAAGCAAAATAAAACTGCAGCCCTCACTCCACTCTCTCCCACTCCTTATCAACAGCTGTCATGTCCTACAGGGAGAGATAAGCACTAAAGTGTCAGCTCTGATAAAGCCCTGCACACACTAACTGTGGGAGTCTCTGAAGTTCCTTAACTCAGGGCTCTTTATTCCATTTAAAGCTCTCCAATTCTTTTCTCAGAGATCAATAAATTGGCAGTTAACAGAACTATTTAGGAATAGAACTATTTAGGAACAGCTTTATGTTGTCTTTTCCTCTAAATATTTCTTACATGCTTTTAGCCACCCCCTTCTTTCTGACAGGACAGATCCTTGGGAGCACAAGGTGGTTTGGAAACTCACGTTTCAAGACACAAAGAACCCCAAAACTGAAAACACACACAGGTATTTCAAGTCCCAAATGAGCATTCAACACCAATCCTTGTGGTCTAACCTTATCTAGAAGATGTATTATCATTGGAACAAGGTTTGCATCTATTACTGCCTGAACTTGCTGCTGGTTTCCTGCAGTGATGTTAGATAGGAACCACACGGCTTCCTGCAAAACAGAAGGATGGGAGGAATTAATTCAGATAGGCTTCTAGAGCATTTATTCCCACTCCAGCAAGATCCTGTGCATGCTTCAATCTTTCACTGTTACCAGTTTACAACCAAACACTTCAGATTAAAAGGAAAAACTATTTGGAGACAAAAAAAAGGCCCAAACGAGCACTCAATTACTGCTTCCACCTCTGACAATGAATGCTGGAGCAGGTTTCAGCTGAGGGCCAGAGGAGCTCCAAAATGCACGACATGAGAGTGGCAGGAGATAGTGTGTTCTTTACCTCCTCTATAGTGTGTCTCTTCCTAGCTTCAATCAAGAAGACACACCACCTATTACTGAAATGCTGGATTTGCAGCAGTTCTATGAGCCTTGATGCTCATTCTGCCCACAAGGCCAGGACTCTCCTTCCAGCAACACCCAGCAGCAGGTGCCTTGGACAGTGGCAAAGAAGAAAGCTTTTCTTCAGCAGCCCCTCCCAGGCCTCAAGTAAATTAAAAGTTAGATTTTGAACTAAGCCAAACGCTGGGTCTGGATTCTTATATTAAGTAAGGATCAAGAGCCCTCACCCCCTTTTAAAGTGTGAATCTATACTTTAGTCAAGGAGTAACAATTTCACACAAAATCTTAAGTATATTCAGAGTACCAACTTTTAACCTTGGAGTTGATAGATTTCCACCTTCCTAAAAACCCTCCATCACTCCTCAATTCCCTTCTCAACCTCTCTGGAACAACAACCTTTTAGATGAATACTTCTCTCAACATGATAGTCTGGAATGTTCACGTTTCATTCAACTGAGTCTCTGAGATCAGATCACAGGATCACTGCCATGAGTGACCCTGTCAGAGATTTAGGATGCCTGGGCTTCCCCTGGTGGGCTTCTCTGGGGCTTTAATCACTGGCAGTGTTGCAGAGTGGCCCCAGAAGTGCCCAACACGCCTCAGATGCACTCCAGAATCAGCACTGAAATCAGTGCCCCCACTGGAAGCCTTTTCCACACATCCACACACACACCCCCCACACCACCCCCAGCCTGACTTGGTTTAAATTCCATTTCTCACACACGCTCCATTCAAAGAGACACCCAATTATCTCTATTTCATCACTTCCAAGAGAGTCAGTTTAATTAAAGTGACATTTCACGTATCAAGAACTCTAAAGTCAACAGCCAGATTTTTCAGATAAAGCATTAATTTCAGAAAAATTCAATTAGAAGAATCAGGAAACAACATTC
The DNA here is from genome assembly GCA_035222235.1 of Margarornis squamiger. Classification (NCBI taxonomy): domain Eukaryota; kingdom Metazoa; phylum Chordata; class Aves; order Passeriformes; family Furnariidae; genus Margarornis; species Margarornis squamiger. Next base: position 1,789,626 of record JAWWTY010000010.1, read on the forward strand.
TTGTCAAGTACAAGTCTGCAGCCCCTTAGATATTTTCCTATGGATGTTAATGCCCAGAAGAACTTCAGCACTTGCTGAAAACTGCCATAAACTGGTGTAAAGGGTCACTTATTCAAGTCTCTATGACACTGCATCATGTGGAACCCAAGCTAAGCCACCAAATATAAAAGTTCCCAATCAGGTACAATCACTTGCCTTATTAATTTTTTCTTTGGGATGTGTCAGAAGTGCTGGAAAATGTGAGAGGGCTTCACAATTCAGAACTACCTGTGTCTGCTCATCGGTGCCAGTGACGATGTTTCCTACAGCTCTCAGAGCAGCCGTCTGGGAACAAAACACTTCCTTTAAACACAGTTCTTTTCAGCAAATATTTTTCCAGCTGAGCACAAACAGTAACGGTTCAGAAAGCAAAAGCTTTTATGCAAATGCTGCATCACACAGGGAAAAAAAATAGTCTTTGAACTTCCATAACTGTAAAAAGAAAACAGTGACTTTCTCTAGCAGCACATTTTGAGTAGCACTTCTTTCAAGGGATCCAAACTTACTTGCACTTTAACTTCTTGATGGCTGAGAAGAGGAACCAAATGAGGGACTATTCCGGAGTCTATCACCATCTGGATCTGCTCATTGCCAGCATCCGTTAGATATGAGAGTGCCCAGACTGTATCTACCAATATCTGACAGGAAAAACAGCTTTGTAAATAGCACAGGAATATCACAAGTGTCACCAAAATAATTAGAGCTACATTGAAAAATAAATGAAAAATTCATTTCCATTAGTGCTGTGCATTCGCACACAAAAAATCTCATTTAAATTGCAGTAAATCTGAACATTTCAACTGACAGCTTACAAAAACTGAGTGTTGTTTCAGCTGACAACTCCTGACTGATTCAAACACAGCCATTTCAAAAATTCAAATAAGCTTAATTTCACCTACTTACTGACAAGACATTAAATAGCAAAATTACTAAATGAACATTAGTTAATATATTTAGACATGTTTTGTCAAAGCACCGTTGCTACCAACTTAGACAACTAGAAAGCAAAGAATTAATCTCAAATTCTGATTTGATTTAGGCAAAAATATCAGCTATTTTATCAGTCCAGTAAAGTCTTGCTCACTGACTTCACTATTAAATAAGAATGTGCCTACTTAACCCCTCAGAAGTTGCATCTAAACCTGATACTTGACATGTGCAGCAGACACTGGGTTTTGTTTCAATTCCACTGATTTTCATGAAAATGCTAAGCAAAAAAAAATCCTGTATTTCTCTGTAAATGAATGCTCACAGAAATACAAGCGAAACTGCATTTATTTTTTAGTGCAGGGAAACGACATGCAAAGAAACACTTGCAAAGACAGAAGCATCAGGGTAAAAATGTAACACATCCTTAAAAGCAAGCGGTTAAAAGATATCAAAATAACTTTGCCCTAATGCAAGAGAACAGCACAGATTTCCTTTCTCATAAAGAAAAAAATAAATTAACTAAGACTAATCTTTCTACTTCAGCTACAAAAGGACCCCAGAACAAACCCCTGGGTGTGAAAGGGGTTACTCACATTTACATCCGTGTGGTGAATTAGAACACATAGCGCAGGAAGGATCTGAGGAGGGAAAGAGAGAGCTGGAATTATTTGGAAGGCACCCAGGCAGCCAGCAGGAGCTGGGGCCCACAGAACAGCAACCCCATCACCTCCTGAATGGTCTCCATCGGCGGAGGAGGGTCTTTGTGGCGGCACAGGTTGACCATGACCCAGGTAACATTCCTTAGGAAAGTGATGGGGATGGATGGGCTGATGAAGGACAGCAGTGGCTTCACTACTCCAAGACTAATAACATAATCTCTACACTGGGGTCCATCACCTGTAGGAGACAGCACAGAATTCCTGTTATTTCAACTGAAAAGTCCCATAATTTATGGATGCACAGCTGAGGGGGTAATGGGCAAGCAAAAGGGCTCACAACACCAAACCACGGAGAACAGCCCAACACGTTCCTGAAGATTCCTTCAAAAACTTTACAAACAACACTAAAATACCCTTAGAAGATTTCAGGAGTAACACCAACCTATGATATTTCCTAAAGCCCACACAGCTTGCTCACAAACATTTTGATGAGGTGAATGCAGCAGTCTCAGGAAAAGCGGCACAGCATCTGAAAGGCACAAACAAACCCCAGGTGATGGTCAAGAAATGCCCCTCAAAAGGCAAAATAGTTCACATCCTTCACTCTCACATGAGCAACTTTTCTCCTGGTTAGGAACTGGTCAAAACTTCACTAATCTCCCAGGTGACACTGAACTAAAACACTGCAGTAATTCTTCCTTTGCTGCATATTCCTACAGAGCCTGCACTTCAGAATATTAAAAAACTGACATTTGTTTTTAAGCCTCACAAGTTCACTGAAGGTTGTCAGGACTCCAAATTTAGCAAGGTTTCTGAATTCAATAAATGTCACTAAGCTATGCATCAGAATCAACTGCAAAGCAGTAACTTCCAGACCAACCTCAGCCACTGAAATGAACCAACTCAAGAGTAAGAAGGTGCACAGATACATTATGGACTGGGAATGCAGGAAGAGGGCAGGAAAGGGTTCCACATGCTCCACATTTAGATAATTGATCCTGTTTTATTTTCCCCCAGCACTAAGGTGCTTGCTTACATAATAGTTTAGTCTATAAAAAACCCATTTACTTTAGATCACAGATTTCAGGAGAAACTGGTATTTAGTTGCTCTCTCACTGCCAACCATGTTTTACTGGGGAAATAAATCACAGCAGGATTCTTACACCCTACTAAATAAGGGTGTTTTATAATGTCTGTATGCAAGGAGGAAAAAGCTCCCCAGCAAACATATTAAGTACTTTTGGAAAGATTACCACAGCCCATCTTTTTCCTTGAAACAAATCATACTTTCATGTGTCACAGCTATTAAAGAGACTAATTAGTGCATTTCCAAAACAAAACTCAGGATGCAACTGGGAAAGGAAGAGGATGGGAAAAGGAAAGTTAAAAGTATTAAGATACACAGTATAAGGATCAAATAGAGATTATATCAAAGTTAACAGGTTCTTAGCCCAAGTTCAGAAAAGCAATGGGCTACTGATCTTGCAAATGAGACAAGTTTTGTGTATTTTCTCCTTAAATTTTAGGCAAAAATCTCATTTCACAGTACACTGGACTCTTCCATAGGGCTCAAGAGGCTCCATTTAATTCATTAAATTCAAACACCCCCCACACTTAGTCCTGCTTTGCCAATGGAAGCATTGCCTAAAGGACATGCTTGGAGTATGGAGGAAAGGTTCCTTTGCCTGGTAATTCAGGTTGCAAATCCAACACCAATTTCTTTCCATGCTTCACATCCCCCAAAATATGAAGGACAGGGTTTTTCCTTCAACTTGATTTTGGAAGAGTTTGAGGTTGGGCACCCTCTGGACTTGGTCCACAGCTTTTTCTCACTCTTTACACTAAGACACACAATCCCTCCATGAGAGTTTATTAGCTGAGGGTTTTTTGTTTGGTTTGCACTTTTTGTGTTTATTTCAAGGGTTTTGTCGGGTCTTGGTTAGTTTGGGGTTTTTTAAGTTTGAAAACTGGAAACCAGCAGGTATTAACTCTGCTAAAATATTGTGAGTTTCCAGAGGATGTTACTCACCACTAGGAAACCCAACTGAATTTAAACCCAAGAAAATAAAGACCAAAAGGAGGTGTGTAATTCAACTGACACCACTTGCCAGAGGTGTCAGGAGCCTTCACAGGCAGGTCCTTCAGTGACTGCCAACCTGATTTCACCCCAATCCAACAGGTGGGTTTGTGAACACGCTGGAGAGGAAGAGGGGGGTGTGGATGCTCTTTACAGGACATTTCAAATGATGCTGTTGTGGCAGCTGCAGAGTGTTATCAGTGATGGAATCCTGCAGGACTTACTCGACTGAACCACGGCCTGTGTCTGTTCCGAGGTTCCAGAGGCGATGTTTGTCAGAGCCCACGCAGCTTCAAACTGTAGGGAAGGACTGCAAGGGACGAAAAGCACCAGGATCAGTGTAACATGAGTTTTCAAATCAGTCACAACACAGCTAAATGCCAGGAATTCAGGCAACAATGAAAACATTTGGAGTTTTGGAAATACTTACTTGTCATCTCTTTCAAGACAGTGCACTAAGATAGGTAATATTCCTGATTTTATTAGATCATCGATTGGTGGATTGCGATCACTGGAGAGCAGCTTCCTGTTGGGGGACAGGAGGAAACACCACATTTAGCAGAAATCACACAATGACACGTCTAGAGTGGGTCAGGAACAGCTTCCTGGAGCTGAGTTTGGGAAACCCCCAAGCACAGAGTCCCAACAGCCTCCCTGGACAAACTGTTGCAGTGCCACACCACCCTCTGGGCTGGGAAAGTCTTCCCCAGTGTGTCTCTCTACTCCTAAAGACCAAGCAGGATTTGTTTTCTGCACTGTAAGTGAAAACAGCTAAGCTTCAACACTGAAATTACTGAACTACTGGAAAAACAAAGCCACTGCATCCATTGCCCCTTTCACTGCCTTGAAAATTGATCACCAGTCAGTAAAATAAAGCTCAGAGTTATCCAGTTACACCCTCCTCCTACAGCTCCTTCCTCCTCCACCCAGCAAGGGAGATGCTCAGACCCTTCTGCATTTAAAGTTGAACACTTTATAGTCCTCCTAATTGTGTAGGTCACTTTACTTGTGACAAGCAACAAGTTTGCACCAAGATAAATCCATGTATTTGTACAAAATGAAAATCCACACTACTTATAAGATCTGTCTCTTGATATTTTTCAAAGTTCTCTATATCAAGTTTCCTTTTTAAAAATCAGTTAATTGCATACTATTTGTCGTTAAGCTAGAACATATTTTCTGACTTGAAGAGCAGGATAAAATAAGAATAAATCCAGGATATTTCAGAAAACTGTGTTCTTACCTTGCTGCCTGCACAGCACTTAACTGTATACCCTGGTTGTCACTTGAAGCATTCTAAAATAAGAAAAAATAGATTTTTCACACATTTGTCACCAAGACACGAAGAATGTTCAAACAATTATATTGGATTTACCTGTACTATTGCCTCCAAAGAAGTGTTTTGCTAGAAAACACAGACAAAAGCAGTTAGAAATTCAAAATGTTTTTAAAGAATGCAAAGAGAAGGTATACTTGAGAGTTAATTCTTACCACTCTAAAGTCACCATCTATATCAGAATCTTCACAGATATCTTCATGGGGAACATTTCTTCTTTTTAGAAGATGCTCATCTCTTTTGTTCTTAAAGAGAAAAATGATTGAATACCTTTAAAAGCTTGATTTAGGTGGTGTAGGGGTGTTAAGAAAGGAAGAGAAGCTTCTGATTTAAACAAGTATCATAAACATGCTAGCACTGATTGTGTTAAAATTAAAAATTAAAAGCTGGGAAGGACTGCACAGAGAAGCACATTTTGGAAACCACTTCTTCCCAAAAAATCCTGCATCCAACTTGATCTGTACAGCAACAACCTGTGCTGGAAGTTCCACCAACACTGGCATTACAAGCCATTTGTCATCATTGACAATGAGCCACAGCAATTCCCAGAGGCCAGTTTCCTGCTCATCCCAGAAGGAAAGTAATTCCACTGGTGATGCCTTTTCTCAGGAGCCAGTTTTCCAACAATTCTACTTTTACCTTCATACTCTTCCACTCTTACTTGTGTGCTGTAAGAAAATAGCTTTCTACCTACAGATTAGCAGGAACATCTGATTTTCAAAGGGAAAAACAAGCTTTTTGTAAGTCTTTAAAACTTGGCTGGAGGAGCAAGAATCATTCCCTTTATTCAATTAGAAATAAACCCCTGTTTTTCAGGACAAAAATTATGGAACTCTCAGTACCACGTCTAGTAAGTTCAGAACTTCCTTCTAAACAAAATTTTAGATTAGAAAAGACAAATAGATGGTGGAACAATGGTGCTCTCGGTGGACTGCAGAAAGAATAAAGTCTTCAACAAAAACACATTTTACCAAAATAAGAACATGGTAAAATTCCACTTATTAAGAATAACGCTGGGTCATCTCACCTTTCTCAACTCCACAACAACTTCATTTCTTTGTCTTCTCATAGTCTGCAAAGAATCAAGATAACAATAGATTATATTCTGAACTTAGACCAATTAAAAAAGCTCTTGTACAACTATTGAAGCTGATGCACTTTAAACACTTATATGCAAAGGGTTTAATTTTAATTATAAAAGCAGGAATCCTACAGGAAATGGAAATAACTGTATTATTTGTGGCTGCATTATTTCACAGTAAACCAGTCTCCTAGGTGCACATATTGAGGAAAAAAGGGTGATAGGATCAGGAATAAACACGTGCCTTTGAAAGGGCAAAGCTGAAAGGAGTTGTGCATAAAACAGCACCAAAAGCATTACAAAGACCATGGCAAACCACCAGTGAAATAGCTTTATAAACAAGCTCAAATTAAGACACCTTGTAAGCAAAGCCAGGTTACAAAACTACTGTTTATGGAAGAAAACCACATAAAATCCTTGGCATTTTTAAGAGCAATTTTTTTTTGGTCATTTTCTCTACAGCTCCCATTGACAGTATTCAGGAAAAAATCCATTGTAAATATACATAAATTGGTTTATTGCTGCTTCTGTTACTGCCGTGAAAACAGGAAAATAAATCAGCCCAGAGTGATTGTATTCCACACTTTGAACTTTGCTGTTCTCATTCACTGTAAAGTTCAAAACAATTCCATTTTTATTGTGACTTAACTTTCACAAGTCCCAAGGAAAGCCTGAAGTCCTGGAATATAATACGGGACTGCATTAACGCAGGACAGGAGAAAAGGGAACAACTTAATATCCACAGCAAGAAGCAGATCTGGAGATAAAGATGAAAAGCCTGACTTTCAGAGCATAATTACTTTTATCAAAAAGAATGTGCATTTCTTCAGAATCAAATTTCAGCTCTGAGCAAGACAATTCACCTCCTCAGAGGAAGGAACTCCAAGAAAAAGAAGAGGGCAGGAAAGGAGGTGAATGGAAAAGGGATGGTTCCCCACTGCTTTGGAGGTAGAACTTTCCATGGCTTGAGGACCAAAATGCAGCTCAGTGTGAGAAAAACAGGCAGGTGAGGGAAAAATCCAACCCTTCCAAGGACAGATTCCTGCTAAGCCCAAGTGCCCAGGAGCTGCAGCACCTGCAACAACCTGGGGAGAGCCACAACAGCCGAGTGCAAAGTATCCCAACACTCAAAATCCCCCTGTGCCCTCACACCTCGCAGGGGGCTCCAGCTGCAGGGCAGGATTCCACAGCCTGGCCTTTCCCAGCAGCCTGGTTTTCCCCAGGGAAGGTGTGTCCCCACCTGAGCCATGGGTGGCTGCTCTGAGGAGCAGGGCTGAAGGCAGGAAGCACTCCATGGTCATTTCTCTGTGCTCCAAGAGAAGCTGATCCACAACTGGATCCCACACACCGGGTGGAGACTTTGGAAAGGTGCTGCAGCTTTACAACTGACTTACCTACTCCAGGCTCTTGCTCTCAGCCTGTACTGCAGTGCTCAGTGGAGCTTCTCCAGACTCTAATCTGGCGTATCCAATATGAAAATAATAGGAGGAAAACCTCTGCTAACAAGATTGCAGAACTGTACCACACCCCTGATGATCTCACAGGACCAACAGCACCTTCCCAAACCACAACCCAACCAAATAAGCGTTCCACTGGGAGAGGGATGATTCTTCCCAGCCATTACTGGTCACAGCAAAGCTGCTCCTAACCAAGAACAAGAGTCAGGGCACATTTTGAAGGAGTAAAAGACTGAATTGCTGTAACACCAACCTAAAAGGTATATTAAGCTGTAAAGCATATTAAAAGTAATTGCTACAATTGTGAGTGAGCCCAAAAGGAAATGTGTTCCCACTCAGGTGGTAACACACCGCCAGGACAAGTACATGTGACAGTGACATGGGGAGAAGTTAGCAGGACCCAAACAAATACTACACAAAAAAAGCTCAGAAATGCCATTAGAAGTTTCTTTACTTGAAAAATCATCTATGTAGTTGATCAAACTTTAAAAAATCCTCTGCTGAACCAAGAAGAATGTCCTCCCTTGGCAGGCCCTCAGTTTAATTCCTGCTTGCTCTGAAGAGACCTGCACACCTTGGACTCACAAAAGCCTTCACAGAAAGACAAGTTCCCAATGAAGTCACTCTTAAGCAGAATTTACCAAAATAGGGTTCCACTAAAATAATCCTCTGTGTAAACAGTGGCCTGTTGACAAAATAGTTATTACTGCTCAACCTGTCACTGCTCTTCCTCCTGGGAAGAGGAAAAGCACAACAAAGGAGAACTGAGGTCAGCTCTGTCACGGAGTTACACAGCATTGCCACCTCAGCCCAGAGATGGAAAGGCTGGAGAAACTAAAATGACAAGCAGAGTCAAGATCAACTTGGGTTATCTTTCGGAAAACAGTTCAAAGGGCAGAAAGCAAGGCATTGCACAGGTACATTATTGCTTCTGTTCTGTGGAAGATTTTTGACTTGCCAGACTTCTCTGAATCAGTTCCCAGCTTGCACTAACACAACTGTGACCAGGAAACCATTCTCAACTTCAAAGTTTTTGAAGCAGAGTGCAGGATGGCCCTGGGAAGGGCTCCAATTGAAAAACACGCATCACTTCAGCAGGAATTCATGTGGCTCTCTCAGCCACTGGATCCTGTTTGTCGTTTGCTACATCAAAAATCAAATGATCTGATCTATTTCTGTCAGCCTATGATGGCCACCCCTCCATCCTCCTTTTTTCAATTATATTTAGCCTCAGATTTATCATAAGGGCTATTTCTGACCATTAGTCATGACTGAGCCCTTCAGCTTATCATTAAAATCTCGTGTTAGCTGATGCCTGCAGGATCCCGAGACATCCCAATGGTTTTCACAACAAGGCCAGGAACTGAGGAAACATTCCCAGCTCCACATCAGGAACAGCTCGGATCCACCAGCCCTTCCCAAACACACCTGGAGCTGTGCTCAAGGATCTGACCACTGCTCCTTCCCTCCATACATGGTGTCTTCACAGCTGGCTGGGGTGGGGGTTTTTTTTGCTGTTATAAAATATTTCACTTGAGTAGCTCTGTTTATACACCTACAACAGAAAGCTCTGACAACACACAAATAAAGGGAGAACTTCACCTATTCTTCTCATTCTAGGGAATGGTTTCCAAAGGCACATTGTTTCTGCTGGGGAACTGCAAAGACAACAGTTACTGTACAGCAGAGTTCATTGTGCCATCCTTTCCTCCTAAGAAGCTGCTACCAGCACTAGGCTGGTCTAGGATTCCAAACCAACCCAACAAAACATCACAGAGGGGGGGTGGGGAGTAGACATGTGAAAACAGACTATCTACCCCCTAAATATTTTGTGAACTGGATGGCAATTTTTAGTATTTTCTTACTAACACACTACTTACTACAGCCCTGTGCACACCCTGGAGTCTCTGCAAGATACCACCAGAAAGCACATCTCAGCAACTATTCCCCCTTCAGAATTATAATGGGATTCTCAGTTATGGATAAATAAATAAAAATCAATAGGACATTGCATGTGCTGTCATCACAGTTTTTCCTGGAGAAGCTGTGCATGGCAAATCAAAAGCCTTATACAAATATTTCAGGATCATTTTTAAGTGACAAGATGGATGAGCTTCACCACAGAACTCCAAGTCAGCTTAAAGGAACCTATTTTTAACTCAGTGAGTGAAATTCCTGCTCTTCTTCAGTCCTTCCATATTTAATCCCAAGGAAATTATTTTGTGTGGGATACAGAAAAGGTTGAAAAGCTCCAAAGCACCTGCAATATCCAATATATCTCATAACACCACCTTTCCTCCACTCTCCTGGAGCTTCCTTGGCATTCTCAAGTCTATTATTAACATTAAAGTCCAGTGAATGTTACTGGTAACTCTTAAAATCCTGACGCTGCTGATCTTAAAGCATCTTGATTGAATGGCTGCTCCAAAATTAGTTTTGAAGTGCTCTGCATCACAATATTATCATCATTTCACATCATGCATCTCTCAATTACAGAGCAGAAATATCTATTTAACACTTCTCCTGTGCTGGCACTATTCAAGCAATTCTTAATCTCTCACCCAGCAATACAGGAGAGGAAGGAAAGGAAAAGCCAGCAGGAACTCAGCAGATTCTCCCAGTATTTCCAGAGAAATAATATGCACGAAATATTTCTTATTTCATTTCAAAAAAATCCCTACGTGTCAGTGAGATTTGAATGCTGCAGCAGGCAACAATCAACACCAGAAAATGAAATGCTGGATCACCTGGTGAAACAAAATGAAGTAAGGAAAAATAAAACACCCCAAATCTGCTCAAACCTTCCCAAAACAAGGCTGTACTCAAGACCCCTAAATGCAGTACTGAACAGATGTTATTTAAATCCCAACTGTTCATAAAACTATCACAGACACAATGAATTTGCACTTATCTGGCCTTTTCATTGTAAAGATCTAGTATTTGATTCCAAGGTCTGTGGTGCTACAATTAAAAACAAATTGGAAAAAAAATTTGGTGTCAGCACAGCCATACCCTCAATAAACAGAAAAAAACAGCTCATCCTTTCTTATTCAAGGTTGAAAAAAAAAGCCCAAGTAAAACCTGTTCCTCATTGAAGACACAAGATGAAAAAAGTCACCTTAACCAGATCCCTAATGGATAAGCATTTGCATAATTTAATATTGGAGTCCAGATAAGCCCTTGTTCAACTAAGAGTCTGGGGTTGGATGTTAAAAAAAAAAAAGAAACGTGTGACTTCTGCAGTTTTTAAGGCTCCTTTTTGTGCTGTAACAACAGTAATTTTTTCCCCACAGCTCTAACAACTCTTAAATCTTGAAGGCCTTAACTAGACCTGACTAGAAATCCTAAAAAACACAGAGATACTGCCTCAAATTACTGCTCTCACAGCACAAACTCTTCCAGTACGAAAAAGTTTATTATCCTGTGTATTCCTTAGAGCAGGACTATAAATAAGAAAAAAGGACAAGGAGGTATTTTATATTTGTGGTCTCAGTTCCCGCTTTATTCCCAGTGTCATCACCAATCTGTCATCTCCAAACACATGGCACAATTGTTTACAACATGCCCCTGCATGAGTTTTTATCCAATCCTTCAGCATATGCAGGAATTTTGCTAAATATCTTATGTAAAAAGGTGTGTGTGGTTTGGGTTTTCTTTCTTTTTTCCCCCTTTTTTTTCTCCAAGGCTGGAATTTATATTTTTACAAGCCCACTGATACAGACTGGAAAAATCAAAGTTCAGCTCTAAGTATCTAAAAAGGTAAATACACGCTTAGGACTTTAAGAGATAAAATGCAAGTAATTCTCTGTTTTCCAGTAAGAAATACAAAAACCCTCTGTGAATATTTAAGTCCTGGAAGGTGAGGACAATGTGACAGGAACTGCTGGCGAAGTAACTCCCAATGGACTGATCTGAGAAATGTGGCACTACAACACTTTTAAAGTTTGTATTTTACAGCAGTGTCTAGAAGTACCTATTAATCTGGGATTCACCAAAATGAGAGGGATTTATTATTTGTCTGTAAACTGTCACAGATAAGAAAAATTAGACTTTTTGTAAAAGCAACACATGGCTAAAGGCAGAAATTCAGATAAGAAGGGGGAGGAGTGAAGGAGAGGGAGGAGGGAAGCAGATAAAGATCAAACGTTGGCTTCCTCTGCAAATAAATTGTCAACTTCGTGCTCAGAACTCCGGGAACTGGGGTGTTGTGGGTTATCCCACCCCAGGACGCTCGCTCAGAGTGGCCAGGGCCAGTTCCCTCACGCTAATGACAACTGGGATGGGTAAGCAGTTAATGAGCAGCAAGGACAGCCAGGAGCCGAGCTATTGTATGAAAAACAGCCATGCACGGGGGTTATTTTGGGTACCAGGCATATGCTCCAGGATTTGCTGGATAAATGTCAATATCTAAAATTTAACATGGCCCTGCACTGGGTTTTCACTGGGTAAAAGGCCATTTAAAGTGCACAAGCAAATAAAAGAAAAATACCGAAGAGATCCGGAGCTTCCTGGCACACACACGTGGTTTCCCTGCATGTGTCCATCTTGAACCTTCCCTTCCTCAGCCCATTTACCTTAAAACTTCGCACAGAGGTACCAAAGCAGCTGAATTCCAGCCTGCATCTTCCCATTAATCCCAGTTTTTTTACTCTACTATCATATTCTATGAGCCTTCCTGCAGCTCTCTACTCAGTAACAAAATTTATATAAAAACAAATTAACACCTAAGGCAACTAGTTACCAACCAACCTCACAGCCCTGTTGGTAAACAGAGAAATTAATTTTTCCCACTCCCAATATTTTGAATTTTTGATTTGAATCACCAAACTTTGCATACAACTAAATAATAAACTGCTTTATCAACGTGCCTGGACAACAGTGGTTAAGTTAAAAATCGAGGTGTAACTGACCTCTGAATTGCTCAGATGGGAAACCTGGCTGACGTTTTAATTAATGCCACTAACATAAGTGAATCCTTTATTTTGGAACAGAAATACTGCAGTGCTTTCACGGAACATTATGGAAAACACAGGGACACTTTAAGGCTGGTGAAAACCAGCCCTGAGAATGCCAAAACCCTTGTCCAGAACCCTGCACTGACAGTTTGGAGCTTCAAACAGCACCCCTGGGTGAGCGTTTCAGGGTGAGGACTGACCCCTAATTTTAAAATTTGACTCTTTACTAAGGAGACCCCAAGTTAATTACATATATTCTGCTCCGTTTAGGAAGCACCTTCACAGCTCAGACAACGGATATGGCAATGCGACCACCAAAAAGTTTACAGGCTCTGTGCTACAAAGCCAGAGCTGCTCCCCAACTAACCGCGCAGGGAAATAGTAACATTTAGGAAAAAAACGAAAGGAAAGAGAGAAAAGCGATCGCGTGTTCCTTAAAAAAATAATTTACCGCCAAGACAAGGCGATTGATTATTTATTCAGAGGCACGCAGCACAACACCCGGCCGGGGCCTAATTCCTGACTCAGGGTTTTAGGGGCTGCTCGGAGCGCTGGTTAATGGAGAAACTGAGGCCAAACGCCGCACAGCCGGCGGCAGGGCGGTGTCTCACCGGGGCTGTGTTACCCAGGGCCCGCTGAGCCCCCCAGCAGGCCGCGTTGTGGGCCGGGCGCGGCGTGGCCCGGCCCGGCCGGGCCGCGCCCGCCCCACAGCGCGGCCTGCACCGCTCCTTCCTCCCTCCTCCCTTCCCTTCCCTTCCCCGCCCGCCCGCGGGCCCCGCCGCGCCTCACCTCCAGGTCGCGGCCTTTGTTCTTGAAGTTCTTGAGGCGCTGGTTGTCCAGCTTCTCGCTGTCGGCCATGGCGGGGGCGGCGCGGGGGGAGCGCCGCGGCCCCTCCGCCTCCGCCTCCGCCTGGGGCCCGCTGATCGGAGCGGGGGCACCTGGGGGTGGGGGGAGGGGACGGGGAAGGCCTCGGCGAGCCGGGG
>JAWWTY010000010.1:1803561-1871765 GCA_035222235.1 Margarornis squamiger
CCCCCCCCCCCCCCCCCCCCCCCCCCCCCCCCCCCCCCCCCCCCCCCCCCCCCCCCCCCCCCCCCCCCCCCACAGCCTCGCTCCGGGACTCGCCGCCCATTGGCTGCGCCCCGCGCGCCCCGCGGCCAATGGCGCGCGGCGGGCGGAGGGAGGGAGCGGTGACGCAGAGAGGGGGGAGGAGGGGGGGGCAGCGCCTCAGCGCGGCCGCCATCTTGGGCGGTGTGAGGGCGAGGGAGCGGTGCAGGGCTGGGGGCCGGGGTTGGTGTTTTAATGTGTCCAACCCAGGGGATTTGTGGTCGGTCCACTCGGGGAGCCCACAGGGAGCGCTTTAAGCCTTCCCCACCCATGCCATGATTTAGTGTTCTCTCCGCTCATGGAGCCCACAGTGAGCGCTTTAAGGTGGCCCCGACAGTGTTCGCTCCCCTCGTGGAGCCCACATTGAGCGCTTTAAGCGTTCCCCACCCATGATTTAGTGTTCACTCCCCTCATGGAGCCCGAAGTTAGTGCTTTAATCTTTCCCCACGCATGATTTAGTGTTCGGTCCCCTCGTGGAGCCCACTGAGCATTTTAAGGCAGCCCCGACAGTGGGTTTGTGGTTGCTCCCGTCGTGGAACCCACAGTGAGCACTTCCGTCCTTCACTACACTTCGTTTTTATCTTTGTCCCCTCATGGAGCCCACAGTTAACGCTTTAATCCTTCTCCACCCATGATTTAATGTTCGTTCCCCTCGGGGAGCCCACAGTGAGCGCTTTTAAGGTGGCCCCGCCAGCGGGTTTGTGCTCACTCCCCTCATGGAGCCCAAAGTTAACACTTTATTCCTTCCCCACGTGTGATTTTATGTTCACTCCCCTCATGGAGCCCAGAGTTAGCGCTTCAGTCCTTCCTTGTGCTTCATTTTTATCTTTGTCCCCTCACAGAGCCCAGAGTTGGCAGTTCAATTGTTCCCCTCACTACTCTTTACATTTGCTCCTTGTGGAGCTGAACTACACTTTGTGTTCAGTCCCCTCATGGAGCCCAAAGTTCACAGCTTAATTCTTCACTCCATTTTATATTCTCCCCACTCATGGGGCCAAAAGTTAACACTTTAATACACCCCCTCACGACGCTCTGGATTCGCTCCCCTCATGGAGCAGGACTAGACTTTGTGTTCACCCTCCCCATGAAACCCAAAATTAATAGTTCAATCCTTCACCCCATTTTGTGTTCGCCCCCCTCATGGAATGCGAAGTTAACATATTAATCCTTCACCCCATTTTGTGTTTGCCCCCCTCATGGAACCCAAAATTAACATATTATTCCTTCATCCCGCTCCACTTTGCATTCGCCCCCTCATGAAACCACTCCTAACCATAAAACCTGTGGCTGGAAACTTGTATCTCATGAAGCATTGCCTCTTGACAGTGACTCTGCAAAGATCCCAAAGAAATCCGCAGCTTTTCTGTGCTGCAGGTGGTCAGGCCACAAAAAGTTTATGGTAAGGTACAGACAAACAACAGCCAGGGACACAAAGTGGTTTATTTACAAAACATCCAGCACATTTCCTTCTCAAAGCTTACAGCCTTTTGGGACTCAGGAAGAAAATAGGCTCCGAGTAATACCTGTTCCTCCCAGGATTCCAGAGTATTAGGGGGAAAAGCTGCTATCCAAACCCTTTTCAGTTTTTATTGCAATGAGGTAAAGAGTATTGAAAGAAGTAGAGATACGCTTGCAGAGCAGAGGGGATGGTAAATTTGTTCCTACTTCTACAATTTGATCCAGAAAATAATACCTCTGTGCTTAACTAGAAGCACTCTTTGAAATGTGTATATATATATATTTATATTCTGCCCTGATCCTTCATGTAGTCTGTGCTCACTTTTAATGACTGTAAAATCAAGGCAGGGGGTGTGGGGATTCCTCTCTGTTGTCCTGCATGTCCATAGAGCCATGATTTTCCAGGATAGCTGCTGGGAAAAGCCAAGGCTGTGATGGGACAGGCAGCCTCCTGGGCACGAAAAATGAGGAACTAAGTCACCAAGGCTCTCACTGATGAGAATCAGACAAGAGAACTTGGTTTAGCTCCTTGTGAACACACAGAGACGATGATTTTTTCAGAAAGAGGAACTGTGTGTTTTGTCTCTGGACGTTTCTCCGAGGACGAGGCTCTGCTAGTTCCAGATAGTTCTCATCGAGACTGAAAGTGGCAGCAGCTGAGTCACCACAGCCACATCTGCTGCAGAAATGTAGCAGCGATGTCACAGCAACACGAGGAGGGTAAATTAGTCAGGGCTAATCAGTCCTCTTGTCTACCGATATGGAAAGCATTTTATTCAAACCTGGTATAGGGACAGCAGCCCTTTCACATCACAGGCTGGATAGACAAAAAGGACATTTTCTCCATACAGCTATTTACATTTACAAAAGTAATGCACTTTGTCCATCTGACAGTATTTTAGAAGACCACAAACAGAAAAAGGAAAAAGATAATCTCCTTAGTTAGTGCTCGGTTTAATTTACAGACTGGGAGAGCTGGGGGTGTTCACCTGGATAAGAGAAGCTCCAGGGAGACCTGAGAGCCCCTTGCAGGGCCTAAAGGGGCTCCAGTGTCCAAGACCCAGCCCAGAAGTTATGAAAGGAAAGAAAGGCCCTTTCCCCCCATCATCACCCTTTTCATCACTACCTTTTCCACAGCTTTGCTCATCCCACCTCTACCACCTCCCACTGTCGCCCCCGATTACGACAGCGAGTGGTTTGGGAAGGATGGAATTGGAAAGCCAGCACATTCTGGAGCGACCACACTGACTCAGTGCCTGAAGTAGTGACAGTGACCTTTCAGTGAAGCCATCTCTGCTGACCTTCCCTGTGTGCACTTGGAAAAAGACTGACAGAGTCAAAGGGCTGAGAATAATCATGTTCTTTTATGAGTAACCATTTGAGAATCACACTGGAGAATCCTCCTTCAATCCAGACCTGTCTCAAGATCATGTTCCTGCATCTCCAGTGGTAACACCCTGTTCTGACGTGCACAGTTCCCCTCTGTGTAACTTCATGTGAAATACTAAACATGCTTCCCTCTTACTAAATTATGGATGTTCCGAGGAAGACAATCCTGTAGTGCTCTTTGATCTGGGATCATCTGAAGAATAATTTATATTGTGACTTCATTGAAGACATAATCAGCAGTTAATCAAGTGCATTTTGTGTAACTGTAGTCTAATTAATCTGTTTGGCTCTCAGAGGAACAATTACCACGTTATTTTTCCTTGATTTTACCTCAGATCTGCAGTGCAAAAACACTCAGAAGGCCAACTCTGAAGAACAGACCAGCTCCCTCCTGAATTCTTGATCCACTGTCACTGGGCTGTCTTTTTAAAAAAAAAAAACACCCAAACAAGTGGATATTTTTATTCTAAATTAGCTTTTCCTAGAAGGATATTTTTTGTTTAAATGTAGGTGCCTACAACATAATAAATTATGCATGTAACACAAATTCTCTTGGTATGATACTGTTCAGCCTTCATGTGCTACCACAGTACAAAGCTCTGCATCTTTGATATTTTTGGATATTTCTCAGGTTGGGAAATAGTAATGCAAGGCAGACTTTTTTATTAGTAAAATCTATAAAAAAATGTATCATGCATTTACTAAAACATATACTATGTATTTACTAAACATATATTTAGGTAAAAGGAGTTCCTGCAAGTGGCTTTTCATAGCAAGTAAATCTACCCCCCTACTACAAGAAACAAAGTACTAAATAAAGCTGCCAAGATTTGTGGTGCACATGGAAAAATTCCCATTAATCCTGGGCTTTATACAAATGGCATAGTTGGTATTAACAAGAAGGCAGCCCACTGGACTTCTGGCAGGATATTTTATGGTGTGCAAACACAGGGTTTTGCAAAAGGCAGGCCTGAAGGTGGTTTTTGATGGAAGTTGGCTGAAGTCCTCTGGATGACAGTAGGAATAAAAGGCTTGGCCCACAGACACTTAAACAGCTCTCCTGTCCCTGGCTGTGTTCACACTCAGGGATTCTTCCTTTCTGCAGGGACACTTCTGTTGGAGTCCAAAGATGCAGAGTTCCTGTTTGTCTTTCCCCTTGGGTTTGTTCATTTAGAACCACTGGCTACACTGTATTTTAGCTTTTCTTGTATCTAGAAAAAAGAAGTATTTATACTTCACAAAACATACACTTTAGCAGGGGTGATACCGAAAACTGTAACATTTACACTGTCTCTCCCCAGGCTGGTGTCCTGTGTCCCTTCCAGCCCCAGCATTCCAGTTGCCCCAGGGATCTCCCCCACGAGGCCTCTTTGAATGTGAACCACCCCCTAATGAGCACTTTTTTTTCCCGGTTAAAGACTCTCTATAATTTTATTGTCATTTTTTTGATCCTCCCATGTGACTAGTTCTGTGATAACACACAGTATTCGGTTTCTTCCAGAGGAGGGGCTGCAGCACAGCTCCCCAGATGGTGCAAATTAAAGGTAGTTCCTGGGGCTCCAGTGGCCTTTGCTGATTCACATCAGCTGAACATCTGCTCCTGTGACTAGAGAGTCATCCCAGGGCTCCCACATTCCTGCAGACATGGAGAGGGGCCATCAGATTCAAATGTATCCTCAGAGTTCCAAGGCTGTCTCTGGAGTAGCACACCAGCCTATTTCTGGTCTCAGCCGTTCTGTTTTAATATCACTTTTTGTTTAACAGGGCCCTTGATTTGAGGATTGCTTTTAATTGACATTGATGACGTTTTCTACAATTCAGCCCAGATACGTTCAGGTTTTAATGCACTAGATCAGACAAATTTATAGATCGGTAATGACCATTGGCAAAAAAATGTTTCTTGGTGTCAGAACTGGAGTCGATCCCAAAAATCTATCAGCTGCAAGTAGCCCAGGAAGAGCAGGAGTTGATGATCAATCAGCATTTTGTGGAGCTGCACTTCCCTGCCTGTGTTCCAGCTGCTCCACCTTTTCAACAGAACAATTTCCTATTAAAGGCAAGGGAAGAAAGTTGAATTAGAGATGAAAAGTAAAGAA
Organism: Margarornis squamiger; assembly: GCA_035222235.1. NCBI lineage: Eukaryota > Metazoa > Chordata > Aves > Passeriformes > Furnariidae > Margarornis > Margarornis squamiger. The sequence continues at coordinate 1,808,580 of JAWWTY010000010.1, forward strand.
ATGCTTAGCGAAATGAGCCATTTCAGTGTGCCCTGAAGGACCCAGGGCTATAGTCTTTCCATGCCAAAACAAATGCTTCTTAAGAAGGCCCAGGTAGCACCACTGATGGTAAGACAGTGGCAGAAAATGTTTCTGGCTTTGGGTGAGTTCCAGAATGTTTCTAAAAGGAAAGGAAAACTTAATATCTGCTGGCAGGCCTGGGAACTCCAAGATTCTGAATCCTGTTCCACTTGACTGTCTGCAGAAGGGGAAGTCTCTTGTCCTCACATTTCCTCAGGTTTCCAAATGGGAGGCTGATCCTCAGAGCTGTGTTTGAAAAATTAATAATGCAATATGCTTAGATAATTAAATGCTGGTATGAAGCAGTAGGTAATGTGTGTTTCCCGTTGGACACGGGAACATTAAGAGGATCATGAAACCAGAGACATTTCGGGGGGCATCTCAAATTGAAAATCTTTGTCGTGGCTGCAGTGCCAGGGAGCAGAGCACGGAACGCAGCAGCAAATCCAAGATGCTTCTTTGATTGCAACAAAAATGTAAATGTCCAGATGCAGATTGCCATTGTCAGGGCTGTACTTCAGGCTCCTTTTGAAAGGACACTCGAATACACCACTGAATAAGGAATTTTGAAAGGCTCAGGGACTGATAGTGAGCAGAGATGTGAAAATACTCTAAGTTTGCATCTGTCTTTGTTACGATGCTGTAACGAAGAAAATGAGGGCTCTGAGCAGCAGCACTAACGAGGCCCATTCTCACAAGGACTAGGACTGACATTGCCTTGGTTTTCTGATGTCTGCTAAAGAGTAATAGTTCTGTTTCAGCTTCTCTTCTGAGGGGGGAATAATAGCGACAGAATTTTCCCGAAATAAACAGCCTTTTAGCAGCTTCAGGAACTGAAGATCCCCGAGATCTTTTAATGTTCATTACTTCTCTTTATATTCAAATCTCCCTTTAGGTATGAACTGTTTTTCAGGCCTCTTATAAATCACTAATGTGAAAAAAAAAAAAAAGGTAACAGTAATGGGAATCCCAGTTTAGGAATCCGCTGGTTTGGACAGCTTGGACCTCACTCACAGGTATGAAATTTCAGTGAAACATTAATTTTAAAGCACAATAAAAACAAATGTGGATTTTACCTAAAGAACAGAAATTTATATTTAACAAATTGTCACTATCAGGCTTGAAATACTTCATTGAAAAAAGCGAGGTAGAGGATTTTTAGCTGTGTGGTTTAAGTCTCTCGGAATGAATTCACAGCCCCATCGTTGGCTTTGATGAGCTGCAGGACACCCGACACACCACAAGATGTCTCAGTGTGGAAGCATTAAACTTTTAACAGGAATGGTTTTTTTATAATATCACTCAATACGATGAAGATTTCCTGCTGTTTGCCTTGGGTTTTCCCTAATATTTGGTGGGGGTTTTCAGAAGCTCATGAGGAAAGAAAGACTGTACAAATTTACCTGTTATATTTTAAATAATCAGTGAACCAAATGACTCATTGGAAAACCTGAAACTTCCAAAAGGAAAGGCTCAGTGTATAACCCTTAATAAAAAGCTGAGAACTAAGAAACATGACAGTCACTCTTCCTGTGTAGGTTAAATGGAAGAATTATTTGAAAATGTATTTAATTTCCACATAATAAGACTTTCTGTATTTTTAGTGTTCATACTCAGGTTTAATCTTGTTTAGAGTTACTGTAAGCCAGCTCTTTGCATAATATTTTCTCTACGGCTACATCTTTAGGGTCTCACGTTACTAAAATCTGTGATACTGTTGCCTTCAGTGTAACTTGTTCAGAGAGAACACAGGGAAGTTCCGACCTGTTTGTCCACATTAAATGTTGACTTTAAAGAAGAGAAGGCTTTTGAACGGACTGTTGGCACAGGAGTGGTGCAAAAGCCACTCAAGGGTTGGTGGCTGGAAGGTGATTTTGCTTTTTATTGTTTTGTGTACCTGCAGACACTCAGGACTTTGCCCCGAGAATGTCTCTCTCTTATTTTTCTTTCCCCTTTCCCACTGTATTGCTGTAGATTATCTCCCCCCACTTCCCCTCCTGCTTAACTCCTTAAGTTCTTTTTTCTCTAACATCCTATTTCTTATTTTATTTAACCTTTTCAGAGTAATTCAGGCTGGGTTTGTACACACTTAACATGTAAATAACTGAGGAGCACACAAACATACCGTGACCAAAATATGTTTTACATATATTGAACCTTCCAGTGTAAATCCTCAACAAAGGCAAACCCAGGTAAATCCAGTCAAAAATCCATTCCTTGTGTTGGGAAGAGCTGATGGCCCCAGCAGCGAGCCCTGGCCATGAGGCCTATCCCACGAGGAGATTAATTTCTCATATATTAATTAAGCTGTTCACAAAATGCCTTTACATTTTTATTTTTTTTTGCATCCAGGTGATATGAGGGATTTTCACAGGAATCTCTGATGCTCCTGGAAGAAACAGAACTTCTCAGACTTCTGAATCAGTTAAGGGAATGTTGAGAGGCCCACATTCTTCAGTGATTAATGTGTGTGCTTTAGATAAAGTAACTGAAAACTATTGATCAAGGCACAGTTACCCTTTAACAGCCAAGCAGAATTGCAGAGGAGATTAGGCTTTGTCTGGATCAATGACATTGTTGCTGCACTTCCCAACTATATTTGCCAAAAAGAAACAACACACACGGCTCGGGTTTCAGAGCTAGATGGTTTATTAAACTCACAAAATGCCTTACTGTTGCAGATATTTCACCAGATTCAGGTTACTTATAGCACTATTATAAGGTCTGGAAACTTCTCATCAGTCAAGCAGTGCAGAAACACAGAACATAAACATGATCTTTGCACCAAAGAAGGCACTACGAGGGAACAGATGAATAAATTTGGGGAGAACAAGGAAATAATAAAAAATACTCATCAAAAGATACGGGTCAAGACTTGGTCATAAAACCCTAACAGCTATTGTCATGGGTTTTGCGTACATCGTGGGAAAGGAGTGCTTTGAGGAAGCAGCTGAAGGAAAACACTGAGATGGGATTGTAAATGTTGTTTGGGTAATTCCAAGCACAAGGAGTGGCACGAGAGCGAGCACAAGGGCACCATAGAAATCTGATAAAGAGACCGTGACAAGAGGCATTGCTGTTGTGGCACCTGCAGAGGGACAAGGCCCTGCTCTGGGGGGACCTGCAGCTGTAAATGTGGGAGGGGCACACACAGAGGTGACAGGGTGACCCCAAGGGGAGCTGCCCTTGGTGACCAAGGCAACCAAACCTGGCACTGGCGGGGGGAAACAGGTACGCTGAGACACGTCCTGGAGGAGCAGGAGCAGTGCAAGAACATCATCACAGCTATGGAACAGAGTATTGTAGAAACAGAAACACAAGGCAATCTGCACAATCTGCTTCGAAATCAAGTGTGTTTGGACTTGTTTCTGTTCATGAATCTACATTTGCAAATGGTCCCTGCGGTCAGTCTGGTGTGTGCCTTGGAAGCAGGGACTCCACCCTCAAGAGTTTCCATCCCAAATTACAGACACTGGGATAATCTAGGCTGGAGATAGATGTCCAGAATCCTCAGTGCTGAACACAAGCACTTGAGCTAATTAGAAGTGGAAGAAGCCTGGTTGTAGCTTGGGTCACTTGCTTTGGGAAGAGAGCCTGCTCTAAGCTCTTTAATGCTTATTCAGCACTTCAGAGTATTGTTGTCTCCCTTTGCAGTAGACTTAGAACTCGCTTGGTGCATGAAAGTCTTGCCTTTGGTTCAGTTACTTGTCAGAAATGAGGAGGAGACAGCCCAGAGACATCTAAGTAATGCCCAGCCCTACACAGTCTGAGATTGGAAAGGCCTTGTCCTGCATTCCTGGGACATTCCTGCGACATTACCCTTCCCTCTGATTCTGCAGGGAGCCCAAGTGATTCTCTCCCAGGCAAAGGAGGGGTGAGTGTTACCATGCAAATCTGCAATGGTTTCTTCTGCTGCTCCGCACCTTCCCTAAAATGGCACTTCATCCCACTGGAATTGTATCCAGTGAGCCCCACGAGTTATTTCAAAACTAAGAAAGCCCATCATGACTTTATACCACTTATCAACAAATGGCCAGAAGGACAGGTCTCCACCCTCTGGATTTGCTGACTTTCAAATTGTCCCATCCAAACATGTCTGGGTGGATAATCTCCCTGAGGGAGCACAGGGTCCTGCATGCCTTGGGTTTCACAGATCCTTCTTCCCCTTGAGATTCCTGTCTCAGGTGTATTCCACCCCTCTTGGATGACTCTTCTGTCAGCAGGAAGGAACAGGAACAGCAAACTGTGTCAGGAATGTGAGCAGACACTGGAGAACTGAACACTTGAACTACAACACAGCTGCAGTGGTTCTACAACTTTGCACTTGCACAAGACTGCCAGAATCCAGTGATAAAAATGCAAGGAACACCGGGGTGGCTAATGGAAAAAAATTCCCAAACCTGAAGCAATATAAACAGCGGACCCAAACTCTTTAAGGCCTTTCATCCCATGCCAACTTTGCAGCTCCCAGGGTTCAGTTCCACTGCCACAGGGGGCAGCAGGCTGCTTTTTCTGATTTCTCACCTTCTCAAAGCCTTCAAAAATCCTACAATTGTTTGTAGAGAGTAACTATAACAATTATAAATGATAAGATAAAAAGCTTATCCAGGAATAAATTTTCCTTCCAGGACTGTGTTTTTAGCACCACCAGAATTCCCCCTTGTCATGCTCTGAAACACAAAGACAATTCTGCTCATCGTGCTCAGCCGAGCAGCCGCCGGACCTAAAACTGTGCAGAGCAGGATGGGGCTGTAAAACACCTCTGCAAGTGCTCTGCTATTGATTTCAGCACGGAGCACGTGATGGGATCAGATATCAAACAATTCCCAGGCCTGGGATGAGCCTGGGGCACCAGCTCTGCTCTGCTCCATCCAGGGCTGAGCCACAAGTGCCGCTTCCTCTGCGCCTTCCTGCCCGAGGAGCTTCCCCAGACCCACAGAGGGCTCAGGAAGCTCTTTGCTCCGAGGGCAGAAAGGCAGTTTGGAGCAGAGGGTCCATCTCCTCTGTCTCCCCATCCTAAGGAAAGCCCCCAGGACTCTGCTTATTCCTGCAGGATGGAAAAGACCAACCAGCCCCGGGAGCAGAGGAACTAATTAAGCCTTTGGATTGATGATCTCTTGGCTCTCCTGCGGCTCGGAGGGAACATTTATCTCCGTGGGGATTCGTTCTGTAGCCTTGCCTTCACTGGGGGCACAGGGATGGTCACTTTTCTCTGTCTCTCTGATTTTTTTTAATTAAACTTTCAGGCATATAATTCCTTTGAGAAGCTGTGCCTCCAGCCAGCTCGATTGATATTTATTTTAAAGCTTCAAAGTTATTCTGAAAGGTTGGGGTCTCCATGGGCAGATATAACGGGCAGGCCTTCACTTCTCCAGGAAACCAAGCTCTTAGGAAATTCCGTTTTTAAATTCTTGATATTCTGTAAAGTGAATGGAATCAAGTTTATTTCTCTCCTTTGAAGCATAATGTGAAATATTTCTTCAAGTTGATGTGAATGTCGTTTAGTCTAATTTGATAACCTGCAGAAGGGCTTGTGTGCCTGAAAGCTTAGCCTTGGTTTTAGCTATACCAGCTGGTCTATTATATGGCTTTATTTCTCCCCTTACATTTGCTTCTGGTCTAATTAGAGACCCTGGTGCCCCCTCATTAAATCTCTCAGGAGTGTTTCTCCCTGAGGGAGTCCCGAGGCCACAGGACTAAATTGAGGTTTATAACAGACACCTGATTAGATTAAGAGAATTCAATACATGCCATGCACATGCAAATGCTCATAAATGTATTGATTTGAAACATTACATTTTTGAACATTGAGTTGCTGGGTTTGGAAAACTCACGTTAATGACTTTTAGAGATCTTTTAGGGGCAGAAGATGACATTTTATATTGAACATAAATCACCAGCCCAGGCAGTGAGACGTCCAGATCCCTGCTCCCCTTTTAGCAACAGAATCTCAGCATGACTCAGGATTTAGCCCCTGGGGATTAGTCTCAGTATTAATAACAGCTGCTGTTGAGAAACCTCCCTTTGTTTACTATTTCAGCAAATTCCCCTGATGATTTGTTGGTGTTTGAATAATAAATACATGAGACAACAGGGTATGTTGGGGTGATCTTATTGCTGCTTTGCCCTCCTGTAACTTGAATTTCCTGCCTGTTTATTAGTAAGAACGAAACACAGATTTCCTACATGAATTACTTGGCATCATCATTTTGTCACAAAAAGAAGGTGCACAAGAGGACCCCTTGCCACGACTTTTCCAGAGCCCATGACTGGGAAGTTCATTTTCCCAGAGCACTGTTGAGGCACAGAGTGATTGAATGACTGGTCCGTGGTCAAAGACTGTGGTAAATGTAGGGGGTAAAAAAAAAATCCAGGTATCTGAGCAAGCATCCTGAGCTTTGGAGCATCCCACCCTCTGCCAAGGAGGCAGAAGGAATTGGGCTGGATTTTCTGGGACTGTATAACCAACAATTCAATGGTCTCTTTTCTCCTGCATTTAACAGAGCAGGCCCTACTAACTTGTCAGCTTTAAACTGTTTTCTTGGTTGATGGAGTTCAATTAGTGTACTGGTTATCAATCCTTCATTTCCGTAATTCAGAATACTAATTCCATCCTTCAGCCATCAGGAAATCGGCACAGAAATTTCCTTGGGAATTTTTTTTCTACAAACTTTAGTAACGGGATTAGTTATGTCAAATTTAATCAAACCTAAACTTATCTGTAACAATGTTTCAGATGGTTTCAGTAGAGGCCGGACAGGATCTGTCAAGATCTATTAAAAAAAGGCCCAAGGAGCCAATTCCCTCATTCCTCCCCCACCCCAAAGAGGCTGGGATTCAGCACTTTGCTGGAGTCATCCCATGCTGGGCTCCATCCCACTGCTCCTGGCCAAGGAGAGCAATCCAGCAGTGAAACAAGGAAAGCAGCACAGGGAAATGTGGGACAACAGGACATCAGACCTAGACCTCAGAGACAGCACTGGGCCCCAGCTCTGGCTGGGGCTGCACGAGGAGCAGATCCTGCCTGTCATAATCTGTTTGGAGTAACGGTCTCCAAAAAGCAGTAATAGCCAGCAGGTTCTCTTGGACATAATTAAGAGCTTAAGCTCCAAACCCACTGTATTTTAACATGAGAAATCCATCCACAGAGCATTTATTACAAAACAGCATTTTATGGTTGCTTAACAAATGACTTGGCTCTTTTACATCTTACAAAATGACTTAAGGGATTTAAACACTTCTCACCTGTTTTGCTTCCAGGTGCTCAACTGCACCTTTCTCATCATTCAACAGTCACATTTATGAGCTGAATAACACTGAGTGAACACACAAATGCTGCAGAGTCCTATTTCAGAAGCATCTGCAGGTATAGCAGTAGATTTTAAGATTGTCACAGGTATTTATAAATATGCATGTATAAAAGTTCTCCAGACTCCAGTATGTCCAGATTTAGTCTGTCCAACAAAACATGTTAACGTCCACCAGAGTTTGATGCTAGAAATCCTCAAAGTGTATCGATTTCCCTCAGGATTCTGAAAGTCTCCTTGGATCTGGTGTACTGTTTGGCAAAGCTGGCCACTCTTTGGAGAGCTTCTTTCAGCCCTTCTCCCGTGATGGCGCAGCAGGGCTGCACATACCAAGTCCTGTCACCGCAGTACTTCTTCATCTTGAGCCTCCTGGTGATTTCCTCGGCGTTCAAAGCTCCGGCCAAGTCCTGCTTGTTGGCCAGCACGACGACCGGCACGTTTTTTATGGATTCATTCTTTAGGATGAGTTCAAACTCTTTCCTCGACTCCTCCAGCCGTCGCTTATCGGAGCTGTCCACCACGTACAACAGGCCGGCTGTGTCCTCCAGGAAATTGCCCCAGAGCTGCCTCATTTTCTCTTGTCCTCCGACATCCCAAAACGTCAGTGTAAAATCTTTCTTGAATTCGATCATATCGACGTTAAAGCCGATGGTTGGAACGGTTACAGAAACACTTTTGTACCTGAACTGGTACAACAGCGTGGATTTTCCTGCGGAATCAAGTCCGAGCATCACTATATTGGCTTGCTTTGCTCTGGGGGGTTTGGTGTTCTGGAGGCCCATTGATGCCGTGGAGTTCTCTCTCCCAGCCGGGCTGGAAGATCCGCTCTCTTCCGTGAAGCCAATTTGCATGGATGTCTTTCCTCCTCCGTGAGAAGAAGCACAAAGAGTGAGGAAGGAGAAGAGCAGCTCTGTGTTGTGCAGTCTGCAAACCCTCTGTGCAAACACACGTGGCTTTTATCGGGTTGATAACAGGCTGGCGGTGCTTATGGAGGTGCACCCTCTGTGCCAAGCCTGTAGGTGGGACCGCCGTGAATAACCTACCCATTGGTCATGGGCACAAAGGTTACTGCCTTCCAACAGGTTTGAACAGGAGCCACACTGCCAGGACAGGCAGCCTGGATACTCCCTGATCCGTGCTCCGGGGAAACGTCTGCCCTGGCTCAGCGCGTGCTCAGGGGTCAGTCCCTGCATCCACACCTTTGGGGAAAGCAAGGGAATATAAAGACAGCCAGGGAGGAGGGACAATCTTAGGGTTTGTACTTATTTGTCAGTCCACAAAATGACAAGGTACCCAATTGATCAGTGCATCTCATCTCCCAGCAACAAACTGATCTTACCTCGAGTCTTGTGTGCAGTTGGGGCAGGCACCAATCTCTTCACTCTCATGACCGGGGACAGCACCCTGGGAATGGCCTGCAGCTGTGCCAGGGCAGGCTTAGGTTGGATCTCAGGAAAAGAATCTTCCTCCAGAGGGTGGTGAGCACTGACCAGGCTCCCCAGGGCAGTGGGCACAGCCCCAAGGCTGCCAGAGCTCCAGGAGCATTTGGACAATGCTCTCAGGCACAAAGTGTCATTCCTGGGGTGTCCTGTGCAGGGCTGAGGGTTAGACTCAATGAACCCTGTGGGTTCCTTCCAGCTCAGCACATTCTGTGATTCTGTGATCAGTGGTTTGTCCTGTGAGTCTCCCCAGGCCCATGGACTCAATTCATGTAAAACTCTGGTAAAAGCAGGCTCTGCTCCACCCGGCTGCCTCTGACCACGTCAGGGCTGTAAACCCGCTGAGGTCTGTTGGTATGAACAAGTTTAACTGCAGGCTGCAGGATGGCGCAATGACTGAATAAAGCCCTTGTGAACCCGTCACCACTGAGGCTGCGCTGCCTGAAGTGAAACTATGCTGTTCCCTTCATTCTGCACAGCGGTCCACGATCGTTTCCTTCAGGGAAGGGACAAGAATCAGGGAAATAACTGAGCCTTGATCATTTTTTTTTTTGGCCAGAATTCTAAATAGTAGAATAAAACAAGAGGAGAAGGAAAATTTAGTCTGAAATTATTGAATTCCTACTGAGTCCATTATTTTTCTGATATTGGATAGACCTACTCTGGGCTGGTCTGACACATCCCGAGTACTGCAGTACTGACTTGCTCTCACACCCAGGTAACCATTCATCTTTGCTTCAGAAATTACATCATCAGCAAAAAGACGTAAAGGTCTCGGTGGCCAAACAAGCTGCTGACTGATAGGACAATCATTTCAATAATTACGACATTGATTGCTGAGATAATACACATTATGTAAAGTAAACCTCAGCCTTGACAGACAAGTTATAACCTGATATCTCCTGGAGCTAAAAGGGTTAGACCAGAACTAATTGGGGGCAACAAAAGATGACAGTGACGTGCTCACTGCTGGGCATTTTTCATAGTTAATAACACTATGGATTATGAATTAATAACACGTATGGATTATGTGTAGGACTTTTTGCAGGAGCAGGTCACAAGTTATTAAACCCGGGAAGAAAGGGTTTATGTCTCTTTATAAAACAATGTATATGAAAGAACTGAAAGATGAGGAGGCAGGGAACTCTGCAATGTGTTAATGCAGTCATATGAATCAGAATTCCCTGGAAAACAGCGTGCAGTTCGGATGAAATGTGGAGATGGTGAGCAAGGGCAAACCCTGGCAGGATGGATGGTGCTGGGATTTGAGGATCACTCATGGTTCTCTGCTCTGTGTTGGCTCCACCTGTGCTCTGTATTTATGGCCACAACTGTTAATTCTGACATCAGGCGTGAGTTTTTACCCCCTAGTTAATGTGAAGGCCAGCGCAGAACAGCTGCTCTGGGAGGGCACCCATTCCCAGCTGCACCCCAGTGTGCACCGGTTTGGTTCAGAGTGAGCTCCTGTGGTCCAGAGCCGCTTCCAGGGAGGATTCCCGGTGCTGCCTCGCCCTTCACAGCCGGTGCGAGGGGAACGCCCGGGGCAGTGTGTGCTCCTCCTGCTGCCGGGCTCCGTGCCCTGAGCCCGGCCGGGATGGAACATCCACCTGTGCTGTGGCCAAAGGTGTGTTTGCTCCGCCCGGCCGGGACTATCTCGCCCCTGCAGGGTTTGCCTGTAGGTCCAGTTGCACGACGCAGAGTAATAACCCCGGGAGCGCTGATTTGGCACGGACTGATCTGCGCCCGGAGTGCACGGTAACCCTTCTGTAAGCCGGGCAGCTCTATGGGAGCTGTGCGGCTCGCCCAGGTGCCTGGGCAGGTGGTTCCTTCCCTGGCGTCACCAGGATGGATGGAGCGAATCCTCCCGGGGGCCGCTCCAGCAGAGCGAGGAAGGTCCCTGCAGGTCCCTGGCTCGGCATTCCTGCCGGAGGAAACCTCGGGATGCCGGCGGGGAAGGAGGGGGTCGGGCGGGGATCGGGCGGGGAGACGGAAGAGGAGGCGGCGCTTCTCAGTCCCGGCAGCGACAGGAGCCCCGGCGGGCGGGGGACACGGTAATGGGACCGGGAGTGGGACCGGGAATGGGACCAGGAATGGCAGAGGGAATGGGATTGGTACCCCCGGGCCGAGGGATGCGCGGGGGATGCCCCAAAGCCGCGGTGCGAGCGAGCAGCGAGCGCTGCTCCCGTGCCCGACGGGGATGGGAATGGCTTTAAAAGGTCCCCTGGGTTCGGCAGAGGGCGGCAGAGCCCCTCGCTGCCATCCCACGGTGCTCCTTCATCCGTGGCATGCGGAAAAGAGTCCGGGACACAGGACTGGGCTTGCTCGGGCAGCCAGAAGGGACAGCAAGTGGTTGCTAAAAGTACAGTAATTCCTAAAGTGTTGTTATATCGGAGCATTGTACACCGGGGGCTTGCAGACCTTCCCAGAGTTTCCAGCGGCTGTGAGTCACATGGAGAAAAACATGGAATGACCGGCCGGTTGGGGTTGGAAGGACCTTAAGGATCATCTCGTTCCACGCCCTGCCAGGGGAAGGGACACCAGGTTACTCAGGGCTCCGGCCAGCAGGAATATACTTCCAACTTATTAACTTATTTCTGTCGGTAGCTTTGCAAAGGATTTTGGTATGCATCTCACATTACGATACTTTCAAATCTTTAAATTGGGCTGTATGGTGGTTATTGGAATTACTAGTCTTTAACAAATATGAGCATTTCCCCCCTTTTTTACCCTGCCAAGTTCCCGGGCTGTAGCACAGTGTGAGAGAGAGATGGATCCAAAATCCCCACGGGGCATTTTCAGAACGTGCTGCCTCACATTGGTCCCAAAGTTCATCAGTTCTGTCTCTTGGAACAAGCTCAGTGCCAGCTTGGCAGAAAACGAAAGCAATTCCCTGGAAGGAGCAATTCCCTGGAAGGAGCAGTTCGTGACCCGGTGCTGCTCCTGGTGCATCTGCTGTACAGCTGGAAGGGGGAAACTGCCAGCAGATAAAGCCTGCAAGGGGGGCAGAACCCATCCTGGGAAGCTGAAGGCCTGCAGAAGTTCCAGCTCTGCTCAGACCTCGCCGCTTCCACCTCCTTCCTTTGCTCTAAGCATTTGAAACAGGAGGAAATGGGGATTTTCTGAGGGCTGTGTTTGGGGTTTCCCTTTGGATTTGCCTCTTTTCCTGTGTTTGAAGGGGTTAATGATCCTGGAGGGTGACTGCCATAAAAATCAAAATCCTTGGGTTTTTTTCCATTACCTAGCCAGGAACCGATCAAACTGTGACATGCTTTAAGTTCATCATCAAACCCTGATGTTATTGATATAATACCAAATAATAAGCACTGATATATATATATTTTTATATACATATATATATATATATATATATATATGTATATAAAAACTTAGGTTATTTTCTTCCAGTATGTATGTTCTTATCGTTCACTAAAAGTCAGGTTGGTGCATATAAAGAGAAGATTCCTCTTGCTTCTTACTGGTTTTGAGAGGGATCAGCCCCAAATTCTTCTATTAAATACTTATTTATATGACATTGCTTTAAATCCATTTTAAATACATCGTTGGTGAAATGTGCTCCAAATTCCTCCTGTAAAGGATGATGAATTTAAAGTCAGATCCCTCACACAAATACGAGGCAGGTGGGCTCTGGCAAATCAAATTCCCTTGGATTCCAGTGTGCTGTTGGGGCTTGGATTTATTTGTCAAATAGAACACATTTAGAAGCCCCGTGGTGATATTTTTGAAGATAAGGAGTAATTAATTGTTCTGTGAAACTGAACCTTCCATCCTCCTTACTGTGTCTCTGTGAGTGCTTTACAGTGCAGGGTAAATATCACTCCTGCAAACATCAGAAATCCTTTGGAATTCCTAGAGATGTCTCAGGGACAATCCCAGCACATGCAGTTTTTTAAAGAAACACAGTAAACAGTGGTATGAGGGCACAGGACTGGGGGCTGCTTTTAAACTGAGTTTTGTGAAGATGTCCTGATTGGAATCTCTGATCCTGGCACTGTGGGAATGGCTCCAGCACGGATTCCATAGGGTTTGGAAGTACCTGCTGAGGAGCCGGGGCTCCAGGCCAGGGTGGGTGTGTGTGTCAAATCCCAAAATGACCTGGCTAATGGTAAAAATGGTGATGATTTTGGTCAAAAATGGCTTTATTAAATCACTTGATTGAATGGAGCTGATTTTAATCTTCTTCCTCCTTCAGAACAAGCAGCTGCTCAGCCCTGGGACAGGGATGAAATATGTGTGTGTGGCTCTGCTGTCCTGGCTGGCTGCCTCCAGCTCACACAAAGCAGCAGCACTTGTGTGTTCAGAGAAATACCACTTTTGGAAGCCTCTGGGTTTCCAAGGTGAAAGGCATGAGGTTTCAATCAGAGCCATGCTCAGCAGTGGCCCTGCTGTGATCCATGGAGTGCAGGATGTAGCAGCTGGATAAGGAGGCTTGGATTTGCCTTTGGTACATTACCCACACTTCCAGCTGACATTTCAGAGAAGGTGAGGAAAAGGTGGTACTTGAATAACACTGAATGCTACTTTTTCATTTCTTCTTCAGCAGGAAAGATGCTGCAGGACTGTAAGGGATTCTGAAGGTCACCAGTGCACTTCCACAGACACTGACCATGATGCAGGTCCCAGCTGCTGCCACGTACATGAGGCCCCTGAAATGGGTGTTTTTGTTTCTCCTGGTGTTTTCCACGGTAACCATGTGGTACATAAGCTTTTCTCCCAGCACGAGGCTGGACAAGGTGAACCTGATGTACTTCTATGAGTATGAACCCATTTACAGGCAGAACTACCTCTTCACGCTGCGGGAGCTCTGGAAGTGCCGGGACATCAACCCCTTCCTGGTCATCCTGGTGACCTCCAGACCGAGGGATGTGAGGGCCAGGCAGGCCATCAGGATAACCTGGGGCTCCCGGAGCTCCTCGTGGGGCCAGCGAGTCCTGACCCTGTTCTTACTGGGGCAGGACCCCCAGGGAAGGGACAAGGCCACAGAGCTGTCGGTGGAGGACGAGAGCATCCTCTATGGAGACATCATCCAGCAGGATTTCAGGGACACCTACGACAACCTCACCCTGAAGACCATCATGGGGTTCCGGTGGGTCTCCGAGTTCTGCCCCAACGCCACGTTCCTCATGAAGACCGACAGCGATGTCTTCATCAACACCCCCAACCTGGTGAAATTCCTGCTGCAGCAGAATTCCTCAGAGAACCTTTTCACTGGTTATCCCTTCGTGGACAACTTCGCCTACAGGGGCTTTGTCAAAAGAAGATCCATCTCCTATGAGGAGTATCCCTTCAGGCTGTACCCTCCCTACTGCAGCGGGCTGGGCTACGTGCTCCATGGAAAACTGGCCCTGAGGATTTATGAACTCATGAGCCACGTCAAACCCGTGAAATTTGAGGATGTTTATATTGGAATTTGCTTACATCTCCTTAAAGTCAACATCAGTATGCCAGAAGATGCAGAACAATTCTTTCTGTATAAAATTAACTTTGATCTCTGTAAGTACAGACATTTGATTGCAGTTCATGGCCTTACACCGAGTGAACTAATCGAGTTTTGGCAGGATTTGTCATCCAACAACTCCGGGACTTGCCTTTGATTCTGGATTAATACACAAACTTCAACCTGTTTGGTGTAAAAACATTTCAAGTGCAGGGCAATGCAAAACCCAGCTCGAGACGTGACTTTGACAACACTGCAGGGGCAGCATTTCCTTGGAACATCCCAGTACTCTGCAATAAAAATACCAGGAATTCGCAAAGCACTTTTCCATGTTTGTATCCCACACACTGAGGGTATTTGGGAATTCTCAGGATACTTTGGAATGCACCTCCCCACGTGGTCAGCTGTAGGGATTTCTGCCTGAATCTTCTGGGATGGATGAAATGCCACCAAGGAACAATGTTCATGCCAAGAAACCAGGTTTAAAGATGCTTCCCAAATTCTTCCAAGTGTGTCCCAAGCCTGGGGATGCTGTGGGAGCTGCAGGAGCTGATGGGAAATTCTGCCAGTGGGGTGCACTTTTTGTGGGTGTCTCTGTACCTATAAAATGGCTTTGGTGTCTTTGACAGTGTTCACAGACTCCTGGAGGGCAGGTGGAGTGGAGTTCCTGTGCATTTTGGTTATCAGACATCCCAAAAGCATCGGGATAATCAACCCCCTCACATGTAAACACCTCTCTGTGTGTACTGATGCATCCCAAGAGCTTTGGAACCCTGCAGGCAAGACGAAACCAGAGTAATTTCCATTGTTATTTATGTCTGTTTCGAAGTTAGTTTCCTTCCTTCCCATTTTAAAATGCGCAAAGGAAGAAATCCCAATATTTACGTTTAAAGAAGACCAACTCTGCCCTATGTGTAAAGACCGGATTTTAATCACTTTATTCATATCAGCAAGGCCCAGTTTTCAGTAGTTTACACTTCTAAGAGACAACAATACAGAGTTTGCAATGGCATGAACATAATTAACCCGGACACATCCACTACACGGGGAGGAGACTATGGTGACATCCCGTCCGTGGAGCTCTGCAGCTCCGTGTTCCCAGGGCTTCTCATTTGCCTGCCAGAATCCCCCAGTGCCTCCCAGAGACAAACCCCAGGAGGTGCAGAAACCTCCAGGGCCACGGGGGAGGTTTCACCAGTGTCTGCATTCCCTTGTGCTCAGGATTGAGTTGGGCTCTTTCCAACCGCTGCACGTGGGGTTGGGATGGAATTAGAGGAGGGGATGTTTATTTTGTAGGTATAAAAGTGAGGTCTTGGGGACAACACTCTCTAGACAAGATGTCAGTGTTCTAAGGATGGATGTTAAGCTCAAAGCTTTTAAAAAATAAAGAGGTTTTTTTGTTAAATAGCTGAAAATACAATATTGGTAACAGAGGGAAGGATGCTCTTGTATTTCCAGAAAACAGGTAAAACTACAGCTGTGCCAGGGCTTTAGGATCTGGGATTTGATTGTTCTGAGGGCAGATCCTGAGAGCTCTGTGAGAAACATTTGACTTGTTCTATGATTGTTTATACATCTTAAAACCACAATCCCCTCTGTTTTTTAGAAGCCTGCCATGCTATGTGTTCAGAAAGAAATTATTTGCCACAAGAACACGGATACTACAGCACACTTTGTCTTGCTTTTCCTCCCCCCAAAAATGGAATTGCGACTCTGCAGACTTCAGGAAACAGAGCAGAGGGGGCTCCTGGTGAGGGAGAAGGGAGGGGGACCAGAACACCTCATCACCTGCAGGGCCTGGGGTTTTGTGCCTGGTGCTGACACTGCTCACAGCTTACCAAGTCTGTCCACAGTGACCTCTTGGACATTAATTGTCACCCCCAGGGACAGCAGCTCGGCAGCAAATCACACTGGGAAACACTCCTTTTCTGACAAAAACCTCATTTCCCAATCTGGCTTGTATTTGAGTCTGACCTTATTATTGCTTAAAAGGCTGTCAGATTCCCAACTAAGCTCCTGTTCTTGCTGAAAGTCATTACCAGGGAAGTTTTTAGCCTGAGCAGCCATGCAAGAGGTAAAAAACCTTAAGACCACAAGCTAATCTAAGAACTGAAGTCAGGGATGGGCCCAAATTTTATTGCATCTGCCAAAAATACTGTACTAAAAATGCCTAAATCTTTTCCAGATCCTAAAGGTTTTCTCTCCTGCAGCAAGTGGTTTAAAAGCTGCAGTAAATCAGAATTCCAAGTGCTTGTGATTTTGATAGGAAAATTGGGGTTTCTGACCTGAGAAGGCTAATAATAATAACAATAATAATAATCCATTGGGCAAAGATGTTTGGAAATTACTGATGGATTGGGAGCAAAGGGGGTTCCAGTGTGGAATTCCCATCCTAGATGCTATTTCAGAGGAGCTGAAATGCTGAAATGCTTCGTGTGCATTCTGGAACAAACAAATTCCAACTAAACCAGGAAGCAGCACGTGCTGCAGAGGCAGGAGCAGCATTCCCTGTGATCAGCATTACCAGGACATTGGGAATATTTCCCTAAGTTTTGCCTTATGTTTCCTAGCCCTGCTAAAGCACTTCAATGGAAGTAACTCACAGGTGCCTGGATGCACAATAAAGAATGGAATTTTATGAGATTTCTGTCAAATTTAAACTAAAACCTGACTGAAGGATGTGCCACTGAGTTCCTGCTACCCCTCTATCGTTTTCCTTAGGGATGCTGAAGGAGTGTGGAGCTTTGCTCCATATTTCCCAAATGTCCCTTTGTGTCCAAGCAGCCTGTTCCACTCTGGTTGTTTATTAAGTACTTAGAGTTTGCCCCAGGCAGAGGCAGCAGGGACAGGGATCCCAAGTTTTGGCAGGACAGGGATCTCATTCCTCCCTGGGAGGGTGGGCAGGCCCTGGCACAGGGTGTCCAGAGAAGCTGGGGCTGCCCCTGGATCCCTGGAAGTGTCCAAGGCCAGGTTGGACGGGGCTTGGAGCAGCCTGGGCTGGTGGAAGGTGTCCCTGCCCATGGCTGGGGTGGCACTGGATGATCCTTAAGGTCCCTTCAAGCCCAACACACACTGGGCAGAAGTGGTGCAACATTCCCCCAGTGCATGGTCACAGCTGATTTTCCAGCCCCTGCTCCCTTTGGAGCTGCACCACTCTGGAGTCTGCCCTGTCAAAGGGACATGGGTTTGAGCTTTACATAAACTGCCTCCATACAGGGCTGGCCATTTTAATGCAGGAAAAAAGTGCTTTATTTCCCTATTGCTCACCTAATTCACAGAATCACAGAGTGGTTTGGGTTGGGAGGGACCTTAAGGACCATCTCATAGGAATGAGCAGACCAGACACAGGAGCTGACCACTTCAAACCATTCCTCAAGAATTGCTCGAGCCTCCTATTTATGGTTCCACAAAGGCTTCAGCTGCATCCTTTGCACCCAGACTATCCTATGAAACTGGAGGCAGCTGATACCTGGAACTTTGAGTTACCCAAGGGAAAGCTCTGTGTAATAAACAGCTCCTCCCCTAAACCTTGTCTAGTCAGCACCAGAGAAATAAAAGTAATTAACCTTCAACTCAGCATTAAGTGGATAGATTAGTTTTGCTCGGAGTCCTCAGGTTTAGAAAGGTCATTTATGATATCTGGAGCACAGCAAGGGGCAGCAGCTCTGGGCTCTGCAGTTGCCAAATTCCAGCAGAACATTCTCACCTGTAAACTTGGAGTTTTGTACAGAGGCCTAAAAAACCTACTTGGGGAAATGAAAGGCTGGTAAGGGGGTTTTGTCATCAGTATAATCAGCTACTAAATGCTTCTCTGTGTAAGACAAGTCTCAGCTACATTGGCAATATATCCTTATTACTTAAAGCACGGCTGTCCTGCATCCTGAGAGGCAGCTGGACACTAGATCCCGTGTTTTCAGGGTGTGGTGGTGGTGTTTCTGCAGCAAACACTGTTAAGCTGATGCAGCACTTTAGTTCTAACTTGTGGATTCTAAAAACTTGACAGTATTTTACTTTTACCTCTGTAAGTGGTTTAACACTGCAACAGCAGCACCCAAAGTCAGTGGAGAACCAATGATGCTGGAGGGCATTATTTGTATTTATCTAAGCAATCTATCAGTACAACAATTCAAACTGGGGATTTTTAGACATTTTAGGAGTAGAGGTGATGCCACCCTCGGTGTCCCCTGTGCCATCCCTCCCAGTGGGACAGGATCCCTGTGCCCAGTGCTGGATGGTGCCACAGAAGCAGCATCAGTTTGATATAAAACAAAACAGTGTCTCCTGCAAGCCCTGAGGTGAACACGGAATTCCTGACTCCAGCTCAGGAGACAAGGCACCTTTCAGTCCCTCCCATGTGCCCCAGGGGCTGAGAGCTGCTGTGGAATCAGAGGGAATGCCATGGTATTCCCATTCCCAGGGCAGGCTCAGGCCACTAGACGGAGCCATGGCCCTACCAAGCCCAGCCCCGGAGGGAGCAGCAGGGAAAGCCACGGCCCTTCCAGCAATTCTGGGAACCATCAGCCTGTCTGAACCCCCCTGGGTGTGTGATCAGTGACGGACACCCATGGCAGTCCACAATCCCAGTGCCTGGTCACTGAACCGTGAGTTAACTGGGAGCTTGTGCTCTCCCTGGGAAGAGCCCAAATTCCTTAAGCACTGGGCCAGCTGACTAATTACAAGGTACATTTTGTCATATTGGACCAGAGGAAAGATGCTCTTTGGCAGCAACTCAACCCATCAGCTCTCTGCCATGTGAGGCTCTTCCTGGGGGAACAGATGTCACCAAGGGAGAACTTCCATGGCCAGAGGAGCTCCCAGCTGCATGCTGGCCACTTCCAGAAGGCAGCTCGTTTGTTGGAGGGGTGCCCAGGCAGGAGAGCAGCAGGGAGGAACCCCTTCTGCCATGTGGGATATTCCTGGCTGCAGCACCTGGCAACCCTTCCCAGCTGGAGCACGGGGTGTTAAGGCAGTGGGAGAAGCCTGGGTTGCTCAGGTTGCATCAGGAATATGCACATGGCTTCGTCTTGTTGTCCCAGCTGTGTCACGACAGAATTTGGCACAAATCAGCAAAGTTAGGGGTGTTTAGGTTTGGATTCAAAGCCTCTCAGACTTCCAGCAGGGAGCACAGGCAGGCACTGAGCATGGATGTGGAAGAGCACACAAAGCCTCTGTCCTCCTTCAGTCCTTCAGCTTGAAACCTAAAGCAGCTGAAATTCGTTTTCTAAGTATAAGCCTACAGTCACCAGGCTTGGATTGGCATGGGTGGCTCTGTCCAGGACAGGCTGAGGGAGCTGCTGCTGCACACACAAGAGAAGGTCATGGATCCTTCAGGGATGCTCTGGGAGTCATGGATTCCTCAGGGATGCTCGCTAACCTCAGGAGCAGGAGCTGCAGCCAGGAGCTTTCCTTCCAGTGGTGTTAATCTACCATGTTTTTTTGGGAGCTGACCATCATTCCAGTTCCAACTCCCATAATCCCTGTGAAGGATTAGTGGTGATGCCTCTGCTGCACAAACATCCCTCCAGAGCTGCTGGGTGTGATTCTCCTTCTCCCTGGCAGCTCCCCAGGCTGTGTCCTCCAAAGGGAAGCTGGTGCAACAGGGACATCTCCTGGGAACGACAGAGGGAAGGCTCTGGACACTTCCCCCCTTCTGCTTTCCACTTTTCAGAGTCAAGGGGCTCTCCCTGGAGTGTGGAATGAGCAGAGGCTGCCAAGGCATCCCTTGGCCAGCACTGTAATGGCAACAGGTCCAATTAAGAGCTGTGATTATCCCCAGCAAATTAAAGGAGAGAAGTTTCTTGGGGAAGAGGTAACCTAGGAACAAACCCAAAAAGACTAAGATGGGAATTCCTTCTTAAGCAGAAATTGGTGCCCTTTGAGTCTCACCTTGAGAGACCCAGAGCTGCTCAGCACCCAAAGACAGGCAATGCATCAGATCCCTCATTCATCCCTGGACCCAAACAGCACCAACCTCCATCTCCCTGAAGACTTGAGCAGGTCATCCAGCACCACGTTCTGCAGGGAGATCCCCAGGACTGTGGAATTATCCAGCCTGCTCTGCTCATCTCACACACAGCCTGTCCCCCAGCCAGGAGGGAGCTGTTACCACGTGCAAACTCACACTGTCCTCGCTCAAACTCACAGCAGTCACAGGTTCCAAAATACAATTAAATACTGAAAGTTAGATCTAAACAGACTTTTATCTAGATTTAACACAAGCTTTCATCTCTACAGTGCAATGATGCTGCCTGGCCTTTGTACATCATCCCAAACCACGGCTCTGCCCTGGGATTACCACCACAGATCCATCTGCAGTGGTACCAGGAACAGCCACTCCACTTTGGGAGCTCTGAGGAACGCCCTGCTTGGATGAATTTTCCAACAGTCACTAATGAAATTAATTTTACCTTGCATCACTTTCCAAGTCCATGCCAAAAGAGTAAGGTCAGGGTGATTCCTGGTGAATGACAGGCATTCTGCTATCACAGCTGAGCTATTTTCTGATGTAGAAGGTGTCAAACCTCGGAGTATTTGGCTGAAGTTTACCATTAGCTGGTTTGGATACAATATGGCCTAGAATTGTTCTAGAGTAATGCACAGCCTGGATAAACATGTGGCTTCAGGTAACTCAGTAACTCTACCTACTCACATGCTTGGCAGGGGTTCATGTAAGGGGGCTGAGGGTAACGAAGCCAGAGAGCCAAGAGTGTGGCAGCAGGGGAACACTTGGCTCCTCTTCCTCCTTCATATCAGCAAGAGGCCAAGGATCACAAACCTTTTCCTATTCCACTGTGGACTGAAGAGATGAGGAACGTGAGCAGTCACAGCTATGGGGGGAAGCAGCAGCACTGCCCTGACCCTGCCGTGCACCTGGACCAACCCCGGAGCGTCGGAGCCGAGAGGGGAGGGATCAAATGAAAAGTCTGCATGGGTTTTGTAAAGAAAATTGGGAACTGGAAGGTCCCAGTCAGTCCCTAAGGAGCAGCAAGGTCACGGGAGGCAGGGCCACGTGGGCAGACCAGTCTTGCCATGGCTCAGCATGGATTTGTCGTATTGCTCCTTTTGTCAAGCACAGAACAAAGGCCGGAGGGATCCGCTCCGAACATTTACTAGAGCTTCCCCCTGTGTTTGCTGGGAGTCCAGAGCGAGCCCCTGCTCACTGCTGCTCTTCTGCTTTGCTGCTATTCCTGAACTTCACCACCATGACTGTGATGTTGTCGGGGCACCCTCTGTAGAAGGACTGGAGGACGATGCTCTTGGCGCCGAAGTGCGGCTCGTCCAGGCGCTCCTTGATGAACCTGACGGCCTCCTCGTTGCTGAAGGCGTCCCACAGCCCGTCGGACGCCAGGATCATGAACTCTGGCTGCAGTTTGTCCAGGTCAAACGTGAGGATGTCGGGATCGGGGATCACCACGTTCAGGTTCTTCAGGGGGTAGTCACCCAGGGAGCGGGACATGGCCAGGATCCCCTGCACGCGCCAGGAGCCATTGAAGCTGATGAAACCACCTAGAGGGAAACACCAACACTTAAAGCAGCTCTTTGAAACATTGGAGCATTTCTCTGGTCCCTGCCAGACCCACCCAAAAGTCCACCCTGAGGGAGACAGAGCTCAGCATGCAGGAGATGCCTTTGGCAGGTCTTGGAGCGCTGTGGGAAGAGCTGAAGCAGAGGAATCAGGAGTGGATCTGCTTTCAAATGCAGCAGCTTCCCAGGGAGGCCCACAGCCTATGGAATGGCTCAGGAATTCCTGTTCTGCCCAACTAACTGCTCAGGGAAACTCCTGGGGACGTGCAGAGGGAAACAGAGAAGCAAATCTTTACATTGCTGTTTGTGAATGCTTTTCCTGCATGATTCATGGTTCCCCATTGCAGATCTCTGAAGGAAACAGCACTGAGAACACCCTGCAGTGGGACACACGACTCCCTTCAAGGCAGAGGGCAAAGAAACAAGTGCAACAACGTTGACAGGCTCTTCCCAAACTGCCTCCAATGAGCTCTGTCAAACAGCACCAAAACACCGAGGCCAAAACTTGAGTTCAAGTCAGAAAACCACCCCATGGGATCTGATCTCACCACCCCCAGGACTGAGGATCTAGTTCAGTCTGTTTGCTTGGGGGTTGCTCGGAGGGAGGGGTGTTCTGCACTGCAGTTGCTGCTGCCACAGCCACACCTGTCCTGGTGTGCCAGGAATGGGAATCAGGCAGGACTCAAGGGCACCACGTAGAGCTGTGGCACCTCCGGTTCCTGCTCATCCATCTGCACACCAACAGCTGTTCCATCACAGCGTCCCCGTCCTCTCAACAGGAAGGAGAAGTCACTCGAGGACAAACAATTTGCAAACATGGAACATTAAATGTAGGACAGGATTTTCTATCTGCAGACTGTCTGCTCTGGTGTTCTTACAAATGTCTTTGTTCTTTGTTCAGCCTGTGTGTTATTTGTCAGCTGTCACCTAAATCTTCCCATAGCATTCCAGTTCCTGGCTGGCTGATCTAATCTGTAAATTCCTTCTGCTTTCAGGTGAAACTGTTTCATTGAATGATTCATTGTTGCCTAATGCTTGAAACTTGATTTGTGTTAAATCCAGCAGAAACAGAACTTGTAACTGCTGTTCTCATGGACACTCCTGTGGAGCCTCCTTTAGGAATGGATATTTCCTTCCACAGTCAGAAGAAGAAAGGATTGGGAGCCTCCTCTTTAGATCCACAGCCAAGCAAACCTTACTCCACTCTTACTCCAGGTTGTGCTTGTGTGCCCAAAGAGACTTTTGGTGCCATTCTCAGGTTGCCTGGAACTGCCTGAGGCACAAGTGATTTCTTGAAGTGTCTGCTGGCACTCGGAACATTTTCTTTTCTAAAGGAATCCCCTGCAAATCCATAGAAATGCTCAGGAAAAGCAAACACTGCAGTGCTGGTTTTTGAAGGAACTGAAGCTTTTTGGCAGTGGCACAAACATTTCACACGTGAACAAGGATTATGCTCAAGGTGAATAACTTGAATTTCTGTCAGGGACAGTCACCTTGTGCTTCCTCCCAAGCTCAACCCACAGTTGTGCCAAGGCCACTGTCCTACAGGGCAATGTGGAGCTGGCAAACCCCAGTGGAACCTGGTGGTGATTATTGTCACCTTCTGGAGTTCCTCATGACAAGGAAGGGGCTGGATGCTGGAAAAAGCCTTTTGTCACGGAAGCACCATGGGCTGCATAATTCAGCTGGGGCACTTTGGTTCAGTTTTACACTTAGTGGATGGAAAAAAGGGATGTTCCAGAGTGTGGAAATATCTGGCAGTGGAATAAACTGGATTGTATGTTTTTAACAGCACTGTGAGGTCATGGCAATGATGAGGGAACAGAGAAGGGAATTCATGGAGTCACAGGTGTAGAGAGAATGTTTCGTGTTCAGCTGCAGATAGTCCCAACATTTACCTGTCCCTTAAAATAATTTCTCCCCAGACTGGAAATTCCTGCAAAAATCCAGGTACATTTCACCTGCTGTTGTGTTATAAAGGCTCATTTTTCAACAAATCAAATAATCAGATTATTTTTTCTCCTTACTGAAGGCCTCCTGGGTTTGGCTGAGAGGGAAGTGATTTTCCAGATGAATCTCCAGATTTTATAAATGCATCCCCCAAGTACAGAGTGGAAGCAAAGAGAGCCTGAGATTTTTTTATTCCTTCTTCTCAGGACTTGGCTAGTTTTCCTTTCCCTTTGGGGAGCACATGTGGCCTCAGCTCTGGCATCATTGTGATAACCTGTGGGTTTTAAATATATTTTATACTCCTGGAAAAACTTGTTATTTCCATTTTACAGAGGAAGACATGGAGGCAGAGAGGCCCTGCCCCTCGAGGTGGGGGGCAATGCTCAGTGCAGGGTTAACACAAACCACAGCAACTTCTTCTCTTCATCAAATAATTTGCTGCTGCTGGGGGAGCAGAACCAGAAATGGGTTCAAAAAGACATTGACAAATTCCTGGAGAATTGGCTATTAAACTTGATGATCCCAATGCAATTCCTGGCCCAGGAGGTGGCTGCACTCACAGGTGAGGAAAGGAAGATTTACTGCAGAAAGGTCCCTGTTTGTTACACTCTTTCCCTCTACTCCTGCTGTGATTTCCATGTTTGTGCTCATTAAATGGGAATTAAAAATAGCTTTGATGAATTGGATTTATGCTGGGCTTATTTTAGGCCCGAAACCTGGCTCAGGCTCAGACCCAGCCAGGCTGTGATGCTGCTGCTCCTGGTTATTCCTTTGCTCCCTGCAGAGACCCCAAGGGATGGGATGGGATGGCCAACGGGCTGTTGTTGCTCCTCCTACCCCAACCCCAGCTCGTTAAGGGGTGGATCTTCTGCTGCCATCTCTGTCTGCACCCCGATATCCCCTGTAAGTGTTGTATGGACAAGGGGAGATTTGCTCTGCCCGTCCCTCAGCTGGGCACTTTCCAGCCCTTCTCAGG
Organism: Margarornis squamiger; assembly: GCA_035222235.1. Classification (NCBI taxonomy): domain Eukaryota; kingdom Metazoa; phylum Chordata; class Aves; order Passeriformes; family Furnariidae; genus Margarornis; species Margarornis squamiger. The sequence goes on from JAWWTY010000010.1 coordinate 1,833,291, forward strand.
GGAAAAGCCTGTTTTACCGAGCGAAGAAAGAGGATGAACCTTCAACCCAAAGCCAAACCAACTCACCAGCTCTCTTAATCCTCTTCCTCTCCTTCAGCTGGTAGGGCTTGTGGTCATGGGACAGGGGGATGGCATTGCCATCCTTGTCACACAGGACTCCCCGGGAATCGCCCACGTTGGCCACGGTGAGCTCCTTGTCGGACAGCAGCGCGATCAGACACGTCGTACCTGGGCAAACAGAGGGCATGGCAGCAAAACAAACACGGGGGCTGAGTGGGGGTATCTATGTGTAAATGAGGAGAAGGAAAACCTTCTCCCCATCCCAGAATCCCAGAAGCAGTGAGGCTGGCAAAGCCCTCCAAGGTCAGGGAGTCCAAGCCGTGAGCGATGCCCGCCGTGCCACCCAGCCCAGGGCACTGAGTGCAGTGACAGGGAGGGGCTGCACTGCAGGAGTGTTTCCCATCTCCATCCCACAACTGCGTTTTCCCAATGGCCAAGGAAAGGAATTAAAGCACCAATTCACCCCCTCGCTGCTGCCAAGGGCAGACCCTGCAGTGGGGCCGGGGTAACCCAGAGCTCCCTCCCCTCTCCCCCCACAACTCAGGCCACTTCTTTAGGCTTTGACTGGAAGAAGGAAGAGACTCGACATTTGTAATGCCTTTAACCTTTAAATACACGGCAAATGTAATTAGTCACCGACCACTGTGTCCACCAGTGTTTGTTGGCTCACGTGGCAGGAGAACATTGGACAAACGGGGTGTTTTTCAAGTGTGAACACCACAGTTTGTGTTCTCCCTGTTCCACTGATGCAGAGTGGGATGGATATTGAACAAAGCAGGAACTATTAAGACCATGACTTTTCTGTATTTCCCCCTGCAGCTCCTACAAGCTGCATTTATACAAACTCCAGCTCTTACAAATATTCCTCGCACAGGCTTTGGACCAGACAGAACCATTTCATTCGTGCTGCACAGTCAGAAGATGGCAAGTAAGATTTTAGACATGCAAATTAAAAGGGAACAAAGACTGAAAGGGAATTTTAGCACTGACTGCACAGTGCTGCTAAAATTGTTACAAAAGGCACTCTGGTATCTCTCAGAGGGGGACAGAACAGCTGCCCTGGGAGTTTGGGTCAGAAACAAACCCCATGAGATGTAAACCCAAGTCCTGCAGGGGGGGAACATGGAGCCAGAACAGTTCCAGGAGGACCCTGGGGTGCTGCAGGACTGGGACACATGTGCCAGATGAGAGACTCCATGAGCCACATGGGAGCAGAACCACAAATGGGTTCAAAAAGACCTTGATAAATTCCTGGAGAATTGGCTATTAAACTTGATGATCCCAGTGTAATTCCTGGCCCAGGAGGTGGCTGCACTGACAGGTGAGGAAAGGGAGGAAGATTTACTGCAGAAAGGTCCCTTTTTGTTACACTCCTTCCCTCTACTCCTGCCACGATTTCCATGTTTGTGCTCATTAAATGGGAATTAAAAATAGCTTTGATGAATTAGGTTCATGCTGGGCTTATTTTCGGCCCCAAACCTGGCTCAGGCTCAGACCCAGCCAGGCTGGGGGTGCAGGGAAAGCTCTGGCTGTGCCTGCCCACACTGCCCTGTGTAAATCCCCGTGCCCTCCTGGGTGCCAGACCCTTCCAGGGTGTGTTGTTCCTCCAGGGAATAGCCAACATCCCATTTCCCACTGAGGAAACCACTGCAAACACCCCGCTGCAGCCCCGGTGCTCGGGGAGCAAAATGCCTCCCAAATAGAGCCATTATCACCACAATTTATATAAAAATGATAATGTTGAACACAGCCTTCTGGTTATACGATCTGTGTGAGCGAGAGGCTGAGCCAGGGGATGATTTCCCAGGTGATTTAGGGAGGATCAGCTCTCTCCTGGTCCCTGCTGGAAGGTGGGATATCATCCCATCCCTGACCTGCCACGCCAGGAGAAAGCAAACTTATTTTACTTTGTTTTCTTTCCATCTATTTTTATTTCAGTCAGTTAACCTTGTGCAGAGTTAGGAAACACCGTGCTCCTGTCAGCAGCCTCAGATTTAATGCAATTGCCCAATGGAAAATTCCCAGCAGAAAGGGGCTGGAATTGAGAACACATGTTATATGAGCCCCTGGATGTGGCAGCCTCAATAACCCCCTGCTGGGCCCTTTGCAAAGGGAATCAGCTGAAAATTTAAAACCTCTGCTACACTGGCTGGGGAGATGATTCTTTTTTTTAAATCAGGTAAGATTATTGGTGTATTTTAGTCTCAGACAAGGCACCTCAGAGAAGGCCAAGTAGCAGTTTGGAGATAATTGTTTTATTGAGGGGAGGAACACATTCATTATATTTATATAATATTGTAACTATAATGTGTATACATAATCATATATGTATATATAATATATATATAATAACAACCACTGGAGAGCCCAGGTGGGATGAAGCTCTCCTGTGGCATCAAATCATCCTGCTGGTGCCAGGATGAGAGCAGAGCTCTTGGGCTCTGGGTGACCTGGGGTGGTTGAAATTCCCCTCATGTCATCCCAATCCTTCAGCAAAGCGCAGGGAATGCCACCATGTCCCTTCTTTCCTCCCTCTTTGCTAAGCTGGGGACAATGTCCCTGGGAACAGAGGGAGCCCTGCAGAGACAGGACCTCTGGGAACAGCAGCAGGTGTGAACCAGCTGGATCCTTCCTCTGGAGATGGAACTGGAATAAGAGCTCAGCCCAGGCCTGACTCCACGTGGGGTGGGAGGTGTGTTAGAGCAACCCCAGAGAGGAGTTTTGGGAAGCCTGGACCCCCCTCACCAAGTGCTGGTGTGGAAAAGCCCTCCTGCGATCCCTGATCCTGCTCTACCCTTTGGAGAGGCCTTCCCAACCCTTTGGAGAGGCCTTCCCAACCCTTTGGAGAGGCCTTCCCAACCCTTTGGGCAGAGACAAGCCCAGGGTGAAAAATTCAGTACTTACAGGGCTGGGTTGATTAAAACCCAAACAAAAAACCCAACTCATAAACTCCATTCCTATCTTTTTTCAACTGTGCTCAAGCTTGAGTTCACACAATAATTAAGCCAGAACTGGTATTTTTGAGCTTCAATAATCCCCAGAAAGAAACAGACTTAGTCAAACAGTGCAAAAAGCAGGCTCAAGCACAATACAGATTTATACTCATATTTACTCTGCACTGGCAACTGGCACCACGTGCAGCTTCGCTCTCATTTACAGCCCATTCACTTCCACTTGCCTTCCAGGGACTTTAAATCCTAAACAATGAGACTGCAGTAGTTTGCAGGGCAGGAATGTGACATTTTTATGGCTCATATGGCTGTCCTCTGTGCCCATCTGCCTCAGCCCCTCCCTGGAGCCCAGCCATGTGTCTCCTGCATTTCTCTTTTCCCTGCTCAGCACATCCCCCTCAGGCAATGCAAATAAAACTTTGATTATCGCCCCTGGAATAGGCAAGACTGAGAAAAAACCACCAGTGGTAAGTATAAAGGGAGTCTCTGGCTTCCCAGCTGCCAGGAATATGGATAACAAGTGGTGGGAGACCATCAAGATCATGGAGTTCCACCTCCACGTGCCCTCCAAACGACCCAACAACTCTAATGCAAAGCCATAAAAATAAATCTGATTCTCCAGTGATTATCTACAAGACAAGCAATGCTCCAACCAAGCAGCAGATGTGCTACAGCAGGGAGAGGAAGGGCAGGGATTGCAGGGGCTGCAGCCCCATCCTTGTTCTGCTGCTCCCCAAACCTCTGCATGGACAAACCACAGCCTGTCCTTCACTCCCTTCTGGGTTATGAAATGTTGAGACAGCCACGTAATTTCTTTCAGCAGAAGTTACACAGATCAGAGAAAATGCTGTTTAAACCTCCAAAAAGACACAGTTTTGGCAAATTACTGGGCTGAGTGCCTGTTAATGCTCCCAGGACCTTCCAAACCCACATTTTTGAAGCACCCACCCCCTTTTCCCTCAAGTGTCTTTCAAAGCATGTGAGACCAAAGAGCCAACACACCATCCAGACATTCACTCCCAAATCCCTCAGTGCTGCTGTTCCCTGCCATGAGCTGCACCTGCCCCTTCTCTCAGCTCCCAAAATTCTTCTGCAAAAGTCACTTCTGCAAAGCCTGAACCTAAAAAGAACCACCATTCTGAAAATTCAAGCTCTAGTAATTCCTTAATCACCTCAACATAATGTGGGGTTTTTTCCCCCCTAAAATTAAAAGAACTAAAGAACTCCTTCTTTTGAAACAAATTAAAAGAATTCAAACCTGTAAGACTGAACTTTAATTTCCAGCACCACTCACCAATTCCCACCTGGCTGTATGTGCTCCTATTTTAAACACTTATATTGGAAATAGAGAACCATATTGGGTTTCTAATGAGATCTCTGGATCACAGAATGGTTTGGGTTGGGAGAGACCTCAAAGCCCATCCAGTGCCACCTCCTGCCATGGGCAGGGACACCTTTCACCAGCCCAGGTTGCTCCAACCCAGCCTTGGACACTCCCAGGGATCCAGGGACAGCCACAGCTTCTCTGGGCATCCTGTGCCAGGGCCTGCCCACCCTGCCAGGGAAGGATTTCTCCCTCTCTCCTCTTTCTGGCTCTTCTCACAGCTCTCCTCACTTTGTTCCTGAATATTCTGTGCAGCAACTGGTGTTTTTATCGTATTTTGTTATGCCTTTATTTCCTGCTCTTTACATCCCTCCTGAAAACTCCCAGGAAGCTTTTCAGCCACTTTCCAGGCTCAGGCCGTTTCCCTTTCAGCACTATTCCATGTTTTGCAGGATCATTATCCCTGGATAATTGTGGGATTACAGATGCCTGCTCCCCCCCGTGCTCTCAGCAGAGTGAGCCCAAGCTCTGCCTCACTGGGAATGGCTTTGGCCAAGACTGGGAGAGAAATATTCCCAAAACTCCTTGGCAGGACAAGGATTTAAACACCTGATGAGTTACTACTATGGAAAGTGTATTCCCAGATCCCCCCAAAGGCCAAGCCCTCTGTCAAAAGGAGCAAACACAGCCCCAAAGCACAACCCAAGAATGACCCTGCAATATAAGACAGTAATTTCTTTAATTTTAAGGAAGGACATAAATCCAACAGATTTATTGTGCATTTTTAAGGGTTTAGTCTGAGCACAGCCCACCCTGGGACAAACATCCCAGAGAACTTATTTATCTTCACAGCAATGGGGCATAATGATGACTTTACCTGGCAAAGCTCTTTACAGAGGGGAAAAAACCATTTTCCCCCCACCAAAGCATTTATTGTCCCTATTACTTACAGTTTCTGGTGCAATTTTCCCACTGTAATGTTCTCATTTTCTGCCTGTAATCACTTTCTCTGGGGGAAAACACCTGCCTGCAGTGCCAGAAAGGGAGCAGTGCCCTTGGAAAGGGGCATCTCACCCTGAGACAGTGGCACCCTGGCAAACACCAGCTCAGAAAACACCTTCTTGGGCTGCCACCTGGCTCTGGATGCAGCTCCTAAATATCAATATCCTTTCTGACTGTTTGACAGCAGGGAAAAATGAAACTCATCTCTTCTGTTGGGCAATAATGAAACTCAATTTCTCCAGGACTCTGGGAGAGAGGGCCCATCCATTAAGGAGAAACCTCCAGGACAAATGCAGCTCTGGAATGTCCCAGCAGGCCTGAACTCCCTGGCACACCCCACTGAAATGCCAAACTGCCTTTAAATACCCCAAATTGCATTTCTGCACCCCAGATGTTTCAAGATGCCATAAATCAAAGGAATAGGATTAAAAGCCGAGCAAGCTCCGTCAGAGAAAACATTCTTGCACAAAATTACCCCGGCCTCAGTCAAGAATGCCACTTTTTAAACTAAGGGATTTAAAGATTAGGAGAGGATTTGTATCCATCTGTCACTTTTGGCCTCCTTTCCTTTTGCAAAGCTTCCTTAGTCAAAGCTCCAACCTTGCCAGCATTTGACTATTTTCAGCCGGACTCGTTTTATTTGGGAGCTCTGAGGGATTGATTTCCTAAAGGGAAAGATTCACAAAGAGGCACTGGGATGTGGAGCCCATGGAAGCTGCACTTTATTAATATTGAATGTTGCCAGAAAGGCCAAATTAACCTGCAGAATTGTGCCAAAGCCCAGGTCATTTCAGGGCAGTTCGGTTTGATTCTGGACGCAACTGAATCCCACCCACTCTGGGAGACATCCCTGGGAGAATGGAGGGAGCTGAGGGTGCAAACTCTTGGAAAATGAAGGATGGGAAAGGTTTCCTGGATGGAAAAGATGTGGAAGTGCTCCTGTCCATGCAGCCACTGACCCCTGGATCACCTTAAATGTCACTTCCAGTTTCCCTGGCTGACATGGGGCAGAATTCCATGTGATTCCAGAAACCAAACCCTTGACAACACCCTCCAGGGTGGGTTTGGTTACCCCTCCCCTAATTCCCTGCCAGCCAAAGCTGGATTTCCCCCTTTCATCACCATCCCTCTCTTTCCCCAGTGTGGATTTTGAAAGATTGTCCCTTTCCCTCTGCATGTCCCACCAGCAGCTCCAGTTCCTCACCGCATGGATCTGGCTGTGGAAAAAGGCCAATAAAAGGAAAATGTCCCCCTCCCCCCAAAACTCTGGAGCAGCTGGAGCTCCTGGGATCACCCACAGCTCCTGCAATCCTCTTTCCTGTGCTTTCCTCACACTCACATCCTGCTTCAAGAGCAGGTAGCACCATTCCTGCCTTTCCATTAAACCAGGGCCATGATGAGACTCCTGAGAGCCGTGTTTTCCATCCCTAGAGGTGTCTCCAGCTCACTGGCAAGCTGAAATTCTGGGGGTTATTCACAGCTGTGCTGTGTCTCTCTTCTGAAGATGTGTAATTGCTGGGACTTCTCTAAACCAGTTATTTAAGCAGCTTCTCATTTGCACATGATTGTTTTACTGCATGATAGAAATCCCCAAATATGGCTTTCCAGCAGTTTTAGTCTTGATTTTTGCTTTCCATAAAGGAAAAAGCTTTTTTTTCCCCTTCTGACAGGAGTCAGTGATTTCCTCCACTGCATTTTCTCCTTCCTAGCAAAGTTCTATCCATCAAAATGACTGGAGAGGCCAAACCAGGGAAAAAGATTTACATGATTCACTAGACTGGGAAATACGGTGTGAAAGAAAGATAAAGAGAAGCAACAGAAAGCAACAATTTTGGAAGCTTATTTTTTATGCATCATTAAAGACAGGCCATATGTGATTAAGGAAATATTCTGCACCCTCCTTTTAGCTCTTGTCCTCTGAGAACTCACATGACTCTGAGCTCCTTCTGCCTGCAAAGGCAGCTCGAGAGCATCTCCGATCACAGCAGTTCAGAGACCCAGCCTTATTTATTGGGCTAATGAGGGAATGTAATTGATGAAGTGACAGAGCTTTGTAATTACGTGACTCCACCACAGCTCCCAGCCCTGGGAGCACCCAGAACTCGCTGTCTGCAAAGTGGCATTTCGAGCTGCTCGAGCACCCTCGAGATAAAAGGAGCTCGAAGAGAATCTCCTTGCCCGTGAGTGGGAGGCTGAGGAGGAGCCTGAACAGAGCTGAGAAGTTGTTGTTGGAGTATTTTGAGTCCTTCAGGGCACTGCAGTGTGAGTACAAATGGTAGAACAAAGCACCAGCAGCTTGGCAGGGCCAGGTTTGCCAGAGCTGGGAGTGACGAGGGACTCAGATGGTGGCAACTTCATCAGGGTGCCAGTGACCAAACCAGAGGGATCCACAGGGCAGTGTCTGCAAAACCCAGCTGAACAGGGTGAAAAACCCCAACTGAACAGGGTGAAAAACCCAGCTGAACAGGGTGAAAAACCCCAGTTTTGAGTTGGAGGCTTCTGCTTAAAGCAGCTGGAAGGAAAGCCTGGAGCTGAGCTCAGCACAGTCCCACCAGGGCACCACCAAGTTCCAGGGGAGAGACAGAGCAAGGAAATGCCATCAAGTAGTAGAAAAACCCCCCAAAATGGGGACATATTAAGCATAAAGCCTCTTTCTGTAGTACAAGGCTGCCTGAGGGTGGTTGGGGGGGGCTGTGGATGAAAGCAGAGGGTGGGTTCCAGCTCCCAGTGGTTGAGGAGAACAAAGAACAGCATCTCTGTCCCTGCACACACCTTCAGTCAACTCCCTGCCAGGAACATTAATTCAGCAGTAAAATAATGAACTGTTCTCTCTGCTTCATTCTTTCTTTACAAGGTTGCAGGTTAATTTCAATTTATTTAAACACCAAGGACCTTGGTGAAATTCAGGGCATAGAGCATTTGTTGGGGCTATTTTGGAAAATCAGCAAAAAACATCAAGAGTCTTATTTTACTCTGTAATTGTAAAGGAGTCCACCCATCAGGACAACTCTGTGAGGGACCTAAAGACGTTTCTACCTACTAGAGAACAAAGTGCTAGTAAAAAGCAGGTATCAAAGCTGAGCCCCCTGGAACTGCACTGCCTAAATGCCTCCAAACCCCCCAAATTGCCTGGGTCTGGCAGTCCACACGCACCGTGTCACATTTGAAATCAGGTTCTGGGACCACCCAGCACACTCTGAGCTGGGAAAGCCCAAAACCGAGTCAGCTGTGAAGGAGAAAAGAGCAAAAAGCAGGTGGCACCACCTGCAGAGACAACAAAGGGCCACGGGGAGATCGATCACCATCAGTGCACAGAGGACAAAGCACTGGGAGAAAACAAAGTGTCCTCTCAGCTGGTTGACATTCCATCACTCAAGTGGAACGTTTCCTACCTCGACTTGAGGAGCAAGAAATATTTCACTGAGTGCCCTTGTAGCTGTGAGGACAAAGTTCAAGCTGCCAGCACGAGGTGTTTGGAGAAAGACTGACCTGAGCAGCTTTGCTGCAGCAAAGTGGAGCTCAGAGAGAAACCCAACCCTACCTGCTTCGTCGTAGGACACGGTGAGCTTCTCCAGCATCTCGCGGTCGATGGATAAGATCTGCTGCTCCAGGATGGTTTGGTAGGACAGGACACTGTTCTCCTTGTCCTTCTCGTAGTCTTGAAGGTGCTGCTTTAGCACCTCGGGCAGGCGGGACTTCACGTATTCTGCTGCTGACTGCAGAGCAAAGAGGCAAAGGTTTAATTAGTGCCTTTGGGTTAATTGGAGTCAGGGATAAAAGGGCCCATGTTCCCCTGAGCTGAGGCTCCCCCCATCCTTGAGCAGGGAGTCTGTGGCAGTGCAGAGTCACCCACAGACCCCTCTGTGTATTGTGGAAATATAACCATGAAATACAATGTCTTTATTGGAAATGTTGAGGCACGAAGCAAAAATTGGTGTCATTTCTGGCTCGGAGTGCTCAAGGGCACAAGGAGAGGAGCTGACGCAAGGTGGCATGGTTTCACTGACGTTACACAGCCTGGTGTAACAGAGTAGTAACACAGGAGTAACCACTGAGAGCACCTGCCCCTGGAGAGCTGCTGGTCCCCCAGACCTGTCAGTGCTGGGACAGCTCCATCCCTCTGCGTCTGGGCTCTGACACCCCACAGGGACCCAAACACAACCTGCTTCCCCCTTTCCAGCACTGCAATCCCTCTCCTGTGAGTATCACACTCCTGCTATAAGAGGGAATAGGAATTCCCTCTTTCTGGCACGGGTTTGAGTTGGGATTGGAGCTGGAAAAGCAGGATGCAGCAAGGGATGCTGCTCCCTGCTCCAGCTTTCCTGCCGACCTCGAGACAAAAGAGGAAAATAAATTATACCAAGGTTGTTTTCTTCCAGGCCTGGGACCGACCAGAAGTTACCTCTGCTCTCCAACAAGCTCTTCCTGGGGTTATATTTAGCTTTCCAAAGTCAATCAACGATTGAATTGCAACCTTAAAATATCCCTGACGTTGTGTCCCATGTCCCTGCACGCTAAGCAGCGTGAATTACTCTGGGAAAAATAAAGGAACTCTCCCCAGGAGTACAGCAGAACTAATGGGACATTTTTATAGTGGTTTTCCTCCATGGGAAGGCCAAAAGACACATTGGACACGGGTTGATGTAGCCCAAGTTCAGGCATTTGTGTGTAATGTTTCCCTGGAGAAGAGGTCTGACTCTGGGAGGGGGGGATTTCTGTGCTCTCCCAAAGCCCCGGGAGAACGTAGGAATTCTAAAGCAGATAAAAAGCAGAACGGACACACATTCATTTCTGCAACACATCTCGTGCCAGGGAGTGACTGCTGGTGCCACACGGGCTGTACCCATGGCAGGGAAACAGCCATCCTGGCCCAAAGCTCCTCAGCCCAAGTGGAAACCAGGGGACAGGTGGGAAACCCATTGGGATCGGGACCAAGGTTTTCCACGGGCACCGAGGCCGGGATGGCACCTATTCCCAGAGAGAGCTCACAGGTGGGGGCCTCCCCCTCACAGAACCCAACCCTTGCTCAGCCCTGGCCTCTCACAGTGGTGAGATGTTATTAAAGACTGAAACTGATCCCAGCTCCTCTCCCTCTCCAGCAGGAACAGGGATGAGCCCTGTGGGAGCAATCCAATTCCCAGCTGCGCTGCAGGGACCAGATGGGTTGTACCAGATCCTACTCAGGGCAAAAGGACTTTTGTCTCACTTTTAAAACATCCCTGGAACATTAAAGAAGAAATAGTGGGAGGGGTGAGTGCAGGGGTTTATACAGAGGTTGTGGGTTCCCCACCCCTGGAAGTGTCCAAGGACAGGCTGGATGGGGCTTGGAGCAACCTGGGACAATGGAAGGTGTCCCTGCCTGTGGGATGAGATGACCTTTAAGGTTCCTCCCAATCCAAACCATTCCATGATTTTGGCATTAAGGAGACCAAGAAGCCAACTGCAGCAGGTGAATGAAAATGAAACATCTAAGAAGGAAAGACTTCCCCCTTCCCACATTCTCCATCCCACCCCACAGACCACGAGACTCAACTTCTGACCAGACCAGACATCCCCTCCATGCACCTCCCTCATGGATTTTGGAGCAGACCCACCCCTTGGAATGCTGCTGTTCCCTCAGCCGGTGCTGAGGTCCCTCTACTCTCCCAAAATCCATTTCCATTAATCTATGGATTTGTGTTCCAGGCAGAGGTTAAGGGGAAAAACCTGCTTTGGAAGCTCCAAACCAACTTTCTCCTCTTTTCCTCCACACGGTCCCTCTTACAGGAAGGAATTACAAGTGCAGCTGCTCCTGGAAAGCACCTGAGCTCAGGGATTAGATGGGCTGGTCATTCATCCTCATCCCTATGGGAACACAACTCGGAGCTGCAGCCACTTCTCCTATAAAACTGGAACTCCACCATCCCCCAGGAATCTGCTTCCAGTCTGGAGCTCCCTCCTCCAAATTAAATAAAGGATTGACTTTAATACCGTAATTGACTTTAGGGTATTTTGTCCTACCGTGGAAAATTAATATTTCATATAAAGAGAATATATTTAAAAATACCTGCATACAATGAAATATATTTAAAGAGCTTATTCACAAAAAAAAAAAAAAAAAAAAAATAACATTTTCCTCTGTTCACTAAAAAAGCCCCTGCTAAAAATCCCATCAGGAACTGCTGAAATCCCTCCCTCTGCAGCAACTGGAACCCCAAACACAGGCAGTGTCCTTCTGTCACTCCCAGATTTGCCCACATTTTTTAATTGCTGAGAAATCCTTATTTAAAGTAAATGTTCCTTTTATAACTCCTGCCAACCACACACTGAAATTTGTTCTGCCTTTCTGAAGTGGGTCCTTCTGGGAGCTGCTTTGTACGTGGGCAAGGAAAGGTCTAAAATGGTTAATTAAAGGCTGCTTTATGAAGCTACTTCAAAAGTCGAGTGGTGGCTTTGCAAAGCATCTCCTCACACAGTTATTTGGGGAATTTTGAAAGGTTTCCCACCATATCCAGCAGGGACAGCTGAATCCTTCCTCATCCCCATCCCATTCCATGACCAAACGTGCCGATGGGGACGCCGAGGGTGATGGAGCTCCACGACCCCGGGAAACAAAGGCCATGGGAAGAGCAGAACACGGACACAGGGAGCACTGGGGGATGTAATGAGCTCTCCATGACCCACTTCATCCTGGTAGAGATGTCCCTGATCCCAGGGGTGAGCCAGGACAGCTTTGGGAGAACATTCCACGCCCAGCCGTGCTGTCCTCAAACACCAGGAGGATTTGTTCCCATTTTCCTGTCATTCCAAGAGCTGTTTCTTGGCATCCTGATGCTCTGGAAACCATTAAAGAGTATTCTTTGTGTTCCTGCCTCCCTGAGAGCTAAAATTATGGCAGCCAAACCACCTTCTCAATGGGAAAGGGTGGTTGTGATGGAACTGGACACCAAAATTCCACTTCCAGCCCCACTGCCAGTGATTCCAGAGGAATTCCCACCCCTCGGCTCCGACTCTCCCACTCCACACTCACGTTTCAGATCAGCTGCCTGTCCTTCACCAGCGTGACCAGGAATAACTCCCCTGAAGTCAGTGGGATTTTGCTGAGCCAAACCTCTTGGAATAAGGACATGGAGCTATGAATAGTTATTCAAAGGGAAAACATATGAGAGCAAAACATAATCTGCTCTCAAGAGGATAATACAACATCTACAAATGGCACCAGGACAAACAGTTTGCCCTCTAAAGCAAGAACTATTTAAAGGACAAACATGCCAGTAGAGTTTTCCTCTGACACAAAATTTCAGTACATTTAGCCTATTATTTCTATTAAAAAACGCCTTTTTTTCTCCACAATAAACATTCAGTTCAATACTATTGAACTGAACTAGGAAATCCAAACTCACAATTTAAAATCAATTTAGTGGCTGAAGATGTTTGAGGAACTCAGAAATCCTCTCCTAGGACTTTCAAAGACGCTGAAAACACCACTATTATTTAGCAGTTCATGCACAATTATTTCCATAGCAAGAAAAAGATTAGCCTGACAAACATCTTGACTTAATCAGACACTATATAATCATGAGAAAATTAACCTGATTCCAAGGAGATGGGTAAAGTTCAAATTAATATTCACTCTGGATTGTCAGAGATGTATTAAATGCATAATTACAGTAATCCACAGCTGCTTCAGCTGTGGAAAACAACGAGCTGCCCAGGGAGAAGTGGTGTCCATGCAATGGGAGGAGAAGGCCATGTGGGGGGAGCATGGAGAGCTCCATCTCCTTTGACATGGCCTGCATGTGGATTTGTGGCCCCAAGAAACCCAAATAACAACCCCACCACATGGCCAAAAACACAAATATGAGCATTTATGGCTCTGAACTCTACGTTTGAGTCCCTTCCCTAAAACAGCCCTTGTCGCTCCCTGCTTAAATAGAATTATTTAAGTGGTCTAGAACGAGGAGCAAGGAAGGGAACAAAAGTTGGGGTGGCAAAATGACACGTTCTGTTCTCCCCCAACATCAGTCACGTTGGGATGTGTGGCATTCCTGGAGCACACCTGGAGCTCCTTCACCTGGGGTGGGATGGGAAGGAGAAGGAGACCAAACAAATGCAAACCCAATTATTTCCCATCTCCCACGAGGGTGTGACCAGTGAAACACTAGTCTAAGTCATGTTCCTCTTATAAAAAAACCCTAATGAGAGAAACCCACGACACTACTTTTAATTAATTAATTAGAATGAACAAAGCCACGCTCCAAGCAGTCAGTGGTGCCACAGATGAGGGAAGGAAGACAAAGCACTGAGGCTGATTTGTCTTCGCTGCAGTTGGCAGAGCTACAAGGAATGTTCTGGAATCGGGGTGTCTAATTAAAAGATTAATTTTATCCAGGCAAGGGGCATCATTATAATTATCTTGTCTGGCATCCTGAATCAGGACCACAGCACTTCCCTGTCTCATTCTCTGAAGGAATAAGTCATTTTGAAAAGGATGAGAACAGCGACAGAACCTTCCAGAGCCTTTGGAAGTTAATTATCTCTGCTGCAGAGGATAAATTCCCATTCCCCACAAAATGTGCACATTATTTTCAGTGTGAATCCTCTGTTATCTGTGACTTTCAGCCACTGAATCAAGTCAGATGTCTGCTCACCTACACTGCTCTTTTTCATGTAAATCCATGCAAATGGCTCAGATCAGCCCATTATCTTCTCATTGATAACTCAACAGCAGAGCTCCCTCAATGGCACTGCCACATTTCCCTGCACCCCCTTCCATCTCCTCTGCCACTGGTTCTCCTTGGAACACTCCTAATTTTCCAGCTTTCTTTAGGGGGAATCATCACAGCAAGCCATCAGGTAAAAAATTACAGCTGATGGGGTTTCTGTGAGTGGGACTCAACCAGGATCCTTGCCTTGGACAACTGCTGGGAAACTCCTGGAAAATAACAGGTGGAGTGGGAATAATTCTGAGGAAAAGATCCTGATGGAATAATCAGCAGCAGGGTAAAAACCAACAGAGTTCATCCATCCTCAGAGGGGGTGATAATTTATAATTATCCTGAAGGGGCACGAAGTGAAATACAGGAAATCCCATTGAAAATGGAATAAAAGCTGTTTTTTATGGTCAGGCTGTGGAGTCACCATCCTTGAGACATCCAACCCAACTGGACTGTACTAGACCAACCTCCAGTTGTCCCTTCTCCAGCAAAGATTGGACTGATGGTCTTCAGAGACACCTCCAACCTCAGCCCCTCTGTGCCCCTGTGCAAATATTCCCAGGGAATCCATTGGGATGGCTATTCCACCCAGAATATTTATTCCAGTTGTTCAGACAACTGCACATATTCACCCCAAATATTTAGTCAGTATAATAAGGGTAATGAGAGGAAAAGGAGTTATTCCCCTCCCAAAAGGAAAAGCACTTGAATTGCATTTGCACAGACACAAAATTGGAACCTTAATTGTACTTGGAAGTCAATTATTACCCGTGCCCTTTCTAGGAGAAGGGTTAAGATTAGTGGGAAGTTAAACTGAAAATTAGCCACAGACAAAGCTCTTGTTTTAAAACATTCCTGTCAGTTTTAACAAACAGGGATCTGGAGCTGATTGTAAAAGGATGGATTTCCCAAATCCTAGAAGATACACAAGCACAGACACAAAGGAATTCTGATTTCCACATCCACGTGGCCTGAGGTAAAGGGCATTCATATTTGGGATACAAGACTAATATTTTCATTTACCAAATGGAACAAGGCAAAATACTTCTGATAGAAGTACTAATGAAAAAAAAAGTATGTCAAGATTTCACCTGATTTTTATGCTAATTGGTTGTAACTATTAACAGAGATGAGCTGAATATTAAATCAGGATATATTAAAAAAGGTTTTAAAATGCATGAGAAGACTTGTCCATTACCAGTTCACAGTGCAGAAAAACCCAGGTGCCAAACTCCAATTTCTTCACTAAATCTAACCGTTTTGGGGCTCTGCAGCAGGGATTGCACCTGCTCAGGGCCTGCCAGAAACATCCCACCCAACCAGGATGACCTGAAACACCTTCTTTCATCCCTGGAATCAAATCCAAGCAAGAGGGGCTCATTTTCATATTGGCATAAACAAGCAGAAGTGAGAGAAAGAGCCACAACCCTGAAAACACTGGTCCAAGTGCCATCAACCAACCAACACTGCTCATTTTGTACCCCTTTTGGTCGAGCATTTGATGTTTTGCTGAGCTCATCGACTCCGAGAAAGGCAAAAATGAGGTCTGCAAAACAACTGCAACTTCAAATGACATTTAAAACTTTGTGAGTGTAACCTTGAGTCAACGCAGACCCTGCACTGAAAGCTTTTATCAGGAATTAAAATGCCTTCAAACTACTCCAGGGGATTTCTGCAGGTATTTCTGTGCAGAAGCTTTTGCAAATAGTGTTTTTGTAGTGAAAAAACCAGTTTTACCAGAAGCCTTTCCCTCTGTAGTTGAGGGAAAAAAATGTATTTCTAGCCTATTAGACTCAATTAAATAGCAAGGAGCATTCATCTTTCTTTGCCATTGTTCTCTCCCTCCGAGCACAGAGTGGAGTGGAATATTTGAGTCTAAATGGTCTCTCCTGATTTAGAGACATCACTTTGTGCCAAGCAGAAACCATCACAAAAACTCGAAAGATTCAGTCTGGCTTTGTTACACAGGAGACCCAGAAGACTCTGTTTTCACTCAGAATTTCACCAAACTCCAACCATCTGCTCCCCAACCTGCCTCCCCAGTCCTCCTCCTCCTCCTCCCCAACCCAGCTCTCCTAAAAGAAGCATTTCTGTCATTCCATCCAGCACAACTCCAGAGCTTTGCAAGGAGAAAACAGAGAGGAATTCTCAGGTAACAGCTGAGTGGCAATGTATAAAATATGATCATTTGGCCTTGCTCAGTCATAAATCACCTGCACCCAGAAGAACCAGCAAAGCCCTGCAGCCAAGCCCTGTCCTGCTGAGGCTTTTACTAAAGGGGATAAATCGAATGCTGGAAGCAAATCCTAAGCTTCTGTTTAAGTTTCTCTTAGGAGTGACCCCATAAAGATTCTGCAGTAAGAAATCCTGTTAATAATTAGCCCCGTGTTACCTCCAGTGAGGAGGAGAAGGGGATCAGATGGACATAAAGCCCTGGGTGTGAGCAGGAAGGTCAGGGAGGCTGCAGAGCCTTGGGGTTGATCCCAGGAGCCCTACCTGAGGGATTCCTGCATGGAGACCCCACTGGGATTTGTTCCAGCTGGATTTGCCAGGGTCTGTCCCTTCCAAGGCTGGCCAAACCCTGCACACAAAAAGTTAACAAGGCAAACGTGGCCCTGGAGTCCTTCCCACGTTCCACCTCAGGGCACGATGACATTTCCTTCAGATGTATTAAAACTGGTGAGGAGAACAACTCTGAGCCTCACTGAGCTCTGCTTGAACCTAATTATGACCCTTTTCCGGGGGTCCTCTCCTCTCTCTGGGTTTGAAAAGGCCACTGTATTGCCCCATGTCACAAACAAGGAGCTGGAGCCATCGAGGAAAGCACCAAATTCCCAGTTTGTATCCAACTAATCCAACGCCGGGCAGGAATAAAGCAAACTTTTGTGTCCTCGGCGTGTGCTGCTGCAGCACCAGCGTGCCAGGAAAAGGAATTGCTCCTGCCTGCCAGCCTGGGGTCATGTGGCTGATAAGCAGCTGAAATGTAGGATTATGGCATGACACTGTGTCAAAAGGGGACTGGAATCCCAACACGTGGAAATAGTGGGTTAAGAACGAGCTGTGGTAGCAAAGTTGTTGTGGAGTTGTTCATGGAAAACCGTTCTTACAGCTGGGATTTGAGAACCAAAAGAGTATCTGAGGGTTTTAGAAAAGGGCAATAAAAATAGAAAACAATGAGAGCAAAACCCAAAAGGGTTTCCCAAAGAAGGGAACTTCCCCACTGATGAGCAACAGGGCCAAGAGGTGAGGATGTGGAGAAGGCTCTGAAGCACGAGGGGCTTTAGAGATGCTGGATTGACAGAGACCGGAAAAGAGGAGCAATCAGACAAATCTCAGGTACATCAGTCATTGAGGAGAAAAAGAATGGCCTCGGCAGGATCATCCCCCACTCAATCCTGCTGCAGGACGTGTCTTTGCCTTGGGATCCTCCCTTTCCCTGTGGTGTTTCACCTCCCAAGCTGAAGGACCTGGAAACTCACATTACACCAAACACCCTCCTCAGTAAGAAAAGACAAACCTTCCAGAGTGGACAGAATTGATGTCAGGGAGTAATTATATAAACCACTTAATTAAATGGCACAGACTCAAAGACAGCGACTTCATTAACTAGAAAAGCAGCCAAGTCAAATCCATAAATAGTTTCCAAAGTGTGTTCATTTTCTGGGGCCATTTCACTACATAAACACTGAGAGCTGTACCCTTGAGAGAAGGAGAGGCATAAATCAGGCCCCAGTCGGGATAAACACAAATGCCTCGATGTTATTCCTCCTTCCCTCTCGAAATGCACAGGGTAAAGAATAAACCCAGAATTTCTGCTGCCTGTGTGACCAACACACCTTTGGTTATTGAGCCCAAAAGCACCTGGGGAGCAGGTAATGCCTTGGGGGTGTTCCTGTTCACAGCCCTGAAGTGCCTGAACAGCCAAATCACACCAGAAGGGTGGGAGGAATAAGAAGGGAAGGGACAGATGTAGGAAGAAAGGACAGAGAAAGAGTGAGTAAAAGGGAATGAAGTCAGAAAAAGGAAGGATGAAACCAACTGTTGTTCAAGAAACGACTGGATGTGGAACTTGGAGCTCTGGTCTACCTGACAAAGTGGTGAAAAAGTTGGACTTGATGATCTTGGAGGTCTTTTCCAACCTTAATGAAAACAGTGATTCAATGCCAGGGAAATACAAGTGACTATTTAAACAACATTTTCCCGAACCACGCTTTAATTAAAGGAGGCAGTACGTGGTAATTTTGTTTCTGTACCTCATTAAGACAAGGCTTGTTAATCACACTTGTTAACAAGGCAGAAGGTCAAGTAGATTTTCCAGCTCTTCCCATCCCTGGAGGGATGGAGAGCTCTTCACCCGAGCTGGACCATTCCAGCAGCACCACAATCCCAGGTGCCAGCCAGGACCAGCCTTCCTGCAGCCAGGGCCACCCCAGCCACCCCTGTGGAGCGAGGCTGATTAAAGAAATGTTCAAGCACTTTCTTCCCCTTTCTGCTTCCCTTTGCAATTTCTTCCCGTTTTTAAGAGCAGCCACAGCATGGATTAAACGTCCATGATAGCACACTAGAAAAACTTCAAAGAAGCCACTGGAAGTTATTCTGCTCCTGCATTAGAACCTCCTTGAAAAAGCTCCTGGTCTGCCGAGATAAGAGCCCAGCTTTGATTTTTAAGGCTTTTGTATGGCTTCGAGTGTTTGTATATTAAAGTGACACAGGCTGAGGTTTGCCCAGCGAGCCTGGAGACAACAAAAAGCACGTCCCTTTTATCAGCACGGAGCAAAGCAACTTACGCAACAGAGCTTCGGATTTTGGAAACGTTCCCAAAAATATTCAACCCTTCCCTTCCAGGAGTTTCAACAGAAATTTGAGCAAAACCTGAGCCCATGTTTCTAAAGAAAAAAGACATTGGAAACGCAGAGAAACACGACATATCCCGGTGGCTCTTTGGGCTTTCATGCCGTGGGGGCATTGCTGGAGAAGTGCTCAGGAATAGCTGTGCTTCCTCTGCTCCTCATTTTTAGGATCACACCCCTCCAGGCCTCCGGCTCAACATGCATCTTGTGCAGAGAACAAGAGATTTACACCAAAAGCAAAACCAAACACAACGTGGCTTTTCCCAGGGACCACAGGGACTGAGCTAACAACCTGCTCACCCCCAGAGCCTCCCCTTCCCAAACCTCGCCTGCCCCTCGGGAATAAATTCCTTGGGTTTTCCTCACTCTGTTGGTTCTCAGGTACAGAGGTGAAAGTGTGGGGATCAGGTTTATTTTCTCAGCAAAAAGGGCTGGTAGCAAACCCTCCCTTTGCTGTTGCTCAGGCTCTGGTTTATTGTTTTCTGAATTCCTTAACACTTTTCCCCAAACTCTCGGGCACTCTGGTGAGATGCCCTGTCCATCAGCCTGGTGCTCCTCCCTGTCTCCAGTGGTTTTCCCCTGAGGATGGAAGAACTCTGGGGAGTTTTCTTTGTTTGTTTGTTTTTCCTGCTGCTAATAATTCCACTTGGATCTTTTCCACGGAATTCTTCCCATCCCACCTCTTATTTTCCATGAGAGTTTCGTACCACTTGTCCAAGGCCACAACCATGGCCAAGTCCCCCTCCCAGGACCCCCCCCAGGTGTAATCTGTAGCTCGTGATGTCCCCATCTACCTTGCCTTCCAGAGCTTTCTGGGCTAAAATCCAGGCCAGGCAGCTTTGGGGATGTTCCCACAGTGGTGCAGGATGAAGCAGTGAAAGCACCACTTTTAATCTTCTCCCTCAAGTCCTCCTCTCATCCTCTTATCCCAGAGAGCAGGAGAACTCCAGGATTACTCTTACAGGGAGGTAGCCAAGGTGTTATCCCTGACTTAGCTCTGTTTACTACACCTGATTACTAAACCCTGTCTAAACCTTCCCTGTTCTTCCCCTCAAGGTGCAGCTGCTTTTAAACCCACGTGGCTGTCCCATTCCCTCCAGGCACTGCATGATCCCAGCTACTGGATCACCCTTCATGCTCTCCTCTGGATTCACTTCCAGCTTTTCCAGCGATGCTGTTTCTCTGCCAACACCGCTGTAAACTCTATTTTGAGCATTAAAGGGATGAGCTGTGGGGAGACCAAAAGAGAAGAGCAGAGTGGAAAAACCCAGTGCTTGAAGTGTCTCGACAGCTCAGGACACAAGTGTGAGAAAATCCTTTAGAGCAGGAAATTGGGGGGTTGTGGTTTCCTGCCCCAAAAAGTGGGTTTGTTTCTCGGAGACTGAACTCGGGACACAAACAGAGACCGAGCTAAAAACATCTGAGAGGATTCCAGGGTCGGGAGTCAGGTGGAAAAAATGGTGCCAATACCGAGCGAAAAAAGGATGAGACACAATTGGGGAATGTTGTGGGTGTGAGGGAAACTGATCTAAACACAGACAAATAAAATACCACGGGGAAAAGGTGGGGGGTGGCAAAACCCTGCTGGACACATGGTGGGTAGAGCAGGGAGAAACCAGTTTTGGAGCCAAGGGATGATGGCAAGGAGGGACAGGCAGGGAGGAAAGGCACAAAGGGGAAAGCCAGCCACCAAAACATCGACTGAAGGAGAGAAAATGTTCAGGGGCGACTATAAAGAGGTTTGGTAAGAGGTTAAAAGAAGTTGGAGCTGCTTGAAGCACACTGTGAGTCAGAGAACATCACACCTGCCTTGGGAGGGCTCATCCATGTGCCCTTCAGGATGTCCAAAATCCACGTTCCAGCCACATACAAAACCTCCCCCATCTCCCCAAAGAGACAGAAGGTCACGGCCGAGGAGCTGAAGCAGCTGGCAGAGCATCCTCAGCCCCTGGTGCCCACAAATCCCGGGCTCTGGCACTGCCCAGTGCCCTGACAGGGATGAAGTCACCCCACAGAGTCCAAGGATTCCCTGTTTTCCAAGGAAAGCTCGCTGGGATGGGGTGAGAGCTGAGCAGAGCACTGAGCTGGGCTTCACTGAGCAAGGAACTGCAGCTCAAGGTGGCTCTTCCAGCTGCAAAGCCCTGGGAAGAGCCCATCCCTGCCAGGGCATCCGTGTCAGCTCCGGGCTCCAAACCCAGCTGAGCTCCCCTGGCTTGGCCTTTTCATTGAATCTTGGCTATTTTTAATCCAGCCCATTAGAGAAAGGAGAAAATCTCCTGCAAAAGAAATACTTTACCTTAAAGAGCTATTGATACTTGTGTATAAACCCAGGGATAGCCCAGAATGGAAAGCTGAGAGGGAATTAATGGCATGAGATGAACTGAACACACGGGTGGCTTTGGGAGGCAAAAATGCTGCTCTCTAAGGAAACATTTCATTTCGTTTCCCACCTAAGAGGCTTCACCAGGACAAAATATATAAGCAAAAAGCCCAAGAAAATTAAATCAGGGCTCTTTCTGAGCTCCTTATCTCAATTTGTGAGCCCACAAACTCCCTTTCCCCTCCCTGCAGCTGCAGTTTTTTCATAAAGTGGATTTTAGTGAAGTGGTAAATCAAATTTGCGAGAGCAATGAGTGCAGGAAATCATGATAAAATGCCTGACGTTTCCTGACACTTAAAATAATATTCTAATCTGGTTTTCTAAAGTTCTGCAATAAACTCTCCTACTTGGAAATAAGGAGAAGTCACTGGGGGAATGAATTCAAATAGAAAGTTGTGCAATGAATGTTTTCATTACATACAATTAGGGGAGATTATAAAGAACTGCAGATTAAACTACCTGAAAGGGAAATCTTTAATCCCAGCAATGACACTGAGAAATAAAATTGAATTTCTCTTGATTTTCTGGGTGAAAAGGAGACCCTTCATGCTCTCCATCCATGCCCAGATTTCTGGGGAGCTGGTACAGGAATACACTGGATTTCTCTTCCCCAAAGGTTATTTTGGTCCCTATTCAAGTTTCACACGGCCACGAGGAGCTCCAGGCTATTTTTTGGGATCAGTATGATCTTTATCCTGCTATTTTTGCCTCTCAGTGCCAGCCTTTTGCCCTTGGCACAGCCTTCCCACTCCTATTCCTCCCCCAGTCATCCTTTCCTAGAGCACCCTGGTTTATTCTCCTTAAATTCTTCAACAACTTTGAGTTTATGGGCTCAGCTTTCCAGCCTCGACTTTTACCCAACCTCATGTTCTCACTGTGTGTTTCCTGCATAAAGAGACATTTTGAGTATTATATTACATTTGATTTTATAGCTTTTTTTTTGTGGCAGAGAGATGTCAAATAAGGCAGGACTTGAAGAAAAGGCTTTTCACTGCTGTTCTACTGGTGGCAGCTATTTGCCTTTCTCAGTGTTACGGCTCAGAGGAATGAAATAAAACAAAATACGTAAATACAGGGACAAGCAAAAAAAGCTGTTGAATATTTTCATGTTTAGATGTCCAAGAAATAACCTGATTTTCACTTAGGAATCAAATCAGAAAGCCATTCATTCATCCAATCTCTCTTGGTGGTTTAGCACCACGTGGCGGAATCAATTCCAAGACAAATCCGGGCTCTGTTCTCTTCCCAAACATTGCCACAATAACACAATCATTTTCTTTCTGAAAGGACTGCCATGTCCTTTAACTGTGAAAGGCTTCTAATAAAATAATTTCTGTGCAATTTGTCTGACAATTCATCTAGGAAACAACCTGAGCTGCAAATACAACAGAAAACTGGAGCAAATCCCCTCTTTAATTTGGGCTCCCCAGCAGTCCTGGGACTTCTCCTTTCCACTAAAGGTGTTTTTGCCCAAAAATTTATACCATGTTTGGCATTTTGTGCTTTTTAACATATACCAAATGTTTTAAAAAGCAAAACCCTCCCCTTAATTCTTTCCACTACTTTTTTGAACCTTCTTAATATTTTTGGTCAAGGTCAACCCCAGCAACCCCAGGTGACATGGGGGAACCACAACAGGCAAATCCTGGCTCAAATTTCTGCCTCCTGGGACTCTGGATCAGCCCAAAATATATTTCATTTATGGCAGAGAGAGAAAATTGAGGGATTTTTGCTCAGACAAACAGCAATTTCTGCAGAGATTTAGACCTGCAAGTGGGAATACTTTGATTTTTCCCCTGTTGCTTTCCCATTCCTTGGCAAAACTGGCTGTTTGCAGAACTGACCTGTTCCTCTGCAACAAGTCAATGAAGAAACTAAAGTCATTTTGCCAAGGAATGGGGAAGAAACTGGGGAAAAACCAAAGTATTCCCCTTTGCAGGTCTAAATCTCTGCAGAATTTGCAGTCGCTGTGTTTGTCTGAGCAAAAAACCCCTCAGTTTTCTCTCTGCCATAAATGAAATACATTTTGGGTTGATCCCAGTGCCTTTTCTGACTGGAATAAATACTTCCAGGCATTATCCAGGATTTAAAAATGGAGTTTTTTGGCCTGCCTGAAGGCTGTGAGGCACCAGAATGTGCTGCAGTGTAAAACCCTGCTTGGAGCTTTACTGCTGCTCTGCCTCGTTCTGTGGAATTTGAGAGCTCAGTCAGAAAGACAAACCCAAGGCCATAAAGTACTTAAATCAGAATCACCCCTTTGCACAGAAGAATCCTGGTACAAATCTAATGGCCATGATTAAAAACCCTCTTGTAATTGAAGGAAAATTGGAGGAAGCTACAGAGCAATGGTCTGAACAGAAAATAACCTGATGTATTCCTAAACCTCGAGAAAGTGAGGAAAAAAATCTCACTGTCCTGGACAGAACATGATGAATGATGGGGGTAATTTCTATATAGCTTGCCATTCCTGGAAGCATCACATTCCAGGGGATGGTGAGATAATGGGCAGCATCATTTAATGAATTTAATGAATTTTTTCCCCACTGCATGCAGGCAGGTAGATGGAGAACTGAAGGAACAACCAGCCTACCTTAACTATAACTCATAAATCAAACTAAAACCCACTGCATTGAAACCACTGGCACAGAAAAAGCTTTATAAATAGATAAGAAACTGAAGTTCACAAATCCTTTTTCAACAAGGAAGCAACCAAAAAATATTATTAATACCAACATCCTATCCAGGGCTTTGTTTGCAGGTTTATTTTAGATGGGGTGGAAAAAAAAGATTTCATGAGGTCTCTCTTTGATGTGCCCTTTACAGTATTTTCTTAAGAGACATTTTTGGAAGCAGTGCCACAAAAGTGCACAGGATGTTTGTACATTCTGTATTGGAAAATGGAATTACTGTACCCTGGAACAAACAGCAGTGCCTGGTGTTCAAAACATGCTTTTCATGGAAGCTGCCAGAATAAAAGTTGGAAGAGCATTCAGCCCATGAACATTCCTGCTCCCAAATCCACCCTCTGGGAGGTGATCCCAGTCCCACTCACACCACCCACCTGCACGCAGGGAGAGACAGGGCTGGGACCTTGGAAACACACACTGCATGCACTAAACCCCCCAGAATTAAGAGAATATTGGAAAACACCAAGAGACAGATGATTAAACCCCAAGGATCCCTTAAAACGCAGCTGAGTTTGGGAGAAGGGACATGGAGCAAAAAACGCGCCCCGTGGCCACATTTTTGTTCCAGCAGCAAAAATGCTCTTTGGCCACACTGCTTTATCACAGAGATGCAGGACAAGGTTGATTTAACATGAGTTCTCCTCACCAGGGACAGTCCTGCTCTGTGCCACCACCAGGCACATTCCCAGGGCACTGGGAAAAGGTGCCCACGGGTTGGGCTGGCATCAGCCAAGCTCTGTGCTAACAAACCCCACGTTCTCTCTGCTGCTCCTCACACAACAGCCCTGGGAGCACTAACAAGTCCTTTGTCCAGCTTTGTTCCCCTTGCCACTGACTCCAAATACCCCATAATTTACCAGGAAGAGACTTGCCAGCCTTTAGGAAGGGCCCTCCTAATCCTGTATCTATCCAGCAGCAAATCTGTGGCGTTAAAGCTTTTCACCATCATTGCTAGAGCTGTTCTGTCCAAGAAAAGCTTCCAAAGGAGTGTTGGCTGGACTCAAACACTGGATGGATCCCTGGCCCGGTTTCAAGAAGCTCATTTATTGAGCCTACCCAAAATACAGAGCTTTGTTGTGGCTTTTAATAAACTGTATTATCTCTTAATTGCTCTGGGTGTTCCACATTTGCAGTGTCCAATACACAGCACTGGATGAAAGCAATATAAAGGAAAACCAACTTCAGGGAATGGGAGACCCAAAATCCCTTTGTTTTCCTTTCAGTGCAACCTGGTTTGGAAGGGGATGTGAAGAAACACAGAAAAGTGAGTTTGCCCAGAGAGCCTGACTGAGCAGGAGTGAAGCTTGGTCCTGTGAGATGGGAAAATACTCTTTTAAGAGAGGACAGAAGAAATCCCTGAATTATTCTGCAAATTTCAGCAGGGAAGGAGTACAGATAGAACAGAGCACAGACATCTGTGGATAAAGGATTTCTACTGGGACAGTCCACTCACAAACCTGCTCTCCACTAACCATCACCTCTCCTTCATGAAGAACAACAACAGCAGAGGCCAAATATAAAACCCAAGTTCAGCAGGTGAGGATAACACAAGAATTGCTGCATTTCTCCTAATTAAAGAACCTGAGACCAGAGATCTGAAATAGGGGACAGAAATGTCTATACAGAGACACAGATATGAAGAGATCAGCAGGTGTTGGGAAGGTTATCTGCCCACCTGGCAGCGTTTCAGGGCAGGGACACTGGGACACCTCAGGAACTGCTGACAGCTGGGAAACAAAGCCCTGCAAAAAAGAGAGGAGCAGAAAAACCTGATAAAAGAAGAGGAAGTGATTTATGAGTAAGTGGAGACAAAGTGACGAGGTGCAGTTCTGAAGGTCACTCACTGCCTGGGAGAGGAGATGAAGGCCCTGCCAGGTAACTCACAAAGCAGGAGATGAAGGACAACCTGGCTCAGCAGGGCTGGGAGATCTTGGGAACAGCTGGCTCATGGACAGCAAGAAGATGAGCCCGAGCTGGGCTGCTCCTGCCAGAACTCTGTGCCTGCCCAACAACAGTGGGGAAAGCAGCCTGAAAGCAGATGTTTGCACTAAAACTTGGGTTTCTGCAGCTGCTGCTGGGGACCTGCAGGTCAGGAGACCTGGTGGAGGACACAGGGGCATCGGAATCATGGAATGGTTTGGCTTGGAAGAACCTCAAAGCCCATCCAGTGCCACCCCCTGCCATGGGCAGGGACACCTTCCACCAGCCCAGGCTGCTCCAAGCCCCCTCCAATCCTTGGACACTTCCAGGGATGGGGACTCCACCACTATAAAGGCATTTTAACACCAGGCAGGATCTTTCTGGACTTCCAGCTCCCTGCATTGGTGAAAAGGTTTGTTCTTCACTTCAGCTCTAATGCCCAGGATGAGTTTTCAGCTCAGCAGCTTCAGTTCCTACCTTGTTATTTTACACCATTTTAGCTAATTCAGGCTAATCAAAAGAAACTGCCCTCCGAGTAAGAGCTGCCTGCACAACTCACATACACCACGGGGGGTTTGGGGAAAAGCCACCACCTCATTAATAACAAAAGATGAAAATAAGAAGGATAAAGAAACTTCTATTTAAAAATAAATGAAGGAATGCAAGTAACTACCTCCACACGTTTCAATTGCTATTCCCCTCAGGAACAGCTTTTCACAGCTTATTCAAATTCACACATTGTCTCTTGGTAGATGCAGCATTGGAAAAATAATTAGGGAAGATGACAAATAAGGTAAACTGTGCCCAAGCTGTGGCTATAAAACAAAAAAGCTGTCTGCTTCGTGGTGGATGTTTGCAGGTATTTTTAAAGAAAGTTCAGAGGTTAATTCAATAAATATAAAAGTGTTTGCCAGTTTTAGAGCCTGAGTAACATCACTCTCCAATAAACCACAACCCCCAGCAGTGACAGAGAAACGTCATTTCCCCCAGCAAAGGGAAAGGGCTGCTCAAAGCCCTTCCAGAGAAGGCTGCAGGAGTTAAAATTCAATGAACAGCCTGCAGAAGGAGGCTTGGGAATGTATTGTTCAGTGAAATAGCTGGTTAACTGGGAGTTCTTGGGTACCTGAGCTGGGAGATCAGAACCCTGAGGAGGAGGAGGAGGAGTGGAGTTTGGGGATGATGATGCTGATGCTGCAGGTGTTGCCTCTGGTCACTCAGCAACATGCCAGCCCAGTGCTGGCTGATGCCAGGGATGCTGGCACTGAGGCACTCCAGGCTGTGCCCCCTTGCCCTGCTTCCAGCAGCAGCTCTGCAAACAGCTGGGCTTTATCACTTATTCTGCACTCCATTAAATGGGGGTTGTTACAGCAGAACTGGGGTTTACATCCGAGCCAGAGCAGGGGTTTATGGACCAGGGGGAGCAGGAGTGAAATCACTGGAATTATGGTAATAAAAATACAAACTGCTGGCACAAGGTGTTCCTGACTACAGGCAAAGACTTACTATTGACTTTACTGACACACCTAAAGGCTGAATCCCAGGGGAAATGGGGAAATCAATTGTGATTTGTGAAGGGAGAGTGTGTCTGATCAGAGATTTCCTCTCGGGGGTCCCATCCCTGTCCTCAGACATCCTCCCTCCTCAGCAACTTCATCAGCAGAACAGAGCAAAGAGGAAATCACAACCCTGCATTTTAATTTAATCAGGTGAAATTATTCTTTTTTTTCCTGCTGTTAATGCAAAATTAGCAACTGACTGTACTTTAAGCTGGCACTGGGAAAGAAAAAGAAATCCAAATTAAATCTAAAGCTGCAGCTAAAAGTGTGACTAGCACAGAAAGTGAGTGTGGGGGAAGTGTGGGACACACTGCAGGGATCACAAACTTAACTCCAGCTTTTCTGAATTTAGGGATTACAGCCTTACAGCGTTCACACTGCTTTTCTAAACATCCTTAGAACAAAAGAGTAGATTAAAGGGCATTTTCCTACCCTCACTATGTTCTGAGTGCCTATTTCTCTGCAGCTGCACAGTTTATTGAGCATATTCTGTACAATGTATAAAAATCATTAATCATGGAGGTTTCATTCTTGACAAAAGGTAAAGTGGCCAAATTTAGCCACGTGTCAGGTTTTTCTCCCTGCATTTATAATGGCACCAATGTTTAATCAATAGACTTCAGAAACCAAATGAAAACCTCACAACCAAGGATGCTGCAACAGAGATAAGATTGGAATTTCTGCTGTAATTTCTGCTCCAGATGTGGGTGCAAAAACATGATACAGAACTGAACATTTGGAAAGTACAGAATTAAAGACTAATTCTGCACTGCTATTCCATGGGAAATTCCAAAATGCCACCTGGAATGACCCTGCAGCAGGACTGGCACAGCCTGGGAGATGAATCTGCTGAGGGCTCTGCTGGGCTTGGGTTTCACTCTGATGGTTCTCTGGATGTTAATTCAATACATGCCATCTCCATTTAACACAAAAGCATTACAGGGCAGAGAAGAGAAGATATCTTGTTGGCTTTTCTGCCTTTGATTAACATTCCCCACAGTAATGCTGCTGCTTTCACACCAGCCATGGATTTCCTGGACTAAGGAATACACACTAATAGATTTCAGGAATACAACGTGCCCTGCTCCAGCAGCCCTTTGCTTCTCCAGGGCGACTTTCACACTGCAACATTGCAAAAGCAGAGATGAAAAATCGCTCTATAAATCACTGTGTAAAATCACTCTAAAAACGGAGCAAGAGAAGAGTGGAAGGAAAAGTCTGGGCTGTAGTTCCAGGCATGAACAACCCTGGGTTCCATAAATCCTCTTTAGCCCACTCTAGTTCCTGACCCTTCCTGAAAGCACTGGCTGCTGCTCCAGAATAGCCAAAAAAGCATGGATGAAGCCATTGTTTTGGGAGTCTCCTGCCCCAAATGTGGGAATTCTCCCTCTGTCCATGCACAAGCACCAAGAACAGCACCTGGTGACACAGCAAGGTGGGTCAGGAGTCACCTGCAAAGGTGCTTCTGACAGTGATGTACCCCCAGTGCCAGCACAGTGAGGATGCTCTCAGGGTCTCTGAGTACATTAGTTTCACCAAAAATCTCCTTTAAGTTGCTTTGCACTTCATCAAGGACCTGTAATTTACAGTAATACTTTGAATGTTGTGGCTGTTACATCAGCATAAACCACTGATGTATAGAGCCACTTTCCCCATATATTACAGCACACATAAATAAGACATTCAGTATGTACTGCCAGGCAAGTACCACACAGCTCCTTGCTTTACAACTGCAACAACATTTCTCTCTCAAAAGCTCTTGTCTCTTTGAACTAAAAAGTCAAAGCAGAGAAAAGCAAAATTGTTTCAAGATAAACGAGGAGCAGCCCTTTCCAGAAGAGCTGCAGGGGGAAAGTCAGGAAAATGCTCTCCTTTCTTCTGGCTTCAGAGCAACTCAACCTACTTGCTTTGTTGTTTCTGACAGCAGTAGTAAAAGGGAGAGGATTTGTTTGGGGAAGCTGGGGGTGGGAGTTGTAGTGTATTTTGGGGACTTGATGTTCTGAAGCCCTTCGTCCCAATCTGAAGCCTGGAAGAGGCCCAGAGGAGACATGATTTGTTATCCCAATATTGCCTCAACTGCTGCCAGAATCGCTGGAGAAGGACAATTCCCCTTGCTGCACTTGCCCATTCTTTGGTGATGCTGTAGGGACTGGCATTGTTTATGTCTGCACTGCACATGCTGTGATGGCACCAAGAGAAACAGCACTGATGGCCTTTAATCTACACAAGATATTATCACTGCAAAGGCAAAATGATGGGCTAAGCACCATGGCTGGAGTTGGGACACGATATAAAAATGGCAAACCTTGTGCATGCAAAATCAGATCTTAGAAATCCCCGATAATATGGTCTGTTTTCATCAATTCTTTATCAGTGCAAGTCTGGACTGGAGCATATGATGTTGTTATTCAAAACATGCATAAAAATTAAACTAGGCTCATGATCTTGGCTTTACACTAAGTACTGATACGGGTCCACCATAGAGAACACCACCAGTTACTCAGGGAAAAAGCAACACCAGCCAAATGGATAAAGGCAAACTGGGCACAGCCAGGGTTTCTATCACTGCTGGTCAGCTTTGACAACCAAAATTCACCCCAAAACTGAGGCCTCTTGCAAAACTCAGCCTGCAAAATGTGCTGCTCTCACCTACACCCTCTTTCATGGGACCAAGGAATGCTCTCATTTACCACTGAAAAACTCCCCAAGCAAACACTTCCTGCACAAACAAGTTCCCACC
Source organism: Margarornis squamiger (assembly GCA_035222235.1). Lineage (NCBI taxonomy): Eukaryota > Metazoa > Chordata > Aves > Passeriformes > Furnariidae > Margarornis > Margarornis squamiger. Next base: position 1,863,457 of record JAWWTY010000010.1, read on the forward strand.
TGGAGAAACAATGCGAGGAAAAATGACATTACGTGCCCAAGAATCCAGCTATCCCTCACCCAGGACAGGCAAGGCATGAAATATGTGTGTGCACAACTCGAGGGCACTCCTTGAGCAGCCTGAATACCAACCACCCCTGAATTCCAGAGCCATCCTGAGCTGGCACTGCTCCAGAGGAGGAGACAGTTCCTGCAGACCTCCAGGTTTCACCCAGACCCACCTTGCCCTCCCTCAGTGTGCAGCATGGCAAGGATTTCGGGACAGACAGAGCCGCTCCATCCCGGGGCCACCTTGTCACCCCTGGGGCAGGCACGCTGATGCACTGGCAGTGACAAGTCCCCCTGTGGCTGCTGAGAGCACAGAGCTGCTGGTGTGCCAAGGGCAAGGGGAAAAGTGACACTTGAAGCCACTTCTGATAAACTTTAAAGCCGGAGTAATTTACTCCTACTCGGCTATGGGAGGTTATGCTGATGAGCGCTCCCGTTCCAGTGGGAAGCTGTCCTTCCAGGGGGAACCTGTCAGGCTGATTAATAGCATTGGAAAATTACACCATTAATACTACCCAGGGGCAGCTTTTGGCTGAATATAAACTGTCAGAGCTGCTCCACTGGATCCCAACCTGCAAACTGCCACCAACTCCATCCAGAAAGGGATGTTCCCTTCCATGTTCGGGAGGTGGGAGAAATGCCGAGGCAGGCAGGGGACGAGGGGAGGTGTTGGCACCAGAGGGAAGAGGAAAGGAGGAATATCAGCTCAGAGCAGACCTATGTCTTCCCTTGCTGGGAAAATAAGGGGGAAAAGCTGCCCTCCCTTGCAGGGACATCACAGCTGGGAAGGGGTGAGGAGGAAGGAAGCGTGGGATGGGATGTTTTAAGGGAAAGGTGATCTGCCAACATAAAACTCGTGTATTAAATCCAAATGCCACGTGTCCAGGCAGCCCAGGATCCAAACCATGGTATTTCTACCACAGAAGGTCAAAGCCCACCTTTTTACTATATATTTTTATATACATACACAGGTACTATAGCAGTCTCTCAGCACCCACCTCTAAAGAATGAACAAGGAAACCAAAATAATTGAAAGGCCCAAGTAACAGGATACATGAATTTTAGTGATGTCTGGAGAGTTTAAAACACTCCTGTGAATTTTAAGTGGAGGTAATAACTCTGCTGCCTGTGGTTTCCCAGCTGCTCTCCCTTAGGAACACGACTACACAGATTCTTATATATATTAGTATATTCAGTTTAGTGCAATAAATCTCATCCATCACAGCCAGCTTGACAAGATCTATTTGCCTGCAAAACACGCCTGAAAGATGAGGGACAGTTATTGATGACTCTGTGTATGGGTGCACCTCCTCAAAGCACTTTTAATAATGCACTAGATTTTGGGCTTCACCAGGGAGTTACAACTCACTTGTGAATCCAAGGGATGGTTTATACTTGTGACCTGCGACAGAACTCCACTGGAAATAGGAACTGGAAATAGTTCTCCCTAAAAAAAACCCCACAAAGCAGGGCACCCACTTCATTTCAAGGGCATCACTGGACACTGGTTGATGTTGTTGTCAGGATGTTGGAGCTGAGGAAGAATTTCTGCTTTATTTCAGCAGTCAGTTCTGGTCAGGGCACAGCAGAGCACTTGACTCTTTATATAACCACAAAAATGCTCTTCAAAGAAACAGCTGCAAATGAGCCGTGATGTTGGTCAAGCCCAGCCAGCCCAGGAACCAACTCTATTTCAGGAGCCAGACTCTCCTACAAGCTCAGTGCAGGGTTGGATTTGTAACCCTCCAAGAGCTGGACCTCAGACACGAGGCTGGTGCTGAAAGAAGGTTTTCAGCTACTTGGTTCCAGCCCTTGCCTTGTCAAGCCTGGCTTTGAAGGGTGGTTAGGCTGAGCTAAAGCCACGCCACAGTTTTCACCCCATTAACACAAGTGCTCCCTCAAGAGCCCAGAAATAGAAATACATTTCTATTATTGAGAGAGATGCATCTTGCATGGTCAGTGAACACCTCCAGGTGTTCTCCTGTCTCACCACCAGCCTAATGGACCGACACCAAAGCACTTTCCCTTCCTGCCTTCTCAGCTGCTCCAAGAGAAATATTAATGGCAAAGCATGGAGCAAACACTCCAGTGACTCCCCTGCAGCTCCTTCAGGCTAAATAACAGCTTTAAAGTGGGGTTTTTTTCCCCACCAGATCTTTTCCTCTGAAAATTTCCTGGGATTTACTTGGGTTTCTCCTCAGTGACTTCTGAGGGTTTATATAAAACTGGCTTGGAAGTTTGTGGGGGGAGCAGCTCTGTGGAAGCAAAATGCAATTTGTTTGAAACCTTTCTGGAGGAAAAAAAATACCCTCTGAGGGATGATTTTGGACCTCTGAATGTCCAGCCTCTGGACACTGATGTGCCAACACAAGCCCACCAGGAGTAAAGGATCCTCGTGGCCCAAAAAGCATGTCCTGTGTGCTGATACAGGGGAAATACAGACAACAACTCAAGGCACAGCCCTGTTAAATATCTATTTGCAAACATGGCACTGATGCTTTTAATCTGGGATAAAGGCAGGATGGATGTTGAACACCCACTGACCATCACTCCTGTGGAGACTGTATTCTTTCACTGAGGCTTTTAAGGTTATGTCTTCCTCCCCTATAATAAGTAGAAAATTAATTAAGTGGGCCAAGGCAGCACAAAAATACCTGTGTGGTCTGAAAGCAGCAGCCAGGCCAGGATTTCTCCTCTCCTCTGAGCACAAAAGATATTTTAACAGAGCTCACTCCGTGCTCCCTGCTATGAAATCGAGTCTAAATCCCCAAGTAAATGTAAAATGAATAGTCTCTAGTCTGCACATTCCCAAAATAGCTCTCATGTACTTTATGCTATGAATAATTCCTCAGTTTAGGAATACTGAAGTGCCTTTTAAAAGTGAGACTGCAGCGTGTGCAGTTTGGACAGTGATATAGCTGGGGGCACTCCTGCTCACAAAGGCCAAGCTTGCCTCATTTTCCTTTCATGCCATTGTTGCCAGAGCTCCATTTTCCAGGATAATTTGCTTTCTTTAATATAACACTTCACACAGATCCATATTCATGGAGAACAGCAAGGGGGTGTTTTCCATTCATAACTCCCAGGTATCTTTATACTGCCAATGACTCTATCCCAAGTCAACAGAGAAGGGGATAATCTCGGATCATCCGTCTTTCCAGGAGGGATGGGGGGCCTGGAATGCAGGAGGAGGGGCTGCACCAGGGGACAAGCTGCAAACAGGACACCCAAACTGGTTTTGGGTTTCAGTCTGCCCGAAAAAGCAGCAAAAGAAATTATTTTAAGAGCCTTCAATAAAAACGAGCTCAGGAAATGCACATTCCAGATGGAGATTGCATCATTCTGGAGATGTATAAACACAAAGTAATTGTTTTAGTTCAAGACAGACAACATATCCTAGAAAAACTCATTTAAACAGGACAGAAATAAAGCTGGACACCTCTTTGAACCACCAAGTTAATTAGGAATTTGCTTTCCTTACAATAATTGCATATTGATCAGAGCAATTCCTGCAGATGAAGGTGGAGAGATGGTTTAAACGTGTGTCAGGCAGTGCCAACACCACTGATTTCATCTCACTCTGGAAACAAAAGCCTTTTTGAGATGAAACTCTGCTGTTGGTTGCTGAATTTGCCATCTGATGAACTTAAAAGCAGCTCGAGAAGAGGCATGTTTTAATTCACAGCTAATTCCTTCCTTCCTTCCATGTGAAGTCAGACAGGGAAAAACCAAAATCATGACATTATGTCCTTTAAAACACAACTTCATGGCTCAGAGAATATCATCCATAAATAGTATAAATGTTGTGCTGTGATGTGTCACCCAACAAAGCTCCAACAATGGGACACCACTCGATGCCACACTTAAAGAGCTGGGAAATATAACAGAGGAGATCCCAGAGAATGGATGTCTACAGGTATGGCAAGGAAAAACCCAAATTCAGAGGAATTTTACCTTAAAAGAGCAATATCCAAGTCCCAGGTGGGGACATCTCTTGAGGCTGATGCACTAGTGTGAGCATTAATAAATCAGATTACTCAACTTGCAACAAATTAAAGAAAAATGAACATTTATATAAGAGATGCACCAAAAAGGGCTCTCAGCAGTGATGCTGCTTCCCACAGCCTTTGCATAGTGACAGTGTCAAAAAGCCATTCTCTTTCCATTTCTTCTTGTCTTCTGAAAGCCACAATTATTCCAACAACCCAACAAGCTCTGCCCCAGCAATTTGTAAATGCAAAACTGAGATGCTGTTCCTTAAGACAGGCAAATGAAAAGTGACTGTATTTGTCAGGCTGGCTGTGCAAAGGGAAGGCAAAGTGTGTGTTTCCCTCCCTGAGCATCACTGAAACAGGCTCCAAGCTGGAAATTCAGCTGCTTCTGGAAGTTATTCCCAGCAGCTCCTGTCAAACAACTTCACAGCCCTTTAAAAAAGTTTTTAATTCCTCAGCAGAAAACAAAAAAGCCCCAAAACTTCAAACTACCTTCCAAAAGCTGCATTTAAATTGCTAAACTTTTATTAAGATGTTCAAAGTGTGACTAACAATAAATCAATCACTCACTCTCCATTTCAGGGCACAGAATATTCCACGTTGGGAGAGACCCCTGTACAATAATTGGGATATGGCTGAGACAAAACAAAAGCGGGGGGGGGAAGGCACGTGGGATTTGGGGCTCCTCATGGAAACAGCTTGGAAGTGGGATGTGCATCCCCTCGAATACACAACTCTGAGAGTTAATTCCTGCTGCTGGTGGTGCAGGAGAATTAACTCCATCCCATTCTGATACTTCTTCCCTTGCCCTGCAATCCCACACTTCAGCAGCACTTTTGAGTCCCTCATAAAAACACCCAGGAATTCAAAGTGACAGATCAAATATTGATCCAGAACCACTTCCCTTGCTGCATGTCCATGATCAGAGAATTTACCTTGCACATTCCTGTGGCTTGGTTTTCACAGTGCCCAGAGAGAAAGGCTGGTTTGTTGGGAAACAGGAGGGTTTGCAGGGAATAAGGAGCTATTTAGTGGCTAAAGGAAACAGCTCAAAGGCTCACACAACAGGAGTGAGGAGTCCAAAAAATCAGTGCCTGTTCCCAGAGCTGAAGGAGAAGTGGAGCAGGAGCTGGGGGAGGGCTGGTACCACTTCCAGCAGGTACAGCCAGCCCTGCAGGGAATTCCTGGGATACAGCTCTGCATGAAGGAATGGGGTGGCAGTTCTGACACAGGCACTGCCCAGGGGTCACTTGTCAAGTGCCTGGGCCACGTTTCTGTGCTGGCACGTCCCTGTGTCCCTGGATTATGGTGTGCCACCCCTGGAGCTGCTCACTCCTGGCATTAATTCCTGCTCCTGCTCTGCACAGGAGTCAGTGCTTTTCCCTAATAAAATTAAAATCTTTCCCTCATCCATCCTGGCTGGTTTTGCCTTAGTGTTCAAAAAAGGGCTTCGTTACACCTGCAAAATCTGTTGCTTTAGTTGCTAATGTTTCTGCTGACCTAAATCTATTCAGGGCTCAAACCACAACCCAAGTTTAAAGCAGTAACAGGGCTTGTTCCCTCCTATCCAAATCTACAGGAGAAGTCAAAATGGGCATATTTAAAATCCTTCAGGTGATTTGGGAGGTTTAAAATTAAAGCACCTCTTAGAAAAACTGTGTTATATTTCAGTTTGGCCAAACTCTCTGTAAGAAAAGCAGCAATTCCCAGCCTGCAAACCTTGGGAAGCCCATTCTGCTCTCCTGAAAGATGAGAAGATTAGAAACACCTCCTGCATGCAACCCTGCCCAACAAATCTCATTTCCCTTCTCACTATTGTACATGAAGATCACTTAGGAGCAAAAAGTAAAGCAGCAATGAACATAATGTGTCCCAAAATGTGTTGTCTGAGCAAATCCTGGCTGGCTCCTGGAACCCAAAATGACTTTGGATCACAGAACATCAAGGCTGGAAGGGACCTTAAAGATCATCAGTGGGGAAAAGGTGCAAAACAAGCTCCTGGTCCTGCAGGATCCCAGTTCTGAGCCTGCAGAGGTTACACTGACACCTCTCCAGTCCCCAAACTCCAGGGATTTGCAGCCCAGCCTACTTTCCTCTTTTGGAATGACAGAAAACTTGGCTGGGCCACCCCCCAAGTGCCCAGTGACACAGATGGCTCTTCCCAGAATAGATGGGAAGGGAGCTGTGGAGCAGGAGCACCACTGCCATGGGCTGGGAGAAAACAAGGGCTGAAACTGGCCCTTCATTGCCAATAAATCCCATGGCTGGTCACTGGGAAACCAGCCACGGATCTGCCTGCTCCCACATTCCCACACATGAAATGCCAGTCAACACCATTCCCTTATTTCTCTGTATCCCCTCACAAGAAGAATTAAGCCCCCATGAATTTTGAGTAATGAAAACTACCGGGTTCCAAGGTCATGCTTCTTATCAGGATTATTCTCCATCTGCCTGGGGGAAAGCAGAGCTGGCACGGTGCTGCCAAGGGACACTCTCTCTGCCACCCCACCTTTGGGGCCCTCCCTGGGCAGAACGTGCTGCTCCCACCTCCCCAAGCTCCAAAAGTAATTTTAAAAGGTGATTATAGTCAATATTTATAGTCAACATTTAATTTGGGGTAAGAATGGATTCATTTAACACTTCTGTGTCTATCATTTGCTGTTAGGACAAGGATGGAGGGCAATCCTACATGGAGACTTCCAGGGAAACCTGAATTTCGTGATTCAGAACTTCTTAAATCAAGAGCTGCACGTGATTAAAGACAGCTCTGATGGCTCACATGGATAGAAAGCTCAATTCTTGACTGACTGCTCAAGCCTCTGTACAACTTGCCAAAGAACAGGTATCATGTAACACCTTAATCACTTTTGCTTAATTAATGGGTCCAAAACACCCCTCGTCAAGACCCTCCAAGATGCGACTTCACTGCAGGGAAGGAAGTGAGTGGGAGGGTGTGGAGGCCAGAGGATTTCACAAACAGAGCCCTTTTCCCTGGGTTTTACACCAAAAATGGTCTCTGAGGGGTTGTCAGTGTGACCAGTCCCAAAGCTCTGCTCTCCATCCCTCCCCCAGTGCAGAGGAACAGACACTTGGGCTCTTTGTGCTTCGAAACTGGAGATGGAAAAAGAGAATTCCCATCCCATCTATTAAGTGGTTTAGTCCCCAAATCTTCATTTGGGATAATAACATGATTTAGTGTCATGAGGAATGAGGCATTTAGACCCTGTGATGCTCTGCATGAGGCACTAAATAAGGAAATCAGGCAGGGAGAGATATTTTGAAGTTTCTGGGTTCTGAAAGATCCAGCCTGGTGACTGCCTCAGTCCTGTTGAACTAAATTAGGTGTGCAGCCACTCTGAATATCTCAGGAAACAACCACCAGAAGGCTGGACAAACACCCCAAAGATTCTGTCACCAACTTCTCTGTTCCACAGTCAAGCCTTGCATTCACCAAACCCACTGTGGAGCTTCTGTGCTGTGCATTAATTCCTAAACCCAGCTTCCCATTAAAAAGGTACAACAGAAGATGTGTTACAGACTCATTCATCACTGCATTTGGCTGCACTTAATGACACCAGGTCATCTTCTGAAGCCACAGGTACTAAGCCAGATTCAGAGTTACAGCTCCCTCCAGCCTCTCAACACTTGATGTGCATTAAAAAGAAGATTTCCAACTGCTCTCCTGGAAAAATTAACAGAGTTTCAGTTCAGCAGCCTAAAACCAAGTGTCCCCACAGGAAAACAAACCTCCACACTGATGTAGAGATGAGCTTTGGTAGGTCTAATGAGACCAATTGTACCGGTAACTATGGAAAAACATCCCTATTTTGGATTATTCATTCAAAAAATTGTTTGTTTAGGAATTACATATTTTTGGGACCAGTGTGCCTGTTTTACCCTGAACTGAGGGATCCACAGGCCTCCTGATGGGTGGTGTGTTTGTGTTTTTGGTGCCAGGGAGAGCTTTTCCCCTGCTCTCACAGATGGGGAAACAAAGCCCATGGAAATGAAAGAGCTACCCAAGGTCACACAGGGACCCTGCAGTGGGGAAAGGCTGGTGATCCAATTATGGATATCCAGGATCCAATAAAGCACCAGGCACAGGCTTGGGAGCCAATGTAAGAATTCACAGAATCCCAGACTGGTTGGGGTTGGGAGGGACCTCAAAGCCACTCCAGTGCCACCCCTGTCATGGGCAGGGACACCTTCCACTGTCCCAGGTTGCTCCAACCTGGCCTTGGACACTTCCAGGGATCCAGGGGCAGCCACA
>JAWWTY010000010.1:1881382-1926773 GCA_035222235.1 Margarornis squamiger
GAGCCTGGTCAGTGCCCACCACCCTCTGGGGGAAGAACCTTTCCCTGAGATCCCACCTGACCCTGCCCTGACACAGCCCCAGCCATTCCCTGGGTGCTGTCCCTGGTCCCCACAGAGCAGAGATGAGTGCCTGCCCCTCCTAAGAAAGGTGTCACTGCAGTGAGGTCTCCCCTCAGTCCCCTCCAGCTGAACACCCCAAGGTTTGCAGCAATCTAAACTCCAGGCAAGTCACGATGCAAATCCACACACTGTTGTCCCTTTTGTCCTCTCCTCACATTCCTGTGCTCAAATCCCCAGCCCCACTTCTCCCCCTGACCCCTTTCCTGTGTCTAAAGACACTTCTGCACTCTTTAAAGGGAGTGCATCTGAAAAGTGCTGGACACCAAACTTTCTGCCACCATATGTGCCAGAGGATAGTGGGTTTTTTGATTTTGTTCTGTTTTCACATCAACTGCATTTTCTGCCTCCTGGCTTTTTGTTCTCCCCTTGAATTTGTGGCATCTCCCAAATACTCTGATTGAAATGGTTGTTGTTCCTCTTGGGCATTGGATATGCTGAGGACCCAGTCAGAGAGGCTGAATAAGCACTGGAGGATGGTGTGAATTTACAAGAGCCTAATGTGCCCTCTTGTATGCACTGAAAGCTAGTCTGCTAAACACGACTCAGAGCTAATCCAAGCCAATCCTTCAACAGAATTCCTGAGTCCCTGTGCCTTTTTATTCCAGTGAGAACACTGGATGCTTTCAACTGCACAGCCAGAGGAGGTGGAAAGCTTGTTTTCAAGCAGGTAATCAAACTCTCCCATCCCTGGCACACCTCAGAGTTACCTGCAGCTCCAGGGCCACTCAGCTCCCCCTGTCTCCAGTGGGAATGCCATCCCCATCCTGCCCACGGACAAGTGGGCTGAGCCCTCAGCAGCAGCTGTGCTGATCCCAGATCAGGTCATCATGGCCATGTGTCTTGCACAAGAAAATCTCATGTAATCCCAGTTACAGGAGAACATGAGTTATAACACAACCACCACCAGGAACTGCATTCCCACGGACACCTTTGGTCACTTTGGCACCTCCCAGCGAACACCAGTCCTGGGAAATGGGATTGTCTCCTTCCCAGGGCTGCTGCTTCTCTCCTTGGGAACTACAGACTGCTTTAGTCTGCCCTGCAGTTATTGTCCTGCTTTTCCTGGTGTGATTCCCCTTTTCTTCCACACCAGTCAAGGGTCAAACTTCAGATGTCATTTCCCTTTTCTTCCATATCAATAAAGGGCCAAACTTCAGCTGATTAGGAATAAACATCTAATGAATATACTCGTTTTATTCAATGGGATCATCCAGACTCTTGCCCAACTTCCCCTCTTCTCAGCAGAAATAAACCCACAAGAACCACCTCACAAATATATCAGTTTTAAAAAAAACCCCAACACTGAAAGCACCTTCTCGATCCTACACAGTGTCCTATAGATCTCTAAAACCACTGGAGTACCAAAAAAAAAGGCTAGGAAAATCAGAAAAAGCCCATTGACACTCAAAAGCAGGAAAGCAGATGAAAGCTCAGGGGTATAAACATCCAAAACACTAAGGAGACAAGCAGATTTCATCCTCCCCTTCCTCCTACTCCCACACTCAGTTTTCATTCCTGAAGCACAGAGCCTCGGATAGAGATTTCATTCCATGCCAATCACAATCAGATATTTCAATGCCTCCCTTTCAGGGCGTGTTTGGAGGATGCACATATTCCAGGGAAAAAAATGCCTGCAAATAAATCATGTTCCCATTTCAAATGAAGCTTAAAGAAGTGGCAACCACAGAACTGTATTATGGGCCACGCACTTTCACTCAGAAGAAATGTTTCACACCCTCCAGCAGTTTTTCTGTTGGGGCGAGAAGGGAAAAGTAAAGAGATTTATTACATTAAAAAGCATATTGATTGAAAGCGGTGCTGTACGACAGCTCCAGCTATTATAACGGAGCTTAATGAAATCAAATGTTTACCCCTGGAGGGGATCTGGGATAAAAAAAAATAAAAATAAGCCTTTTCAACACTTGTGGCAACGAGCACATTTGCAAAGGAGAACGTTTTTGTGCTGGAAGTCACTGCAAAGCCGTGTCATTTCTGCTGGGAGGCTCTGGGCTGTGCCCACATGGCGTGCCAGGGCTGACTGCGGTGGGGCTGAGCAGTGCCAACACCTCCTGTGACACATGGGGTGGATGATGGGCACCTGTGGGCATCACCATCCATTTGTAGGAGCAGTAGGATGGCGCTCGGGGCCACAGGGATGCCCCTTCCCCTGCCCTGGTCCCCCGTGCCCATCGCTGCACACCCACAACACCCAACAGCTGCTCTTCTGCAATGGCTTTGCCCCAGGAAGGGAAAGAAAAGCAGATTTCTCCTCCATCCACATTATCTGATGACCTGCCAATCACTCCAGACCTCAAAACCTGCCCCTATCAAGTCCTTTCTGGGGTTCTGGGATCTTTCTGTTCTTTCTATTTCTTGAATGTGACCCAGGTATTTCCCTTGTACCACACCAGGGAAGGCCTGACCTGGTACAAGGTGTATTTGCCATCTAATGACTTCGCCACAAGAGCACAAAGAAAGGCAGATTTCTCCTCCATCCCCATTCTTTTATAGCAAATCACTCCAGACCTGAAAACCTACTCTTAAAAAGTCCTTTCTGTGATTTCTGGGATCTTTCTGTTCCTTCTATTTCTTGAATGTGACCCAGGTATTTCCCTGGTATGAGGTGTATTTGCCATCAAAACATCAGGTCTCATGGCAGCAATTTGAGCTACAATTTACACATTCTCACCAGCCTTACTTACCCTGAGTATTTGTCAGCATTTTGGCATCTGCAAACCCTTTTTCTTGTAAACTGCAATGAAATTTGCATGTTTTTAAAGCTGTGCTGCTTTAAACGAAATCTCTACATTTGGCATGAGCTTCAAACTGCTTTAATAAAACCACTACAAGTGTTTAAGGCCAGCTAAACAGGAGTAAAAGCACACAAACAGCCTAAAAGGAAGAGAAATCTCCAGCTTGTTACAACTGCTGACCCTGCACACAACTTAGAACAGCCTGGAGAGCCAGAGGTGTCTTTATGGACATCATTGTCAGGATGGAAACTTCCTTTTGGAGCTGTCTGTGTTGTTTTAGGACTGAATCTCTATAGGGCTCATAAAGACAAAGGGTCATTAAAATCTTCATGACCTTCTTTCACATGGAAGATCTCCTGGGCTGGCCAGGGGCCAGAGAAACTGGTCTGTCCAGCTGGACTGGGATCTGATGGTGGTGATGAACCCCAGTGGGGTGGGGGAGTTCACTTAGACTTCAAGGTTTTAACAAATCTTACTTACAGTGAAGAAGTGGAGCTAGAGCTCTGCATTTCACTTTCTGTACATATTTATAGCAGCTGCTGCCCTCAAATTAGTTTTGAGGACTCTCCTTTCAAGGGCATAGATTCAAAGCAGGAGGAGCATACAAGGATCTTGTTCCTTTTCCCAGATCTATCAGCATTTTCATGCTGTGCTCCAAGTGAAGCCCTGAACCTTGAAACCCAAGAAACATTAGTGCCAGGTCCTTAGGATTGCCTTTCCTAGGCTGGTTGGGCTTGGAAGGGACCTTAAAGCCCATCTCTTTCCACCTTCCACTACCCCAGGGTGCTCCAAAGCCTGTCCAACCCGGCCTTGGACCATCCAGGGATGGGTCACAAAGCCAGGCTGATGTCACAGCACGATCTCACTCATTTCTGAGGAGACCAACACGCCCAAAGGCTCCTGGGGCTGGGGAAGGCTCAGCTTCCCTCCTGTGAAGGCAACACCTTTGAGCTGAGAAGACACCAGGCAGGCCAGATGAAGAGGAGCAGGGCTGAAGAGTCCTGAGAAGAAGGGGCAATGCAGAGGTGCCAGCTGCAGTGCCTGGGACCCCTGCCATTGCCATGGGACATCCCTGCAGTGCCACACCTGCTGCAGGAAACTGCAAAACCCAGCCAGCAGCAAACGGAGCATCCCCACAAAACACTGCCAGGAGACTGTTTAAAAAAGTGAGACGGCCAGAAGCCAAATCTCAGTTTTAAGGAACAATTTACACCATAAATATTTGGATCTGTAACAACAAGGGAGGAAGGAGAAATACTGCTCTGCTCCTAAAGAGCTACTGGAAGCACGACATTCGAGGCAGAGCTGGAGCAATCTGCTGCTTTAACTAAGCCCACATGACAGAGGAGATGAATTCTTTTTTCATTCCATTATTAAACACAAAAATGTCCAAGTTCTTGAGCGACAGAAGAGAATTTATCAAAACCCTACAGCCCCCAGACCATTTCCTCCCCATCCAGGGCGATGGAGAAGCTGCTGAGCACCCACACAAACACATCCTATGGAGCTCAGTTGCTCAAGTTCATGGAGAAACTTTGAGGACTTCTATAATCTGGAAGCATCTAAGAATCAAAATTGATTTCACTGCACCAGTGGCAACCCACTGGCAGCCTGTGTGCCCAGACATGGAAACACCAATTCCAGCAGAGCTGGCAAAACACATTCAAAATTAATTGACTTTCTGATTTTGATCAGAATTGAGAAAGACTCAATCTCACACCAAATGATACAGCCGTGAATGGCAGCAATTAAAGTCCCTACTTCCAATTACCGATTTTTACACTGTTTTAATCCATTTTAAGTCCCAGTTTTGTACAGCAAATGAGCACACGGTTCAGCCCTAAATCAAATCAGCATGGTGAAAATCATAATCCTGGAACACGATACCCAAGAATCAAAACTTGCATAAACTAAACAACATGACAGAAATGTTCCTATATATCATTGGGGCTTATACTTTAGGCCACTGGAGTGGAATTTATAAGCAGATCCGAGACTTGCCTATCAACGTGACCTCACCTACGTAAATATTTAGTCAAACATTTGGGCACTTCGCAGAGGATTCTGGATTAGAAACCAAAGGAAATTACTATAAAAGGAAAACCATCCCAGCAGCTTCTTTTTAAAAACTGCAAAGCCTCAAAGACCTCACCTTCCAGCTAGGCTCTAACACCCAGAGAAGCTCAAAGCTGTTGTTTGATTTATTCTTACCTTTTATAAAATCCCAAGCCATTAATCCTTAATGGCCTTTACTCAAAAGCTTGATAGATAAATTTTCATCGCTGAGATCGCTTAAGTAGTTCAGTATCAGAGGAACAGCTTTTGAATTAGAATTAGCAGATTTAGGGGGGGAAAGAAACCCAAATTGTCAGCTTTTTCTTCTTTCAATGCAACATCAACTCCTGCTGCTGTAAGGAGGAACTAAAAATAAGAAAAAAAAGCCCAAGCACCTGGATTGGAATGCAGAGCAGGTTTATTTGAGCACAGCTGGCACAGGGCCCTGCTCTCCAGGTCTTACCTCAGCACTGCCGTTTCCATAGTCTCAGACAAGGCTCCTCAGGACTCTCCCCATTATCTCCTGACCTTTCCCTCTCTGCAGTGTCTTTGGAAGTTAATCAGTAACCAGAGCACTTGGTGCTCCTGATTTCAAGGTCCTGTGACACCCGGAGCATCAGCCTCTTCCAGGCAATTCCACAGCTCAGCTCCCAGCCTTGCCCCACACTATGGGCAGAAGGGGGTATTTTACATCCCACAACGCTATCCCAGCAGCCCTAAACCCCAATTACATCCCACCAAAAGCTCTTACCCACACCTACAATCCTAAGGGACAAGCCTGGCCACGTTCCTCTTAAGGAGGTGGAGGGAAATACAAAGAGAGACATTTTTTATGAGACAGTTCCTGAGCTTTAATTTCCCCCCATCGTTACTCACATCCATTTACGACTCCAAACAAGCACGGGCAGCATATAAGGTACCATCTATTACTATAATTATTTTTAAAGCTTTCACCCCATAGGGTTAGGAAAAAACAGTGATAAGCAGCAGAGCCATAACCATAAAACTGCAGATGGTAGCTGAGCTACTCTGTTCTTCTCTAATACTGAGATCTCATTAAACTGAGTGCTTAAACCTTAAATATTTGAGAGTAAATGCTAGTTAAAATAGTTAAATCACTCTGATTAAGCATCCTTTGCTCAGCTTTCCAGCTCACTGCTATTTGGGCATTTATGCAGTTTGACACTGCTCTGTCGTCCAGCCTGGGCAGCCCCAAAACTTCTAAATAAAGGAAAAATGGAAAGGGGAAAACAAAAAAAACCACTCCAGCCATCTCTGGGCCTTAAAAAGAAGCTGCTGAGAGAACAGACAAACACTTTATTCTCTTCTTTTTTAGGTTAGATCACCTTGAAAGTTTTGGCCAAAGTCATGCAGTGAAATAAGAGGCAGAAACTTTTCTACTTCTTGACCTCCACCTGGTCTGCATTGTTATTGTTATTATTATTATTATTATTAAAGTTTTAAGAAACAAACTGACCTATTAGACAAGACTGCCCTACCCACCATGGATCAAATTTTATCCCTGAAATATCAGTGCCTTTAACAAGTACATGAAGCAGATTCTGAGCAGCAACACAGAACATTAATATTTGGGTTTGGTTACTGCTTTCTCATCAAGCCACCTGGAAAACCCAAGTAAATGCCTGTCAGCCTCTCCAGGCCAAAACTGTAAGATGCAAGAGGAAATAACATAACAGAAAAGTAGAATTTATGCAAAATGTTGGCGATTTTGAAGCAGAACTCAGAAATCTTCATGAATTAGCAGTGCACAGTAATTCATGTTGCTTGAATCATGCTTCCCATCCTTCCACTTCAATGGGATATGGCAGGAAGTAATTAATGGAGACACACTCCCTTGTATAGAGCTGGAAAGAATTAATCTAGCATCTCATTTGTGGTATTGTCTGTTTGGAAAAACAATTTTTCCCTGTATAGAACAGTTTGTTTCACATGTAGCTCCAGGGATTAGCAGTTCTTTCTTCTTTAAATACACATAAAATAATTTAATGGGAGCCCATACAGGAAATTTAATCTCCACAAGGGTTTTGCCACGCATGTAGATAAGGTGTTTCACAGTCTTTTATCTTTTAAAGAAAATAAAAATAAAATAAGACATACAAACTCCCAATTCAAACAGCGACCTAAAATTTAGTATCATGTACTAGGGATTAAAATAAGAGCATTAATTTGTGTTATTTCTTCTCCTTCCCCTGTTTTCTACTCAAAACTACAAAACCTGCTTAGGCTAAACCCTGTTCTTCATTATTTTTTATCCTTTTTGCTGTATGCACAGCACACAGTCCATACTCTTGTGATCAGTTTTACCTAAAATTTAAAGCAGGAAACTAGTTAGCTCCTCAACTTACTCCTCAACTTACTTTTGTAGGAGTAAAGGCCATTAAAAACACCTGGGATTTCATTAGAAGGATAAATAAGGGATACCAGATACATACATTTGTAAAATATTAAATTTAGAGAGATTTGAAACAGACTTGCTGAACCTTTTAGACTCAGACCCCTCCTCTACGAGAGCCTTGTGCTTTGCCACGGAATCAACTCGAACAAGTTCTGAGGCAGCAGAACACAGAAAGCAAAGGAGCTTTCCACAGGATCATCCTTAACAGATCCTGTCATTTCAAGATCCACAACAAACCAAACCATATCTCTACAAAGCACATTGTCGGCATTTACTCTCTGCCTTCGTTTGGGGTTATTTAACACACTGAGTTTGCAGTCTGGTGTTGGGCAAGATACACGTAGGACACAAAATTAAAGGAGGAAATCAGGTGGCCCTTCCACATCGCCCAAGGCCAGGCTGTGTCTCACACTTCCACCTGCAATTCTGCTTAAAAACACCACGCACATCCTGCCACAAACTTGCTGTGGCTGCTCAGCCCCGGCCACCAAAGCTGCCACTCACACCAAGGGGAAGGAGGAGGCAGAAGGCAGCGCTCCCCCGAGCACAAAGGAGCCACATGTCCCCAGCACGCTGCTCGCAGCCAATATTCCTTCTGCAGGAGCCAGGCACCGCTCTGGGACACACAAATGTTCCTCGAAGGGCTGGGGACAGCAAAGTGGCCCCGGAATGCCAGGGAGAGTTGGCACAGCCGCGCCCTGGCTGGGACCGCACAGGAAAAGGAGAGCAGGGTTCATCAGCCCAGCATCTTTAGGAAGCTGATAATTTCCAATATCCAGGGCGTCTGTGTTAATTTAGAGGGGGCACAACGCTGACACTGTGGGAGCAGCAGGGCAGCCCAAGTCCCTTCACAGCCCTGCTTTTGGATCTCATGCCTACAGCCTGGATTTTCCAGGTGGCCCTTCCAGGTCTAGCGGGGCAGCAGCTGCCACGCCTGTGCCCCAGCAGTGTCTGCCCACTGCCAGTGCTTTTCCAGGCAGGATCCTGACTGCCTGATCCGTGAGAGCAGCTGCAGGAACACCCGAGCTCTCCCCTCCTTGGCAGGGCATTCACCTGAAAATCCTCCAGCATTTGTGCGCAGCTCCCGCAATCCCCAAACCCGAAAGGGTATCTCGCACGCAGCAGGAGCTAATTTGTCACTCAAGGGCAAAGTCTTTGTCCTTTTCCACAGTTATGAAACATGTGCTTTGTGCCACACAAAAAGCTATGTGGCAGCACCACATCCTAAATGCAGAGGAAGCTGCAGTTGCAACGTCCCTCATCCGTAATAAATGAATTATCCCATCAAGCTGCAATACTAATTGCACGGCACAGCCCGAAGGAAGCCACCCTGCCTCGAAAACTTCAGAGGTTAAACGCCACAAAGTTTCAAAGTCACAGTTTTCCTGGCTTTCCACTAGGGAAGGGACAAGTACAGCAGCACAGTTGTAATGACACAAAAACTACACACAATGCACAAACACCAAACGCGTTCTCAGCGACTCAGCTCCTCGCTGGGGAGGGAATTATTGGGAATTCAGGTTTTCCCCCCAGAGCTCCAAGGCTGCTCACCCAGCCCGCCTTCAGGAGCGATCCTCTGTCACCCCTGCGATGAGCCCGCTGCCAAAATCACCCCCCTGGGCTGTCACAAAAGCTGACTCCAGGCAGTCCGTGCTCCCCATCGCTATTCCCCGCACGTCGGAGCCGCCGCCAGCGCCTCGCACCGCAATTAAACCTCTCCTGCTGGAAAGGGCAAAGGGGGTATGAACACGGCTAGGAAGGGGCAGTGAGAGACACGGGGAATGGGGTATTTCATGGTCCTTGTTTAGAGACAACCTCCCTCCAAACCAACCCTCCCTCCCCAAATGTCTCCAGACATGTCATCTCAAGACAACCACACAAACCTGGTGGGTGAGAACACACCCCCGAATCTCCTTCCCTCCCTCCCGCACCCCCTTTTTCTGGTGGTTGTTGTTTGGGGGTTTTTTGGCTTTGTTTTTCCTAGCTGAGCACTTGCCTCTCCTCCGTGCCCATCAAATATCCCGAAGATGGAGGGGTGAGTCTTGTTCACCAGGTCGGTGATGACTTCGAACCTGTCCTCCATGTGGTCCCTCCGGCCTTGGATGGAGTAGACAGCCACGTTGTGGCTCTTGAACTCCCAGGTCTTGGAGAACTCAGCGTCCAGCACGTCCAGCCCGCCGAGCCTGTCATTCTGCATGATCTCGGCCACCTTGCCCTTCACCATCTTCACCGCGTCCCTGCTGGACTTCACGATGGTTTTCACCTCATCCGTGTGGAAGAAGTAACTCCACAGGGCCAGGCTGATGCACAGCAAGAACAGGGTCTCCGGTCTGAGCAAGAAGTAGCGCATGATCCGACCCAGCAGAGACAGCAAAGTCATGGTATCCTCTATCATTTATTATCGCGACAGTGTATCCCCACAGCATGCACGGGGCGGCTCCGAGCCGGGCCGGCCGCTCAGCGCATCCCCGGCGGGCGGGCAGCGCCGGGATCCGACGGGATCCGATGGGATGCGATGGGATCCGATGGGCACCGGGATCTGCTAGGCACCGGGATCCGCTGCTTTCCCGGGATCCGCCGGGCACCGGGATCCGATGGGCACCGGGATACGCCGGGCACCGGGATGCGCCGGGATCCAATGGGCACCGGGATACGCCGGGATCCGATGGGCACCGGGATACGCCGGGATCCGATGGGCACCGGGATCTGCCGGGATCCGATGGGCACCGGGATCTGCTAGGCACCGGGATCCGCCGCTCCCCCGGGATCCGCTGCTTTCCCGGGATGCGCTG
Organism: Margarornis squamiger; assembly: GCA_035222235.1. Taxonomy (NCBI): domain Eukaryota; kingdom Metazoa; phylum Chordata; class Aves; order Passeriformes; family Furnariidae; genus Margarornis; species Margarornis squamiger. The sequence continues at coordinate 1,891,519 of JAWWTY010000010.1, forward strand.
GGCACCGGGATCCGATGGGCACCGGGATGCGCCGGGCACCGGGATGAGCCAGGATCTGCTGGGCACCGGGATCCTCCGCTCCTCGGGATGCGCTGGGCACCGGGATGCACCGGGATGCGCCGGGCACCGAAATCCAATGGGCACCGGGATCCGCCGGGATCCGCCGCTCGCGGGATCCGCTGCTCCCTCGGGATGCTCCGGGCACCGGGATGCGCCGCTCCTCGGGATGTGCGGGGCTCCGGGATGCTCCGGGCTCCGCCGCTCCCGGGATCCACCGGGACCCACCGGGCACCGGGACACGCCGCTCCCCGGGATGCTCCGTGCCCGGGATGCTCCGTGCCCGGGATGCTCCGCTCCCCGGGATGCTCCGTGCCCGGGATGCTCCGTGCCCCGCGATCCCCGGGCGCTGCCGCCGCCGCCGCCGCCCGTCCCGGCCCGCGGTCCCGCCGGGCCCGGCTGCGCCTCAGCCCTCGCTGCTGCTGCCGCAGGGCCCGCAGCGCGCTCGGCTCGGGCCGCGCCGCCCCGGGGTGCTGGCAGGGCCGCCCGCGGTACCTGCGCCCCGACCGACAGACCGACAGACCGACCGACAGACGGACCGACCGCCCTCCTGCCCGACCGCGGGCGGAGCCGCCGCCGCCGCCGCCCCCGCCGCTCCCCGGCACTACAACTCCCGGCAGCCCCCGCGGCCCTCCCGGCCCTCCCGCGCCGGCGCCGCCCCGCGGGGGCTGCCGGGAGTTGTAGTCCCGGAACGGCGGGTCCCTCGGAGGGGGTTGGTGCCGCCGCCTCCCAGAGAAGGAGGGAGGGGAAGGGGAGGGAATTGTTTCCCTGGGAGGGTGGGCAGGCCCTGGCACAGGGTGAACAGAGAAGCGGTGGCTGCCCCTGGATCCCTGGGAGTGTCCAAGGGCAGGTTGGAGCCACCGGGGACAGTGGGAGGTGTCCCTGCCCATGGCAGGGGTGGAACTGGGTGGGATTTAAAGTCCTTTCCCAGCCAAACCATTCTGTGATTCTTCTGGAGGATGAACTATGCGAGTTTGCAGACCCAGGGAACTGCTGGAGCTGTGTCAGGGCAGGGTCAGGTTGGATCTCAGGGAAAGGTTCTTCTTCCCCCAGAGGGTGGTGGGCACTGCCCAGGCTCCCCAGGGCAGTGGGCACAGCCCCAAGGCTGCCAGAGCTCCAGGAGGGTTTGGATGATGCTCTGGGGCACAGGGAGTGACTCTTGTGGATGGTCCTGGGCAGGGCTGAGGGTTGGACTGGCTGGTCCTTGGGGGTTCCTTCCAAACCAGCACATTCTGTGATTCTGTAACTCTCACATCTCTGGTTTTCCAGACTCCAGTTCTCCCCTTACCCTCCCGGGCTCTCAAGCAAAGAGGAACCAAAGCAGGAATTTCTCAACTACCAAACTGAGAGCAGAGTTTGCCAGGGCAGCGTTTTGATGGGGAAAAAAAATCATCCATCTTCCTTCCCGACCCATTTGTGTAAGTCATCCTTTTCCTGCTCAGTGATAGGCACTGAAACCCCCACTGGCAGCGAGAATGTGTGAGCAGAGGGGTGCTGGAATGCACACAGGTTTGCTCCCAGAGGGGCTGAAAACTCACAGAATCCACCACCAGCCTCGGAGAGTGAGGGCTGAAACAAGAGCCAAACACCTCGGAGTGGGCTTGAGACTGACAGAGCAAGCCACAGAACCAGCCTGAAGTTTTGAGTGAAAAACATACTGAACCTCCTTCCAGCCGAGGCTGAGAGTTCAGGTGTGAGTCTTCCCCTCCTCTGGACTTTTGTGAATGTAAAAGTTACACAGAATCATAAATAGTCTCTTGTTTTGCCAGTTCTTTCAAAGCTCAGCTCAAGTAAATTCTATAAACCCAAGCCTGGTTCACCCGGAGTTAGTGATTTGAGGCTCTCTGTGGCTGATTCTTATCTCCAGCTCTGAGAAGCAGGAAGGCTGGTGACAGATGTTAGAGAGAAGATGACACTGCTTTAAATACTTAACACTTCATTAGTAATTTATCTCAAGTTTTACATTTCAGGCCTGGAGAAACTCTTGCCTTTGTCTTCCCATCTGTCTTTATGTGCTGGAGCTGAGCCCTGGGTGTTTCACTCCTCACCTGTGGGTTGGTGATCTGATACCAGCACAGGCCTAGCTTATCTCTAATTTAGAATGGTGACTGGGTAGGGCTTGAAGTATTTCACAAATACTCCCAGGAAACATAAAGGTAAATGTGATAAATAAGTAGCACTAATGAGTTCATATTTTTTGTGCTAAAAACCTGTGTAGCTAATAATTCTAATAATTCTATCTCTGATACAGCTTCTTTAAATTCTATTTGATTTGACATTTAAGGAAAGATAAATGTCAAATGGGGAGAATACTCATCATTGTCCCCTACTAATTCTTTATTGAATCATAATCTTAATGCAAAATAAATGTATGCCAGGGAAGAAGGGTGGCTCCTGTGGAAGTTGTGTCTCACTGGTGGCAATTTGAATTCCGATGATGGAATGGTGAAGTGAAATGAAGAGGTTCCAGGCCAGTGAGCACACAAATCACTCTTGCAGTCACCAGCAGCATCTCCTCTTTATTTCAGTTGCCAAGGACTGGTATCCATCCACTGCCCAACAATCTTCTCCAAGCAAGTACAGAATCCCACCCCGTGCTAAATGCCCCCAGAAGAAGATGCTCCATCTTCTTGGAGCAGCCCATTAGCAAAATGATTATTGTTGCCTCTCTTCCATTGCATTATACATATTTCATACTGCAAGAGAGACTGAGTTGGTTGCAGAGGCATCTTGGCTGTGAGAACATGACCTGAAAGGCTCTGCAGCTGCAGAGGGGCTGAGACTTTGCTTTGAGAAGGGCATGGAACATCAAGGCACAGGCAAAGTTCTTGTTCTGCTGGAGAGATGGGATGGGGAAGGCATCACAAAATGGTCCATGTAAGTGCTCAGCCCTGGAAATGGACCTGCCCACCGATTAAATGCCAGTAATTCAGGTGTTCACACAAGTTCTACACCAATTAAGTGCAAATTCAAAGCAGCATTGAGAGAGCCCAGGTTTGTGACCCAGGGAGAGCCACCAAACCCACTGACAGCTCTGACCCTGTGCTGCTCCTCCAGCAGCTCCTCCCAGCAGAGACACAGAAACCCCAAAGACAAGCTTTTAGACTCTGGAAATCAGCATTAAACACGCCATAAATATTCAGCATATCAGTTGATATTTAATTTGGGGTTTGCTGAGGGGCCAACTCAGACTTTTGTTCGTTTGTGAAAGGAAGGGAAAGTGATCTCTGAGTCAGCCCCACAAATAAACTGGATAATTATAACTCAAAAAAGTGAGAAAAGCATTCCTTGCTCAACAGCTCCTCCTCCTGCTCGCACGGGGCACGGAGAGACCGAGGCATCATTTATTCTCAGGAATTATATTCAGAAACAAATAATTCCCTACTAGAAACGTGCATTCCTTGTCTTTTTAGTGGTATAATCCATAGGAATTGTGTATATGTTGCCTGACATGGAATAAAGCTGGAAATTATTTTGGGTCCCAGAGAAAAAAGCATCATAAAATTTTCCTTCACAAGCAATTTTTGTGGTGCCCAGAATTAAAATCCAGAGTCAGATACTGGCGAAAGCTCTCAGGATTTGCCAGTCTGCACAATACCAGCACTGTTAACACTGTCATTTCTTGCTTATGTGAAACAAACCACAAACAAACACTGGGTTTGATTGTAAGGAGTCTCATTTTGTAAATATACTCACAGGGATAACTTCAATAATACTAAGCATAAAACTCTTTCACTTCCTCTAGCTGCAAAATGAATTTATTATGGATTTGTTGTTATTGTTCCACGCTGGGGATGCACAGGGAGGATACCCCACTTTGGGGTCATCAGCTGGATGGAAATTTCCTGGTTAAAACACTCCCCAAATCTGCACAATTTCTAGGCTGTAATACTCTCTGGGATCCTAAAATTTGGAGAGTGCTTCTGTTCCTGTTTTGGGGCTTCAGCTGAAAAGTCTTCTCGTGATTTTCAGATTCAAACACTGTTATTGGAATAAATGAGACATTAATGCAGTTTTTTGCTGCTTAGTTTTGCAAAGTATTAGAGCAAATTATTCCCTGAAGCCTCCAGAGCCATCTCCTTTTTTTTTTTCTTTTTCTGTTAAAATGTAAAATCAGAATAGGAAAATCAGTCCCAATAATAACTATAAAACTGGAGTTTTGCATGTCAGCAATAAAACTGCAATGCAGTAAAATACCTTGTGCTTTTCGGATATTTTAAAGAAGCAAATTTGAGAATATTCTGGATGACACAGGCAGGGCTCTCCAGAGGAATAATCCTACAGCAACATCATAAACTGCTTTCCACGTTTGATAGCAGGTTAATAAAGTTGAGTTTTTCTGCCAGTGGTTTGATCCTTCCTTTCAGTCTCAGTTGATACAAACAACACTTCCTAATATTGGCTCCAGAATTCTACGTGGCAGGCATGGCAGGTAAATCCTGCCTTCTCCTGCTAAACCCCTGAGAAATCCCATCACAGCAATTGTGCTCATCTTGCATCTCTGCTGAGCAGGAACATTTGCAGGTGTGGAATGAAAACAGCAATTTTCCACACAAGTTGCTCTCTTCTCTTCTCCAGGATTCTCAATTCCATCCCTCATTACGGGACACGCTCCTGGGTAAAGTCTGAGCTTCTCTTATTCCCTGGTGGCCTCGAGTGACCTCAGTGTCAGTGAGAACGAGAGGCATGGGGTACAGGGGGATTGCTGGAAAATGGGCAGTCATTTCGAGCAATATCTTTTATTTAAACTGAAGATTCTGCTGTGGAATGGGGGGCACCAAACCCCAGTGAAGTTCTAGGGATGTGCAGGGTATACTGGGAAGGTTGGTTGTCTGCAGGAAGGGGAATCCCTCATGTTAGGGAATGTACTTTCACATTATGAATACAGAATTTGGCATCAATTTTGGGTTGTATATTAAGAAAACAAAAATCCATGTCGTGTCCCAGGTAAACTAAGGGGTGTTGTTCAGTTTTCACAAGTTTAGTCTTATTAGTTTAGTCTTACTAGTCTTTACATGTTCTCGTTCCCTTTTAATGTCAGAGCCAAACTCTCCCATGATACAATCAAGGAAAGATGCCAACACTCATTTCGTGGAAAAAATTGACCAGGGATGTATCTCAGAAGGAAATTCTGGAGTTTCTCAACTTACAGAAGCCTTGAATTAGTACAGTTGTAAAACTGCAAGAAAAAATTGGCTATTACAGGTGAAAAGTAAAACTGTCTCACTAGTTGTGCAGTTTCCAGGTGATCCAAATATGTGAAAAATACTGTAATACTGGCAGTGACAATGAAATGGGAATGAAAAGCTGGAGCTCTGTTGCCACTGAACTGAGTGGGACTCTTTGCTTGGATCTTGGTGGAAGCACAATCCCCAAAATCTGGATTCAGAGTTCACTCTGAATGTCCCCCATGACATGCCCTTGGGAACTCTCGCTGGTTATTCTGAGTCCCCTCTGGCTGGACCCTCTGTATAATTACTCACAACACATTTTTCCCTGCCATTTTCCAGAGGGGAACTCATTGGGAATTGGAGCATGACTGAGACACCACCAGCCCACACAGCAGATAAAGCTGAAGATGGTCCCAACAGCCAGAGCTGCTCCCTAAATTGTCCTTTCATTTAAACTGCAGCTTAACTTTGCATCACCACAGAGTGCAGACAGACTTGGAAAGGTTTCTGAAGTACTTGCTGGTGAATTAATGCACCACAAACTTCCCATTTTTATGAAGAACTCTGAAATATGCAAGGAAGATATAAATAGGAGTTAAGCCATTCAGAATCGCTTTGCAAACTGGCAGCATTCTTATTAAAGCTTTCTCAGATTTGAGCACAAATTGATAAAAAGCAACAACAGAGCAATCTTAATTTTCTTCTTCATTAATTTTTACTCTGTTTAGCAGATGTTTCGTGTCTGTGCTATAGACTATTTCATTTGCATTAAGCAAGAGACTGCAAGTTTGATTTACCCATTTTTAATGCCTTTCATTTTCACTTCTTGCAGGTACATTTGGATGTGAAACAGGGGCTGCACTCTGGACTAGATCCTTAGGCCAGCCACGCCGGGCTTGTCCCAAAGCTGAGCTGAGAGGAGAGCTGAGGTTGCAGGTGCCTTTTGTGGTGACTTTAAAACTAAAATTAACTGTGCACTCAGCTGACTGCACAGTGGGAAACAGATCCAAGGTGCTCCTGGTGCTGTGACTTTCCCAGAGGTCTGTTGCAGCCAAGGCACAGCACAAATCCAACCCTGACGCTTCCCTTGACCAAATTCTTAATCAAACCTAAAAAGTGAAGCCTTCTAAGAGGCGTGTGGAGATAAGCCAGCTCTGGGCTGCTGAAGATGACCTCGAGCAAGGCAGCTCCGTTGGGTTTGTGACTCTTTTACAGGCTCTGAGTGGCACAAAGCAGGCAGCCCCTGTTCCCTTTGTCCCTGGGAATATGGGATTCATTCTCACACACTGCTTCATTTTCATATTCAGCCTCAGGACAAAGCTCCCATTACTCACTTCAAAAGGCTCCCTTGTTTTCCCAGATTTTGGTGATGGAGATAAAGAAATATTCAAATAAGGATGTGGGGAAAGAATTTTCTTATGGAGGATTTATTAAGACTTGCCCCGTTTTTGTTTTTTTTTTTTTTAATTAGAGTGTTTGTATTCATGCCCAGTGCTTGAAATTTGCTTGAATCGGGCCTGCCAATAAATAAAGATGAAGCATTCCTACCTCCAGGGCTGAAATGGGAGATTTATTTCAGAAGTGACAGGAAAAGGAAGGGATTTAGGGTTTCTCTAATGAGCTGGCACGGCAAACTGAAGGAGCATTGCTGATGTCCACTGGATAGAGCCCTAATCCCCCTCACACTGCCACGATCTTCCCCCAGGAGAAACACAAGAGCACAGCAAGAAATACAAAAGGAATTAATGAAAATATCAGAAGTCAACAGTGAGGGAAACTCAGAGAAGACTCTGAAAAGCTGCTGTGCTGGTGACTCAGATATTGGGGTGTCTGCGCTCCACTGAACCACACCCCATGGTTTGGGTTCCCAAGAAGGGGATGCTGGAAGGACTGGGATAATCCCCCAGCCCAGCCCATGTTGTGAGTGCTCTCTGTGCCCCCTGGGTGCCTGCAGTGCCCAACACAGCACTGGGGGGGCTCCCCAGCCTCTCCTGGGCAATATTTGGGGTGCCAGGCAGGCAGGGGGTTGTCCTGAAAGAGCTGCCTGAGCTGGTACCTTCAGCTGCCAGAGCTGTCCCTCCCGCTCCCCTCCTGCTCATCAGCCATCCCCAGCACCATCTGCCTCTCCAGGCTGCATTTGCCGCATTGGAGCTGGAGTTTTAGAGGGAAAATCCGAGTTTTACGGCTTTGGTTTTTATTTCCTTTTGTTTCCACAGGGTGTTTGGCCCCCTTCCTCCAATCCCCACGTGGGTCCTACATCTCCTGAGGCACCAGGCGGTGCAGCTGCCACCAGGTGTGGGGCTGAGTCCCACCCAGCCGGGGCTTCCCCACTGCTGCTTCCAGCTCTCGGGGATTCATTCTGCTCATGCCCACGGGAGAAGCAGGGGATACCGACCCCAGTTCCCCTCCCCTGCTCTCAGCATCCCTCCAGCCCCCCACGCTCACGGGGGCTGCTTGGAAAGGGGCTGAGTGAGTGGCAGCTGGTGAAAGAGCAGCGAGCAAAGGCTGAGGCGGCGTGGAAGGGCTGGAATGGATTTCCACGGGTCCCTCTGCAGGAGGCTGCTCATCAGATGGTAGGGAAGGGTTTATTTATAGCTCCCGACTTCTCCAAAAACACTGTACTCTGCTGACCTTTATGCTCAAAGTGAAAGTCAGGACGTTGGCTCTGCCAAGTGAACGAAACAATTTTGAGCTGCAATACAGGGGGAAAAGTTGTGTTGTGAGCCCTCTGTGAAATGCTGTCTCTCCTGCTTTCTTACTTTATTAAAGTTGCTGTGGGGAGCTGCCATTCTCCAGAGCAACCAGTAAATCTGGCACATGGGTAGAAAACCACCACGACTTGCCTTAATATGGGAGTGGAGGAAGTGTAGGCAGTAATGTGATCAGGCCCTGGCACTGTGAGCCCCTCATCCAGGGGCTCTTCTCCCAGCAGCCCAGTGCCCCATCCATTAGTAATGCTCCACAAATAAGGAGCAGGGATTTGCACTTTTCCCAGCTGGCATAATTAGTCACTGCTTCCTGAAAAAAAGACACAGAAAGCAATAACGAGGCTCTTCCAACCCGCTGGATCCTCCCTGTTCTGCTTTTCCACTGCCAAGGGCACGCTGGAGCTGGGCTGGGGGCACTGGGGTGTTGGCACCCCGAGAGGGTTGTGCCCTGGGTTTGTTCACCATCCCTGCTCTCCAGAGGACATTCCAGCAGCCGGCTTGGGCAGCAGGGGAAACAGAGACAGGAGATGCTGATGGGTGTTGTTTGGTTGTTGTATGAAGGCAGGAAATGGGAAATAAATGCTGGAGGGATGAGCTGGTGTTTCACACTCTCACTGTTGTGCTGGAGGAGGAGAAAGGTCTGCTCCCATCCTATTCCCTGTGTCCCTGCCTTCCTGGTTCTTCCCACCCCTTGGGTTGGTGCTGGGCTGGCTCAGGGAGTGCAGGAGCTGTGGCTTGACCTGACCTGCCACAGAGAAAGGGCATCACCTGGGTTGGAAGGCACCTTAAAGCCCGTGTCATCCCACTCCTGCCATGGGCAGGGACACCTCCCACCAGCCCAGGTTGCTCCAAGCCCCATCCAACCTGGCCTTGGACACTCCCAGGGATCCAGGGGCAGCCACAGCTTCTCTGGGCACCCTGTGCCAGGGCCTGCCCACCCTCAGAGTGGGGAATTTTTTCTATTTTAACTTCTAAATGCAGCTCAGGATAGGCAGATCAACTGAGCAGAAACATCTCAGTGTCAGAATTAATCCTGTGCTTTGGAAGTAAAACCAGATAACTGTGCACATAAAGCAGTTTCTCCTTTCTGCTCCTCGCTGTAATGGAAAAAAGCAAAGTATTCAAGAACTAATTTCACAGCTTGGCTAAGCATTAACTAACAGCACTTTCTGTGCAACAAATACGTGATGCTATGGATTTGTAATGGAACAGGATGCACTTATAGGAGAGGAACTGGGCCACCAGCCAAAATTGGAGTTCTACTTGCTGTGTTCCCGACCTGGAGCAAGAGGAATTAATTCCTGAATTGATGTATGTGAGGACAGAAAAGCAAAGCACAGCAGAATGTGCAGAATCTGGGGGCTGGGTGCATATCCATCTGTGTTTATTCTATTGCTTGTCTTTATCTGGTGTGTCTAGAGCTGAAAATTCATGGAAGTCTTGAATCACAGAGCTCCTTGGAAGTGGAGCGAGATGTGTTTACAAGATTGCCCTGGAGGAGATGGAAGACCCCACTCCTTCAGTGCCTTTGAGCCTGGTGCCTCTTACAGCTTTCCCTCCAACGAGGGTTATTTCAATCACACATGAAACAGCAGAACCACAGTGAAGGAACTAATTTTTCATGTACTTTGCTCCTGTAATGGTTATTCCATGTTACTTGCAAGACTTTAAGTTAACTTTCTTTATTTTCATACATTTTCTGTCAAGCACTACCAGTAACAAGCCCTCGAGGAAATGTGCAGTGCTGAGGTGGAAGGGGAAGGTGAAATGCCAGCCCTGAAACTGCTGCAGTAAATGTTGGTGTGTGCAACTCACAGCCTTGACACACCACAGAAAGTTCCCTCAGTCAGTGTTGATTCCAGAGCTGAGAACTCATCAGGAAGTTCAAGACCTTGCCCAGGGAATTTGATGGCACATCAGAAAAGCCTCTAACCCCAATAAAAAGGCTCCTTCAATATTGCAGAAGTCTCACACAGGCAAACATCAAGACAGGAGTGGCAATAAAAGAAACCCAGGCACACAGAACCTCTCTGAAGGAGCAAGAAGCTCGTTTTAAATAAAGACATATATTTTATACTTTGGATAAGTGACACTGGGGTGAAGCAATGCACATTTGAAACTGCAGCTGCCATTTCTAAACCTGCTCCGTTGCCTCCCGAAGGTTCATAGGTTCACTTACTCTTTATTCCTCTCTGATACCAGGACACATTTAATGAAGTGGTGGGTGTTGAAATTCATTTCTCCAAACAGCCCAGTTGTGCTGAGCAGTGTAAAAGGGAAGGGCTTTTAACCGTGACCCTGCCCTGCAAAGGCAGTTCAGCACATAAATAGTGCCACTGACCTCCAGCCCAGGCTCTGCTGCTCACACTTCTCCTGGATTGGTCTCAGGAATGTGGGCAATCCTGGGGCTGCTTCGAAGGGATGTGGGAATTGTTTCCCAGCCAAGGACCTCACACTTACCTGCCATTAGAGCCCAGTGCACAAACGAGAAAATGGAAAAAAATTCCATCTAATAGTCCTTTCCACTCTCCTGGAATGAGAGGAATAGATTAAAAAATATCAAAAAAATAAAAGAATTAAGTCCTAAACTCCATCAACTACCAGTTCTTGTCACAGACTATATTTTGACAGTAATTTGCTCAACTCTTGAATAACATTAACAGCTGTGTGTTTAAAAGCATAAACAGAGCAATCGAACTCTTGTGCTGCTGGGCTGTATTTTGTGGTGTTTAACTCCTTAAAAGCTGTAAAAAACAGGGTGTAAAAGTGCAGCTACACTGGATTTTCCCTCAGGTCAGAATTTAAGAGGCTGCCCCTGTCCCACTGCAATTCTTTCTCCCTGTTCCCACCTGACTTCTGAACCCCTCTCTGTTTCCTGACAGCCTCAAGATTTGCTTCTAAAAGCTGCCCAAGATTATTCTTCTTTCTATTAGATCTTCAGAAGTATTTTATAGGGGTGTTGCAGGTCTCAAAGTTGCTATAAATATCTGCCCAAGGAATCACTGACACTGGGTTTAGGGGTTTCATAAAAAACAAATCTTTGACAGAAACATTTGGAAGTTACACTTTTTTTTTGGTGGAAAACTGTTCCCTTGGCCATATTTTAAATAAAAATCATTTGACTGAACACCAAATAGTCCTGCATTAAATTTATCTGGGTGAAATGTCACGTATGGATATGACAACTAAACCCAATCTCTTGCATGAGATGCAAATTTGGTTCGTGTGATTCAGAGATTCAAATGATTCATGGAGACACAGGTATCATTTAATGACACCTAAATCTTTGTCCAAGGCACTGCTTTCTGTCAGAACCCGGGGCAGAATTGCAGCAGAAATGACTATTTTGTGTACTCAGAGTCTCCCCTGCTGCAGCCATTTGAATATATTGATAAATACCCTTCATTTTTGAGGTTAAACTCTGCCTGTGAAGAGAAGCAGGAGATCAACAACCATGACATTTGCACATTTAAGGAGCAATGAGCCAAACTGTGGATAACTCTGCCCTTTGTTTTCTCTGCCCATCAAAAGATGTTTTACAGAGGTCCTCCAGGGTTACAGCCGGGATAAGGAAAATGGGGCTGAAAGGATTTAATTTCTCTTTAAAACAGGATCCAGTATGTCATTCCGACAGCAAAGCAAGCCAGGGATGAATGTTTGATATAAAACTTTATGACACATGAAATGGGCTTTAATAGTAAGTCCGTAAAGTCTTGGAAAAATAAGTCTCTGTGGAGTGGCAGAGTCCTGTTTTTATGGGGCTTTGATAGGTGGGAAGGCCATAAAATTGTTGTGTATGAGGAAAGAATTAAAAATGTAATTGAACAGGGCTCATAAATCCATGAAGGTTCCAAAGCTGCACTCGGGGTTCTGGTTCCTGCTGGGAAAGGTTTCTCTGCAGTCACAGTAAATACATCTTTGCACCTACAAATCCCTGGGGGGCTTCTCCTCTCAGCATGGCCTGAAGGTATCCATGAGCTGGTGGTCAGGTCTGCAGTTCCCAGGACATGTCCCAGCCTTCCTGGGGATTGAAGTATCCTGGGAGCTCAGGTTGGGATTTATAAGGAGCTGCAGTGCCTCGTTCTCCCAGGGCTGCCAATGTCCTGCCTTGGGATCCCAGGGGAAGGTGGGATGGAAGCCTTTCTGATTCTCAAAGAATCACTTCTCAGGCCAGTCACTGCCCTCCCCTTATTAATCACAAAGGTGGAGAAGTATAAAAGGAGGTATTTTTACATCTGCTCTGAAATTCTAGAAATTCTGCAGTGCCAAATGGCTGTTAAAGAGGAGAAAGAGAGAAAGGGAAAAGCAGAGGGAAATGTTACAAATGAGACCTCCTGGCAGTCTGTAACTATGAGGGAGATCAGAACTAAAACTCCAGAATGCCAGTTCTTAGTAATTTGTTTATTAACTTTGTTTTATTAATCTACCAATGAACTGTATCATATTTAACAAAACATCCACCCTGCAGGTGTGTGAGGACAAACAACATCCCTCTGGGAGTGCTTGATTACACTGGAAATAAAACTATGGAACAGAAACCTCTTGGCTGCCCCGTCTTGCAAGAGGATGAAAGAGTTTCCAGGAGACAGGAATAAAACCTAACAGATCTCACACAGACCACTGTTTGATAGGAATAATGGTAAAGCCGACAAGGAAAGAATTAATTAATCACCGAAATACCCAATTAACACTCTTGTGGCACTGGTAAAAGACATACATGTGCATCCAGTGTGTAATTACAGCTACACAGACTGGTTTTTTAAATTATGAATATATTTATCTTCTTTCTTTTTTCCTCATCTGTTTCTAGTATAGTTCTAATTATCCTTCAGAGTTTATTTTTGGGAACTACACTGAAAAGAAACTCCCATTTCTTACGGCACAGTCCCAGAGAAAGTGGGACATGTGAAAGCAATCCCTAAAAAAAGAGAATTCTGTCGAGGGAAAGGTCCAAACCTCTGTCAAAATCATGTGAATAAAGAAGCAGCAGCACTGATTATCTTGGCAGTGCAGAAATGCAGAAGATTTGCTTTCTAAGAGAAAATGAAGATTAAGGAAAATCTGCCTGAGATTCTCCCTCCCAATTATGGAATGTCCTTGCCCAGAAATGGCAGGGCTAAAATGTCAGGTGGATGGACTTTTCTGAGGTGCCACTGCCGAGAACACGTGGCCAGAAGTGACTTCAAAAAGATCAAGGTCCCAAATTTGTGTGTCTGGAGAACAATGAATGTAACACAGTTAAGAGCAAAAATATGTATTTTTGTGTATTTTAGCCTTTCCAATCCATAAAGCTTCTTATAGGGAAAGATTGGATGCAAAGGACAGGCAGAGGAATCAATGCACACAAATTTTATGTATTTGGGCTCTTGGTAGACAATTTAAACACTGCTAATAAAGCTTTTCTTTTAAAATAACAATCTGTGCTTTAAGCTGAGTCTAACTTGGCTTGGCCCTGCTCCACTTCCCAAGCAGTGTGGGGATATTCCCTTCTCTCATTCCTGGAGGCAGCAATTAAAAAAACCAAATTATTTCCTGAGTCTTTGAATGGCTTCTCTTGGGGACACTGGAGGGTCAGCAGGGACACTGAGGGGACACTGGGGAGACAGCAGGGACATTAGGGGACATTGGGGAGACAGCAGGGACACTAGGGGACATTGGGGAGACAGCAGGGACATTGGGGAGACAGCAGGGACACTGAGGGGACACTGGGGGGACAGCAGGGACACTAGGGGACATTGGGGAGACAGCAGGGACACTAGGGGGACACTGGGGGGACAGCAGGGACACTGAGGGGACACTGGGGGGACACTGGGGGGACAGCAGGGTCACTGGAGGCCCTTAGTTATAACAAGACCAAATCACTGAGCTCAGTCCATATTTCCTTAACCCCCCCAAATTTCCATCCCATGTCTCTCCCCCCAAAACCAGCCCCTTGGACCTCCCCCTCAAGGAAATTTGTCCTCCAGAGGAAGCCTGTGCACCAGTTCTGGTGGATCCTTAGCCCCTGCCACATGCTTGTTGACAATCTCAGGAGACAGAACCAAGCACACGCCTATTATCCTTTTGATGCTCCCCATGGAATGTCCTTTTGCATATTCCCAACCCCGAGCACCATTCCTTGTGGCTCCAGCATTAGAGGGAGGAAGGTTTCCTGCTGCAATCATTTCAAATGAGTTGTTGCCCTCTCAAGAGCCCTTTGAGTCCTTGCTGCTCCAAACCCACTGCCAAATGCCCTTTGTTGTTTCAGAGCCCTGTAAATCAATTCTGCCGTGGTATTTGACAGAGCTGTGCTGGCTGTGACTGCCACCATTTGCTGCCTGCAGGAAAAATGCCTGAAATAAAGAACAACTGAGGCTATTTCTTTACTAGAAGCCAAATGAATTTGGTTGCTTCAGTCAGTTCTTGTATAACACGTGCTGAAGCTCTGCAAGAAAGGTGTATGGCCCCTGTTTTAAAATGGGAACCCAGAATGATCCTGGAAATGGCAGGAGAACCTTGGTCTTAGGAGAATTCCTAAAGTCCACTTGAATGAGCCCAATCCCAGCTGTGCAGCTCACTCATGGCTTTGTAGCTGGGCCGTTCTACATTTTGAACTCCCTTTGGGCAGCTTGTCCTCTTTGGTTCCCTTTGCTTTGCCCCTGAAACCAATCAGTGGAGAGGTGAGAGATGCCCCAGTGTGGGCAACGGGGCAAAGAGCTGAGACTGGGGAATATTGGCACCAGCTTGGGGAAAACGAGGGAGAAGCAGAGCTGGGATGTGCAGGGACCCAGCCCAGGCTCCCTGCTGTTCTCTGCTCCCAGCTGACCCCTCCTCAGCTCAGTCTGGTGGTGGAACAAGCCCAGGGGACTCACTGCTCCCTGTACCAACATAACTAACTGTCCAGCCTTTCGGAAATGCTGGGTTGGTGACACATTTCATGGCATGGTGTCACCTTAGCTCAGTTTGAAAGGGGCTGTGCCCAATGCTCTGGGCCAGCTGGGCACATTCATTCCTTGTGCCTGTGCAGCTCAGCAGCCTCCGGAGTTTTCACTTCCTCAATTATCTGTGGTGCTGTGGAATTAGCAAAGCTCCTCGACTGGTCTGGCCGGCTGTGGGGCAGCTTGCTGGGAGATGCTGTGACTCCTGCAGCCAACAATGTCATCATCAAACCCTGTTATTTGCATTGCAAACAGCAGCAAGTCAGGCCCCAAAAGCTGGAGCCAAGGCGTGCCCCTTACCAGATTCCATCCCTTATCGAGTTCCATCCCTTATCGAGTTCCATCCCCTATGGAGTCCCATTGCTCACCTGCTCCTTCTGTGGTGCCTTCCAGCCCCGTCCCAGGTGTGGTACCACTCCAGATAAGCTGTCTCCTGGTGCTGCCAGGTGTGGAGCCACAGGCCAGGGATTTCACCTCATGTGGAGCAGAACCTTTCCAAGAATTGGGCAATTTTTCTCCTTTCCAGGAACAGGAAAGTGCGTTCTGTGGATTCTCCATCCAGCCAGGCCTGGCTGTGTCCTCACCAGGGGAAGGGAGAGGGCAGGAAGAGTTTCCTCATCCCCTGAACGTTCTGCTTCCATTCCTTTCCAGCCTTCAAATTTTAACCAGGCAGAAAAATGACTTATCACAATGTATGGGTGTGAGGCAGAAATATCCCAGGTATTTTTAGCTTGGTCTTCTTAGGAAATGAGGTTTGCTTTCTTTCATTCCCTCTCTCTCTCCATACATCCCATACTTTTCAGCCCTTGACCAATTTCAGCTAAGCTGGGAAAAGAAGTGCTGATCTCAAAGGCATGAATTTGGTCAAAAGAGATGATCAAGAAGACAAAAGCAGCTTTATTAGGGAGTTACACCACCCCAAACCTTCCTAGACAGTAGAGAAGCCACACCGAAGACAATCAGCCTCATATGGGTTTATATCTTGTGAGACATCAGAAAAATCCCATTATAAGGCATGAAATTATAGGGCAAAAAAAAAAAAAGGTTATGGAGCTAATCTGCTAAATTCCATATAACCCCAAAGTTGCTGCTTTTCCATGTGGGGCACCTCAGCGAACTGGAAAGGGGAGGCTGCTGCTTTCCTTTGTGCAGTGGCAATTTGAATAATTCTGCTTTGTTTTGTTAATTTTCCCTCGCTGGGGAAATTGCTGTGTCACCGTGTCACCTTTATATGGCTGTGCTTGGATTTGCTTGGCAGGAAACCACAGTGAGAAGCAATAAATCCAGATTTTGATATCTGATTGTGCGGGCAACACGATCAAGAGCCCTGAAAAGAGGGGCCAGGCCCCTCTGGGCCAGAGGGGAACTGGGAGAGCCTCATTCCTGCTCTGCACAGGAAGATCTTTGCAAACAAATGCTTTCAAAAAGCGCTTTATTCACGTATCTGCAGTCATTCAGCAAAGGCAGAGTATGGATTTGTCTGGGAGGTTTTGTTGTTGTTGTTGGGTTTTTCCCTTCTTTTTATTTTGAAGAGACTTTCTGGGGTTTTTCTCTTTCTTTGTGATAAAGTATCTTAAACCGCTTTAAAAGGCAGGGATTCCAGGTGATTTTTGTGTTCCCAGGGAAGACGGAGACACCTCACTATGCACCGTGAAAGGTATTAATGAGTTCTGATCTCCCCTCGGGAGTCTGGCTTGGAAAAGCAGAGGGAGGAGAGGATGCCTGGGGGCTTCCCACACCTCAGCATCATGTTGGGAATGGATCCTGCTTCTCCCAGCCCTGCCCCATAACCACCTCTCACAGTGGTCTCAGCTCGCAGGGACAGCTTTTGGATGCTGCGAGAACCCAACAGAGCCAGGCAAGGCTCACTCTGCGTTGTCTCAACTCAGGGGGTCTGCTATTGAAAGAACCAGCAGGGAATTGAGGAAAACAGTGAAAATATCTGCTGCTTTGGTGTTTGAGAGTCATAACCTGAATTTCCCTGGCTTTTCTGCAGGTGTTTTGGGGGAGGATTCAGAGAGCTGAGGTGGCAGCCCTGCCTGGAGCTGCCCTGGGATTTGATGCCACAGCATCTTCCCAAAGGATCCAGGAGAGGCTGATCCAGCTGGCAGGGCAGGTGAGGAACACCAAGTAGGGATGTTCAGTGGGCACTGGGGCACTGAGATGTTATAAACAACATTTCCCTGCACCTAAACTCCTAAAATCCTCCTTGTCCCACCCCAGGCCTCCACACTGCCCTCAAAGATGCAGCTGAGGAAGTCTGGTGGAAAGCACAAACTCTTCAAATGCTACAGCAGTTCTCCAGGGCAGTTACATTTCCTATGGGATGAGTCCATTCCCCAAACCCAGCCTAGGCTGGGTCTTCCCTCATGCAGAAGTTGGTCCAGCTCAGGAGATGCACCCGTGGCAGACCCTCTGCAGGAGAAAGGTTGGGCACGGGGCAGTCCATGAATCTCCCATGAAAAGTGGACAGTTCTTACACAGAAAACCTTATTTTGATGAAAACCACGGGGGAAAACCAAAAGGGTGAGGGAGGAGGTCGGGCTTTGCTCATGGCTGAGCTCGGGCTGTGCTTGGGAAGGAGGGGAGGAAAGGTGAGGCTCAGGTACCTCAGACGTTGCTCGTGGCACATTATCCCAAAATGAAGCTGATTCACATTTGGAAATGATTTGGCTGCAGGCAGATAGTTTAGAACATCATCTATTATGCAGATTTCTACCTCATTTACTTGTCCAATTGGATCATTAAAAGGCCTCCAGCGTTTGTGGCTTGGTTTTGTTTTTGTTGTATTTTTTAAGGAGAACTCAGCATCTTCTCCTCACAAAAACTCTTGTCCACGTGTTCCGTGCACGTGGAGAAGGACGATGGAGGTGTGGGAGATGCTGGGAGCTGTCTGAAGGTGATCCCAAGCAAAGGTTGCACAAGGAGTGGTGGCTTCACCAGAGACCTTCCTGGGACGTATTAATTGAGCTGCATTTTTGTGGCTGCTCAACCCTGACCTCGGCTTTTTGCATAGACATTAAACTGCCCCTTGTAGGAACTTTGGCAGCCTGAACTGCCCCAGCAGCAGAGGTGTTTGAGGATGGTCAGAATGAGGGAAGGCACTCATTTTTTTTGCCAAATGGGCTTTGAGCCTCACGTGTTCCTCCCTGCCCACAATTCTCGACGTGGGCTCCCCACAAATGATCCAGTTATGGTGCTCTCGTTGCATCATTGCCAGTGCTGTGGCCAGAGGAGTTGCCAGCGCTGCTGGAGAAGGGCGGGGTGTGGAGGACACTCTGTAATTGAGCATCAAAGCTCTGCATTTCTGCCTCTCCATCCACAGCAGCTGCTCGGCTGCAGAGGGCAGGAGTGCTGGCGAGCATCTCCCACCAGGACCTGTTGGCAGCAGGGAAGAGGTGAGTTCTGCTTCTTAAAACACCAATTTTTTCAGTAGGAAAAGCCTTTCCTCAAAGTACCTTTGTGATGCATTGAGTGATAAGAGGCTCAAGGGTAAGCTGGGTTTAGGAAAACTTGTGCAGAAATGGGATGGAGAGAGGGAGGGTGTTGTGAAAAGAGTTAATAATTTCTAACTCCAGGAGCATCAGTTTCTCTCACCTGTCAGGATGAAAGAGGTGGGGAAGTTATGGAAGCAAAATGGAAAAAGTGAGACAAAGTGCCTCTGAAAACTCTGGGAAGTGGCTTTTGTTAGGATAAAACCCCAGTCGGTGTAAAGCTGTGAAATCAGATGTGTTTGATGTCTGAGGAATAAGTTTCTTTCCACAGTTCTTGACGCCACCAGGAGTTCTTCACTTTCCAGTTAAAAAGTGGGGAATCAGTCTCTGGTTTGTCTGCTCTTATTGCCCACATGGCAGGAAGCACCAATTACTGAACTAGTCCTTTTCCCCTTTAGCTCCCCAGTTTTGTGGTCCAACTACATCATGTAACACTCAGTAATGATTAACACTGATTTGAACACAAAGCTTTGAAAGAAGTGTTTATCCTTTATTATTTTACATAGCATGTATTTTAAATATCATATATATTTATCAATTCTTATTATAAGTTATTATTCATTCTGGCAACGGATCAATCCCTGTTGCAGAAAAAGCTGGAGAATCTGTATATAGTTTCCCTTTATGTTATATATATACATATATATATATTATATATATATTATATATATATTTACATAGTTGTGTCTGTGTGGTGTTCTGCACACTCCCAGTTTGCACCTGGGAACAGAAGACATAAAACCCAGTCTGCAGGAGTAGAAATCATCCTTCTAGCAAAGCTCTGTGTCAAAATCTATGGCAAAATCCACGTAGTGGAGAAGCAGAGAGGGCTCGAAGTGCTTTTGGAATTAAACTGCTGCAACAGAGCCTTGAGTAACCCAGCACAGGGGAAAATTGGGCAAGACTTTGGCCTGGGGACTGGAATTGCCCCAGTTGTTGGGTAACTGATTTATGGGAAGAGAAGAGATCCTGTGGAGCCTCCCTGGTGGGCGATGGTGCACGGAAGGCCCCTCTTTCCACCAGCTCTCCTTTATTTCGGCAGGGACGGCGTTTGGAGCGCCAGGAAGCCGAGCATGGACGTGAGGAGCACCAAGAACTACGTGTTCTGGCTCTTCTGCCAGTTCGAGCTGATCACCTGCAGTTACCTCATGGAGCCCTGGGAAAAGGTGCTCTTCTACTCCTTCAACCTGGGCATGGTGGCCATGGTGCTGTACACCACCTACGCCTGCGTGGCCGCCCACGCCGGCGCGGCCCTGCAGCTGCTCTGGCACTGCCTCGGGAGCCAGCAGGAAAGCGCCGTGTCTGCAGTGAAGTAACACCCTCAGCCTGACCCGGGCACCAAAGGAGGCCTCTCTTACAGTTGTGTTTTGGTTAGAAGCAGCTACAGGCTGTGTGCAGACACTGCTTTACTCTGCAGCATCTCCTCGCCGCCTTCTCTATTCCAGGACTCTCGGACAGGGGTTATTTTGCCCAAACAGCTCCGCTCAATCCTTGTTTTTACTGTTTGCCCGACGGCTCCTTAAAGAGCTTTCAGTTCTGAAGACTGGCTGGAGTTGCAGGGCACAGAAACCCCCCAGCTGTGGGTTTTGTTATCCCACGGATTGCTGCTTGCATGTGGAGAGTTTCCATCCTGAGGAATAACTTGGTTCCTGTCTGCCAGAGCTCTGCTGACAGCAGAGATGGGCACACAGCACTGCCCAAGTGTCAGCTGCCTCTCAACTCGGACTGGGTGTATTTATAGAATGATCTATTTAGTATTTATTTAGTCTCCTCCATTATTTAATGCAATGAATTACTTGACTGGCTCATCATCATCATGCAAATGATGCAGGGGATTTATTAAGAGTGTGGGGATGCACTGCTATGAAAATTTGCAATGAAATTCTTATGTTATTGGGCTTTCTAAAAACAGATAATTTTGGTTGGATTTCTAGAAGACTAATAAACCATGTATATCACATAGAGAACACCAAACTACAGATTCAGGTGGGGGAGGATTTCAGTTGAAAATAAAGCCCTGCTTGAAATACAGCGTCTCCTTTTGTCCTAAAATCCTCATTCCTCCCTTTCTCCTCCTCTTACACCTCCTGGAGCGTCTGAAACACGAACTCCTGAGACCACAGACTGTAACTGAGGTGCTGGGTTTGGCTGTAACTGGTTTTGTTCCAAATTCCATATTTTTCAAGCCTTAGAAACACAAGATTTCCATGCTGTGGCTTCCTACAATGGGCATGGATGGGGCTACCTTGGGATGAACTTGGCAACTGGAATCAGGGTTTGGAATCACCCTGGGAGAAGAAGAGGGTAGAGAAGGGCACAGAGGGAAACTGAAATCCAGTCTGTCCCACCCACTCTCAGGTGAGTTTTGTTCCCAGTTTTGAGCACAGAGATGCTGCTGGAATGCCCTGCAGGAGAATGGGATGTTGCCAGGAGGTGACAATCAAATGACTGGTGAAACGAGGTTTGGTCACAGGCGGTGACGAAACCAAGTGAAGACACTAATTATGTTATTTGTCATCTCAACATGAGATCCAGTGGCTTTCCCAGTTTGTAATGAGGGGGAAATAAGAGAGGATATGAAAATAATCCGTTTGGGAAAATGAGGGCAGCCGTGTTTAACCTTGCAACTCTTTTGACAGTTTTTTGCATACTCAAATGAACTCTGAGTTTGTAAAAAAGATTAAATCTATTGAATGCTTTCAGATTAGAATCCAATTGTGTTTTATGAAAGCACTATAATGGCTAAAGTAGTAACTAGCTTGGAGTTGCTCCAACAGCTTTCATGCTCAGTGTGTGCATTGTATTTACTGGTGTTTATGAATGTACATTGTATTTACTAATATCTATTAATATAACTTGTATTTACCGATGCTTAGGAAGAGAAGAGGGAACACACAATGTTTTAGTTATGTCAGTTATCAGACCATTTATGGAGACAGTGGTTATATTTCCAAAGAGCCAGTCTGGAGCAGATAAACCAGGGGAGGATTTGGGATGGTGGGTGCTGGAGAGACGTGCACGGTGTGCCTGGGAATGAGCCCAGTGCAGGGATCACCAGGGCTGTGTTTACTCTCAATTACAGCAGAGACTACACGTCCTTCCAGAGTATTTATCGACATCAAGGCATCTGACAGCAGCTGGAGGAGCAGGAACTCTTCCCCTGGGTGTGTTTGTGTTTATTGCTGCCCTTTCCAGGTCTCTCCAGTGCAAATTCGTGGTGTTGCCTCGAGTGCCTGGTGCCTCTTTTGCAACAGCCTGTGGAGCTGCCTGGCTCCATCTCTGGGCTCCTGACAGTCTGCTCCTGTCATTGTGGGATCATTCCAGGGTCATTCCAGCTCCCTGTGCTGTTCCACAGCTCCAAAGATCCCAGCTGGGCTGGGAGAATGGGAGGCAGCTGGGAGAGCACCAAAAACCAGCTGAGGAAACAAGGGGGACCAAGTGGCAGCTGGAGCTCCCCAAGTCCTTGATTAATTTTACTCATCACACTCTTCTCCCTGCCTGTCACCAAGACTCCCATCTACACAACAGGATTCCAGACATCCCATTCAAATTCCACCTGGCCACTTTGCCAGGTCATTTTGCTCCAAACACTGACCTGCCTCGAGGTGCTGCTTTGGGAGAAGACTCTGGATCTGTAAAGTCAGGTCTGTGCCTGCTCCTCTCGTGCCAGTTGGATCAGGGTCAGGTGCCCCAGGGAATGGCAGGGCAGGGTTAGGTTGGATTTTGGGAAAGGCTCTTCCCCCAGAGGGTGGTGGGCACTGACCAGGCTCCCCAGGGCAGTGGGCACGGGGCTGCCAGAGCTCCAGGAGGGTTTGGACAATGGGACAGGGAGGGATTGTTGGGGTGTCTGTGCAGGGCCAGGGGTTGGACTGCGTGGTCTTGGTGGGTCCCTCCCAGCTCTATGCCTGGTGTAATTTGGTGTCCCAAGCTCTGGATGTTTATCCCAGCTGAGAACAGACATTCTGCATGGAGTGGAGACACTGGGACAGGCTGCTTTGGGATTTTCCAAGGTTTGTTTAAATCAGCAAAGTTCACCCCAGCCCCTCAGGCTGCACTGAGCGGCCACAACATTTCTTTTTCATTCCTGATGCCAAGTGTCACAAACCCAAATTAACTAAGGCATGGCTGAGGCAGAAGGTATTTCAAGAGGAATAGGAAGGGCAACATTCCCTGCACACCCTTCTCCGAGGCCACCTGCACCAAGGTCAGCTCCTGGGAGTTCTTCCCAAGCTCTGGTAGCTCAGCCATCCCTCTTGGCCTGAGTGTTTTGCACAGCCAAGAACAAGGCAGGTTTTTGGGACAAACTTTCTGGTGTTGTCCATGTGAGCAGGAGGTTGTTTGTCAGCCACTGGGGTGGCTGGTTGGTCTCCTCAGTGGTGCCAGCAGATCTGCTTGCTCAACAAGAGGATCAAATGCACAAGGAGCTGCTTGCACACCACGGAGCTCCTGACTCCACACGTGTCCTTGTGTGGGCTGAGCTGGGTGTGGGTGAGGGCAGAGTCGGGGCTGTTCAGGTGCTGCTGGGGTTTTGGGATCAATCACAACCAGGAGTTGCTCCCTCCTGGGTCTGATGCCCTCAGAGTACACTTGTGTGTGCAGGACGGGCTGCTTAGGGATTGTTTTGTCCATAAAGGATTCATTTTAGTAGTTGCCAAAGTTATTTTCTGTCCTAGGACCAGCCTGGGTCTCTCGTTTCCACTCCCTACCTTTGGACCAGATCTCACCTCCCATCCCTGTCTCTACAGGGCAAGTTCACGTCCTGTGCTACTAAAAGGGAAGGTGAGGGTGATGTTCAGCACCATCCAGATCCCTGCCTTTGAAAAGGAATCTCCCTTTTAAATTGCACAACTTAACCAATGCTGGCTCAGCAAGAGTTGAAACTAAAGAACAAAATAATAAACAGCTGCTCAAATCAAACTGCTCGTGCTGTTCACTGGCAACTCTTTGATCTTTCCACCTACAATGCATCCTGCTGGATTCACAGCATCCTCATTATGAAGGATTATTATGGCAGGACTTTTTACAGTTTATCTCTCATTAATCTGTGTTTTATTGATCCAAACAGTTTACACTTCCTAAAGGCAGTAAGGATGATGGTTCTGTTCATGGGGAATTTTATCCCCTCTGCTACTGATACCTTCTAGTAGCTTTTAGAAGTCCAAGGTAAGTTCACACTCCATGTTACTTGTATTGTTTTGCACTACAATACATGCATTTTGTCTGCGTTGCTATTTACATCGGAGTTCTTATCTTGGCTATTCATTACATGACTGGAAAATCCTGCTTCTCAGATGAACCTGTCAGCACTTCCTGGCCTCTGCATCCCACAGAACACACTCCTTTTCCTCCTGCACAGATCTGGCTGCAACAGGGTTGAGTTCACAGCAGATCTGCTTTTATAAAGCTGACCTCAAAGCACTCCATCCTGCCTGGCTGAAACTTTGTGCTTACTTTCCTCTGTGCAACAGCTGAGTTACAGAGGTGTTGTTATAAAATATCCCTTCTTCCCATCCTGGTGATGTTTCCACACAGTGTAAACGTTACGTAGAATAGGATTTACTTGGGTATCTCTTCAGGTGTGGTTTACAGGGGCAGAAGTAGGAATTTGCCAGTGTGAATGCTCCTGGGGAGGCCAGGGCTCTGCCTCTGATCTCTTCCACAACCCTCCTCCTGCAGAGCTGCTCTCTCAGGGTGTGTCAGCTGAGGAGGCTGTGGGTGCTGGAGCATCACTGTGTGGGATTTGTGCCCCTGCCCCACTCAGTTCGTAAACACCACATTAAAACCCCCAGCATGTTCAGTGGGTGACACCTCAGAGGGCAGCTGGGGCCAGGCACCTGCACCAGCTGAAAACAGCCATGGGCAGGCTTTGGCTCCAAAGCTCTAAGACAGCCCAGGCAATTTATTCCAAAGTATTAAAAAAAAAAATCTTATAAATCTACATTAAAAGAACATGGTTTTGAGATTAAACAATCCTGTGTGTCCCTTACATCCCACCAGGGTGCAGGGAATTTCCTGGAGAAAAGGAGGCTCAGGGTGGACCTTCTTGGTCCCCCCAACAGGAGGGTGGAGCCAGGTGGGGATTCCAGCCTTCTAAAGGACCAAATCCTGCATTATTTGCACTAAGATCACTCACCATTCCAGGAAAAGCCTAAACCAAACCCAGGACTTCAAACCCTTTGAAGGGTTTTCTCTTCTGATGCATTCCTCCTGCCTTAACTATGCCAAGCCCTCACTCACCAGCATAAATTCATTTCAGCAGAGCTATGGGGTGAAAACTGCAGCCTTTCTATCTCAGATCCGCCCCCCAAGAAGGAAGGGATTAAGGAAGAGCTAAATTAATAACAAAGGTGTTAATTATAATCCTTACAGCCCATGCAGCACCAAACCTCATTGACTAAGTGGTGTGCAAACAACCTGCCAAAGAATTTACAGCTGAAAGAGCTTCCTTGTGTCTTACAGAACTTGTCACTGAGCACATATGACTTTAAAATAGTCCTTCAAGTCTTTTCAGCCCTTGGCACATCTGAAACATTCCCTTAGTCCATGTGAAAAGGTCCATTACTTGTGGATTTGTGTCATGCAAAATGGGTTCATTTTATAAGCCTGAATATTCAGATCAAAGGCACTTCACTTTCTTTACCATTATGCTTTGGTTTTATGATGGAAGGAAGCCCTGACAAGTTTTAAACTCCATTTCTTGACACGTCTTAACCAGGTTCCCATCCTAAATACAGAAAAACTGGTAAATCCTGAGAGCAATGATATTCTTTGCTACATGATTGTTCTGGAATGATCTACAGCAAACATCAATCCCCTCTGAACCCACCACATTTAACTGTTCTAGAAGGTGCAGCTACCATAAATAACTCTGACAAAGTGGGAGCTGAGCTGAATCTGCCAGAAGGAGCAGTTTACTGGCATTAAGTCCTTTCACATCCAATCCCAGCAGCTTTTGTCTTATTTTTCCTTAGGCTGGTGCTATTTTAAGCTTAAATTTTTAGGAACTACATGGGCATAAAGAGTTTTCCCAGGGTTTTTAGCCACCACCTTCTTAGAGCTGCAGCCTTGTTGGGGCCGTGCATGTGAGGGAATAGCGACATCAGGTGGATTATCCCGTTCATCACAGGCACATCCCAACTTGCCCATGGCAACTTTTCCAGGGGAATGGGCAAGAGATGGGATCATATCCATCTGTATCAACACCTGATGGGAGGCAGTGTGGAAGGTGGGGCCGGGCTCTTCTCAGTGCTATCCACTGAAACAATGCCAAACCCCAGCCAAGCAAAGGGAAGAAATCCATATATTAAACTAAATTTTATGACACCATATTCCCCTTTAATTCCCTATACTTAAGCTATTCCAAGAGTCATCCTTAAAATTTTCATCATCAATATAAGACTGTTTTATCTATAAGAAAATTCAGTGTTTGCATACCCCAACCACCCCTTTCTATTTGTGTCCCTCAGCCACCCAGTTTTTGTGCTCTGAGGTCTGACTTATGCAACACAACATTCTCCTTCACCATTCCCTGTGAGCAGAACTTAATTACAAAGTTCTGCACAGCTTCTCCCAGGACTCTTCCAGCTCCAAATTCACCAACATCTGGGTGCAGATGCATCATTAAGCAGTTCTGGCTTAAAATCCTGAACACCTTCTGTCTGTGGAAGAGCAGAGCAGGAGCTTTAAGCTGTGGCTCAACCCACAGATAGAGATTTTCAGGACAAGTTGCAGAGCAAGTGGCAGCTTTTCTCTGTGTGAATTAAGTACCTTTTGTCAAATCCCTTGTCTGGTGTCAGGGAGAAGTTCTTGGCAAACATTTAATCTGCTCTACACCCCCTAAGCCTCTCTGGGCTCCCAAAGGGACACTGGAGAGCCTATGATTAGAACTACCTTTGGTTTGCACTCGCTGGAGAGCTGTTACCACGTGTTACCAGCCAGCAAACAAACTCCCACAAAAGCCAAGCAAGCCTTGGATTCATGACTTGTTTGCCCAGGGGATCTGTCCAGACAAAAGTCCTGCTGAAAGATGCTTGAAACCAAAGCCAGGCTGGCAACAGAGCATGGAAAGGGGGGGGAAAGGCAGAGGGACATCTCCAGTGACAAACAGGATGGCAGACAGCACAGCACTACAGCTGAAATTCCTGAGGGAAAACATTGCAGAGGAAGGAAAATCTAAAGTCAGCTTTTGTC
Organism: Margarornis squamiger; assembly: GCA_035222235.1. Taxonomy (NCBI): domain Eukaryota; kingdom Metazoa; phylum Chordata; class Aves; order Passeriformes; family Furnariidae; genus Margarornis; species Margarornis squamiger. The sequence goes on from JAWWTY010000010.1 coordinate 1,918,056, forward strand.
ATTCTCTCCTCACCTGCCAAATTATTAGCAAACTGCAAGATCAAGGCTTGATCGTTTTTCCCTCTGTCAGAACAACCACAGTCCAAACCACATCTCACCCAGACACAGAGTGTGCTCACTGGCTCCAGGTTACAAGCAAAGGTCTTCCATTTGCAGATTAAACCCAATTTTTGTGATCACTGGGGCAATCTGCATCTCCCCAGCACTACAAGCAGCTGCAGCTCCTGTAAAATGCACCTCATAAACCATTTATTGCAGTGACCCTTCAGTTCAGCTGGGCAGCTGCACTCATATTTTAAGCAGGGTTTATGCCTTCTGAACTAAATCACTGTCAGGGGATAAACCGGACCTTTAGACCTCAGCAACTTTATGGATTTTTCTTAACTGCTCTTCTACATAGTAAAATCTGACAGAGCCCCTGAGAGTGGAAGAGCTCAGTGTGACACAAATGACAGTGGACACTCTAAAATACCTGTGTAGGTTTTTAACAGTTCATAGCTGATTTATTAATCATACACTGTGCATATTTTGCCTTTAAGCCACTGATACAGGCATGGATATAGCACAATATTCATTACACTCCAAGAATTTTCCAGTCTTTCTAATCAAGGGCTTTACAGGCATGTTTTTTTGTGGATAAAAGATGTATATGTGGAGTTCCCTTACCAAGGGAACAGAAATTGCATCCTTGAGCTTCCCCAAAATATTGATATATGGAATAAAATTAAGACAGGGGAAATCCTCCCACTGTGAAGAAATTAAAGCAATGAAGAGTAGGTAGGTACTCTACCTAAAAATCCACCAAACCAGAACAAAAGCTCTCCCTCTGGACATCCTTCCCTATCAGTTGTTTCCAGAATCCCAAAGGATAACCCTGAAATTAGTCAGGTGCCCTCTACACTGCAGAAGTTGCAAGAAAGAGCTCTCAGGGATGGGAGGAATTGTGGAACTTATATAGCAATGCTTGCAGCAGAAACTTAACTCTAACTGCTGCTGCTCTAGAGTATTATCTATAAAATGTTAATTTGGGACCCTTATTTTGGGGTACAGTGGTAGTCATGTTACTTTTCCTGATCCTGTGATCAGCAGGAAATGTTTAGAGGTGGTTTGGGTACCTTTTCCCCCCACAAGGGAATATTTATGGCACAGACAGTGCACTGTTACTCTGTCAGCATTTCTGCTCCCTCCCCACCAGTGGCATCCTGGGAAATATGGAGATCCTCAAGCATTTCAGCCAGGCTGATCCGGGGAGGTCCGTCCTCATCCGTGTCACTCTCCACTGGAATATCTGCATCTAAAAACACATGGAAAAACACCCCAAAAACCACCTGAGCAAAGAAAACCAACCCAAAGAAGGAGGGAGATAAAACCAAACCAACACCCGCCAAACCATAAAACCAAGAAACAAAAAGTTCTTTCTAAAAACCAACAGTCCCATGGCAATTCCCCTCATGGGCAAAAAAAATGAATTATGTATCAAATCCTCCAACCCAGCAGAGGCTTTGGGTGTGGGAGAAAATATGTTTTCCCCTCTCACATTGAAGGCAAGGAACAAAAACCATCACTAGTGCAGGGGAAATACACCTGTGAAATACATCTCTCTATTCAGGAGTAGTTCAGAGAATGCAAATACCCAACTTGAGTACAAATATTTTGCCTCCAACAGCCCTGATTTAGCTACACCCAATTAACCAGTGAAAAAGGCCTTACTTCTGTAAATGTTGACATTCTTCCTGATGGCTTCATCCTCTTCCAGATCTTCAAGGAAGTCCTGGTATTGCCTGTAAAAGAGGTGGAATGTATTTACTCACTTTTCCTCTGGATTTATGCAGATTTATAAAACCAACTCAAATCACAGAAGACAAAGCCCCACCAGACCTTCCTTCTGAGAGCATTCCCACGCTTCCAACTCATTCTTTTAAAATCACCTATTAATTTCCAGCTCATTTGATTAGTTTAGCTCTAATTGCCTCGTTTTTCTCTGCTGGACACGATTTAGAAGCTGCAGTTGCTGCACCAGCTTTGTCACTGTCCAGACCCAGGCAGATACTGCACCTTTCATCATCTGTGTCCGGGGCTTCCCTGTCCCTCTGCAGCTCTTTGAGCTTCCAGTTCCTGCGGCGCTGCCGCTTGGTGCGGTCGTAGCTCTTCTTGATCAACACCTGCAGGCAAAAGGAGCCCCTGTTCACACACTCACCCCTTCAGGGCTGCTCAACACACTCCCAAAACCCAGCCTGGACCTGGACAAGGACAATCAGGTCAAGGGGCACTCAGCAGTGTTAGAGAGAATTTATAGAGCATTTGTCAATTAAAATGGTTCCAGACACTGTGGGTTATGTCCTGAAGAGACAGACACACAATGCAGTTGTCAGATAGTTTCCAACACACAGGGAATGGTAATTGGAACAAGACCAAAAGTAAGGTAAAATAAATGTATTATTGAACCACCACTGAAAAAATTAAGAAAATAATTCTGAAATCTGACGCTGTTCAAATTTCACTATTGACATCCCCTCCCCCTTTAGGTACTAGGGATTTTATTCCTTATAAAATCCTATTTCCTACCAGCCCCGGGAAAGCCAGAGAACTCTGTACAGAGAAAGGAAATTTCTTACCACATCAGGAATACTGTGTGGATTCATCTTGTTGGCAAACTCATCATTTAAGTTGCAGTTGGCCAAGTCGAACCTAAAATAAAACCAGGTGTTTTAATCTGTTTTATTTGTCTACAAAACTGAACTCGATGTACCACATTTGTATTGAAGGGCAGCAAGTGCAAGTTACAGCTCCTAAAAATACATATGTTTCTAAATGAAGCCCAAGCAAATAAAAATTCCACATCAATACACAGCTATCACAATTAGGAACAGCTCTGAGAAGCTGCTGCCCCAAATTCTGTCCAGTGGCACCTCCCAGCCTCCTGAACCCAAATATCCACAGAGGATATTCTGTTGGGCTCACAACAGCTCCAGGAACAGTCATGTGTAAGCCTGTGTGAGACTCCCCTAATTTGCCCAATCTTACAAAAGTTTCCCATTTGCCATCGCTGTATAGAACTCTCAAACAGATTTAATTGGGGTTCTAAAAATTTCTCCCACTTATTTGTGTCTAAGCTGTTATTCCAACCTGCACTCTAAAGGCAACACTTCAGCTCTCTCATGACCAACACTAGATGATTTCTGCTAATAAAAAGATTTCCTGGATTAGGACCATCTCCCCACGGTTCCCTTTGGCCGATTTAGAAATCAGACCAGTTGAACCTTCCTGGTAACACGTAAGCCTGCAGAGAACCCAGCCATTAAATGAGCCTTCAGTAGAAGCCAAGCAAGAGAACAGACCCCAAGACAAGGTCCCCAGGGTTCAGGATGTGGCCCAGGTGAGTGCAGCAGAAGAACTGATGGTCTGTGTCCAGCTCCGAGGTTTTCCGGACCCAGGCTTCGGCCAGCGTGTGCTGGGGAAGGAAAAACAGAGCACTCCTGTAACCCAGCACAGCCCACCACACATCCCACTGCTGCAAACTGCATTGGAACCAGAATCTTTCAGAATCAAACATCCAGTGCAGCCCTTGCCACTCCTCATCTTACAGAAGCAAGGAGATGGAGGTACCAACCACATCCACCAAAAGCTGTTTCTATAACTAGACATGTGTTTTGGTGGCTTTTTTTTTACTTCGTAACTCTCAAGCACATCCAGCTTTTGGCTGAGAAAAAGATTCCTTTGTACTGATTAAAAAGAAATGCTTCCATACTTCAACAAAAACAATTTGATAGTGAAAGAGTTGCAAACCTAACAGAAAAGAATTCCAATAACCATAGTAAAAAGTAGAGTTTAAGCTCTCCAACAGAGAATTTCTGAAAATGGTCCCCAGAAGAGCTTTCACCAGTGGGAAGACACAGAACAGCAAGGCTGAATGATTGAGAACACGAACTCAGCAGGGCAGGGGAACAGAAGGCCTAAAACAGGAATCAGAGACCTCTCACCTTGTTTGATCGTGCCCCTGCCCCTGCCCCTTTTTTCTTCTCATGGACCCTGTTGATATCCATGATGATAAACTCCTCCAGCTGTTTGGGGTGGAACAAGCTGTTGAAAGGGTGGCGCCAGTAGGTATTCCCATCGATTTCAGCAACTGGAAAAAACCCACCAACATGGGAGAGAACTTCTTATGGAGAAATAAAAATGAAAAGCAGCCATTAAGCCAAAATTAAGGCAACTGTCAGAGACTGTTTGTTCATTCACCAAGTATTTAGGACATGACCCATATTGCCAACTTGTGCTCCAAGAGCAGCTGATCAGTGGCAGCCAAGTCACATCTCATGTGTGTGAAGCACAGACCTTTTACCCACAGAATCAAGCTTGGTGAACTATGTCTTAGTTCACTATTAAATTTCTACTGCACAGATAAACTTACAACATGAAGGTCCAAAAATGCACAAGATTTTGTGGAAACAAACCAAAAATAATTGTGCCAGACAAATCAGATGGTGGCACAGTGCAGGAAGAAGCCCAAACCTACTCTGCAGAGTTCGGGGGTCGATGAGGTGGATGGTGCTTGTCACCCTAATGCACACACAGATTTGGCTCATGTTCCCCAGGCTCTGGGCCAGTTTTGGTGACAGACACACAACATTGTCCTGCAAACAAACAGAACGTGATTTGCACTCCTATTGTCTTAATTTTTAATCAAGTCTTTAGAAAATTCTGAAATAAAACTTTAAACTTTGTATTTGTAGCTTTCTAGCCAATATCACCCAATAACTTCTGCATTTCCCATGCAGATCCCTCCCCACTCCCCAAAAACCACAATGAGGCCTCCACCTCCAAATCCAAACTGTTCCCCCTTCACTCAACACCCTCAAGATGAGGCAGAGAGAAGTTACCTTGCATATTGGAACAATTTCCACAGAGAAAGTGCTTTTGTAGTTGTAAACATTACTGTGAATATCATGCGAGATCAGACGTTGGGATGATTTCGATCTGTGAAACATAAAAATAGAGCCTTCAGGCAGCAGGAAGGACAGTACCTGAATTACAGGAGGTGATCAGCACAAAGTACAGCACCAAAAATCTATGTACAACAAATACAAATATTGGGGAAGTAGAAAAATGCATGAGGTAAGTTTTACAAGAGTTAAGTGGAAAACATGGGACTTCTGTAGAAGCAATTCTGTTTCTTAACTACAAAATAGGTTCCTTACACTTTCACTTACAAAATTATTTAAAAATAAGGTTAACACACATCTTCCAAAAGCTTTTGAATACTCAAGGCAATAAATTTAAATGCTATACCTGCATGGAACAGTACACTGAAGAAAATCCACCATCTTCTGGGCATGTTGTTTTGAAGAGTAATAAAAATCCAGGCCATCTGCAAAGAAAAGAATATTTGATGACCAAATCTATTTCAAGTACAATACCCAGCCAAGTGATCTGCTGCCCATGTGTACACAGCTCCCAGCAACACACACATAAAAACACCCACCCTAAACCCAGTTTATTGTGCCTCAAGCCCAGCAAACCACCTCACTCACCGTGGATTTCCTTGATGCGAAGTGTATTTTGGTGGAGCCTGTGCTTTAAAATCAGCTGCTCCAAATAGTAGAAAGTCTTCTTGTGCAGAGTCTAAAACCAAACATAAAACTATCAAGGTTATTTAAGAACCATCTAGTGCACATGCAGGATCTCTGAAGAATAAACATTTATATGAAGAGAGCACCTAGAGAAGGAACATCCAAAGCCTATTCCAAGTAACCAAAAAGATTTTAGAGTGCTCTACTTACACCAAATTATTTAAAACTTACATTTCTCATCTTTGTGTAACGGGTTGTTACAGAGGCTATTTCCATTAAAGATTTAAATATTTATGAACAATTTGTCCCACTGTTTCCAAACCAACTTAAAACAGACAAGGCCATTTAGTAATTCACACAAGAACCTCCTGCCAGTATCATTTAAAAAGAATATATTAATAATACTGGATAGCAGGAAGTTTTTCTAAACTAAGATCGGTAAAAAAAACCCCAACAATCTCAAAGACAAAACATCCCTGTGACTGTCTGAGAGCACATATTTTTTCAAGAAATCCACAAAATCACCCAGTTCTTTGTCTGATTGTTCTACCATAGCCAATGAAAATTCACTTTGCCTCTACCTTTTGTCTGACTTGCACTACAGCTTTCCAGAAATCCTTGGCTTCAATCCTGTGACAGTCCTCGCACATCTGAGACTGAACAATGTATTCCACCACAAACACCTGCTGCAGAACTGCCCCGTTTATCACCTGAAAGACAAAAGTGGCCAAGGCTTCCTTGTTAGTCCTGTCAAGAGTGAAATCTATACACTAAAATGTGTGACAGACACTACATTTGGGTCAAAAACAACAGTAGTATTTTCCTAACTCTCCTGGAACAGACAGAAACCTTCTTCCAACTGGAATGAGTGGCATTTTAATGACAAAATTTCGGCAAGATGAAATCTAATAATAATAATGAAACTCTACTTTTTACCATAAAAGCCTTTCAAAAGTCAGAGGGAGAATCCTGTGCTCCAGTTACCTCTTTCTGAACAGTCAGTTTCAGCTTCAGCCTCTTGGAATGTGGTTCTGTCCAAATGAAACCTGCATCAATGAGCCGGACCTGCCCATGGAAAAGGACAAGAGCTCAGCACACCCAGCTCCAACTACCACAAACTCAGCCCTATGCTGTAGTGAACAGCCTTAATTAAAAATACACGTTAATACCGCAAATCTAATTAATAATGCTTAGGTAGAACATGGAGGTTGAGCCACCTGAAAGAAAGGTGACACAACCTCAGGCTGTCACACCAGAGTAACTGAATATACTATTCAACAGTATGTCTGGATGCCAGGAAATGATGAATTTTGATAGTGAAATGGTTGATAATATTGTGTGTATTTAAGTACTAACCCAGCAGTAACAACTCAATAAGGCAATGATCTAATCCAAACCTTTATGAGTGGTAAAAAGCAATTCTTTGCCTAAAACACTATCTCAGATCTTTTCCTCCCATGATCTTCTCAACCTAAAAGATGTTTTAGTCAACTTAAACTTGTGACTTTTGATTTAATCTCTATGTAGACCCCTGCAACCCTCTTTCACAAACCACTGAGAAAAAGTATTGCATAACCCATTTTAAAAACATTTAGTATCAACCAGTTGATAAGCTCTACACAAGTACAAATGGCTGCTCCAGAGGGATGGAATCCTGTCCAAGTTTGCTGGACTTTATGGAATACCAACACCCTATGAAACACCCACAGGATCAGCTGCTCACCTTGCTCAGCGACGCTTTGAGTTTTTTCAGACACAAAGCCAGGAGCTCCCTTGATTCCAAGGAGCACTGAATCCAGGTTCCTGGAGGCTGGAGATACCTGTGGTACAGGAGGCATTTTACAGCACATGGAACCTGCTCCAGTGAATGAAATCACTCCACTGACAAGCAGCTACTTCCCAAGCTTTCAGTATTAACATTAACAATGCAGCTACAACTTTTAGAATCAGAATTGTTTAGGCTGGAAAACAGTTCTAAGATTGAGTCCAACCTTTCTGCAGCATGCCAAGGCCACCACTAATCCATGTCCCCAAGTGCCACATCCAGAGAGCTTTAAAATCTCTCCAAGGATGGGGATCCACCACTGCCCTGAGGAGCTGTGCCAGGGCTGGACAACCCTTTCCATGAAGACATTTTCCACAAACCTCCCCTGCTGTGGGTTTTTCCCTCTCATCCTGTCCCTGGAAGCAGAGCCCCACCTGGCTTCCCCCTCCTGTCAGGTGGTTGCAGAGTATGAGAAGGTTCCCCCTGAGCCTCCTTTTCTCCAGATGAACTTCCCCAGCTGCTTCTCACCACACTTGTGCTCTTTTGCCTCTCTGCACCCCGAGACTGATGCACTCCAAGTGCATTCCATGTGTATTTTACTTCCAGCCCTGCCGCTTCCCCCCTATTTTATTTTATTTCAAGAACAACAAACTCACCACTTAAATCATCCAGACCCTACACACCAACACCTTTACATACACAGACAAGCACAAGGATGTGCTGGAACATCCCAGGAGACCTGAAGCCTGCGGGCTCAGAGGGAAGGGGGAAGAGGCTGGAGGAGGGAAGGAGTGCCTGGACTGCTCACCTCTCGCACTGTTTGCAGAAGTGGACGGTGCCCTGCTTGGGGATGCCCTCGGTGATGTCCACCTGTGCCCGCAGGCAGCCCACGCACATGTTGGCCGGGTTGGGTGGGATGGGGACCCCACACTGGCAGCACAGGCTGGGACACAGGCAGGGAGGGAGGGAGAGTCAGAGAGCAGCAGCGCTGCTGCTACACCCGGGGAGCCCCTGAGCCACTGGTATACCCCAGGTGCCCCTGAGCCCCTCCTTTATACCTGGGGTGCCCCTGAAACCCTCCTTTATACCTGGGGTGCCCCTGAGCCCCTCCTTCATACCCGGGGTGCCCCTGAACCCCTCCTTTACACCCGGGGTGCCCCAGAACCCCTCAGTCACACCCAGGGAGCCCTTGAACCCCTCTGTTATACCCGGGGTGCCCCAGAGCCCCTCAGTCCCCCCACAGCCCACCCATAACCCCTCACATGTGCCCCAAACCCCTCACATGTGCCCCTGCATGGGCTCTCCCGGCCCCAGGTACTCCTAACCCCCCATAACCCCTCGCATGTACCCCATAACCCCCTATAACCCCTCATTCCCCCCTATAAC